>BSDF01000001.1:114314554-114914554 GCA_027925045.1 Hypotaenidia okinawae
TCAACTGAAGTCCTGAAAAGGTTTCTCTAGCTGGAGAGCAGACCTGAGGTGTGAGAATATAACCTTGTTACAAAGCAACTGCGAGTTTGCGTATGCAATCTGAGTATGTGAGGATTAGACTGTTTTCTCAAGCTGTTAGAGAGAAATACAGAAACATTCCAAAATCCTAGACTATACTTGGAAATGTTTGTTATTCAGCAAACAGGATTTTTAAGCATGAACATCAGGTTTCTATCTTTAAAAATACACACTTTTTCTTTCCATGAATGCCCATTAAGCACTATTATCTGTAAGATGCTTAGGAACATAAGGTCTTTATGAAAGCTGAAGAAATCTGAGCTTATCCTGAAAAAGCATGGATAAACTGAGATCACAGACTATCCAAAAGTACATCCTTTCCATAAAGGAGGTGGTGGAAAGAGGTTAAAGTTGGTAGGAGGGCCATTTTGCACTTTAACTTTAGTCAGTCGCTTTTTCCTTTCTGAAATCCAGCTGTTACAGTTCCCCTAAAGGCAATGCTACCTATCGATCCAGAAATGATTGGCACAGGGAATGCAGAGAAGCACACAGCTAGCAAGCTAAAGCAGAGATCTTAATTTGAAAATTACTGTGGACCCTTTGCATTTCTGAGCACGCAAAAGCTAGTATCCTAATTAAGATTTTAAACATTAGGGATACAAAGACAACAACAGCTATTGCTGTCATACATTGTGCATGAAGTAACTGAATTTTCACTTTGGTTTCCTTCTAATATGCATCAACTCTTTATGGTAGACTCTTAAGTAGGTCCTCTCACTCTGAAGGAAAGGCTTAAAATAATTCAGCTAAACAGAGAGGACTTTGCCTGTGACAGTCACCACTCTTCCCTTCTCCCGTGGTGGCTGGAGCTCCCCCAGGGCTCTTCACTAACCTTGCTGAGCTCAAGGCTGAGAAATTTTCCTAGGCAATTTGAGTCAGGAACTCTGTGGTCTTGCAATACCTCTGGCGTGAGGCAAAGTGTCACATAGTCTTACCACTGAGCAACTGAATCAGAAAGCTTCCTGATTTGGCTTCCGAAGACCACAAGAGACAACACTTACGAACCTCTTGGCACCTTCCTTTGTTGTCCACACCTCTAACACTGTGAGACACAGGTCCTCAGCAGAGCATGGCGGAAGGGGATCAGTGCAGGGCAGCTGCTACTCCCTGCTCCTCACCCCCCAGCACAGTCTCTCACCTGCACCTTCTCACCATGCAGCCCCAGCATCAGCACCTTTCTTCTCCTCAAGTCTACTCGGCTTCATTTGGATGCAAACGGGGTTTGGCCCAACAGCCATTTAAATACATCTGTTACTGAAATAGACCATCGAGCCGTGTGTGCTTCGTTCCTCATCAGACTGAAATGAGGGCATTTCTTGTAACATCTCAGCAAAGGGGAGCATCATCTATGTTTTATAGCTATTAAAGAATAGCTCAGAACCCAGAAGACGTACATTAATAAAACATAGCCAACTTGACATATTGCTTGCTGGGCTTGTCTTGGCTTACAGGGGAACTATGTAACATGTCTATTAAGAAAAGATTATTCTGTGGAAGAAGGTTTTATGCTCCTCTGACAAAAAAGAGGTAAGGAGTGGCACCCTGCATAGACCCTCTGTGAACAGAGTATGTTCATGCTGCAGTTAAGCTAGTGGAAGATTTTCCCAAGCCTCCTGTGCACAGCTGAACCTGTTGCAATGTGAAAGAAAGACTTGCAGACTTAACAGAAAGAGTGACAAAATACAGATAAGAGTGCCACAAGACACTCAGATCACATCAGGTATGTAATTAAGAAAACATAAGCGTGAAGTATAACCACAGAAGATGAAAAATGACATAGGTGAGTGAATTGATTTTCATTAAAATAAACAAACCTCCCTTCTCCTTAATCTTGTATCAGGATAGAGGAAGGATATACAACTAAGTGGTACTGGGTTCCTCACTGGATCATTTGGTTTGATTCTCATGAAATTCCAAGCGTACCACTGGGATGGGATACTTACTTCTGTGACAGTCCCCCACGGTTTATGAGATGCAAAGAAAACAGCAGAATTTGCTCAGAATTGGCCTACTGTTCTTTACATTTTATAGAGATATATTTTCTTACATCCTCCTAGACTGTTCCATCCCTCACTTACTAGCATTAATGTAGTTTCATCCTTTAAACCTCAAGCATCAAAAGGGAACACAGAGAAAATCAGCTGACATTTTTAAAACAAGTTATTATTTATATTGCAGCCTCAGCATAGCAGGTGCTTTAAAGAAAAATACCAGGATAGGTTTTCAGTCTTGGAAAGTATAATGTCTAAGTAAGCTCATGGAGGATTATGCTTTTAAGGGTGACGGTTGCAGATTTTGCAACTGATCTACTCTTCTAAGTAATGTTTAATCAGCACCTGCGCTTTGAGTTGCCATATATCTTTACGGTAATCATGGTCGGCTCTTCACAAGACACTTGGTTGAGGTGCCTGCAGTTTAAAGCTTTCTTGGCAATTATCAGTCTGGAACGTTTCTATTCCTCAATCTACTGAGGGCCATTTGTGTCTGAAAAATAGCTTGTTCACATCTACATTTGCAAATGTTAAAGTAACAAGTGTAAACAGAATGCATCTGCACCTAATCACAACTTTACGTGAAGTGTTAAATCATGCAAATTCAATATAAATTTGGAATGGGAACCCAAACAACTACAGGAGAACTGTTTTCTTATAATGCTTCCTCCCCCAACCAATAGATATTCTTGAAAAACCCAAAATCTATCAAGACTGCTTTGAAAATACTTAGAATGCGTGGAGGAACTGAGACTTCCCAAAAGCGTTGTGCTGTCTGATGGATAAGCATATGGTGCTGAAATGCCTGTGCATAATGGGGCCTAAATTAAAGGAGATGTAAGACCCTTAACGCTAGAAATTCTTGCTTAGGGGGAACTTTGCAGGTTGCATCATCACTTTTTGTAATGCTGATATCCCTAAAGGTTGTTTGGAACCAAACTTTTCATTTGTATGGGAATCAAGGGACTTGAGCAGCTCCTACTCAAATCACACACAAACTAGTACAAGTGATATCTTTTAGATAAGCCAATTCCATGCTGTGTAGGCAAATTTCAGGATATCTGAGCCAGCAAAGTTATAACCAGATAAAACCTAAACACGAAACCTTTGGCATTTGTAGCTGGTGCATACATAGGAGTGTTTTTTTCACCAAGAGTCATACCCTGAGGCATTTCAGTGCTGTGATTTAGTACCTGATTCCCAGGGATTAATTCAGTATAAAGCTGAGTAGAAACGCCTGTAGTAGCTATGTCTATTTTTTGTCTTTGTTTCTTCTCCAGAATGTTTTGCAGGTAACAGGGTTTTTTTTTCCAAAACCTACATGCAACAGATGTGATTTGTCTGAGTGGGGTCTGTCAAAGACTCGTAAAATTCTTAAAAGCAAACCAAACCCCTAAAATGTGCATACATCCCTGCTTATCAGCAAGTGTCAAGTGAAAACTGAAAATCTATCCTAGCTTATATTAGGTCACAAACGAAATTCTGGTAGCATGACTGTACACAATGATCCTTGGATTTTACTGAAAAGCCTAGGTAGTCTGTCCTTGCATTAGAAGAAATGTCGCTAGCAGCAATTTGGCCCAAACTCCATGAAGATTTGCAAAGGGCACTGGGTATTATCCATTTCCTGCACAAAGACGTCATATTGTCATATGAATACACATTTTATATTCTTGAAAAGATTTTGGTTGTTTCATCCAACAACCAGATAGTTCTGTTTCTGAAGGACTATTTTCTTCTTTTTTTGTTTTTGTTTTTGTGAGGTTTTTTTTTCCTAATGTAGCCTTACCTGTTATAGGCAACCAATGTGATAGAAGCTCCAGTCTTTCCACTGACTTCTCTGGCTCATGATCAGGCCCAAATTTTACAAGAAAAATTCTTCTAGGATATGGCATGACAGACATTATGTGCTCCATTTCCTTATGGCTAAACAGTCAAAAAGTTTCAGTGGGAACAGCTTCATCAAGAATTTTCGTAGTTATTGAAAGCAAGGTTAGAGGTGCACTTTTAAAAAACTGACAGGGAAATTTGATTGTGGAAAATTTTACAAGTGGTTAAAACTGTGACATAGTATTAATTTAATAGGAAAAATAATAAAGAAAGAGAAAGACAGTTCTTTAAAAACCTGGTTACAACATTGCTGGGCTCCAGGAGGTAAATGTCTGAGTCACTAAGTTATTTCTCAGATTTTTAAAATACAAAAGCTGATGCCACTAGGTATAACTATCATCTGGGGTTATTTAACTATGAGGCTAAAATACCCCGGATTTTATCAGAAATTCTGATCTAAAGTTCCTAAATAAACCTTGCTATGAAGAGGAAACGAATTGCTTACAATTAGTACAATGTATAAAGTATAGCTTTAATTCAATTAAACAATTCCATAATTTGTGGAATAAATTTTGTCTAGAATGGTTATAATTCAAATGTGTTACTATCAATCAGGAGAGAAAAACTTAGATTTTAAAATAAAATTGAAAATTTCACTCAGGAGACACTAGATTTCTTTTGCTTCCTCAGTGACTCACTTTTCCTTTCTGAGTATAAGACTTCCTATACATTGTGTTACTTTGAATTTTCTTGACATTTTCTCCGTTTGAACAGGCTTGCAATTTTTGGCAGCTATACATTAAGTCTGTTTCAAAGTGACACCAAGGCCACTTTCCACAAAGTGGAAATCTGTGTGATTTCCACAAATCAAACAGAGCTTTTATTGAGCTCCTCATGTCCACTCATTTGAAAACCTCAGGGTGGATTATCACAAGAGGATGGAGATAGTTTCAGGTTGCTGAAACTGTTGCATTTTGTAGCTGTGGAAACTGAAGAAATGGAATTGCCTGAGAGGCTTCACCAGATCCTGTTAAGCATGCATTACAGCTCTAAGGGAGATATGGGACAAAGGTTTTCAGATGCCCCAGGTCACTTGAGAAGGCCTTCTGAAGGCAATGCGGCAGAGCTCGAGGAAAGCAAGGTATCAAAGTGTGGGTGACTAAAAGGTCTACGGAAGTGGGGCATCCTTGTCTTGCAGATTATCATAAAAATTCTTCAGATTTGCGCAGGCCCTTGTGGGAAGAAGCGGACTATTTCTCAGGGGGCATGTGGTTCTTGTATTCTTGATGTGAATGCAACTTTTCCCCCTTCTTTCATGAAAAATAGTATTTAACCCCATATAAGCTGCTACAGTGAAACCCTACCGTTTGAACACTTGCTGAGCCGTGTAGATGGGGCGAAGTGGCTGCTCGGGTTCACTGTGCTGACACAGCTTTTCTCTCCTGTATGTTTTGCTTAGATGTTTCATGCCTACAAAGAGCTGATGCCTGCTGGGCATGACTGGTCTCAGTATTGCTGAAGTTTCTCAGGCTACCTCTAGTCACCACCCCAGACAACTTACTTCCAACGCACACTAAAGATAACAACTGAGTCAGGCTCCTTGATTGTCACACAAAAAAAGATGCACGTGGTGCAGGAAGTGCAGTGAACAGAAATATGTCTCTTGCTGTTATTTTCCCTAGCCCACAAACCTGGGATGTCACCAGCACGCGTGCCACCTGAGGGTGAACCAGCCTCCAAAGACCTAGGTGCCCAAGGATCAGTGAAAATTTCATGTGACACAAGTCACCTAAACGGAAGGGAGGGGTCTTTCCCAAAGGTCCGACACTTGGCAGAGTCCTGTACGATTTTAACTATCAAGAGGCAGTTTTAAAGACCATTAGCCAGAACACTACTCCTTGACAGGCTGTCATTTATCCAAATCAACCCTGAGTGCCACAGCCACATAGAAGTTATTGGTCTCAGTTTTGAGGTAAGGGGATAAAGTCCTGCTGCTAGCTTATGACAGAAGATAAGAGCAGATCCACCAATGATCCTGCCTGACCTGAAAGTTTCTGAAATTCTAAAGGCAGCGATAAATCATACCGGAGATCTGGAACAGGAGCGACAATGCTCCTATGTGGCAGGACAGCTTTGTCTCACAGTTATACATGTCACAGCAAACTGGGTAACAGAATTATGTGCACATGTAGTTTTTGCTGGGTGACAAAACAAGCATTGCTTCTGTGTATGTTTTGTGTGAGATACTGAACATTGAAAAATGGTCAAATTAACAACCGCAATACATTTTCTATGTAAATGAAATGCCGTGTAGATGACACTTCTAGTGATTATAGCTCTTTATGTGACATATGTTTAATGATTTAGATTGGCTCCTGTTGAGAGGGATTTAATTTAAGGCACTTATGGCATTGGGCTCAAATTATTTGCAAGAGTTGATTGAAGCTTATGTTTTACCCTGCAGCTTGTGTTCAGCTAAGGATCATCCGCTGAGTACATTTCATTTATCTCTTGCAGGATCTAAACTGTGGGTTTTTGCCACAGTTTTCTCTCACCATTCATATTGTTTAACCAGTTTCTGGTGCAATCGGCCATTGTTGTAAAATCAGATGTTGCTGAATTCTTGTATTTGATGTTTTGTTTATTTGCTGTCTGCAACTTTTAAGGCCTCCCCAACTATTTCTCTTGGCAACAGGTTCTGGATGTCTAGTTCCCATTTTTCCATTTAAATTCATGAGAACTGACCATCCAGCCCCTTAAGGAGCCTTTAAAGTCTTCACTTTTCTGTCTATCTGTATCATTGATCACCAATGAACTGCCTATTGTAGGAGCCTGTGGATTCAGAAGTGTTACCATCAAATCTGGTAGCAATTCAAACATAATCTGAGGTATACAGCTCCCATTAACCTTCCCTGTGCATTGTGATATTATCTCCTCATGTTGATACACTGTGCTTAGTACTGTTTTGCAGCCATACACTCTCCATAAAACATCTGCAGATGCATGTGCACATCTTCTGCTGGAATGACATGGGAACTGAGTGCATAGCTTTCACTAAAGTCGTCTGAGTGTGCAAGTGTGATTTTGATCCAAAATGTCAAGGTCTTTCATTAACTTTTTTGGCCTTTGGATTGGCCCCTCAGCACTCACTGGTCTGGCCCTTATTAACAGTAATGATTGTTAAAACCAGGGGGAGGGTGAGGAATACAGAGTGCAGATGAGAATAAATAATCAAAATGAATGTGTAATTTCCCTAAAGTGCAATGCCAGCTGGCTTGGAAAAGACTGAGGGGAACTGAAGCGATGGTTATTTCATTATTATTTGAATACTGGATGGCTGGTGGTGCTCTTCAGATTTGTCAGGTAGTTGGCTATTCTACCCTGGTTTCTAGGAGCTCTGTGAAGGAGTGGGTTACTCTTCCAGGACTCTATTAGTGTAGGCTGTCCAAATGTACACAGGGAAGGAGGGTGGGTATTTACACTTGTCAATTGGCACCATAATACATGGGGTGGGGGGAATATCGAGCTGTTGGCTGGCAGCAGTTGAACCTGGTAGCAGTTGTGATACAGTGGTGACAGTGGGGGAGACTGCAACACAGAAACTCAAACTGCTGCACTGCCCAGTCTTGATCAAACAATGACGCTCAGAGGACTTTGCATCTGAATTGCATGTTATTTGGGACAGTGGCACTTTTTCTTAGAAAACCCATCCCAAAAAGGGAAGACTTACACTCCTTACTGGCCTAGAACCATTCTGAAAGCCTCCTTTTCCCTCAGGGGGAGGAGAGCTAGCTTAAGCTCCGGGCATCATATAAACCCTGTATGAGCAGCGAGCAGGAGTGGCAGAGGGGTTGGAACTGTATGATCCTTGGGGTCCTTTCCAAACCAGACCATTCTATGATTCTATACTATTCTATCAGGTGCTCAGGGATATGGTTTAGTAGAGGACAGGAATGGTTGGACTCGATGATCATAAAGGTCTTTTCCAACCTAGTGATTCTGTGATTCCATGAGCAGTGCTTGCCCACTGCAGAGAACTGCAAGTCCCTCTTGCTAGACCTAGACCCACCAGTGAGATCTGAGTCGGTGTACCAAGAAGTGCTCTGGGATTCAACAGACTCAGAACTAGGATGTGCCCTCTGCTGACCCAATGCTAATTATACATGTCTTCTGGGGATATTGCATTTCTTTCAAGCAGTGTAGGTATGTAGATACACCCAGATAAAGCAGGTGTAAAATATAGGTCTAAAGCCCAGTGAAACCCTAACAGAAAAGCTGTGATTTAAAAGCATATTAAATAGGAATTAGCTAAATGAGTTTGAGAGGAGAGTAAACAGTATTTTTAAGGAAAAGAGTTAGAATAATTTGCACACGCTGCATGTGAAATTGCATGCTTTTCAAAGGGTGGATATCTTGTAAACCTTCATTTTGCTTTTTCTTACCGTCCTAATCTGTGTTACATTTCCCTTCCACAAATGTGGAGTATTTCCTAGGACATCTTTGACTTTGTATTTACTGTAGCAAGTACAATCTTTGAAATAACAGATTGTTTCAGTTAAACTACAGCCTATAGTATTATGGTATTAACTAGCAATTAAAAGAAATTAGAGTAATTCTATTAAAGCACCTCCTGGACAGTTGCTGGAGGAAGTGATCCTTCTGGGGAGTCTGGGGCCACCTCTTTAGGTGACGCTCTGTTAGGTCCTGGAAATGTAGCTTGCATTTCAAAAGGTAGCCACGGATTTTTAATGTGCATCAATAAAAGGGGAGTCTCAGAAAATAATAACTGAAATTGATATAACTGAAGTGTCAACTGTGGATATATTTATACGAGTATATAATAAATTATTCCATTAAAATAAAAAGATATCTTTCTCAGATCATTTTTCTGAATACATAAGCCATAATCACCGTAGCCTCAAGAATATTGTTTAAAATGTGTGAGAATCAGAAATGCTGGATCCAGATCCCTAAAATCAACTAAACCGAAGCATAGACGAGAGGTTTGGGATGTGATGTAGGTATAAAAATCTGAATCTTTCTGTTCCAGTTCATACTGCAGTTTTGACTTTTGGCCTGCCTCATTGTAGAATTCAGTTATAAACTGGGATTTGAGAGTGGATGATGTCACCTGAAAAGTAGGTGTAAAGACATGGTATAACTCGCCTTTTACAAAAATAATTTTTTAATCATTTCTCTCTCTCATTGCATAAAGAATGCGATGCACAAAATTGCACATCAGGAATTCAGTAGCATCGCTTGTAGTTTCAGATAGCACACACATTGTTCATAATCACGGGATACTCTACTTTTTAATCTCTGCCTTCATATGGTTAATCCTGCCAAAAATAATACCAGTTGATCTTGACAGGATTTCAATGTGCGGTTTTAGTGTGCCAAGAAATGATTTCTTAAATTTGTCCTTCATGAACTCTGACAGATGGTTTTTCTTTACTGTGGCTAAATTTTTGTTCTATACATTATTTTGTGAGTTGAGGTAGACTGAAGGTTTGAATTCTAGAAAAGGCAGTAGAAATGTATTTTTAGGTATTTAGAATTCATTTCTATTCAACAAAGCTTCAGCAGTAAGATGAATAAGCTTATTAAGTAAGAAATTGCTGTTGGTTCTTGCTATATTTCATTTGACGGTGAGAATTTGCAAAAATGAAAAGCAGAAGAAAACAGAGGAAAATTCAAAAGAAAAAGGTCATTAAAAAAAAAATCTGACTGAGAAATTCCTGTTTTCTTAATATTTGTTTCTTTTCTTCCAGGCATTATCTGGTTCACTTATTAGAGCATAATTTGGATCTTTTCAAAGGTGTGTATATCTTTAAAATCTTCTTCTGTGGTAACTAGACACTTTTTAAATAGCAAATGAACCCAGATGGCATGTATTCAAGAAGTCTGGGGGAAAAAAACATCAGAGAAGGAAAGTAGCTGAGCTGCTAACACAATATGTAGTTTCTCATCAGTGTAGGAATCATTACCAGAGGACTCAGAGGTAGCAAACATTGTTGTACAAGGTTTTAGGAAAAGGAGCTTGGGACCCAGTGTTGAGAATTACTAGCAAATTAGTTACCTGGAAGATTGATTAAAAGGATAAGTTACAATATGGAATTCATAAAAAGGCTGATGAAAATAACCTGAGTTATATATATTTAATTATTAATTTTAAAATTAATTAATTGCATTAAATC
Organism: Hypotaenidia okinawae; assembly: GCA_027925045.1. Classification (NCBI taxonomy): domain Eukaryota; kingdom Metazoa; phylum Chordata; class Aves; order Gruiformes; family Rallidae; genus Hypotaenidia; species Hypotaenidia okinawae. Next base: position 114,324,651 of record BSDF01000001.1, read on the forward strand.
TTGGTATTCAGAAAGGGCACCTCAAAGCCACTGTGAATACTGCTGAAAATCTTGGTGCAGCAGAAGTCAAAAAGGCAAACAGCGCTGAGTTTTAGAGAAGCAATACAGACAGAACAGACAACACTCTCATAGAGGGGCACAAATTCACACCATGGCCCCTATTTTTCTAGATGGAAAGAAACAACAAGAAGTCCCTCTGGCTGCTGCAGTATCTGGTGCCCAACTCATGGTTACCAGAGAGCAACCCTGTTTTGACTTGGAGGAGCAGAGGCCTGGAGCCCTGCAGCCTGCTTTAGCACCACAAACTGCCTTCTGCAGGATGCCTGGGGCAGACCCACAACAAGAGCAGCAGCACTTCTGTTCCTTAGCAGGGACGGTCACTTCCCTTTGCAGGGAGTTTTGCAGCATCCTGTTTCAGGACACCAGCTCCAACCCAACATCTTTCCCATCATCATATGCAGAAGACACACAAAGCATCTGGTGTTGCTGTGCTCACTGGTGCAAATGTTGCATGTCATTGTCTTGTCATTGCCACCAGTGTGTGGCGAGCTTGGTGCCCACGCAGTGAGTCCTGCTCTTGGCAGCAAAAAATCACACAATAACAGGACTGTTTGGGTTGGACAGGACCTCAAAGCCTATCTAATGCCAACCCCCTGCCATGGGCAAGGATACTCTCCACTAGCCCAGGTTGCCCAAAGCCCCATCCAACCCAGCCTTAAACATTGCCAGGGAGGGGGCAGCCACAGCTTCTCTGGGCAGCCTGAGCCAGGGCCTCACTGACCTCACAGGGAAGAATGTCTTCCTAACGTCTAGTCTAAATCTGCCCTCTTACCCCTTGTTCTTTCACTCCATGCCCTTGTAAACAGTCCCTCTTCAGCTTTCCTGGAGGTATCAGAAGTCTGCAATAATGGGTCCCTGAAGCCTCCTCCTCTCCAGACTGAACAAGCCCAACTGTCTCAACCTGACTCTCAAACAGACCAGGAAATTGATAACAAACCCTTGGTTGTCTTTGAAAATTGTGGTCCTACTATGTTGGACACTGCTTTTATTCTGCCCCATATCCCTGCCACTGGAGCAAGATGTGTATGGGAGGAACCGGGGAAGTGCATGTGTCTGCATCTGGCATGACACCAGCTTCAGCTCTTTATTATGTGTCACCCTCAGGGGCCTGTGTAACTTCTGCCAGCTGGTGACAGCCAGGAGCAGGTTGTCTGCCAACTGCAGAGGCACTGCAGCCTCACCTCCTACTGCCATGGCTTCGCCAAAGGCAGCAGGAAATAAAAGGGGAAAAGGGGGGAAAGGGAGAAGAGGAAGAGAAGGAGGAGGAGGCAGAGGAGGAAGTGGGGAAGAGGGGAAGGGGAAAAAGGAAAAAGGGAAAAGGGAAAAGGAGCAGTATTGCAACTCACCGCTGTGCACTCAGCTGAGGCGCTTGGATGGGTTTCCCTCTAAAGAAATAAGTAAGCAGAAGGCAGCATGCAAAGGGACAAGGTGTCATCAGGACTCTTCTCCTGAGGAGGACAAAGCTTCACAATCCCTCTTTCCCATTTTTGGGTGTAAATGGATCACACTTGTGCTGCCTAAGAGTTCTTCTTATTACTGCAAACACCTCCTCTAGAAAGCTGTGTGTGGAGTCCACACGTTTAATCATGTCCATCTCATCAGGAGGTGAGAAAACCTATTTCTCCTTCCCTAATGTGGCAAATGCTTTATTTCAGCAATGCTGTCTCTTAACTCTTCTGTGTGTAACCTATGAATGAACAGCTTCCTGGTTTAAGGCATTTTCTGGCAATTAAAAAAACCTAGAAATTAATCTCTTTCTCTGAAAGCCCCATGCAATGTTTCTGAATGTTTTAGTGTGGAGGTTCTGCATTTTCTATAAAAAAGTGTAAAAACTAATTTCATTATGCTTCTGTGTGGGAAGAAATCTTGCCATATGCCCTACATAAAGCCAAATGAATTTAGGAAATGGAGACATAAATTATATCTAAATTTCTTTGTGATATTAATCAAATTAAAAATTTAAAAATCATGGTTTTGCAGAAAAGTAATGCAAACACAAGTAATGGTCTTTTTTTTCTCTATTTTTCCCACTGAAAATGGAGAGATGTGAGAACTATCTGAAAAACGGCAGGATACTCTTTTCATGTTATCAGATTTAATTCTAAGTAAGACAAGACAGAGAACATATTTATAAATTACTTGCAGAATATGCCTGAATCATACTTTACACAGCAGACACAGCTGAAGCCCTGGTTCATGAGGCTTTTGTTATTGAGATCCAAATGAATAAAAATATCACATGCGGTTTCTGAAGAGTTGTTTTCTTTGCCTCTCATTATGCTAAGACTTGTATCTCAAAACTTATGCACATGACTGCTTCTGCTGAGCTCAATGGGACCAAAGTTAAAACCGAGCCGGTGCATACTTCTTTGCATGGTAGGTGTTACAGAGCTAAAATATTCTCATCTTGGTAGAAGCGATTTCATGCAGATGGATGCACAGCGTGGGTCTCCAAGCCTCAGAAGTTATACGTGCGTGTGTAAAATCAGCGACTTTTTTTCTACATAGAAGAGGGACCGTTTTCTCACTTTTTTCAGCACCATGCCTAGAAAATCTTTATAAAGGGCTATTACTAGAGCCTGGTGAGGCTCCCGGTTCAATGGAAGTAACAACCTACCTTAAACACTGAGCATTCAGAAAGTTAGACCTAACTGCAGTCTCACTGCAGGAGATGATACTTTGCAGAGGCCTGACTGCAGACTTGAGATTAGGAAGGAGATTGATAAAGAAAACTATTACTTCATTGTAAATAGAAAAAGAGAACAAGAAAGAGATGAGAAGAGGTTTGGAGTGGCTGTGCTATAGGTATCTCAAATGAAGATGATAACAGAGCAAGAAGGGTTGCAAATGCATCTACAAAAATGGTGATAGGTTTGACTGGAGACAATCCTTTTGGATGTGCATGTGAAATTCAATTTACTCTCTATGCTTTGCCCAGAGTCTCAGTTTTGGGTCACTGCTGTCCAGAAGAAAATGCACAGATGCTGGACATTTGCTTGGATGTTTTCATTTGTTTGTTTTTCATTTGCAAATTATACAAAAGCTTTTAGCATTACAAGGAATTTCTATTTATTTATTTATTTGGGGCTGTGCAAGTTCTCTTGATGCCTCAGTGATCAAAGGTCCCTTCTACAAAATAGGAACTCATTTCACTAAAGAAGGCAGCTGCTCTCACGGAAATTTGCTATCACCATTCAGATCTTTTAAAAGCAAACCCAAGTAGAGCATTAAGGAACTGGGTTTTACTCTGAGGTGAACCACAGGGGACTTTTAAGAGGTATGGCACCTTTCTGTGTGTTTGCTGCATTTCTTGCTGTGACCGCAGTGTAACACTGCTGAAAATGTCCACAGGGGCTCGGTGTCCTTGAGGGTGTCATATTTTCTATTCATGTAACTTAATATTACAGTAGCATTGTGGTGATTTGAAAAAGAAAAAAAAGATTTTCCAGGTTTCACACCTTTTGAATATTGCTGATGCAGATTCACAGCAAAGAGGAAAATGACACGGAGATACTACTCCTCTGTCTTTTTATTTAAAACACAGCATGGCCAGGGTTTGCTTTGATGTCCTATTAGTGAAACTATTTTGTCCCTTTAGCGCATGAAATTATATTATCAGCACTAGGGAAAAAAACCCACAAAACTACATCAAAACAAAGAGAGGAAGTGAAGAGATGTCTGGATAAACTCCATTTTATGGAGGTACAAAAGTGAGAAACACAGCAAATATCTGCTTCCTTAGCCCTGTTAGATTTTTGCTCAGTTTGCTGCTCCACAGAGGTGCCTGCTGGGCAGCATATGAGCTCTGGCTCCCAGCCGCAGCACACGCACACCAGCGTGCACACCGGCTCAGCAGCACCCCACTGACACGGCTCTGCCACACCTGGTTCCAGAGCCTGGCTTTGTTGCAGTGTATAAGGCTTTGCACTGTACTGAATATAGGGATAAAAATAGGTCTTTTTGCAATGATCCAAAGTCATGCAGGTGTATTTCCCTGACCCCCACTATTCTGAGTTTTTAACTAAAGTGCCTTTCCCACCCTCCTTTTCTCGCCACTCGTGCATGCACATTTGCTCGACTCAGAGGGCGGCCTGCATGGTGTGCTCTTCCCAAGCAGAGCTGGTTACTTGTGTTCATGCTTCCTACACAAATAATGAAGAAAGGTGGTCATTCAGTGGCTTGGAAAAGCAACTCACTGGCATTTCTGGCAGAAGTCTTCCTCTGTGCCTGATTTCTCACTCCTCAGTCTTAAGAGCTAGAGACGCCATTGTAGGTGGAAATGGCCATGGGAGTTTCCTTCCCCTGCACATACTGCATGGCAGGAGGGAGGAAAACACAGGTAGGAGCAAGCAAAACACAGGAAGGCTTTGCCAACCCACCATGGGGTCACCATGTGCCCTGAGGACTCTTCAGTCTCCTTCCCGGCAGAGCTGGAGTTGCCCTTTGCAGGATGTAAGCCTGCAGCTGGGGAAGCAGGCAGCCAGAGCATCCTGGTTCCTGCTGCATCCAGGGACTGTCTCCTTCCCGGAGGGACTTGTAAAGCTTCCCATATACCAGCAGCATAAGGATCTGAAAAGCTTCTCAGCCTGTGCAGTGAAAATGGACCAGGTCTTGGTGGGCAGGGGAGTGCATAGCACAGCTGGTGTTTAAAAGAGTACACAAAACCCCTTACAAATTGAGATACAACTCTGTGCAATTTACCACCATTCAAAATAAACAAACAAACAATAATCTCTTGGTGATGGGGCAACTGCAGGCAGCTCACAGATGTAAAAAAGGGAGAAACCAGTCTGCAGGGCTGACCGCCAAACCATGACCATCTTGCTGATGGATCAAGCTGCATCCATTTTTCCTTCCCCTTCATCTGGTTTTGCTGCTGCTAGCATTATGTGAAAGCTTTGTCAGAAACATGCAGGGGACAGAACACTGCAAACATTTAGCACCGGGGAAGGATGAAGAAGTGTGTACAGTCTTCCTCGGCCCTTACAGAGGTGGAGCTCCGCTGGTGCCACTCTAACCCTGCCTGCCCAGCAGTAAATAGGCGTGAGCAATATGCCCTGTCGGTATAAATTCACAGAGCTGTGCTGGTTCCATCAGCGTACCATTTGCTGTTATATCCCTCACACATTCCACCCGAAGCCAAGACTTTTTAGCTTCTCTCTGAGGACAAGGCTCGATCAAGTCCTCTGTCCATCTGTCAGTCATCTCCATCTGTCCTCGCAAATAAACAGCAGCTTTCTAAAAGATAATTCCTCCCCCGTGAATTTGGTTAGTAGCAGCCTGCAGGAAGAGAAGAGCAGCAGCCCCATGGCGGGCAGGGCCAGGCAGGGCCAGGCAGTGCAGGCAGGTCTGAGTGCCAGGAGGGTAGGCAGGCAGAGCTATTGGGCCAGGCACGGCCTGCCCTGCCTGATAGGTTACCACCCATCTCCTGGCCCAGCCCTGCCCTACCCAGCTGCTAGTAGAGGCTATTGCAGTGGGGAATGAGGGAAAGGAGAGACTCGAGAGAAATCTGCTGCATGTCTGCAGATAAACAGGTTTCATTAGATAATGGGGTTTCGCCTGCAGTTAGCCAGGTTTCTGCTCACAGGACAATGCCTGGGAGGACATGTACCAAGACTGCTTAGCGGTTCACAACTGTGCCTGTGCCATGGTTTTTGCTCTGGCAGGCTGGTGGCAAAGGTCCGCTCATGGCTGTGTGGCTCCATCCAGACCAATAAACACGTTTTGGGCAGTTTCTTTTTTTTCTTTTAAGGACCATCTTTCTGCCAGTTTTCTTAATAACTCTTTGACATCACTGTTTTAATAAAATTATCTCACGTTTTGAAACATTTGGATAATGAACTGAGTAATAGAGCTGTCAGCTCTCAGCTCCTCAGCTGACCAGCTGTCACACCAAGGACTGTCTTTTGCAATTGGTAGATGTTGGTTTTGATGTTTAATTCCCTTATTTCATCAAAAGACTTTCTTTGAAAAGAGTATTTGAATCATGCATGTGTTGGAGATGGTCTTTTTGTGTCTAAATCATCTGCTAGAAGCAACTGGGGTTTCTTGATTAAAGATTTTTTTAAAGAAAGCAAGTTTTTCGTCACGTGGGGATTTTTGTTATGAAAGCAATTCCTTTGCATTATTCAGACCTGGTGATAATTAATTGCAAAATTTCCAGAATAACACACTTTGTGCAAAATCACCCTTGCACTGAAATGGCTTCCAGACACAGAGCACCACATGCTGAGGTCCCCTTGTCCCTTCCTGCAAGGATCTGTGGGTGGGTTGAGTGCAGCAGGAGGCCTTTCATGTTAGCAGATTTTAATAGGTAGTAGCGGCTGATTGCCTAAGATGTCTAGGACTGATGTCCTGTGACAAGTGTCTTAGAGTATTTATCCCAGAGAAGGGCCAAAATCATTCAAAGTTTATAGCTGAGAGGTGAGAGAAGGATTTTTTTTTTTAAAGTCACAGAAAAAGACCTTAGACAGTACTGTATTAAGTATGGTAGGAGATGTTAACAGCATGCAGGAATCTGGCAGGTCTTCAACAGACTTTGCTAAGGTAGACACGAAGTTTGATACTTCAATTTTCTTCCTATTTTTTAAACATGAAAGGTCACTCTCAAGCTCTGGTAAGTATGGGGACATGGAAAAGGACAAGCTCTGCTCTGTGGGAGGGAGTTTACAACTGCAAATATAACAGCCTCATCAAAATAAGACCATTTTCATGAAAACCTGTAGGTATGATTATGATTACATTGAAGTTAAAACTTGCTGCAAAGCAGCATTCAGAAATTCTCCTAAGAAGATTGGTTTTGCATTCTCCTCCAGCAAACTGGGAACAAAATGAGAGAAAAATCAGTCTCACTTACAAGGAGCAGACCTACATTTCAGACTGTGCTATAAATATAGAACCGTGTATTCTTAAGTGTTCCAGGATTTGCTTGTTGCTTATTCAACATCTAGCAGCATGTTTGAGAGGAGTTTTTGAAATGAGAAGGAAATCAGTCAGTCAAGGCCCTGCATTCTTTCTACCTGGGATCATGAGATCCAAACGGAATTAGCCACATGCAAAAAGGTGGCGAGTCCTGCCACAGCCCTTCTGGGACTCTGCATCAGCTTCTCAGCTCGTGTGTCAGAAGGATGAGTTTCCACAAAGTTTGGGGCAGGTGGATGATGATCCAGCTCATATCTGGAGGACCTAATTTGCCTAGTACCTTGCTGTCCTAGGGTTGCTGTACTTTCCTGTGGGCTAGTACTGTGTATCCAGGAGAGAAGCATCCAGCCTCTGTCCTTGGAGGCTTTCGAGACCTGCCTGGAGGCAAGCCCTGAGCAGCCTGTTCTGATTCCAGAACTGGCCCTGCTTCCCTTTCTCATCCTAAATCCAAAACACAGCACTATACAAGCTGCTAGGAAGAAAATTTAACTCTATCCCAGCCAAACCCGGGACACTTGGGCCAGGATGTTGGGCTGGAGACCTCCCGAGGTTCCTTCCAGCCTGAATTATCTACTGTCCTATGAACAGTTGGATAGCTTTTCTGGGACAGAAGCTAGCCAGCACTGTTTGGGAAAGTGGTCTTCAGCTGAAATAATGCAGATGATGTTCCTTTCCAGTGTATTGCATAAGCTCTTCTCCCATTTTTGCATGCATACATATCCTTCTGCACTGCTTTGGTGGTACAAAGCAAATATAGCACTAGTTTGATTGGTATCTTCGTATGAGAACATTTATACCAAACTTTGGCTGGTCTTTGCCGTGAATCTGGCTGCAATTCCCTGCAGTATCCAGCATTTCTTCCTCAGGACTAGTAGCAAGGAGTAAACAGAAAAAGCAGAAGATTAGTTTCTTGCAAATGTATTCTTTGAGGATCTATCTCAGTGCACAGTGCAGTTCAAAAACGGTAGTAGGTGTTTTGTGTATTTTATTTATCTTTTTTTTTTGCTGTGGCTAGCTTTTGACTGTCCTGAAGGTTGGTATTACCATTTATAGTATTAGAAATGATGTAGGAAAGTGAGTAGAACTGCAGTAACTCATTTCCATTTACAGATTAAAATATTGACCTTCATACTGTCTGTGGACATGGCCACCTTCACAGCATAAGAAAGAAGAAAGACATAAACCTGTGTATTTCCTAGTTCCTGCCTATGACAGGTAGCTACAGAGGGTAGAAGTACCTGCACTGTGCAATCCCTCCTGGAAGAGCAGCTGATATTTGCCTCTATCATATTATCTTTTCTCAGGAGACCCTTTCTTTTAGCTCTGCAAAATCATACAGGTTCCAGAAAATTGTGTCAAATAACCTAACAGACAAGGCTTAACAGTTGCTTCTGTTTCAGGACAGCTAACAACAAAAATGCAGCAACCAAGACAGACGGTGCTGTCCCAGGCCCTTCGAACACTATGCTGTTAAAGTGCTTAACTGCAAGAAATTAATGGTCTGGGATATTCTCACTACAGACCAAATGCTTCTTTCAGTTTGTAACAGGTGATCAGGGGCCATACAAGCCCTTGCCCTGGGTATGCTGAGCCAATCTGTGCTTCTGTGCTTTAATGCCTGTTTGAGCATGAGAGAGAGGCATTAGCGTCGTGGGAGTGGGAGAGAAACCTGCTAGAACAGATAGCAAAGGAAAAAGTTGTGTGTATTTGGGGTGAGTTGTAGGCACTACTCCGACCTGGAGGAAAGAAAGTGATCAGCTCTGTATGGGGAATTAGAGTTGACAGGTTTTGGTTTTGTAAGGATGAGGGTCATGGCTGCTGAGACACTGAATGCCTGATCATGCCATAGCATCCATAAGGCAGGCTTGCCTTGCTGGGTCATGCAATGGTGAGATAAAAGACGTGCTGTTGCTTAACTAGCTTTTATAGCAAGATATCTCAAATGTGGGACACAAGGGGAAATAACCAGCCCCTTTTCAGTGGTCTGTGGGGGCAGAACAAGGGGCAATGGCCTCAAGTTGGAGCACAGGAAGTTCCGCACCAACATGCGGAAGAACTTTTTCCCAGTGAAGGTGACAGAGCCCTGGGACAGGCTGCCCAGGGGGTGGTGGAGTCTCCTCTGGAGATATTCAAGACCCATCTGCCTGTGCGATCTGTCCTAGGGAACCTGTTTGGGCAGGGGGATTGGACTCAATGATCTCTTGAGGTCCCTTACAACACCTACAGTTCTGTGATTCTGTGACACTGTCCTGCATCATCTCTGATGATGCATCTGTATACTGCAGCCAGCCTGCCTGAGCTCAGACTCATTGTATGTGTTGAAGAAGCCTTCCAGGGTATTATCCTCCTATCTTACATGAAAGTATTCACAGCTAGTTCATGTCAACTCATGGCCAATCCCCCGTTATGCATTTAAAGTGCTGCCAACACACACCAGTTTGTGTTCCACTGAAGAGCCTACAGTTGCAAGTAAATATTGATGACTGAAAAGCATTATAATTAAACTCCTTAAAACTGCTGGGTAGCTGCCTGTCCTGGTACTGCATGCATATGTACAGAATTTCCTCTGTTATCAATAAGCCACTGTTTCATGAAATCCCACCATATACAACTGATTGACAAGAGTAACAGTGAAACAGAAGCCATATGTGCTCTCGAGGGAATCATTTTAGGCATAAAGCAGGAAATAACCTTCAATAATGTTTATGCATGTCATCCATTATTACAATAGTTAAATGCCATGGATAGCCAGTGCCAAAAAAAAGCAAGCTTAGGGGACTTGGCATGGCTTTGATACAAATAGGAAAAAGTCCCTTTACCTCTTTAGTATTGAAATTGCTTTTGCACCCTGACAAAGTTGGCCCATATTAACCAATATGCCAGATGGATATAGGAAATGCCTTAGATTTTACAATGCTTTACAACTTGCAAATTACCCAAACCCATTTGCTATAAATTATTCAAGATATTAAGACCCAAATTTTCAGAATTAGCCTCCAATTCCAGGCCTGCAAATAATTACAGGTACAATTTATAGCAACTAGATGCAAGGGCATTTTTTGAAATGTAGACCTCTGCCTACCTGATTATCCCACAAAAAGATGGCTATGTGCTATAAAATATTCCCAGAGTAATCTGTTTCTGGCAAATTGCTTCCATGAAATTGGAGCCTGAGTTGAAGTTCTCTTAAAAATCCCAAAGTTAAAAAGTAATTATATGATTACTGTATATCTTTGTGGAATGCAGCTTTAAAAACCTTTAAAATCTTTCTTTAAATATGTGCTTTATTGTTATCATCATTTCCCTGGGGTCTGCTGTACCAGCAAGCTTATGGTCCATCACCTAAAAATGTCAGTTTGATGCCTTTGGTACACATAAGAAAGATAGATCTTCTTTAATGTTGTTATAAAAACTGCTTTCATGTTCCAGTATTTGGATTTATGAAGCATAGTGTATATGTATTATATAATATTTTTAGAAGTAGTAGACTTACAAAAAGTAAATAGGGCTACCACTAAATAAATAAATAAATAAATAAATAAAAGGAATTATGTTAAAGGAGGAAAAGAATCAGAGATTTCATAAGGCTTAATTTCCACTCTTCTCCATGGGCTTGAGACAGCTTACATCTAAATATTGTGAGTATTAGGGTGAAAAGGTTATTTAGATTAATTCCAAATTTCTGCTTACACTGAGCTATTACTAAAGCATTGTGCCCTCTGGAAGCAGTGGGGATGTGGGTGGGAGCAGCTGAACTGAGATGTCGCAGTCGGATTTTGGTATATTGGGGAACAGTTGATGAACTAATAATGCTGAGAGTTTTATATATACAAATTTTCAAATAATTTTTACTATTTTATTACTATTTTAGTGTGTTGTCTCCCCCTTCATCTGCTTAGAAAAGTGTGTTGTTTCTTGATCTTTATTCCAGAAGCCCCATGGCTGCAATTGTGAGTTCTGGTGAGATTTCTAATGATTTTGGTGATGAAATTTTTCCATCTAGAACTGGAAGTTAATTCTCTGCTGCAACAAAGAATGCCTAATTCTATCCCGGCAGCCCCGCACCCACCTAGCCAGCACAAAGCCTGTGAGCCTGGTGTATACCTCTGAAATGCCATCCAAAGCCAGTCTTAATGAAAAATGTTCCTCCATGGCAGTGAAAAAGCATCAGTTTGACAGAGAGTTTAATAGATGACAGCAGGTGGGGACAGGCAAGGGTAGAAGCACACTTAGCTTGTCATGTAACCCGGAGAGTCTCATCCATCGGGAGCATTAGCCTCCAGAGTCTTAGATGGAGCAGGGGTTCCAGCTTGGTCTTCCCCCACCCCTGTGTATGCTCCCACTGATACCAGTTTTGTCATAAAGTGGCACAGGGAAAGGTTTTGTCAAGAACATGTGAGAGAGTATTTATCCATATCAGATTTCTTGGTCATGACTCACTGGACCAGGGCTATTTGGTTGGTTTTGGCAGTAGGTAAAGGATATTACACAGCAGGCTGTGTTAGTAACCTTAGATGGTTGCAGGTAAGCAGTCAGGGCAACCAGACCTCCCATTCTATCGTATGCAGTTGTGACCATGTTGCTTACTTGGTAATGCCCCTGTCATCTCTCTGCATGGCAGGAGACACAGGCTGCACCTCCTTCAAAGGTGCAAAGGAGTCGGGAAATTGAAATACAGAGCTAATGTGGGGCTTTTTCCTGCACTACAGATCTACCATGTAGCTGGAAAACACTTGCAGGACTTTTCTCTTGGAGAAACATTTCTCTTTGAGAAAAATAAAAGAGTATTTTTTAAAGTAAATTATTACTTTCTTAATCGTTCAGGCAAGAAAGTATGCAGATAGTGAGTTACTAAGGTAGCAAGAGGATGCTGCCTAATAAACACTGAAGAGCAGAGATATTCCCTACACTAAGTGATGCAGCATTTGTTCAGATGCAGAAAAAGTTCCCTGGTCACAATCATTTTGCATTTTCTGACAGATCCCCTTTGATGGCATCTGCAAACTACTCATAAGGACCAGAACCTAGCTTTATGGACTAATTAACTTATGAAAATAAGAATTTTATTTCCTACTGAGCTTCCATTCTAAAATTTGGCCCCTGTCTTTGGTTTCCAATCGCTTGACTTTTTATTTTTCCCAGAGAAAGTTGTCGCTATTCCATGCAAATATAATGACATTGATGAAGGGATTGCAATATACATACACACAAGCCTCCGTAGAGGCACATAACATAAATATACAATGGATTTTCTAGGACAGGCTTGCATAGGGCAGGATTTAGTGGATGGATTCTAGCTGCAGGTTCTGTTTGAAATATTTGGAGTGGGACTTTGCTAACATTTTGTCACCATGTCTTGCATTTGGTATTTCTATAGAGAATGCCAGACAGGAGAAACTATAGAGAATGCCAGACAGGAGAAACTTCTGGGAAACAGTTCTGAAATCAATAAAAAATGTGTGAAATAAGTAGGAATTTAATCCAGAAAGGAGAGGAGATTAATGTTTTATTCAAACTTAAAAAAAAAAAAAAAGTTTAAACCACAGGCTAAACTTGCTTCAGAGTTAAGGTTCCAGAAAGCTCGCAGTGTCTGAGAACAGAAATGGAAAGGATGTATGGAAACACACAAATATGGTGAAGGTTACAGTGTCTTCTGCAATGTTACCTACTCTTAGGCATAAGATAATAACGTGCCACTGATGTCCAGAAGCACTGTTGTCAGCTCTTGAAAAGATGAAAAAAATTTGACTTCAGTAGGAGATGATTGACAGATAATGTCTTTAGGCTTTTTGATGGCTATGAACACTGTCTCTCTGTCGCTAATGAAGATAAAAACTGACAGCCCCACAGAGGTACAATACAGTCGTACAAGCTTCTGTCACTGGGGAAAGCAGCTCTCACCCCACAGTGTTCCAAAGTCAGCTTGTTAAATAGAAATTAATTATCTTCTTTAAGCAGTTCTGAATTTAGGCTGGACAGAAGATGAGAAAAAGAAGAGAGTTCTGCTAGCCATATGTGAACCTTTGCTTTGAAAATCAATTTTTGACAAATTTGTGTTGGTTTGAATTTTATACTCTCCCACCCAAACTTACCACACAGGCAGGCTGATTTCTGAGTGCCCAAAGGAAGCAAGGTTCTTGGTACTGTAATGGGATGAAGCACCATCACAAGCAGCATGTCCTGAAACCTGAGTTATTGACAACAAAAGCTATAAAGCACTGAAAGAGAGCAATGCTGAGATGACCCAGCAAGCAGGATGTGGCAATCTCACAGAGGCAACCCATGAACCATTGCACTTAATCACATCCTGACAGCCCACATAGTGGCAGAGGCTCCATCCTATTTCTAAAGGTGATGAGAGTAAACCTGCTTGAAACTGCCTTTGAGGGTGGCAGGAGGAAAGAATGTGTCCCCAGTTGCCCCAGAAACAGGTGTGATTATAGCTTTGGAAGACAAGAGGAGCCCAAAGCAAAGGTCTGCCACCTTTCTCTTGCAAAAATTGTAGTCTCTCTTTTCTTTTGTGGTCCCTCTAATAACATTCTTCTGATTGCAACTCCCATCCTTTGAGCTAATTTGCAGACTAACTGCCATCAGGGTGGTCTCAGCACCCTGGATCCTGCACCACACCTTCAGGAAAAGGGCACTGCAAGGTTTGGGGCAGAGGAACATGGGGAGATGCACCCTGACAAAGGAACTTCTGCTGCCTTGACATTCAGTTTAGTTGTGACAACATTTGGAGACAGAATGACATTTTACTGGCCAATAGGGCATGCATAAGCCCATGAGCCTGGATGGGCTGAATCTGAGGCAAGCTGGGTGATGCTACTGCAAAGCCTCTTTCCATTACCCTTAAATGTCATGGTGATTGAGAAGGTTTCTGATGGATGAGAAGGCAGCAAATGTCCCATCTGTTTCCAAGAAGGGCATGAAAGAGGAGCTGGGTAACTCCAAGCTGGTATGACTCAGTAAAGCTGTCTGGTAGCCATTCCCAACTATGTGAGGGATAAGAAGTTGATCAGGAACAGCCAAAACAAAACTCCTTCCTCTCTACCCCAAGCAGTGTCCCTGATGAGGTATTTAGGAGGCAAAACAGCTGGCTGGAAGTATCTGGGGAATGAAATGCTCCGTCTTTCTAGGCGTAGGCTGCCACATTTTCACTCTGTCAGACTGTGTCTGTGGCCATTATATCCTTGTGTCAGGCATCTGTCTTTCAGCAATGAGGCTGCTGCTCTGTTTTATGCATAGCCTTAGCACGCTGAGTGGAGGTGCTTGCTTTCTGCTGTGAAGTGGGGAAGGGGTAAGGCTTTTAACAGCAGGCTTTATTCTTGTGACTTCAGCCTTTCCCTGAAAAGGTCATAAAAGCATCTATAAAATATTTTATTTTTGCAAATACCCTAAAGCTGTCACATAATCACTGCCTGCTTTTCACTCCCTGACAGGGCAGCAGTTGTAGTTATGGGAAAAGTGCATGACGAAAACTGTGGCACATTAACAAACTACTGAAGTTCTAGTAACAAAAATTGGAGGAAATTGAAATGGTTTTGAGTTGGTTTTGTTGGGTTTTTTTTGTTCTAGCCACAGTGCAGACCCTGTGCTGTGCAATTACAGTGAAACAGTAATGCTATTTGACATCAATGTCTAAATGCACAATAGTAACGACAATCTGCTGAGCTGGTTATGCTGATTATTTTCTCATAAATATGGCTCTTAGTCCCCTTTGTCACAGAGAAGCTCCTAAAACCAAGCAAACTAACAATGTCCTGCTTATTTTTTTTAGACTGATACCTCTTGCATTTTCCAGATATTCTTCAAACAGATAGACATCCCTGTCCCAAGGAGGCAGCTATCCAGTTAACACTGCTTACACTGCCAGACTGTCAGTACAGAACCAGTACAAATGACCCCCCAAAAAAATCCCTCCCCTAAATCAGTCTGCCCTTTGATTAATAATTACTGAAACACAGCAGTGACAAGGGCAAGGTGCAACAGGGAGCAAGCTTTGTGTGGAGGGGGTCTTCGCACCTGGACATGGGTGTGACCTAAAATTGTGGACAGATCATTTCAGGCAGAGCTGGGAGAACAGCTTGAAATAGTAGAGGGTAAAGTCTCCTCCGCACCCACAGTATGTAAGGCCAAGTTTGCCTGAGCCTCCTGAACACAGTGAAACTGTGTCACTCCAGAGGCCATGCCACACAGGAAAATGTACAGCTGGCCACGCTAGCAACTCCTTACCCTGAGCATGACTGATAGCAGCTCATGTTTTTGTAGAGAGAGGGATCAAAGGAGTGCTAGTATATTTGTGTATTCTGCAGTTACTGGTCCATGTCCTGCTTTCATAGGAAAAGTAAGAAACAAGTTTCTTGTAGCCTACAGACAAATGTTAGAATAAACATGATCTTATCTACCTTTACTGGATGGTGCTTGTAATGGATTGAAGCACACTTCCTTCAGTTTACCCAGGTAATGTACTTGGAAGACCCTGGTGGGTCTGAGATAGATTCACATGTTACAGTTTCACGTATGGCTTACAGCGTTATGAAGAGAAATAAAAGACAAAATTTCAATGCTGGACTCTTGGAAGAGTCTGTGGATGCTACACCTTGAAAAGCACTTGAGTGAACCTGTGCATGGGCCAAAATGTGCTGTTTAATGTTACTGTACTAGCTGTGTTTAATGGGAGTTGTCTTTTCTACAAGATGTGGCAGATCAGGATTTTCTCTGTGTGTCTGCTTCCAGGCAGTAGATAATTTTGTCTGTGTAAGCCTCAAAGAGGTCAGAAGCTGATTTAACAGCCTTAGATTTCTGGAAAAGAAACCTTATTCTCAAAGGTATAATATAAGCACTCATGTAGGTAATGAGCTATTGAACCTTTCTTGAGAAATCGTGAGTGTGATCCAGCCTCGCCTTGCAAGAGCTGAAAATGGTTTCCAGCTACTGGAAATCATATAACCAGGTGAGTCCTTACTGCAGTCCTTCCTTACACCATACATCATGAGATACTACTTCTCATTAGGTAGCGAGCTTTTATGGGTCTCAGGCTGTCTCTTGGGTGTGTTTGAGCAGTGACAATGTTCCTCCCATACACTCTGTGTTCCTTCAGGTAGTTGTTTTCCTTCTCTGGGTTTCATTTCATGGCTCTCCTCTTCCCAGTTAAATATCTTCAGGATGAAGTCCCCTAAAGAAGGAAGCAGGAGGAAGCCGAGTGCTCACAGGAATTTAGTAGGTGTCTCTCAACAACGTCACAGACACCTCTCCCTTGCCCTTCCCATCAACATTCCGGTGAAGTTGAATGTAGGTTCATCTCAGACCTCTCCTATTTTGATGTGCTTCTTGCTCTCCTTCAGTCTTTCTTCATTCTATTACTTCTTTTTCAGTATTTACCAAAATAATATCTGAATCTGTGGTCGTTAGTTTTGTTTCCTTTCCCTTGATGCTCTCATCTCTTTCTGCCAATGTTGTGGTCCTTGTTTTCCAGCGAAGCCATTTGGCTCCCTTCTGTGCTAGAGTTTTGTTTCTCATCCCTACCTTTCTTCATTCTCCATGATGAGTATTCTCACTTCTGGCTTTTTACACTGCACTGGCATTTACTTTCATTGCCAACATTTCCCCTCCTAAATCGCTTTATTTCCTTTTCTGTCCCAACCATTATTAATTAGCACTTTGAATCTTACATTTTATTTTTTCTTGCACAGGACTGGGTTTTCTCTACTAAAAAACCCATTTTCCCTGAACATGGTAATAACTGACATGATCTTTCCTCTCAAACCCTTATTCAGCTACTTTGTTCCTCATCTTGTTTTCTAACTCATGTAATCCTTCTACTATCATCTTTTCCCTCTCACTTTTTCTTTCAGCTTCATTTTCGTCTCCTTCCTTTCACTTTTCTCCATGAGTTATATTTTCCCTTAAGCTTCTATTACTCGGTCATGCAATGAATCTTTCATTTTCTAACATAGTCCCTGTTGCAGTCCCAGCTCTCTCCCCCTCCTTTTTCATGTGAACCCATTAATTTGTTCTCCTGTGCTGGCTCTTTCTCTCGTGGTACAGTTAGGTTTTGACATGGGTGAAGAGATCCTTACAACAATACCCAAAAACATTAGATGCTTGAGATTGGATGGTAATATAGCGATATGAGACTTGATCTTTATTAGTGTTTATATAATCTTTCAGACTTTTTATGACCTGCCCTTGAGATGGCCTCTGCACAGGGAGCTGAAAATTGAATGTTTCCAATTAAGATAAACAAGTATTTCTGGAAATTCTGAATTATCTGGGAAACAATGTTTCAAAACAGGGAAGTTTTTTGTGCAAGGCACTGTGCCCGCCACCCTCACTGTGCAATTTTCAGTGTCTAAAGCCCTGGCCCTTGCTGGTCATTTTGACTTGCGGACTTCCCTGTGCCCACCGCAGCTGGGTGGGCAGAGCCACACAGTGACTCGGGTAAGGGAGCAGATCCAGCTGAAAAGCTATTTCTTCAAACTGAGATACTTTTGGACAAATCAGTTCCCCAGTGGGTTTGGCATGGAGGCACACAAGCAATTGTGCTGGAGCAACCAAGGGCTAGCCTTGGGGGCAGGAGTAGTGCCTGTGGGTGAAGAAGTGCCCATGAACTACTCTCTGGTTCAGACTGGCATCAGCAGTACTTACAAGTATATGTGAAATCACCACCTGACATGAAAAACAGAAATGCAGTAATAGGCTGTTCTGTTCTCTACATCCATCAGTAATTGTCTCTCACTTACCAAGAAGCTTGTTTGATTTTTCTAGGTAACGAGGAAGCAAATGCATTGATTTGGTCTCAGATTAAAACTAAATGACTGCTGCCCAGTAAAGAAATCTCTTAGGTCAGCTAGAAGGCACCTGGGATGGAAATATACAGCATGGAGAGCACTGCAGTTAAATATCTGCTTCCATGACAGTATTCCTTTGGATGCTGGACTAATGTAGTTTGGTACAAGCTGGTCATCAGAAGCTAAACAACTACATCTCCCTCAATGCTGCCCTCAGCCCCTGTTTTAGGTGCTTAATTGCCTCAGACTTTCACACAAAGATTACAGAAAAGGAATACCTCGTGTCAGGATATCAATGCATTAGTGTCAGAACTGATAGCACTGAGAGAAATCCAAGATAATACAGGTTATTTTTAGACACATTTATTAATGATAACTTTAAAATAACTGCAGCACCACTATTCCCACGCTACACTTGCAGATATTTTGGTAATTCTAGATCTTGCTTCTAGGGGCTTGTGTTAGATCTTGAAAATATAACCATAACCAGAATCAGATGGCATTCTTGTTTGATTATTTTTTTTTAATCAACTACAGGTACATAATCTCTACTAAAAACATATTTATAACCTTTAAGGAGAGCAAAGACAGTCTATGATAGTCTAGTTTGGAATCAAGAATTAAAAAAAATCTGTCAGATTTCAAGGGGGGATAATTTCAGCTGTTGATGTAGACTGCTAGCTTCTAATTTAGCCATAACTTAGTCAGTATCAGGCATAATTCTCTTGCTTAAAAAGTTATTAAAATTTTAATAAAAGCGGGGAGATGCTAGGAGAAAAGTATATTACTATGGCATAAAAGTTGTGCATACATATCATTAATTTAAAGCCAGCCTAGATGTTAATTAGAATGACTTAATTGAACATTTCCAAATATGAATATTTTTAGATTCCTTTGGAATGCATTTTCAATTCTGAATACAGTAGGTTTCAAGCACTTAATAGCAATGGAAGTCTGTAAAGTTTACCCCAGTAAAGCTGTTCTTATAACTTACTGACACACAAAAGTTAAGGCTACATACATGGGAGCTGTTCTTATATGTTACATGATAAATGATTTTGTATTTTCATGAGGTCTGACACAGAGATCAATTCTGCATGGCTTTGTTGAGCATGTGCAGTGTAATCTGTACTCTTTCAGGGGGTGGTGCAGAGTAAGCTTAGGGAGACAATCTTATTTAGAAGCCAAATATTTAAGCTACTAATCAAAATTAAGCTAAAAGGAAATTTGTGAGGTTTGATGAGTCTGGATTTAGGGGGCTGGGGTATGGTTTGGAGGTGAGGTTGGGGATTTGGGGTGGGGTTTTTTTGCTTTCTTTTCATTCTCCATCTATCAAAGCAGGAAATTATTATGAGTTGTAGTTCCCTCTGCCTTCAATCTAACTGTAAGCTACTGTGTTTTCAAGTCTGCAGTCATTTACAGCCATGAGATACATGTGAAGGATCAGAACGTGTTTTCTTTCATTTCCAAGTGGATTTAGCCTTCAACAAAATACCCTAGAATGTATAGAGCTCATTTTCTAAGAAGTTGCTAAGGAATGCACTCTTCTTCGATGAACAATCAAACTAAGATTTCCCCTTAAGCCCTTGAATACCTGTGTGTATATTGCTATTTTATTAGTTAATTTGCCAGTGTAGCAGTTGATATGCTCCTGGGTCACTTTGAGAGCGTGTGGAGTATTTGCACATTGTGCCTGACAGATAGAAATGAAGAATCTGTTCTGGTCTGCCAGCACTGGGGTGTCCCATAAGCAGATATTATTCAGGGTAACTGTGGTTCAAGAAGGCTTTTTGATTAAACTCTACATCACATATGTATGTTTTCATAAATGGCTTTGAGATTTTTAGCTTGTTGATTCTTGTGTAGCTCACAGATAACAGTAAGTTTTTCCAAGCAGAATAACAACCTTACAAATGGAAGCACACTCACAATGTGTATGGCAAAATACATCTAGACCTACAGAAGGAAAAGAAATACATTCGAAGAGGTACAGTAAAGCCATTTCATGTTTGGATTGAGAATCTGTTGCAATTCAGATCATGTTATGAGAGGCTCTCTCATCAGTAGCTTTCCACATGCTTACACAAGTGTGCTCGTGGGTCACAGATAGGCTGTGTACTGCAGAACTACCTGCAGCTGACACTGTCCTTTGCCAACATGAGTGGAAGCATCAAGGGCTGCATGAGCAGCAACATAGAGTCAGTCTCTGCAAAAAAAAATCCAAAATTTTTTAATATCAGCGGTGACCTCAGTGGTTTCTGTATGAGTGTGCAGGTTCTGATTAGAACAGATGCCCAAATGTAAGTATAAACAGTTTTGGAAAGAGGGCCTGATTTTATTAGTAATAAAGTGTTTCCGAAAAGATGAACAGTTAGCCCGCACTGAAACCCTTTGCAAACATGAGCCAGTGTCAAATGGTTCAGAGGAAAATAGAGGAGCTTCAAATGCAATTTACTAGAAAAAATGGCTTCTGTACAGGGGTGCAATGTTATATTATCCTGCATATCCTCCAGTATAGCTGGAAATCACAGAACAACTAAAGCAAGGAGGGAATCTAGCCCTAAGAAAGCCACTGGTGAAATACAGTGTATTCCTGACCCCACTCCCTCGCTGTGTCCATTACACATATACTAGACTGCAGCATCTTTGTTTTGTGGCTTAACATTGGGATCTAGTCAATGGCATGATAAATAAAAAGGAATGCTATGGAACAGGATGAATAGAGACTCTGGACTGGTCTTTCTTCTATTTTTTTGAGACACCTCCATTTCCTGCTTGATCTTATTTTGCTGCTCTCTAAGTTGCTGCAAGTATCTTCAGGCCTCATTCACCCGATGCTCTCAGTGCATCATCTGAGAGGGAATAATTCTCTCATGAAGGACATAGACACCGTTACTCCCACTGAGCTTGTCCTCAGTTTCAGCACAGTTTTATTTCCAGCACAGTTTTATTTCCAGTTATGACACCATTGCTCCCTGACCAAGAGCTGGCCTTTCCTCTGCATAGCTCACCTGTCCTTTCTCCAGGTTCATGCTGGCTGTTTCCGGATGCCTCCATGGAGGCTGACAAAAGCTCACCTGAGGGGTGCATGAAGGGGCCTCATCCAGCTCAGGGGTGAGATCTGGTTTTACTGCAGACAGTTATGCTGATACCCAGCCAATATTCTCACAGTGGGTAGCAGATAGGTAACGAGAGCAATCCAGGGAAGGTATGAAGAGACAGCAGTGCTGGCTCAGACCAAAGGGCAGGCTCTCCCACTCTCTTGTCTCCAGCAGTTCCCAACTGCAGGTACTTAGGAAACAGCACAAGTATTGGGGAATCATATAATAGTTTTTTTCCCTGAGTACTTGATATCTGGGTGTCTGTAGCCCACTCAGCTCCAGAGCCAGAGGTGACGTCTGGGCATTTAGTAGCCCTCCCTGTATTATTTTACCAGGATTTTTCAAATGCCTTTTTGAACCCGTGAGAGGGTGCTAGCTTCCTCCGTGCCCTGTGGCAAGGAGTTTCACGGTTTAACTGCAAGTCGTGTGAGGGACCACTTTATGTCGCTGTTGCAAATTTGGCCTTTGCTAGTTTCACTTCGCGCCCCTTAGTCCTTGTACTCAGCAAGGCAAGGAAAGCGTGTTCCCCATTCACCTTCTCCACTGCCTCGGTGATTTCACAGCCCTCTGCCTCGGCGCTGCCATCTTTGCATGCCAGCCCTATACACTTTCCTGTCATGCTTCAAGCTATTTTTATTGCCCTCGCCTGAACTTCCCCTATTCCTGAAAATGCAAGCAATGCTCTCACAATTACAGGCTGTCACATTTTCAGATATGCCTCTCAATTAGTATGTGCATGCATTGTGCACATGCTGGGATCAAATGACCTTTGTAAGCGCAGCTTGCCAATACAGTCGCTCGCGCATTTCCAACATCGCTCTCGGAATGCTATTTGGCTTTTTAATCCTGCTCTCAAGGGCTACCCGTTTGGTGAGCTCCAGTCAAATAAGTGCTCAGCTGAGTCAGATCTCAGTGTGGCAAACAGGCAGAATCCAAGCAAACCGGAACCAAACTTCAGCACCAATACAAAACTTTTAAACTCCTACTTTTGTAAGTACTATATACATGCATCTATGTGTAATCCAGGCTTTGTGTGCTCTTGAACCTATTTTCCTTCAATGAAGACTATGGCTACTGTTAAAAATGGAAGGAACATTCTCAGTAAATTGCTTCTGCAGTTATCAAATGTCTTTGGATTCATTTCAGCATTTAATCACCCTCAAAAAGCTGGTTTTTGCTTCATATGTTTCTGCATCCTTTAATCATGGAGGCATTAACTGCCAAATCCTATTTTGGATGCTTTTTTATTTGGTTGTGGTTTTTTTTTTTTATTTTAAAGTATATTAATTTCATGAACTGAAATAAGGAATGATAGGATAGATTTTTCTTCTTTATTTTTTTTTTGGATGAAGCTACCCACAATTCTTTGCCCTAAATGAAACTTAATTCTCATTCAGATTGGATAAAGAGGATTGCTGCCCTCATCCCCTCATCTCCACATATCCTGTCTTCCCACATTCTGTGCCTCATTCCAAATACCTGTCACTAAAGGAAGCTTCTGCCTTCTTCCAGTCCCCTCGATACTCACTTTTTAAAGAAGCAAGATTGATTCTGGGGCTCTGTGTATAGATAGATACACACAAAGAAACTTGCATGTTTTCAGGTACAGATCCAGCAGCGCTTTCCTCTGAAATGATCTTCTGCTATGGATTACCAGATAATGCACCTGGAACTACATTAGTTTGTTCAGGCTCATGGTTTATCTGAAAATCATTTTCCAGTAATCTTATGTACACCATCTGGCTAAACATCCTGTTAGGAGCCAGCCGCTGAAAGAGGGAGGAAGTACTCTCTTCCCCAAAGCGTTGCTAAGCAGCTCAAGTAATAACAACCACACCATTTATTTGGTCAGTGCGAAACTGGGTCCAGCAAGATCCCCTGGCCCTCTCTGGGGTGTGGACAGGCAGCCATGGCTCTCAAATAGGTGACAAGAAATGTTTATTCCCCTCCACTCCAACTGTCAAGCCAAACTATTTTCGTTTCCCCCATGGCGATTATTACTAGTTAGTGTTCCTGAGCCTCATTATCACAAAAGGGACCCTGTGCTGGCCACGGCACCAGTTCCGAGCCGCGTGACACTGTCTCTCCCCAAGTGCAAGGATTTGTAAGCCGTGCAGATGAATAGAGCTGCTCATAGGGCAGATGCAGCAGTGAAGCAAGGGGACCATCTGGGGTCCTAAAAACTGCTCGCCACCCAGCCTCATCCAAACTTCGAGCTGTGCAAGCTCAGAGGTACTGACCCCTGGTGCCACTTCCTGCATGGCATGGCTGGTAGGAAGTCACCCCAGCCTACCCTCAGTTCTGCGCGGGGGAAGGCAGTCAAAAATGGGGGTAGGAAAATGCACCCTTCACTTTCTTCTGTGTGGGAGAGGAAGTCCTTCCTAACAGCATCCTTTAAACACACTCGTAGCATAACAAGGAAAAACAGTCCTACATTAAGATGCACCAGCTAACTCAGTTTGGCTGATTGGGCTTCAAACAGCAGCCCCCTGCTGATCGGGCAGGGTACTTTGTCTCTAAAACCAGCAAGTCTCAAGTTCCTCCTCAAATTAGATATGGCCACTAGGGCCAACTTTAAGGTTCCTTCCTCAGAGGTGGGGTGTCTCCCCCTGAGGGGCTCATTCCCATACATTCCCAGGATTCACCATCTGCTTCAGGGCAGGCAAGTGTATCAGTGAACTTGTGTAGGCAGCATCCTACTTAAAATTAATTCTGCCTAGATCTTACTCATTAATCTCTGGGATGCTGCAGGTGCATTTATTAACATGAGCCCCACGTTAAAATGCTGTGATCCTTTCTGACATATTAAGCCATTTTTAATTCACTCTCGTCATCTCCATCCTCTACAGTAGACATTAGATAACTCTGGGCTCCTAAATAAGCTACAGTGACTTTGGTAGAAAGCAAGTGAGTTATTAATCTTATGCAAATGCCTGTTTAATTTTCAGGGATCTTGGCATCGTTGTAAGTGCTGGAAGTCATGGACTATAAAGAAAAAAGGCAATTTCCTGTTTGTTTAATTTCTGTAACTTTTTTCCTGACTGGTAAAGCTAGGTAATGGAATTTGCAATGTAAAACCATTATTAGAAGTGCCAGTATGATATTTGATTAATCCAGCCTATTTAGGCTTAATAATACACACTTGACTTATGTTCTGGAAGCAAAGTTGCCTCCTATTTCCCCTCCTGCTTTTTAAATATATTTATAAATATTCCTAGAATTATGATACACAAACCTATTTCTTCATGCATGGTTATTAGGAAGCGATAACTCCCCCAAATGTATGCCTCATTGGCAATAGTATGTTTTCTGTAAGATTTCTACCCACGGGAAACTTTTGGCCTATGCAATGTCCAAAAATGCCTTTAAAGGACTACTGCCACCCTCACATCCCTCCAGGTTGAGATGGGACAGCTCCAGCCACTTCTTGAGTGGCAGATTTCCAGGGTAAACCCAGAAGGAGTTGATGACTCAGGAACTGACATTGTTCTCACTCAGCACTGAATCAATTTTCTGTCAAGCTAGTTCTTGGATAAAACAGAAAATAACAGTACTTTTGACTGTTCAAGGAAAATAAAGGCCATTTGTCACTTCTTTTCACTGAAAGAGTATTACACCCAAAGCCGTGGCCAGCTCCAATTCATGGGAGAGGCTTTGCCTCCACCCACATCTTCCTGTGCTGCTTCTATTAGGTACAGCATCTGGTCTCTCTCCCCAGCCCATGTTAAAACTGCTTGTGTATAATGACAGGTATTGCTTTAACTCAGCAATGAACAAAGACATTCACTCTTACAAAGTGCTCTGGGGTGAAAACAACTTTTTTTAAGCAGGGTACAACCATTGCAGGCGATGCAACAAACACTTTGTAAGATCTGGGCTACTTTATGGAAATCTTTTTTGTAATTGTGCTAAAGAAATTATTCTATTCCTGGTTTCATTTCATTTTACAATAATTGCTCTAACTTCTATTTCCATCACAGTAATATTTAGTGCAATCATATCCATTTAAGCTGATCATTTATGTTCCACTGCAGTGATCAAAACAGGCAGTCTACTGCTTCGTGTTACCATTCATTACACCTTTACCAAATCAGGCATCCAAATAAAAGCAATTATTGTAAACACATGTGAAATTCTACATTCTACCCTGCAAAGTGTTAAGAAAATTCTTCTAAACATCACTATTTTCAGTTAAAAATTATTCCTCGTGTTTTATTTGTACTTGTCCTGCACTTGATAGCCTGGCTTTGGTCTGTAAGTCAAACCTGTAAGGAATACATAGTACTAGTAAGCTTTAAAAAAACAAAGAAAAGTTATTCCATAGCAGGTTTCAAAAGGGAGTTTATTTATATAGGTTATATTTAAATGCTTCTCGATATATGTCTTTTGGGGCTAGGACTGCCTGCAAAGAACACCAAAACAAAACATATACTGGCACGGCTGATTTGAAACCAAACATTTTTTAAACAAACAAAAAAAAGTCCAGAACATTTTCACATACCTTTTTAAATAAAACCAAAGTCCCTTTGGCAGCTTAGGATTTGACTGATAGAGGAGAAGGGTTTATTTGCTTTTGAATGGGGTGTGTAGGAGAATCAAATGCAACTATTCAGGGATGCTCCCAGGGTGGCTCTGGCAGAGATGCTGGGGTGGTACCAGGGAGACGCAAGCCAAGACCCTGCCCTAGGGGGCAGAGCCGAGACGTGGCCCAGCACCCCGCCCTACATGCGAGACACAGAGAACCTGGGAATAGCACCTGCCTTCCTCTTCTGGCGGGAGTGTCATAATTTATGAGTCTACCCCAGTTTTGAAAATGCTGAGATGAACGCTCTTCACAACCCTAGACCTGCATGCACTAACAATTTTGGCTTTTCCAAAACCTTGTTTTTCAGTGAATAAGTGAGTCATCCTCCCTTCCGTTCCTCCTGACAAGCTTGTCTTCTGTCTGTAGCTCTCCCAAAATGAACCTCTGATTCTGCTTTATGCAATCAGTAGCCAGATGGTGGCTGGACAAGCAGCAGCCTGATTTACCTCGGAGTGATACTGAACTTCCACAGCTGCTACTGAAAGGCAGTGTTCCCTTCTGAATGAAGAGCAGTTTCTGGGGATCACAATGAAGTGGCAAATTTGCAGCAGACTGGTATTTATGTAGAAATTTGTTTTCTTAAATGACTGGGCTCCTATAAGCAAGGGAAATGAAATCTTTGGATGCCTCTATTTAGCTCTGTCCCCTAGAGAGAGTAAAATACTGGTGTGATTGCATTAGGTATTGGTGAGAGCCCAACAGAAGGAGAGCACATGGTTCTCATCACCTGGCTGATGAGAGATGGTGTGTAGAGGTGTCTTGCCAGGGTGCTCAGGAGGTGGAAAATCCATCTTCTGTGTGGGAAATATATGAGAAAGGCTTCATCGCAGAGCAAACCAAAGGCTGCGAGAAAGCAAGGTTTCTCTTTCTAAAACCCATTTTGGTTGCATGGAGAAGTCTGATACGTAGGGAGGGAGAGGCTGAAGGAAACACAGAGACATGGATATGAAGTAGTTATGAATAAATCAAAGACAGCAATGAAAATGAGGTTCTGGAGCAGCCTCCCATCCCAACAAGCTCCCTCTTGCTCACAAATGAAATTGTAAGTTCTTAGAAAGTAGTGTGAAAAATCTCCTCTCCTCCTCTTCACACATTACACACACACACACACACACACACACAAGAAAAAGATGCTGGTTAAGATAGGGGTGAGGAAGGGAGGGAGCAGAAAGGAGTGACTGTTCAGGATTCCCAGCCACTCTTCAGGGAAGAGAATCTGCGTTTATATGGCCTCATCATTCAGCTGGAAATGACAGGCAATGATTTCCAGACTCTTTCCTCTCCTTTTGGTGACTGTTTAAAAACTGTTTGCGTTGTTTTGGGGGCATTTTATTATACAGAGAATAGGTATATTTGACAAGCCTTAAATATGAATTGCTGCTGTGCCGCATGAAATATCTGAGAGCAGACACATTTTTAAACAGTGTTTTGCTGTGATGCCTCCACCTGTTTCTGCTGAGAAGTTTTCCGCTTTCTAGTTTGTTTATCATTATTATATCTTGTCTTGCCTGATGCATTCCATGGTTTGTAAATGCAACATTCATTCTATGGTTAGCAGCACCGAGGATTTAAATATATTGCCCTCCAGTCATGATGCATTTTCTTTTTGCAGTGTCTCCTCTTTCACACACAGAAATAGTTACTACCCGTTCTGTTTTGCAGGGAAAACCTATGGAAGGTGAACTTTAAAGCATCTTTTTAACAAGCTGAGATCTGGTTTACATTGTGTGCTGCACAAACAGAGAAGAATAAAGCCTTTCATTTTTTTCCTACATCCCAAATTCTGGATAACAGCACTGCCAAAGATTTGTGCCTGTAACATCCCGGTAATTCCAGTCCATTAAATTCATTTTCCCAATTCTCCTTTTAATAGTCCTCCTTATGTAAATGCTGTACTCGATTATTGAGCACATTTTGATTCTCTAAAATGGCTTTTGGTATGTCTGCACTGTGTTACTTGATTGAAATTGGGAGGCTAGATGTTTAAAGATTTTCCTTGGAAACTGAGGCATTTAATTTTACTCTAAGAAAGCAAATATTGTTTAATTGAAGCTTAAGCTTGTAGAAAGATTAGAGACATTTAATTAGTCAAAATTATATATCATGCTGTAATATAGTAAATGAGATTTTACAAGATTTACACTGCAAAATTGTAGTAATGACTGCCTACCTTTTCTTACTATTACAATCTTTAATCTTAGATCCCCGAAGATAGCAATAATTCTCTAACCCATCACTGACTTTAACACCATTATTTAAAACTATAATAACTTCTAAAATTTTCAATTTCAGTTACAGGAAGTAACTGTACACCAGAAAAATGCAAAATGCAGATTGTTCGAAATGTGAGATTTCACTTAAACTTTCATAATAAAGGGCTTGATTTGCATTCATGGTTAACTGGAACCAGCTGCTGTGGCTTCTTTCTTTGATTTAGCTTAGAAGAGGCTGCTTTGTTCAAATTTAGCTTGTACTCCTCTGGAGATGGACTTGGCAGACTCAGGTAACTGTTAACACCATCTCATCATTTCACACTGGCAGAAAACGCTGCCTTGAAAGAAACTTGCAGTGGTTTCAAGCAAGCAAACAAACTAGGTGGCATAAGACTTTATGCAGAAACTTTGTTCAGAGCTTGCAGTTGGTGTGAGGCCATCATTTAGAGGGTGGGATTTCTTTGTTCATGCCCAGAAAGGCAAGGGCTGAAATATCACAAGGAGTATGGGATGTTGTGTGCAGGAGTCTCAGTTATTAGTTGTTTCTCACAGACTGAGACTACCAAGGCCCGAGTAAATCAAAGATCTTCATCTTTGTTCTTCACTTCATGGTCAGGTTTTAGACAGTTCATATTCCCATTCCTCCTAACCACTTGCTTTCAGAGGGACACATCCGAGCTTCCACCTTTGACACACGACCACTTCTTGGAAGATCTTACTTCAGTTTCATTCCACATCTCCCTATATCTCAGTAGCAGAGCACTGCACTGATGCAGGATCACTGGGTCATTCTTGTTGAGCTGAACCCATGTGCTCAGTTTTATATTTTTAGTAGATTATGAAAACTATTGTATCCAACACATGCACATGTTGCCAGAAGGCTACTTCTGCAAAGGATCTAAATAGCCCGGGGGTATTTGATTTGGGATGAGACCCTATGGACCAGCCCATGTTGAGCATGCTTAAAGTGTAAAAGCTGTTACTAAGAGGTGATGCTGACCAGCCTCACTCACCTTTGAAAGCCAGATTCAAAGCTGTAACACTGACTGCCCTAATCTTTTTAATCCTAAACGTGCAAGGCAACCTGGAGGCGCGCTGGGGAGCTTGCATCATCACAGTGGGCTGGGACTGCTTTGAAGAGTTGTGCCTCCAAGGCTAAAATTCAGTATCTCTCACTGGCACTTTGTCCCTTCTGAAAGCAATACCACTAGCTGTACTTTAAAATATTATCTCACTTTACAGGTTCAATTTGAAAGATTTTTTTTCCCCCCATAATGCGTTATCTCATGTTTTACTTTAATCTATTTTGTCTAGGCATGATGTAGAACAAGAGACCCCTTGACAGTGCACACACAGCTTGGTCAGGAAACTTGAGAGAAGGATGCAGGACTGGGAAAACTCAGAAGAGGTGGAGGATGCTCCGTGTTTGCAGAACATTTTGGAACAAAACAAACATGAAGAAGGTGGTGAGAAATCTATTTTTCTAAAGGCATAACCGACGAATGGGAAGACTGAAAATTAAAAAGCAAAACAAAGACATAAATGCTTCAGCCATTCTGATTTGTACAATTTCATTTCCCGCTTGCAATACCGGCTCTATGTCGTGCAAATGGAAACACAGAAAATTCCAGGTTTTAATCCTCACAATTATCTGTGGGAAAAAAACCCAGAAAGAAGACGACTGGGCAAGGTCCAGCAAAGGAGCTCTTCCTGCTAAGATAGTGTGCAGTGTCAAGAAGATATTACACAGCAATGGGCAACACAAAATGTCCTGTTCACAGCTCGTTATGTAATAGAATTCCTTAATGCTGTTGAACACAAAGCCATTTAGTGCTCAGTTGCTTTATGATACCTCCTCAGGTTACTCAAGGGAATTATGTCTTTGTAGTGTTTATCGCTGTCTTTACATGTCATTTTAATGTTAACCTTCTCAGTCAAAATCAGAATTAGCGCTGTCCTTTAATGATTTAATTCAGAATGTTGGTTCTCCCAATATGCCTGACTGCATGTTAAAATTAAACAGAAAATCGAGCGCATCCATAGGAGACAGTATCAGAGTTTCTTCCGTCTCAAGGAATTCACAGAGGATAGTCAATAAGTAATCTGGAACTGAAAATGCCCATACTTACAAAATGCTTTTCTCTTTCAGGGACATTTTCTTAATTATACTAATTCGTCAAATGTATCTTCATTTTTACAAGAAGTTTCCTTTTCATACATTTGTTAAAAGAAAGATAATTGCAACTGGAGCAGCAAAATGAAAAGAACTTTAATTATGCATTATAATAACAAATGTATTCTAGTTCAGGTGAGCCAGACCAATTACATATGATTAGTGAATGGAAACAATTGATGTTTCTGCATTTTCGTTTGGGTCTGCTGACCTTTTATGGTGAATGTGCGACAATCTGTCTTCCCTTGTGCTCAAGACAGAGCAAATATTTTAATTTATAGAGCCATTTGGAGAAATTATTTCAGTCTGATTAGAGACAAGTTTTACTGAATTTGATCAGTATTTACTCCATTCCCACAGAGGAGGAGAATGCTTCTTTGTAGTTTCTTTTAAATTGCACATGGCCTGAATCAGAGACACAGTCACCACCAAGCTATCACTGTCTTTTCTTCATACTGTGTTTTGCATCTCTCCATTAAAAAATGGGCAAAAGTAAATGGATACACATATTTAAATGAGATGAAGTTGAACGAACATGAGCATTTACTAAAATTTAAAGCTGTTTAAGTCTTTACTAAAATTTTAAATTTTCAAAACTGCTGTCAGGTCCAAACTTTGCTGGCATTTGGTCCTGAAGTGAATTGAAGATCACTATTGCCTTCCCACTTGCTGAGTCCCAGACATCCACTGCACTGGGTGCTACACAATCGATGTGAGAGGAACCAGAGAATTCACAACCTATTCAGAGTAATAGTGGGATGTATGCAACAGAATGAAAAGCCCAAGACCACAGACATTACTAAAATCAAACAGTGTTTCAGTCAGCTTGGCATGGGCATTTTTAGCCTGAGATACTGACCAACGTCCAGTTCCACTGGGCCTGAGGGCCACGGGGCTGTAACCGGAGCTCTTGGAAACACAGGCTCAAAATGACATCATGTAATGTGATGGTGGCATTGCCAGCATGAAGAACAACCGGCCTGGCAGCATTGCCAGCTTGAAGAACTTACCGAGCATTTTCCTCAGTTTGAGAAGGCAGAGCAAAAACTGCACTTTCTAAAAGGACACATAAGGTGATGAGGCATTCTATTTCCTATGGTAATGTTGACAGAACATAAGAAAAAGTAATTAGAACTCTTATTAAAAAGTAAGCTGCCTTTAAAATATCCTTCATTTTCCTGACTGCGACATGTGATTTCTGATGTTTGCTTAGTGCTTCTGAATAGCTCTTTAATCTGACGCCTGAATCATTTGGGATGCTGTGCTTCAAAATGCCTTCTTTAGCAGAGACATATAAAAGGTGCCCCATGTAAATGTAAATCACCTCTAGCAATCCAAATCCTTATTTTACTGAAATCTTAGCTTAATAGAAATGTTAGTAAGAAAATATGAATCAGTTTCAAATGGCTGTAAAAATGGACCAAAACCATGTAATTATGGTGTCTCACCTACTTCACATTATATTTGTCTTCTAAATGTTTTCTTCCTCCTTGAAAGTTCAACCGGGGCTTTGCCAGTACAGCTGGGTCCTTCCCAGCATCAGCAGAAAGATATTCTGCAGCTAATGTAATATTCTATAACTTCATTACTTTCAGATTGTGCCTTTGGAAAAACCTATGCAAACTCCCTCAAATCTAATGAGGCTGTAGATCACTGGATTCACTTTGAAGGTAATAGGGTTGCACAAAGTGACCTGAAGGCATAATCTGGCTACTTATAATGATGACGAGTGCAAGGAAAGAAACCCCCCTGAGACTGAGAATCCACAGAGAACCTGGAGGTCAGGACAGGAAAATGCTGTTTTATTCTGGGTAAATCTGATACAGAATTGGGGGGAGCACAATAAGCATGAATCCCTGCAGTGACTCTTCATCGCATCTTCCTTGGGCAAAGCTTCGTTTTGAATCTACTTATATTATCAAAGAATTAATGACATTTTCATTCATAATAAAATTAACCACAATAATCTGAGTAAGGGAAGAAACCCATTGGTAGGGTGTCTTCTCACTCCAACTGAGACCTAGAATGTGTGTGGAGGCACAGCAGAGATGGCCATACTATGAAATCTCAGGGAAGAAACTATGCATGTAAAAGCTTGATCATTTTTTGCAGGAGTATCAGCAGATGTAATCAAAGATACCAACTCTCCACAGCCTTCTGTGAGACCAAATGAGCTGGAAAGAGTGTAGGATGAATGGAAGAAATATCCTGTAGGTTTTTCTGGCCTTTTTCTCTTACATTCCTCCAGGGTGTTTGCACAGAAAAGTACCTTTTCATTCCAGACATCCTCAGTGTAATAATATTAAGCATCACTTTCCCAATTGCAACTGATAAAACTATTTCTCCCATAATCAGCAAGTGCTGCATTTTATCATATGCAATCGGGGAGATAATGATTAATATTTTCGTTCTAAGAACTTTGGGATTTAACAAAGATTAAAGGGTAACCGTCCCTCATGCATATTTTGCATTCACTTGCAACTAGAATTAATCAAAGCTAAATTGTCTTCACAATTTTGCAGTACAAAGTGAGGGTTCGTGTTAATTCTGCACACAGGGAAGCATGAAAAGAATCCAGTGGGGATACAGAGCATATGGTAGATGAAGAGGAAGAAAAGGCAAACGGGTTTGGGTAAGTTATTTATTTATGGGCAGGGCTTGGGGGCTGGTTCTTTAAATGTCCCTTGACCATCTCTGCTGTCATTTTCCTTTCCTGCTTAATGTTCCTCTTTCTTCCTTCACTTTGCCTGATACAAACTAGTGGCAGCTGCCTCCCCAGGCAGTCCCCAAAAGGCTAGCAGAGCTGAGTTGCTCGCTCTCCGCAGGTGTATTCTCCTCAGAAAGCATACCAGGTAAGGACTACATACAACAATGTACATTTTGACTCCCTTGAAAATAGTATTTATCATTTTATGGGCACCTTATTGATACTGCTTGCCATGTAAACACTAACTCCAATTCAAGGTGTCTAGAGGTCACTCTTACAAGGTTTCTCCTACAAAACTTGCTTTTTCAGGTATGCAACAATGCTCCCCCATCCGAGCCCTCACCTTTTTAAGTTCTCCAGTGTACATAGGTGACACTATCTGATGATCTGCGTCATTCCTTAGGAGACAGGTCGAGACGCTACAAAGAACTTTAATCATGATTTAATACCAGCTCCTCAAAAAATACTTCTCTAGCTCAGAGGTCCTGCACTGGAGTCTGACATCTGAAGCACAGTTATCCTCATTCAGTCCCTTTTCCACTAGTTCTCCATGAAAAGATGTTTTTTCACTTAAACCAGTCAAGTAGTTTGGGCAGTTCTGAAGGTCAGTCGGAGATACAGGAAAAATCTTGTGTAAGTGCACACAGAGAAATGCTTTCTGCCCCCAAAACTTGCAGCCTGACTAGAGAAAGGTGGATAACTAAACTAAATAAACAGCCTCTACAGAACATCTCAAACCTTCTACAGTTGCAAAAAAAAACCCAAAACAACCAAACCCCAGAAAAAATCTTTTATTTCTTTTTCACTTACAATGTACTTAATGCTATTCTATGTCTATTTGTTTGCTGAAATGAAAACCAGAACCCAGTATTAAAAGCCCACTCTGTTGGTGTACATTGTAAGTAGGTAGCCACTCAGCCTGGGCTTTGCTTGCAGCTCATCTCCACACAAAGGGCAAGCAAAGGGCACAGATGCACCTAAAATCCCATCAGGGTCCTATTTTAAGGTTTCATGTCCTGTTGTGTATATGATTTCAAATTGCACAGGATGCCCGAATGTGCCAACTGTCCCCAAATCTGGGGCATGCGTTGCATGGCATCTTTGATATGCCCTAAAGCCATGACGTGCAAAAGGTGTGTCAAGTTTAATACCAAGTAGTTCAGCAAGCTTAACAGATGTTAAATAGCATGCCCCATCTCCCAGAATAGATACAACCTTTCATAAGACATAAATATTTGCTACAGTGACAGAAAATGAATATCACTACCTTTGCCTAGGAATTCCTTCAAGTAACTGTTACTTCCCCATGCTCCTCCTGTTCAGGAGAATTTTATTTTGGAAGGGGAAGCAGATGATGTACTACGCCGCAGGGGCTGAGAGGGAGACTCAGATTTAAAACCTCTCCCTAGTAGGAAGGATATCCAGTGTTTGAGGGCAGCCATCCCTCAAAACTGCACAGACGACAGCTTCTGCTTACAAAAAAATCCCAGAATAGCTGGGGGTCCTGACCAAGGAATACTGGGATGTCAGGTGGGGAATTTCCCTCAGCAGAAGCTGCAGTAGATTAGATGGCAGCATCCACATCTATGAAAACTTAGAAGAGGTCCAGGCTTGGAGCACGGTGGCTGTCTCTGCCACATCACCGTTCCTGTTCCTCCTTCCCATGATCTCAGGAGGAGAAAAGTTTTAACTGGAGTGAAAAAAGTCACAAGTGAACATTTCTTGCTACACCTTTAGATGATCCAGCTACCCACTGGTGTAAATCGAAATAAGGTATAACCACTCCAATTCCCGTGGCCAAAGTTGTAAACCTCACAAGAACCATATATTGAGAAACATTAATGGCACATAGTCAGCAGTAGCCATTTCTTTTCAAATTATTCTACTTGATATATTATACCAGAAGTTAGCTATTATCTAGCTGGGAACCAGTAGTGATTATTTATTTGTTTGGAAAGACATCTCTTACCAGTCTGCGAAGTACTGCTTTCCTCAGAGCCTGAACCTGCACAAAGAACTCAATTACTGCATTCCAGAAAAAGCCTGGGCTGAAGATCCCTATGGTCTGCTTAAAATTCATCACCTGAGCAGAGTGAGCCTTGCATGCTTGTGAAGACAAAACTAAAAAAACACAGATGAGGAATACTGCAGCCAAAGCTTAGTGTGTGTTAGTGTTTCACTTGTAAATTGTGGTATTTTTCAGTTCTACTCTCTCAGCTATTTCAGATTCCATTGTGCGGCAGTCTGATACGGTAGCTGATTCATCAGCCTGTATGTCTTTTATTATTATTACTATTACAAAAAGTCTCGAGTTTAGGAGAAACAAAACAATAATTTTGTGATATTGTCACAACACACTGGGTTAGAACATAATAAACCTTGTTATTATGATCCCAGAATAGCAAGGAATCACTAAGCACGGTACACAAAAGCAGTCATTCGGAAAAGTGAAGGTTTAAAAAACAAGCAAACAAACAAAAGACCCAAAAAGAAATTTCAAATTCAAAGAAACTCAGAAGACACATTCAGCTGTGGCTGATTCTTTTGGGTCAAAATCAAGGCATGTTCCAACTGACTGCTAGTGCAAGACCTGGCTCCGGGTCCTTATCTTGTACTGACTGCTTGGGAGATCATCGCTGAAGTGTAAATTGGCACAGCTCCACTAGCTTTTGGTGCACAGTGTTGATTTAAATGTGCTGACAATCTGATGGTCCTAAGTTTTATGATATATAAACATGCTCAGGTGAACTGAAGAAAGAACTTCAGATCGTGAGCTTTCTGCTTGGCTGCAGGTTGCAGACAGCAACAGCCTACAGAGCCAACTGCATGTCCTCACAGTGGTAGCCCCTTTGACTCCAGCACGTCAGGTTGCTAGCACTGGCAGGATGGAGCTGCAATGTTTTTTCCTAGTTTATAGTAAGTTTTTGGACTTGACATTATAATAAGTTTTCAGACTAGACATTTCTTTACTGGGACAGACCACACATGAGGATGCATTTCTTTACCATGAGGGTAGTCAAACCCTGGAACAAGCTTCCTAGAGAGGTGGTGATGCTCCAAGCCTGTCTGTGTTTAAGAGTGTTTGGACATTGCCCTTAACAGCAGGCTTGAACTTTTGGTCAGCCCTGAAGTGCTTGGGCAGTTGGACTAGATGTTCTTGCGGGTCCCTTCGACTGAAATTATTCTGTTCTGTTCTATTCTAGTCTATTCTGTAATTTGGCAATGCTAAATTACCATATCGAAGGGGTTTGGATCTTGGCCGGAGGTGGGTTTTTTGAACCAGAGGAGAAACGCTCCAC
Organism: Hypotaenidia okinawae; assembly: GCA_027925045.1. NCBI lineage: Eukaryota > Metazoa > Chordata > Aves > Gruiformes > Rallidae > Hypotaenidia > Hypotaenidia okinawae. The sequence goes on from BSDF01000001.1 coordinate 114,360,500, forward strand.
CAGACAAGTTTTTTGGGCGAAAAGGTCTCAACGGGGTAGCGCAGCACTACGTTGCCCTTATTCTCCACTACGGCAGTGTCTCTGAATGGTGTTTCACTCATCCTAAATGATGAGCTTGCCACCCAAGCAGAAACACAATGAGCTGATGCAGATGAATTTCCTGAGCGCGTGAGGACCTCTCTGCCATGGAAGCCTGCCTGATAGCACTCCACAGAGTGCGCTGTCAGATATGAATTATGCATTGACACTTCACTCCCACATCATTATACCTTTCATTCTGCTGTGTCTGCACAGATAGGATTGATTCGCACATCATACACTGTAACGTTCATAATGGGTGAAGGCTGGAAACGTTTGCACAGTGAGAAAAAAGAACATGAATAAGTACACTTTTGGTATAACCTTATTAGTGATTGGTCCTCGAGTTTCTAATGGGGCATGAAATGCCATCAGAAAGCTTTTTGCTTTTATCAAAACATTCTCTATTTAGGCAGTAATTCAGAAGTAGGCACTGGGGGCCTGATACAAACTGTCTACTTGCATATGGTCTAGCAAGAGTGGGGGGAGAAATAAAACAATCCAAAAAAAAAAAGCCTTGTTGTGAATTTTGAATATTCTGCTTTCCACAACAATGCTTTACAACAGCCCTGCCAAACATTCAGAACCATCATTTAAGACATCTTGCAATACAGAATGATCTCATCCATGCAGTAAATTAATCATAACAGAAATGTTGCATATCAGCAGTGTCATTATGTGCCTGTAATGCAGTACATTGTTTTTCAGAAAAGAATAGATGCTGAAAAATAATCTGCCCCTTTTTTGGCCTCAGAGCATTGTATCTCTCAGCCTGTCTTCATCTCCACACTCAAGAGTAGATCCAAAATACATATCAGGCATGCTGGCACAAACACCCGAATGAGATGTTAAGCCAGGATTAACGATCAATTTTCTTCTATCAATACACCTAAAAGTGGAGCTGTCTGACAATATGCGTAAAGCAACACAAAGGTTTAAAAGAGACTTCCTGCACAAAGACGGGGCTGGGGGAAGCAACCTCTGTGCTAAGATATCAATCCATCATTGTTTAAGGGTATCATTAATTAGTTTGGCCTGGACTCTGACCTTTAGCTCTCTGATTCGTTCTGGGATTGTGAGGAAAAAACAAACTGATTCTGGAAACAGAATTTATATTCTGTATATACCCTGTCCGCAGAGACTTTCACAGGCATCAGGAAAGGATGCAAAGAGTTATTACCAGCTCCTCTCCCTCGGAGAATTGCCCATAGAAAACAGCAGTGATTCCAAAGCTGGAGCTCAGATCCATACCCACGTCTTTCTGAAGTATGCCACCTAACAAAGTCACGCAAAGTTTTAGGGCAAAAATTATTTTCAAGTGTCCAAGAATCTGTATTAGAGTCATGAGGCGTAAAGATTTCTGTAGCCTTTTGGTTAGGCCTATGGCACTCTGGGAAACGGTTCAGCATTTCAGTGTTTGCATCTGCTCAAAATCCCCCATGTACTCAGCTTCCCGGAGTTCTGACTTTTACATTTCAATTTCATTCAGGTTGAAAGTGGCACAGGATTAGCGCAGCTCATCAGGAACATCAGTTCAGGGTAGTTCAAATATAATTACATGTTAATTAATTTTGCTAATTTGGAAGCTGGTTGGGTTGGTTTTTTTTTTTTTATTTTGTCTTATTATTGAGTATGATGTAAAGTCATTGATTCATTAACACAAAAAATTCCTTATCTTGCCACGACCGCAAATATTGCAGTTTCTTAGGTTAAACTTGTATTTTTTGGGTCATCAGAATTTTTGAGTACAGGCAGATCTGATACTTGTATTTTCAATCTTCCACTTTTTGTAGTAAACACAGGGTAAGAAAAAACACACCACGTTGAGATGTCTGTGATAAGAACATAAGGAAGAGATTGAATTTGTGGCTTATTCATTTTTTCATGTTCCTTAGAGAAAGGAATAAAGTCAGATAAGAAGAACGTGTGAGGAAAATAATCTTTTGGTCCCTATCTTCATTTTCCTCCAAAAGTTTACCAAGCAGGTTCTCTGTGATTTTGTATTTCTGTCTGTAGTCTCCACTAAACCATATCAGAATGGCAGAGTGACAGCTGAATTGGTAGGCACAGAAATAGGATCACATCAAGCAAGTGGAGAATTCACACTGCTGCATTTTAGACATGTAATTAAGGTATTTAAATTAGTAGCCTAATAAAGTCAGTGGATAACTTGCAAGTACCCTATGGAGAAATGTCTCCATTGGCAGTGTGTCCCTTAGGTTCCTAATCTAGGCACCAAAGTTTAGGAGAGTGAAGGCAGAGGTCGGCACTTTGCCTCTCCAGTAATGATGTTAGCTGTGGCCATAACCCGCCGGGCCATAGTGCTCAAAGAAACCCAGCTGTGGAAGTGGATGGGGTCACTCCCAGGGAGGGTGACTCTCCATAGGATTTGGATCCAGAAAAAAATTCAGAAACAGGTAGAATAGCCCGTTTTGAAAGAAGTTTGTACAATGTAGAAAGACAGAATGAGCAGGGATCTTGGCACTGCATAATTATTTCTTAGCTATGCTATTATTCCAATTTTCCCTGAATTAATAATATTACATCTCTGGAAGAAAACTAAAAAATGTTTTATGCGTCCTCAGGTACTTTAATGCACTAATTTTCACATTTTTGCAAGCACGCACATTGGTATTGAAGAAAAGTCTGATTTCTCAGAAGGGCTCTTTTTTATGTTAGATATTCATCTATATAATTACATTTTAGATTCAAGCTTTCCCCCAGTTGTTCACCAGCTCCATACTGAGAGCTGCTAGATAGAAAGATAGAAAATAACTTAGGAAAAATTCTTTGTTCCATAATGAGAGGGTCCTCAGCCCACTGATTCTTGCCTTTATGCATTGACAAAGGATGGGGGTGGCACACCCCCTCTCACATCTCCGTTCTCCTCCATATTATACATGAGGGGTCATTTGCACAAAGGGCAGTCTGCATCTGAGCTCTGCAGGGCAGGAGGCTTGCAGCTGTAAGGTTTAGTGCATCCTTTTCACCTCTACCACTCTGCTCTGCATGGACTGTTTTGGCAGGTAAAGGGAATTTATTATCTCAAGCACTTAGTGCAGTGGTCAGAACTTTATTAAATGGCACTTGGAAGCCAGCAGACTGAAGAGGGAGAAATAGATCTGTGATGGGGAGAAGGGGAGAAGAGTACAACTGTGCTGGAGGAAATAAAATTCAGCGAAAGTTGGAAAACAATCAAGCGGATACAATAGCGAAGAAGAGCCGGTATAATCAGTGTCATGATAGGCAAGACAGAAGAAACAAAAGCAAGAAGTGAAGTTGGGAAAAGGATATTAAATTCTTTCTCTAAGCAGCACATCTAATTCTCATCCAAAGGACGGTGCTACAGTGATCAGAGAGCACTGTCTATAAGGCAAGTGAGTGTAATTAAATAACACTAAAAATCTACTGACTATCCCAGAGGAAAATGAATTCCTTAAAATAGATTGCATCTTTGGAAACAACTGGACACACATCACAGGATATGTCAATGATGCCATTACCCTCACCACTAGTTAAGTAACCTGCCTGTTTCACAAAGACTTTGTGCTTGAGGAAGAGAAAAGATTAGGAAAACACAGCCAAATTTTACTGTAGAGTTTTCTGAGATGAAACCAAAAAGGTATATAAATGGAGGATACGAATATATTAAATAACATCGCATATAAAAAAATACCATGGTGTCTAGGAGTGCTGAGGCAAGGAAGAAGAGGAGCGCACTGCTGAGGTGGCTTTGATGTAGCTAGGAAGTTAACTGCCTTACTGCTAGCAAGTTTACCTAACAGGCTGGGCTCCTTGCATAGTCCTCCAGAGAAGCTCTCTCACTGATGACAACCGATATTTTCATGCAGTGCTGGTATCTTCTCTCATTTCCTATCTATGTGTGGATGCAATTTTGCAGAATATTCTACACGGGTTTGCTGCCTACTAAGGGAAGCCTGAAGCTTTCAGAATCTGAAATGTGCAACTCAGACAAAGGCAATCAAACAATTATGGAGAACCTGTCTATGGATCAGCTGGAGAGCTGCAAGCAGGAGCAAGATGCAACCCTGCAACCCGGAGCAAAACCGTGCATCCCTTAGAAATGTCATCATTATGCCAAGGCCATTAAAATCCCAAATTAGACAGAAAATTTTAACTCCCACAGCAGCACATGTTGGCATCTTCAAAAGTGGCCACAAAATTATTCCTGATTAATAAACAAATAAATAAATCCATTTCTTCATCCAACGTTGCCACGTGTGTGAGCACACCACAACCACTCAACAACTATTTTACAGTCAATGTGTCTCAGAAATGATGTGGCAGTAATACACAAAATCCCTTCACTGCTTTCACTTAGACAACACTTCTGCTGGACTCCCTCTTCCCATGTGTCAGACATGTCCTTTCCAGAGAGGGTGCAAGTGCAGCTGGCAGAGGAGACTCAGGGCTCGGGACACTGAAGAGCCCATTATGGCCAACTCAGCTTCTTTTGGTTGAGATTTGCCTCTTCCAAATGTGAACACCTCTGTAACCCAAGAATGTTACCAGACAACCTTTCAGTTCATCCAAAAAGTGAAGCAGAAAGATTCTTGTGTCAGAGGCTTCCCCCTCATTGAGTCTACTCTGAGGTTGGCTTGGAGTGGAGTGCCTAACTTGCTGTGTATTTGAAAAAAAAGTTGCATCCATTTTTAAAATGCCAGTTCTGTCCAACAGTGTAAGTATCCAAAAGGCAGAACTAAAAAAGAGAATTAGGTCTTACTTGCCACTTAAAATAACTCTCAGCATGGCAAGGTACTGGTGGCACTCAGTATTTCTTACAAAAGTGATAGAAAAAATTACTACAATTCCACACGGACAACATGCAGTTAATATGTTTTCATCAGGGTTGCCCACCACTGATCTTGACAAATGAATCCTGTCAAATTGGCTCTTTTTCTCATAAACTTCCTTTGTGATCAGCTAAGCTCTTGAAGCTGATCCAGTCTCGAGGAAAAATCACACAGAATCATAGAATGTTAGGGGTTGGAAGGGGTCTCGAAAGACCATATGCTCCAACCCCTCTGCCAGAGCAGGATCACCTAGAGCAGGTCACACATGAACACTTCCAGATGGGTTTTGAATGCCTCCAGAGAAGGAGACTCCACAACCTCTCTGGGCAGCCTGTCCCAGTGCTCTGTCACCCGCACAGTGAAAAAGGTTTTCCTCCTGTTCACATGGAACCTCCTGTATTCCATCTTGCACCCACTGCCCCTTGTCCTGTCATTGGACGTCACTGAGAAGAGCCAGGTTCTGTGCTCCTGACACTCACCCCTTACATATGTATAAACATTAATGATGTCACCCCTCAGTCTCCTCTTCTCCAGACTAAAGAGACCCAGCTCCCACAGCCTTTCCTCATAAGGAAGATGACTCTGACAATCTGTACCAGTAAAGGAACCTCAGAACTGGAGTGATTATTTGCTTTCATAATCCGAAGAGTCATATTGTAATTTTTAGCTCCAGATACCTTACCTCTTACCTTCTGGAAAAGGGAAACCACAGATCTAACCTCTACCTGAAGAACCAGAAACTGATCACTAAAAGCAGTTATTTGTAAGGTCTTGACAAGAGTAATCTCTCTTAGTGGAATCATACCTCATCAGATCATGGTCATCCCCATCAAATAAAACTGTACTTTACCCTTCAATTTACTTGGATTTGGGAATCTAAAATTGGATCAAATTGAAGCCAAACTAAAAAAGACACTAGTTACTGCTCTGTTAATAAAGAACTTAACAAACTCTGCTTTTAACAGATTAATGCTCCCATGGCAGAATATTAGTGTTTATGAAAAAAAATTATTTTAATGTCAGGACAGTAGATTTACGTTCATCTCTAAGTACACACACAAGAAGGAAAAACATCTGACTGGCAGGGTGGACGGTTGTAACCACATATTGAGACAGTTGGCAATATGTCAGTGACCAACCCAAACTTGGTTGCCATTATTCAGGAAAATCACTGTGTCACAGTAACCCCTCCTCACCCAAGCATAAACAGTCATTCATGGCTCCTAGAGAAGCTTTATAAAACTGGTCAGTGAAGAGTGGGACATGGGCATGGTTTGTTTCAAAATCCACTTCTTTCTAACCCCAGTCTCAGGAACAGGGAATACAGTCACCAAATTACCTAATTCACACACAATGCTCATGTGCACTCATTCTTCTCTCCGCTCCATAGAGCTTTTCTTTGAAATATTACTAAACTTTAAAAATATATGACATTTGAGTACTTAAAAATATGTCAGGCCAGATGGTGCCAAGCCATCCAATACAGGAGTCCAGTTCACAAGGAGGATATTCTCCACAGGCTCACTAAATATTTTATTTGCCTGTTTGGTTTTTTATTCATTTATTTACTTATTATTTTGTTGCTCTATATATAGACAGGTCTTGGGGGAAAATCAGTTTGCACATTGCAAAAGCACTGGCAGTGTGCTTCTGCCTGAAGTTTCTCATCTTGTAATTTCCCCACGACGGTCTCGTTTGTATACCAGACAATTCCTGTACATCTTCCCAAACCTGAGTTACTGACACCTCATAAAAACTTTGTGCTTGCTACCACAAAATATAAAAAACCCAAAGCTAATAAGGAAAAAGCAAGAAGCTAAAAGCTGACAGGATTTAAGTAAACAAATAAGGGTTTAATCTTCTAGGCATGAATAAAACTTCCGAATAGATCATTTCTTCAGATTCTCTATGGCAAAACCAAAGCAAACAGATAAGTAGCAGCAAATGGCATGTCAGCAAATGGCACTTAAAGTAGGTTTCTTGGGGAAATTAAGATCACATCACCTGGGGAAAAACTGCCCCAGTATTAACATTTGTCTATATTTTCAATATGTGAGGGCTCTCAGCTGTTTCTGAACTTATTTAAGGAAGGAAGCACAAAGTGGCCAAAACAGCATCTCACATTGTGACCAAAAAAAAAAAGTCAAATACTTTTTTTTTTTTTATAGCACCCTAACCTTGAAAACCTACAGAAAGCCCCTCAGGCCAGTGGCATGAATAAGGATAGATAGTCTGGGTCATAATTTCCCTTCTGCCAAATGTTCCCTGTAGGAACAGGTTGGGGGAAAAAGAATTTGCAGTTGTATGGTGTCATGGATGCTCTAATGTACTACAATTGCCTTGACCTAAGGTCAAGTCCCAAAAAGTGACTGAACCACAGGACGTGCTGGGCATCCAGGTTCCTCCTATTCAGCTGCAAACTCCCAAGACATTTCCCATTTCAGAGGGGCTGCGTGTGACAACTCAGCACACCCCAAGGGAAATCTGATGTTGTTCTTGCTTTAAAAAGTGAGCTCAAAGAGCAAATCCAGTGCTTTCAGTGTCATATCTAGGGATGTGTTCTCTGCCCAGGAATTTCTCTTCTCTTTATGCTTCCTATCCACAACCAAACATATCATTATTACTGATAGAGCTTATATGCAGTGTCTGATGATTAAGTAACCACTGCAAGAATCAGATTGGTTCTGAAGCTAAATTAGATGTTTCTGTCTCTTTCAATTCATTTACGATAAACATATTTTAAAGTAAACAGAAAGGAAAGCTATATTGGATTCAGAGTCTGGTCCCTGGCTTACTATTCTTCTGCTACATAGTATTATAATTAGCTCAAGGAATCTAAAATTAAAATTTAAAAAATATGGCTTCTTTCTCTTTCAGACATCATTTGCCCCCTCCACAACCAGACAGAAACTTCTAAGAAATCACACTTTATTGTTACCGGCTTAAATTGTAACAGACAAAGCTGAACTAAATTTAAATCCTTTTTACTAAATTAGCCTGCAGACCCCCAGGAATTTTTTTCCTGAGGCTCCAGCCCATCCCTGCTTTATGGCAGCTATACTTTTTCACTATGTACAACACAACTCTCCTGACAGTACATTTGCTCTTTCATTTCCTAGTTTTCTTATCTAACTTTATCACAGTCAGTGTGCAATTTTTCACACTTCCTTTGACTGCTCTTACCGTCACTTTTGTCAATGTCCCTAATTTACAGTCACACATCCTCCTCAGCGGGACTGGCTGCTAGGATGATGCCGCTGATGTTTGTGCTCCCATAAAGATTTGTCCGTGCTCCTAGTAAAAGCTGGGGTTTGAAATGCCGCAATCGACAGTGGGTTTGTTCTGTTATTAGCACAACCAGGGCTTGTTGGATTACCAAAGGAGGGCGGCTGCCAAGTAGTATGTTTGGCACACAGGCCTGTGACTGACAGATCCAGTACAAAGTGAAAATTCTGAGCACACAGACCCATAGCATATCGTATCCTTTTTAAAATATAGGACACACTGGGTGTATACATAGTTTGTTCTGCAGTGATGGTGCTGCTGTTAGAGGGTGAGTGAAAAGCTCTTTATAGAATGCAGTGGTTTTGCTCAGTCAAAGTTCAGAGTGTGTTTTTGAAGGTAACCTCCCGATCACCCCAGGTTATCAGATTCTTCCTTGCATCCTGGAGGAGTTTTGGGGCACACGACCTACTTTGCATCTGGATGAAGCCAAGCAGGAAGGTGCACTCCAGAAGAGTGACCAACCACCAGCAGGCATCTCATCCACAGCAGAGCTCAGCCACCACAAATGCATGCAGCTGCTCATCCAGGGCTGTCCCCTGTTTTGGTGGATGGGTCTACAGCACCATCTGCTAATGCAAGAAGAGCCTGATGCCCAGGCATGTTAAGGACACCCTAACAGAAGAGGGGGCAGCCTCTCGTCACTAAAATTTGCATGTTCTCAGGCCTGTATTATTTTCATCTGATTATGAGGACAAGATATTCATCACATAAACAGCATGAGGATGTGGGGATTTTCATACAAAATGAATTGTTTGACCTGGGCAGAAAAAGGTCATTTCTATTTACTATAGGTTTAAATTTAACAATCTCACACGTTCCCTCTATAACAAATATCATGGGTCAAGGCCACTTTATGATAGTGAGCCTCTCTATTTCCATTATTTTGTGAGTTTTAGGCTATTAGGTGGATATAAACTTGATGCTGTAGGATTTCACTCCTATTTTGAATTACATTTCGCATTTGCTGCTTTGGGAAATGTGTGCTTGGATTGCACCTTGTGCCGCCAACATCCCGTTAGGGCATGCCCACAAAGATATTCAACATCTCTATCAGCATCCCAAGGCAGGTGAACAAAAGCAACAACTGGAGTCGAAAGTGTGGAGCCAGGCTAGGGCTCTCTTGACACAGCACGCTAGCCTGGGTCATGTTCTGCAGTGATTCACTAATGTCTTCTTTCGGACCGAGCTGGCTCTGTCTGCCGGCACACAGGTATGTCCTCACAAACCTCTGAGGACATACACAGGAAAATATTGTATATGTAATATTTCTCAGAGTTCTGAAAAACCAGATATTCAGGAAAGTGAGAAGCAGGCGAAGCGAAGATGACTTTAATTCAAGGAATCTCAGCTTATTTGAATGGACATACAATAGTGGATTTCTCCAGTGTGTTTGTATTCTTCAGGGTTGCTCCTTGGTGAAACGCATAACTCTCACCCTCAGAAAAAAGGAAATAACTTAGCTCCTAGCGCCTACTACTAGTTCTTTTCTTTTCCCTTTTTAAGAAAAGGTCCATTGTGACTGTAAAGTGCATTTTAAAAAGATCCTACATTGCTGCAGGGGTGGCTCTCCTTTGGGAGTAGGCATGTAATCTATTCTCATGATGTCAGGAGTCCCTCAGTGTAAGTTCTTTCCTGTTATTATCCAGCCCTCACTGAAAAAAACTCAACCGAAAAAAAACCCAACCAAAAAAAACCAAATAAAAGAAGACAAACAAAAAAACCCCTGTCGAACAAAATCGAATCCAAGTATTTATTCCTGACATAGATCTCAGTAGATTTATGTATTTAACAAATTCTTTCTCTTGTTTTGTGGGTTGTTTTGTGGGGGTTTTTTCCCTTTTTGAATTAAAAAATAATTCTCAGCAATTCTGCAGTTGCCAATATTCCTCCATGGGAAAGAAAAGCAATGGGACTAATAAATATTAATATTGCTGTATACACTGTTAGGGTTGGACAACCAGGAAAGACTTCTGGTACATTTCCAAGCACCTAGTTGGATATGCATCATTATAGTTGGATATGGATCATTAAAAATATCTTTATTCCTCTGAAGCAAGATGTCCCTGGAAAAATGCACTTTACCAGCACAGAGTTTCGGTTTGCACCTGTTGATGCACTGAGGACAGAAAACTAACAGACAGAAACATCTAGAAATGTTTAACTTAACCCTGCTCCGATAAAGGCTGAGGTTTTACCATTGAGGTACATTTGGTGCAAGCAAGACAAATCACAGCACATTTGCAAATCCCACACTGAAAATACAAGTGTTTGGTTACACTGTGCCTAGCAAAGTAGCTCCCTGGTTTACGATAAAACAAAGAATAACACCTGTTTTAAGGAAAAAGCTGAAAGCAGTGTCTGCTGCGAGCAGAAGCCCGTTTCATAGGGATGAGATACACAGTACAAATGGGAACTAAAGAGGGTGACAGTAATGTGGACATAAATAACTAGACCCCGTTTTTTTGTAATACTGAAATTAGATGACAAGCATAAAATGCCAAGGGTACACCCTTTGCTCTCCCAATTTCATCGATAGCTTTCATCTTCCAGAACAAAACAAGAGCCTCAGCCTATTGTGGTTGCTCACGCTCGCCTCAGACTCGGACACACACGCTGATGCTGGACTTCAAGAAAAACGGCATTTTTATTCTTCGTGCAGTAAGCCATGTCCCTATTAACATCCCACCGGACCACTCAAATCACTGCATGGTTTACTTCCAGATCTGAGCTCGTCCCCAGGGAAGCATCCTAGCCTTTCCAGACAAGTCCAGAGAGCACACCCCTGTGTCTTTTTTGTGTGAGTGCTTATCTCACTGTTGCATAAATTACATATTAGAGCATTATCTGTAGAGAAATACAGCAGGCAGCTTTTCTTGCTCACATAGTGACTGGAAACCTATCTGGAGATAGCTCCAGAAAACAGGCTGTTGAATAAAAGGTGGTAGGTTGTTTTCAAAGGAAACCTTGTCCAGCAGGTGGGACAACCCACTTTCAGGAAAGCTCCCTTTATGTGGGATCGAAGGCCCTGGTGCTACACCTGACATTATAATTTACATACGGAAAATTCCCACTTCTTCGCATCGGTGCCTACAGAGAAGTGGATACCTATCTATAGCTGTATCTCTAGAGGCTAACATCACAGGCTCTCTGCGGGAAAGAAGTTCAGCTTTGCTCTGTACAATAAAGTGTCCTCCAGAGGCAGAGGGATGAGTGCTATAAAAAGCACATTCAGGTGACCTCAGAGTGCCATGTCAAAAAAAAAAAATAAAATACAATGCCACAGCAGGGTTTTGCAGGAGAGAGCTCACCTCAGTAGGGCAGTTAGGGAAACGGACGGGGTTTTGTGGGAGAACAGAAGATGCTGCTCTTCTCAGGGCATCCTTTGCTGACAAAGGGAAGAGGGAGGGCAGAAACAAAAGCACAGATGCACACTCCAAACTGTGGAATTTCTACTACTGTTGTTTAACCTTGGAATTTCCCTCTCAGGGCCAAAAAATTTCCATTAGGATGCCTCCAGAGGGAGAAGTAATTGCCCTTCATTCTCTTAGCTATTTCTTTCCTTTCCCCTCAACAAACCAGCTCCTTGTTTAACCTGCACCAAGATTTGGATTTGGCTGTTAATACTAAGGGGAATGAAGACCAGCTCGCAGTACAGGCTCTGCCTTTGGGGATGGAGTGGCCACAGATGGAAGGGAGCAAAGAAAATGTAATGCAGATACAGAAAATAGCAAGAGGGATACAGGCCAAAGATTATCCTCTCAGTTTATCCTTTTCATTTGTACAGATACTTGCAGATACAAAGTGAAATGGGAAAGCACTAAATTTGAAACGGATAAAAGAAAACGCTGTTTCATACAAAGAATAATTAGCTTGAGGATTGTGTTGCTACAAGGTGATACAGAGAACCGAGAGTTCAGTGGGATTCAAGGGAAGACAAGACACTTATAGGGAGGATGAGAAGAGCTCTGATTGCCTCAGATAAGATTAAATGCAGAATTCATGCATGATAGTAACAGGTGAAACACCAGAGGGTAAGAAGCTGGGAAAGAGCTTTGTTGAGAGATATCTTTCATAATTCTCCATTACAGGGTTTCTAATTTCTTCCTTTTGAACCTCTAACACTGGATACTGTTCCACATTGAAAACTGGAATGAAAAAGGTCCAGAGGATGCTTATACTGTAATTCCTCTGATTTATGCGACACTTTCTGGGAAGTGCCTGCTCTATAGCAGTCTGACTGTGGAGCTAAAACTGCATATCGGTATTTACCTAGGTGAAGTTAACCTCCTGTTTCCAAGTTGCTGACTTCATACGTGAATTAGAGAAAGAATGCAGCCCTGTACCCATAATATGTTACCTCACTCTCCCACCAAAGACCTCAAAGAGAAATATCTTTTTAAAACTTGCATTCATTTACACTGACAGATTGCAAAACACCTCTGGCTCACAGAGAGCAGGGAGAGCTCTCTAACAAATACACAAACTACCCTTAATTTAGCTTCTGCATCTCCAAGTGGCATTCTAATGCCAGGTTTGTGACCTCTGGACAGAAATCTCTGGCTGCTGACCGGACTAGGCATAAAGTGTGCCTGGCAATTTCACCATTTGGTGGTTGAATACTTGTGGCTGGGCAAAAATAACAGAACAGATTCTGACTCCGAGGGGAAGCCCATTTGCTGTGATTTATACACTTACTGCGGTGGATAAACACTAATGCTGTCATGATTGCCTGTTGTAAAGATCCTGTCATCTGTAGCAACCTGTCTTTTCCATTGGGGCCAACTGTTCTATCTGATGATAAGCAATAAAGCTCTGGAAGGTGACTGTAAAAGTAACAGGCTGTCAGTAGCAGTCAGAGTTGTCATCGTTTTATCACTGCCAGCTATTTGAATTTTTAAGACTTATAAAGCCAGAACACTCACTGCCTTTCTTACAGTTTTGACACTTTTTCTTATCCTGGCAGAAATACTGACTGTGAGTTTTAATACAAAGGCATGCCTACTGAAGGGGAAATTAGTAAATCCTTTATTCCCCATTAGCCACAAATACATTCTTATGCTGTCCTGTCAGTTTTGTAAGCACGTTCATGTGACTTGCTAAGATGTCCGAGCTCATGCTGCAGTGTTCTTTCAAGTCTGGGACATGATGCGATACACCAGGATAAGAGAAGTGTATTTGAGAATTTCTTGACAGTTTTTGGAGTAAATCCCACACTCCATAATCTCTTAAGCATGTTGCATGCTGCAAAGCACTTAACTAGAAAACGTGCATAAACACGGTTCCACATACTTAAGATTATCATCAACCTGCCAATTTGCTCTTATCTAAGATTTTTTCATTCCATTTCCCTTTCTTTATCCTCCTTGTGTACTGGTGCTTGAGCTCATGATGACAGGAGATAGCAAGACTGCAGTAAAGTGCTATTGTAGCAGAACTCCAATCACTGAATCTCACAAAAATGATCACCTTTATAAAGCAAGCCCGCAGGCTTACAGAAGCAGCCTCCAGCTCCAATTTTTAGGGCTCTGAGGGCAGGGGAAAGGAGCAGATTGAAAAATGTTGACAGGAAGGAATGTGGAAGATGATAACCTTCCTTAATATGTCAGCAAAAGATGACAGACAAACAGTACAGTACTGCTTCAGAAGGGCTGCCATTCCTGTTACCATATGTGGCCCATTCATATGCACTGTACTGCCATATGCAGGTATCACTATACGCATGTCCCTTCTGCATATTACAGCAGTCTGAGTCACTGAGAAAAGGACGCTCAGGTCCCAGATCCTCTTCTACCACTTTAGGTAGCAGGGGACATCATCTCACTCAATGATTCTGTCCTGTGCTTGCTTGTGTTGGTTTTGTTCCTTATAATTCAAACATAGATGGTCATGATGAATATTCTGGGTTGTAAAGGACTTTCACAGTAAGATGAAAAATTCTCTCTTTGATTTTGTTCTTTATTTATCATCCACAACATAAGGCAGCAGAGTAAATTTTGAGATTGGTGAAAGATATAGATCACACTTTTTGACTAACAAACATCAGTGTGCTTCTGAACTGCATATGCTCCTTGATTTCTCGAAACATGTTTCCCTCTAACGAAGAGAAAGCTGAGCTACACTGATGTGCCTGATATTCCAGAAGCTGCTGTCACAGCTTTTCCCTCTAGTGTCCATCTACATCCTCACTGCACTGCCCCCAGGTTGAGCGGGAAAGAGAGATATCGCTGGCATAACATTGCATGGCTGGAATGAAAGTAGCATCACATCTAATTCCACTCTTGCCCCACAAGGAGCACCAATCTCCCCAGAGCTAATATTTCGCAAAAGTTTAAGCTTCGTGGCAAGACCAGTGACACTTTGCTTCTACATCTCCACAGAGTGCAGAATGGGGGAAGTCAGCATTTTGGTTATCCCAGACATAACCTAGGTTGTGGGTCACACATCTGATTTCTTAAGCCAAAAACTTTAAGTCCCTTTTGCAGCCTGATTTTCTAAGGAAACAAGGATTGCAAAATTATGCTATCTGGCCATCTCCGTGCTGACAGCAGCAATAATTTAACCACTGGCTGCATTTAGCCAAGTTTGACAAATGGTAGAGGTCTCAAAGTCATGCAATTCATACAAGTCTTGTGAAAAACAGTTTGAGGAATGTAGTAAATGGCCTCACCAGAGAAAAAGCTGAAGTTGCCTACAGGTTTTGTCTGCTGGATGCATGTCTCTTGGAACAACACTACTGCCTCTTGCCACTTGTCATTTGGGGGTAGTGAGGGGTCTTTGAAGAAAGAGGAGACCATGGGTGCTGCTGTAGAGAGGTCAAGAAAGGCAGCTAAGGTTACAGTGACTGTAGGATGGGGAGAAGCAGAAGACAAGTCTGGGCTTCATTAAGTCAGGTTTTCAGCAAATAGTCTGTTTCTTGGACCCTCTTTCTCCCCTTTTCTCTTTTCTTTCTTTCCTTTACTTGCAATATAAGCATTACCATGTCTCAGAGTAAATGAGACTCAGAGTAAATCATTATCCAGGAAAAGGAATCTAGAAGTAGTGCTTTATTTTTTAGGATACAGTACAAACAAACTGAACAGATCCCAATGATGTAAGTTCACATGGCTCTTTGAAGGCCAGGGAGCTCCTCAGATCTTTATCTAGCCTCACTCAAAGGATTACTGTATAGTTAGAGATCGATAATGTGGAGAGGGATTTAAATTAATAAATTGTAACTAGGTTGTAATGCTGTGTTTTATATGTTCACATCTGTCTTTCCTTTTTTGATAATGTACTGAGTCCACCACGTACAGAGTCCACCACGTATGTCATGAAGAATGGCATAAGCTAATCCATCCTGAAATACAGAATGGACCATTCCTACTATATATAGGAGTGGTTGTACAACCTCAAAATACTCGGAATCACCAGCCACGGGGACCCAGACATCCTTGCACCACCCTAGGTGTGAGCAAAAAGGAAGTTTTTTACTTTTAGCATACCATGCAGGGTCTTTTTATTTCACTGTGGCTCTTGTCTAGTAGAAATGTGCCAGGCTGCTTGCAGTTTTCCAGATGAGAGCAGGTTTCACAGATGGTGGGGGCTGCTTGCTGCCCCTCTTCATACAGGGAGCTTGCTGCTGGCAATGGGGGGCTGCGTCCCCTGTGGAGACTGGTGTGTTATTACCTCCAGCTTACTGGCAAACCCCACCAGTTTGGGTTCCTTCTCTCCCACTCTCATTTTTACAAGCAGTTTTGCCAGATTACATTTAAATATGACCTTTTTAATCAGGTTACTCAGTATAATACAAGGAAAATTAAGATGAGATGGATGCTGTTATTATATTACCTATTTTTATTCCCATTGATTCTTCTGTATCTTTCATGAATCACCCTATTGAAAATATGACAAGTTTATGTCAGTCACAACAGGACTGTAACAATATTAGCTCTACTATGAATTCAGTGTGACACCAAAATTGTATCATACTTGACCTTATTTGATATATTCGTGTACTGAATCAGAAGCTCCGTGCTAAGCCATACAAAGCAAGGGAAGATTCTTTTCTAACAGGATGTTCTTCTATATAAATAGAGGTTTGTGCTTTTAGTGTTTGCTGTGTTAGCTCCAACCACATGATCACATGTAAATAATGCTATTTCTAGAAGCTGTGGCTAGAAGACATTCCAGCTCTCTTATTGAAGCCTGTTCAGAGCACCATCAGAAGCTGGAATAACCTACACCTGGCAACATCTGTTCTGACTATAAACTAGTGAATTTCGGCATCCTTTCCATGCCCCTGCTTCATTGAGAACAGAGAGCAGGGCAGAGAAGGAGAACTTTGCAAAAGTGGGAGACCTTGACAAAATCAGCAGCTGGAGAGAAACGAAGTAGGGAGGAGGCCTTTTACCATTCATTTCCTCAAGCTAATGGAACCCCGAACCTTCATTTGCAGTTTGGATGAGCTGCGGAAAATTGCCCAACTGTTCTCTTCTGTCAGAATAATACACTCGCCAGAACCTCATCACTATAAACTGCTGCAGCTCCCCTGACTCTGGGAGAGGTAGAGGGAAAGTAACCTTTGAGTCCTTTTCATTTTTTTCTGAGCAGAAGCGGTCCAACGCTTGAAACAAAGGACCGAGAATCAGAAGAGATAATTTTGTGCCCCATTTTCTCACAGATTTTCTGTAAGAACTCACAGATAAGAGTGAGGGCTTGGTTTTCAGAGAAGTTTTGCAGTTGGATTTACTCAAGACAGACAGTTTAAACTTCATGTCAGTCAAGCCTCCTGGAAAAACTGGATGCACAGTCATTGGGCTTTACCTGTTGCCAGTGAAGTCTGTGACAAACAACTTCGCTACCATGAAAGAAGGACCAAGTTCTGAATCTTTGAAGAAGTCTGTGCCTGCTTCTGTCAGCTCTGCCAAAAGCAGGAAGCGATTTTAAATATGACGTATCCTGAAGCAGCGTGTCAGCGCTACTTTACTTAGCAGGGATCGACACTTCAATTATAAGCCTTGCTCTCAAGGGGTTGAATTGGAAGTATGTCTGACCATCACCTCCCCCTATCCCGCCTGGCTCCGTTTTAACTTAGAGAAGTAATGAAGGAACAGAGTTGTGTGTATTAAAATTGTAAAATGTGAAACTACATATGTTGAGTATTCCTTTTAAAATGTTTCTTTGATTCTTGTTAAGTCTCCAATATGGATTAATTCAATGGTGATAACAAGATATAAAAACTGACAAGTTGGCAGGAGCAGTAACTACATTTCATTCGGATTTTTTCTGTGCATTTGGAATTCTGGGTCAAATAATCAATGAAGAGAGTTTACTAATACAAATTTACATTCATATTCCTTCATTATAAAATACCGTGAGTCATTGCATCTTTCTAAGAACGGTAATGAAATACTGTCTTGGTATTGCAAGCAGCTGAGTTGCAAATACAAAAGCCAGGAACTCTAGCATTAATTAAAAGCTCCCCGGCAAAGTTTTCTCTGCATCTTCTGAAGTATCTTAGTTATTTAAATTATTCAGAAATCCTGTTTCTTACTGTGGAAACGCATAGTCAGCTGGTACCAGCAAGCAGCTCAGTCTCCCACCTAAGAAACTCCAGCTTTTACAATAGCAGTTAAAAGCCATTGGAAAGAAGCAGCTTCACAGTGTTCTTGCTCAAAGTTGCTAAAAATGAGCAATTCCAATATAAATGCCATGGAAAAAATACTTCTCAGGTTTTCCACATCCTAGTTGTGGTAGGTTGACCTTGGCTGGCTGCCAGACGCCCTTACAGATGCTCTCACTCCCGGCCTCACAGGAGAGAGGGAGAAAACTAAGATTAAAAAGCTCCCTGGTCAATGTAAAGACAGGAAGATTACTTAACAATTACTGTCATGGGCAAAACAGACTCAACTTGGGGGAAATTTAATTTAATTCATTGCCAATGAAAATAGATTTGGATAGTGAGAAACAAAGACAAATTAACACACCACCTTTCCCCCTTACCCCAGGTTCAACTTCACACCTTCATTCCAAACTCCTCTACCTCCTCCTCACTTGAGCAGTACAGGGAGATGAGGAATGGGGGAAGGAGGTGTGTCTCTGTGTGTTTGTGTGTTGCAGTCAGTCCATAGGAGCTCCTCTTCGCTGCTCCTTCCTCCTCACACTTTCGCCCTGCTCCAGCATGAAGCCTTTCCATGGGCTGCAATCTTCAAGGATAAACCTGCTCTGGTGTGGGCTCTCCAAGGGCCACAGCTCCTTCAGGGCACATCAACCTGCTCCAGCCTGGGGTCCTCCATAGCTGCAGTGCAGATAGCTGCTCCACCATGGTCTCTCCAGGGGACACAGGCGATCCCTGTCTCTAGAGCACCTCCTCCTCCCTTCACGTGGGCGATCACAAGGCTGTTTCAAACACTTTTCCCTTCACCTCTCACTGCTGAGCTGCATTTTGTGTTTGTTTCTGGGAGCAGTTTCAGTAAGTCGTAAGCATTATTGCTAAAGCTTTTTGATTTCCTGAACATGATACTTGTAAAACAATCTGCAACCCAGAAAACAGATCAAGGCCAACTCAGAGGAAGTTTGTCACAGGACAGAGGGAAATTCCAAGCAGAAGTACAGCCGCTGGGAAACTAGATTCACCTGCTTACTGCCCATGCACGGTGACAATTCAGCACTCACGGAAAGGCTTGGGACAAAGATTCATACAGCGGCTTCCTGAAACTGCCTTTGTTAAAAGGAAGAAAAGGTGGAATCTCATCCTCCTTTCACTTACAGACTTGTGGAAATAAATTAGTACACAAGTCATCTTAAAACACAAGTTGTCATATTAATTATTCTGGATTTAAAAAGAACTCTCCTTTCCCTCAGCAGCCTTCCTCGTTATCTAGCTACGCAAAGTATTTCGATACATCATGGAAAACTGGACTCACTTTTGCCCACATAAAACAGGCTATGAAACACCCTGATTAACACCCAAGTAATCTGCTTAAACACAGAAACGTTCCCATTTAAAGCAAAGAACCAGAGGGCATAAAGCATAGAGCCATCTAATTAGTAGAAAACATTTTCTTTCTCTGATTTTGTGCTAACCCCAGTGCTGCTGAAAAAGTCAAGACACATGCAGCATGACCTGAGCATCTCTGCTGATGGAGAACTTGGCAAGCGGGACATGGCCTCGACCCACTCACCCAGAAAAACATTGGCTGCAGCTGTAACAGGCATGCTTGCCACCATCACTTTCTTTTCGACATAAAGGATGTGCTGTTGCTCCTCCATGCACTGCTCCCAAAAGAAGAGGAGTGCGGCTGCCATGGGGGTGGAATAGAGCCACCATGATACCGAGTCCCCTACTCCGCTCTCCCCTGTGATGCTGATGAGGACGATGCAGAGAAGAGGCCAATGGCGATCCGCAACACTGGCACTCTTCCCACACTGGTTACCATCCTCCTGCCCCGCAAAGTGTCTGCACGAGGCAGTTGTGTTGCAATTCTGTGCGAGCAAGCCGCGTTAGGGGCAGCTGTAGTGTCTGCCTTTTGTGTGCACGCATGCATACATGGGAAACAATTCCTAAGAGAAAAGAGGACCAAATTCATCCTCTTATACAGAAGCACCGGAGCTGCTTGCAACACTCAGTCCTATTGGTACTATGTTGCTTTAAAGGAGGCACCCATTGAGCTTCCTCCCAGGGGCCTGTGTTAAGCACAGAAGGAAACAAACATGGATGAGCTCTCCCCACGCTGGAAGAGCTAAAAGAAGAGGGCTGGAAGCCAGGAATTCATCCTGAGAGAGGCATGTGTCTGAGTAAAACAGCAATGCATAAGTATTTTGTTTGGATGCTGCAAGCAACTGTGGATTTTTTTAAAAACACATCTGTGTATCATACATACATCGGGCATCTACAGGAGAAGGTCTATGCTGATGAGAAAATAAGTGTTTCTTGCTGGTTTTCTTTCATGACAGTCCTGGTTTCAAGATGACAGTGTAAGGATTACAGTTTCCCAGACCACTTGCTGTTCAGGGCACATCCCACACTCACTCCATCTGCAGATGCTTTTTAATGTCAGTACACGGATCAACGACAGAACACGGTCCCTGGGGAACAGCCTGGCACCCTAATAGAAAAAAGAAAGGCTTGAGCAGCAAAGTATGCAGCGAGCCACACTGATGCAGAACAGATTCTTCATTTCAAAGAGAAAAATCTGCATTCTTCAGAAAACAGTGCTCAAAAATTTAATCTTCATTCAGTTCAATGGAGCAGCTTTATAATTTACAGCACCAGATAAAGCTAGAAGATGTAATGTGAAATATCTGAAGCAGTTCTTCCCCTGTATCAAAATGCACCTTGGGCAACAGAGCCTTAACTTCTCTTAACATATGTTTCTAACAGATAAGTAAACAATTTGGACGTGAAATGAAAATTTCCAAGATAGTTACAGTCAGAAAAGCATCAGCTCACATTGGACTCCAGCTGTGGTGCCTCACTGATAAGTTTTTGGGGTGGTTTGGCATAGTTGAAAGGAAGCAGCTTCGAAAGAATAAAAAGCTTTTTGTGTACAAGTTGTTGGATAAGAGATAGTGTGAAGAAAGACATCATTTTTACATCAAAATTCAGAAAGTGGCCTAGGTGGCAGGATCGAATCATATGGCAGAGCACATAGTGGGAGCGAGCTGAGCATCTCCGTGCTCAGAGAGAGGGGAAGCAGAAACAGAGGGAGAAAGGGTGGGAAGTTTAGAGGTACCTGCGCAGAGGAGTGATCCACTCAATCCAGTGAGTAGCATCGACGTTCGGCTTCCTTACAACCACAGACTCCTTCGGCTTTGTGGACAAAACCTTTAGACACATGCACACTGAACTTTATGCTCCAAGCATCTGCTCAGCTCTGTGGGGCAGCAGTGAGCTGTGGGTGAGTGCTGAAGTCGTCCTAACACCACAACCACCACCATGACAGCTTAGTGGTAGTTCAGAGACCAACAAGCCCCCTTCCAGTGAAACTCAGCACAGGCACAGGCCGAGGTCTCTTTCCAAAGTGTGTCCTCCTGCCCCATGCTAGCTTATACGCACTGAACACTGAGCCTTTCTCTGCAGCGAGCTCCCTCTGCCCAGATCCCAGCCATTGGGCTTAGGGAACACGTGCTATGGACAAGAGTGCTGTGTGTCCTCGGAGGAACCTTCCCTGAACTATTTCCAAATGGAGAAGCAGGGAACCTTGTACTTTTCTCTGCACAACTTGGCCATTAGCAGCCAAACAAGTGGAAACTTGTTCAAAAAAGAGGAAAAGCCCATCTTTAATGGGTTTACTTACGCAGGCAGGGCCCCGGTGAAGGAAATGTCTTGTCACTGTAAAGATCTTAGCACTTCAGTGTAACATGTCAGGAGAAGAACAGCCCATGTTGTCTTATCCTAGCAGGTCTGGTTTGGATAAGCTGCCACAGGCAGCCACCCTGCCACAGTTTCCATGGTCTTTCACCAGACTACGGACCCAAAACTTGGCCCACCCAGATCAGACCTACAAGGCTGGCAAGCTCATGCTGGCTTGATGGCTTAGGTGCTAAAGGCACTTCACACCAGGCAAAAGAGCAAAAGAGCTTTCCCACAGGAAGCCTGGCCTCCTGTCTTTTGTAAGCTTTGTCAGTAAGACCTTCCAGCAGCTGTCAATAAGAACTCCAATGTCCACAGTGACACGGTCTTGCCTATAGCTGCTTATCACTGTCAAATGTTAGCCATACTTTCCCCCATACAGCAGTCCCAGATCGAATGCAGGAGGTTTTAACTGTTCCTGAGAATAACAAACACCTCCCCCTCCCCTGCCAAAACTACAAGGATTTTTGCTGAGAATGTTTCCACCAAGAACATCTCCACCTGATGGCCTGGTGCTGTGAATGCAGTCAGTGGCAGCTTTTTACCAACGGCCAGACAAGTACCTACCGTATCCATCTGCACGCGATGCCCAGACCTGCAGAAACGACCCTGTCCCTTGCCCGGTTTGGTGCCTGCTGCAGCAGAGCCAGGAGCCATCGCTGGCCCTCTGCTTTGCTGCCAGCCAGCTTCCCATCACCAAACACCTCTGGAAAAACACCAGCAGAAGCTGTCTCTTCCTTCTCTAGGTCTGGGTCCACAGGGAGAACAGCCACATCTACTGGCGATGGGTGGCACAGGTCTCCATCCCCCACCACCGCACAGCTCCCGAACTATCAGGGGTCCCAGCCATACCCCCAGGGCGTGAAGGAAATGCTCCTGGCATTTCTGATTGTTTCTCACACACCAATAGAGAATTATGCCAAAAACTTTTTACATGAACATATGAGATTACAAAGTGAAACCCCAAGATGGGAAATATAAAGTGATGTTGACTGAACAGCTTAAAAATCTTTTGTTACCTAACTACAGACATTCTTCTTCAGGATTTCTGCCTCATTTACTGCACTTCTTTACTACAGTCTTTTGCATTTAATATTTTTAAGTACCCATGAATAAATTTGGGATATAGGATTCTATTAACCAAGCAATTGTGTTTAGTATGAGCACAGTTTATTGTACAAAATACATGTGAACAATTGTAAGAGAAAATTGTACAGTAGTGACTACACATCCTTTTTGCACCCTGTACAAGATATTTATCCATTCATCTCCCATTCCAACAGACTATTGATCTTTAAGTACTTTCCTATGGTCTTTCTGAACCCTAAGGTGAATAAAAGCATTCAAAAACAAAACATGAAAATATTTTAATCAGAATTTGCAGGTTTGTCTCCAAATCACAGGGAAGAATTCTTAAGTGGCTTATTATACTTTCTTTAATACTTCTCCAATGGCTTATTACTATACTCTTTTATATGGACAGCTAACTTGCTATCCACATGAGACCGCTGAAGTTTTTCATCATGTATTTTGACTCACTGGCCAATCTGACAGTGACTGACAGTCTCCAGAAAAATACAGTACAGCTAAAAAAACCTGACCTAACTTTTAAACAGCTTTCTCTGTGATACCGACATAATCAAATAGAGTTTTACATATGTCACGCTGTTGCTGCAGCAACCTGGCCTCCTCTCCTCTCACTGCTGATAGGCAGCCACTAAGCTTGATACGGGCTCAGATGTCTTCAGATTAATCTCCTGGGACCATTCCAGAGAAATCGGGATTAATTTGCAGTTCCTCGAAAATGAAGTAACTGTTTCGCGTAAACTACTTTTCACTTTCCATCAGGCCTGAGCTTCTTATTCATAACCTTTATAGAAATGACTGGGTTGGCACAGGGCCCCCAAGACATTTAGGAGAAAGACGTTTGCACAGCAGGAAGGAGGATTAAAATGGCTTTGGCTTCTCTTGTATTTTTCTTGAATGTAAGGAGAGAAAAGGTAATTTTTGTGAAAGCAAAAGTTGTATTTTGTGGTTGTTTTCCTCTGGTTACATAAAATTCGGTGTATCTAATTTTCAGGTCTTCATCAGGGATGAGACAGAGACAGTGAAAGCAAAGAATTGCAAGCACTGAGATGTGTAGTTCCTCAAGCCAGAGTTAATTCCCAGCTAGCATGGCTGTAAAATTTTATAAGGACACCTGAACATTTGATAAAGACTTCAACAGTTTTGATGGTACGGTTGACAACATTGCACGTGGCTCAAATGCTCTGAAACCCTTTTTCCAACTGCTTAGACCCTTGCTTGGGGATGAAGGAGGAAACACAATGCTGGGACAAACATGATGCAAGACAATGAGTCAGGCCAATTCACACAGGTGAATTTGCCTGGGAGTTATAGCCTAGTAAAACATGTCACCACTTTGCCATTGTACATAATATCCTTCTACAAAGGGCATAAATAACAGAATCTTTCTGCATTCAAAATATACATAATTACAGAGGGCACGTGTGGTAGCGGAATAGTTCATGGGAGTGCCAAAACGGGGGGAAAAAAATTGAAATTCTTCTGCACCCTAAAGGTGTCCATCTCTTCCTAAGACTTACCATGACTCATCTGTAATAGCTGCAAAGTCAGAGGCTGGAGACAACACAGCAAACTATGCTGAAAAGATGGTTAGGAAGAAATCTGAGTGGCAAAAAGGCACTTCCAAAGGCTGTAGAAGTTGGTGGCCTCTGAGGGGCTGCTGGCTCAGGTCAAGCACAGCACCTAATATTTGCCAATTACCTGAATCAGTAATTGCTTCTTCAGAGAATCATCCAGGGTCGGGGAAAAGAGTCCCTGTTGTTTGCTTGGCATCACACATCCAGCACTGAGCTCCAAACCATTCAGGCCACATAACACCTAACCATAAATTGTTCAGTTAAACACACTTGGGCCTCTGTGGCAGCAACACTT
The DNA here is from genome assembly GCA_027925045.1 of Hypotaenidia okinawae. NCBI lineage: Eukaryota > Metazoa > Chordata > Aves > Gruiformes > Rallidae > Hypotaenidia > Hypotaenidia okinawae. The sequence goes on from BSDF01000001.1 coordinate 114,384,968, forward strand.
AGCACTTCATACTACTAATTTCCAAAGGATATGTGCAAATCTTCACCTAATATACAAACCATAAGAAAATATCAAAGTTGTGATGCGGTGGGACCAGGTCTGAGGTGATAGCACTTGAGAGACCTGGAGTGACTCCCAGCTTTGCCACAAGTTTGCCACCAAAACACTTCAGTTACCTGGCCTTGACTTCCCTAATCATAAAATCAAACTAATTGTATGTGCTTGGTGATGTGCTCTGAGCTCTACTGCTTCAGAAGATCTCAGTGTTGTTGCTATTCATTACAATTCCTGTTGAAATACGGCACAATTCACCCTACATGGGACAAAGCAGTAAGGAAGCTAGTTCAATACCACCTTTCATCGCATGGTGGACCCCACAAGCACCAATTTCCACGGATTCGCCTTCAAATTATATAATCCAAGAATATAAATTACGTACAGATTTTCTTCTCAGTACTGTCTTGCAGAATCATGCTAAACCAAATCTATATAATCCATCTTCCCCTAAAGATATCTCGATTCATAGCAGCCATTCGTTGACTAATTGTTCTACTGCACTACGATACACAGCAGCAGTGTTACTATAGGCAGGCAAAGCTCTAGCCAGGCAAGACTCGTAAAGTAGCAACCTTTGATTTACCTATTTAGAGACATAGCTGTAAGCCCCAACCTGTGTGCTGCTCTTGCTGTTCACTGCTGGAAAGCAGAGAGTTAGAAGCCTACGGGCTTCTGCGTGCGGTCTCATGGACCACAATGGTCAAAGCTCTCAAGTAGAAGACAGTTGACATTAAAGAAGTATGCAACTAAAGTAATACTTAGGATAGGTTGGGCTGACATATCAACTGCCATTAACTGCAGAAATAGCAGTGGCAGATTAGGCAAGCCTAATTACTCACCTGGGGATCTGGCTCGCATGCTGAGGGCATTAATGACACCTCTCTCCCTGGGAAGGGAAGGGGAGGTGATCTTTAGTAGGAGTTGAGTGGCAGCAAGCACCATATAAACATCCTGGCAGGACTACGCTCTATCACTCATACCAGAGGAAAAGGAGAATAAATTTGTATCTTCAAGCCATTTTTCTTCTTTTCTTACAGCTACCTAATGTTGTCTTTTAAAATAGCTTTTCTTTTTTCCCCCAAAAAACCCTTGATCCACAGCATACACTAGTGTCTTTTCCTGATCATTCTATCCAAAACATTTAGAATTGAAAAACCTGTGTTACTTACAGTGCAGTGAATGACTTACTACATTTTAGCATACGGGATATTAAAAATAAACAAAAAACATAAAAAACTGTTGCGTTTTTGTTGGTTTTGGTTTGTTGTCAGGTTTTTTTCTCTGTAGGAGAGCATGCAAAATCACAGTGATTTTAAGGTCTCAGTGGTGTACCACTGCATCCACAGAGGTCTCTGTTTCTTCTCCATCTGTGAGCCAAAGTAAAGCCTCAGCATCTGTGATAATGCTTCTAGCAAAAGTGTTGCTTGGACATAACGGCTGTGGGAAGTTACACTGCTCCTTCATGTGTAGGTAGAACAATGAGTTTCGCACACTTGCTCGCTCAAAGCAAGTCCTGCTCCGTATTTCTGGAGGTACTTCTGCAAACTGACTGGCACTTCCACCCACTCAGCATTGCACCAGGACCCCCATGCCATTCAACAATATGGAAGGATGGCTGGTCTTGAACCCCAGCCAGAATCAATGTGCTGTAAACATTATTTTCCTGGAATAGACCAAGTTTGCATGTGCAGATCCGATGGCAGAATGTGGGAACAATTTCAATGCTAAAAGAACTTACAACGCTCCGCTTTTAAACCTGCGGTGGTGCAGTCTGAAAGCCCAAAGGAAAAAAACAGCTGAAGGTGTAATTGTAAAGAGCCCGCTGGGCCCAAGAAAAGAAGCTCTAAACACTTCTGACTCTTTGCCCATACCACTGGGCCATTAACTGATTCACATTTGCCAGTGTTTGTGCCACCTTAATGTAGATTCTTGGTACAGGTGAAACTGTAAAGATAACATAAAGAACCTTCTGCATTGTCAGAGTGATTTCAAAAAAAACCCACAGAAGATACTTTAGCAACCCTATCAGATATTCATTCTTCTAGCTGAAATGGAAAAGATGCCTATTTGGAATAATGAAACAGGTTTAATTCTGAATTTTGATTTTTCTCAGTGCAAGCAAGTTCATCATTTGAAAGCTAATCACTTTCTAGATAATGCTGCATTACCTTCAGCAGAAAGAGAGAGAGAGAGAGGGAAGGGTAATAACATTCCCGCAAAGCTTTCCCAAAATCATAAACTCATTACTGCAAACTAAAATCTAAAGTCAACCCAAAAGTAGGACATACCGGGCTCGCGGGTTACAGATCTAAAGCTGTGGAGTAAAACCAATCAGTTCTTGGATAGGATTTCTTTTTTTTCTTTTCTTTTTTTTTTACTGCAGTACAATCTATAGTCTAGTTGGTCAAATCAAGCCTTTCTGAGAAAAGACGATTACAGGCAGTTGTTTAAAATATTGGAGGGGGAGGGAGGGAAGGGAAGGATTTAAGCTTTATTACTGACCAGGATATACAAAACAGACTGTAATGAAAAAACAGTATTGAGATTGTCCTTGTGGTCTGAATGGAAAACGTTAAGCGAAGACAGGGCCATATGGAGCAGCTTATACTTACAGCAAGAACTGATGCTGAGGGAAATGCCCTCTGAATGAGTGAAATTAGGCGTTACAGGAAAGTCACAGAAATTTTAAAAAATTAAAAATTACACCTGAATGCTACAAATAGGCTATTAAGCAAGAAAGGAAATTCAAAGACATTTTATTTTATTTTATTTTATTTATAAAGATTGTCCTTCCTGCAATGATGGCTGTACTCTGCATGAATTGTTAATTGGAAAATCACAGAATCACAGCTTCATAGGGGTTGGAAGGGACCTCCAGAGACCATTGAGTCCAACCCCCTACCAAAGCAGGTTCCCTAGGACGGGTCACACAGGTAGCCATAAGTACTAGGTTAAGTATCAGCCATTTTGCCTGAACAAAACACATGATGAGAACCTCTTATACTTTGGCAAAATTTCATCAGTTTCATTGTTTTGAAGATTTCATCCTGTATTTTACCAAAGTCTGAACTGTCTGAACATGTGCACACATGTTACGTAAATGCACTTGGAGCTTTGGGGAGCTGCCGCGGGATGTCCTATTTATCTGCCCACCTGGAGCTCACTGCAGCACTGTGGACCTATTTTGCACAGGGGCACATTAGGATACACCCCGTATAAGTTAAGAGAAAATAATAAAATACCACAGCACAGATATTTTCCTGTAACCTACTTCAATTTCGACCGAGATAACTATGTGAAATTTGCCATAGTTAACCACATATCTCCCAAGATGTGAAATGCAGGACTAATATATCCTTGTGAGTTATTTTTTAAATGTTCTTCATCTCCCTCAGTATTGTATTAACTGTCCTACCTCTGATCCAAATTAGGCAAATTCAGCCTTGCTTCCTTTGTTTTCCTTTTCTGGTCTCAGGATCTTTTTTTTTGTTGTTGTCCATCAACCTTTGCTGACAAGTGGCCCAGGACAGAAGTAACTCAAGCTTGGTGTTTCTGTTAATACAGCCCCGAGCGGCTGGCTGCCTGCTGCATAATCATCAAGGCACAGTATTATAGACTATTTGAAGACCATCATGTGCCTTTACAGCTCATCTATTTCATGCTAAAGCAGATATCTAAGACGTATATTCTGACAACACAGAAGCAAAGCACCAATTTTCTGGAAAGCGAAGGTCTCCTCTATTGTTCCTTCAAATCCTGAGCAGCGCTTTATACCATCCCTGCAATAAGGACGTTCTGACCGTGACACAGCCACCCAGCAGACACCCTTACTGGGGCATCAAGGGTTGACAGTGTAACAGGTCACCACAACGCTGACGAACTTCACCTGCTCAATGACTGCCATTGCTCAGCCTCAGGAACGAGCTCCAGAAACGCTCCGTAGAGCGCACTGGTGTAAAACAAGAGCTAAGGATACGCAGGACCTGATTTTGCCCAATCCCACCTGTCTTTAGGATGGGTGGTAAGTAGGTAGGTCTGTCAGGGGAATTGCAAAAGTTCCATCATTCTCAGTGAATTATGTCCAGGCAGCTCTTCGGGCCATTTAACCCGGCACAGCTCCCTCCCGTTCAGCAGGATGCCATTTACATCAGCCAAGCACTGGCTTCTCAAGTTTTTAATATCCCCAGATGGAGCAACCCATCACAGCAACCACCTCCCACAGCATAAAAGCCTGGAAATACAACGGTACCGAGCTGAGAGCACCCCACCCCCTGCATCACCGAACCTAAATGCCACAACGCAAAGAAATCACCTTTGAGATTTTTACTTTAATGATTTAGGGTGAACCTGTGCGCACCATTGATGCAGCCAAGTGTTTTCCCTGAGCTCCCTGCACACATGGAAGCCACTTGGCTCCACTGACCTTTCACTGCACAAGTAGAGGCTTGCTGGAGTGCCCTGCCAAGGTTCTGGCAATACATTTCTCATCTGCCTTTTCTAGGGTATTTTTAACTTGATTCACCATTTAAAGCGTGAGAGGAAAGCCTTGCACTGTCTCACGCCAGCACGGTACTGTCAAAGCCAGTGAGGAGGGAGATGCATAAAAACTGATGTCTGGACATTTTGGTGGCAATCCTTAAGAAATATCTGTAGCAAAATCGCCTTCTGTTAAGTGCGGAATGAGGAAATTTAGGCAAGTTGTATTACAGTGAAGTGATAAACCACTGAGCATTCAGAGTCCAGTGAACAAAGTGTGGCAACTCCTGAACACCTAGTTACAGAAAATGCAGTCCCGCTTCCTACCTACAACACAAACTGCAATAACTTGTAGGCACCTACTAAGAAATGTTTCTGAAAAAATAACATTTTTAATGGTGTTCAAACATGACTGAGACTTTCCAAATACAGTTTTTGCTGTGTCACACTGATGAAGCTCAAATTGTATTAATATCGCTCCCTTCACAAACAAAATCTTGAAAAGGGTTGACAAAAAGTAGCAGATTTGCAGTGAAATTAATTAGGTTTTTGTCTTTATTGTTCTCCACGGTGTACAAACGATAGTATCACACAGGGACCAAAAAAAAACCAAACCACCCTCACATCTCTAGTCCTGCTTGGGGAAACAGAGCTATTTGTTTTGATGTCTACATTGAAAATTTCAACTTATCAGGAAATAATACTTTGCAGGTTAGGTTGACTTACACGTGGCTGTTTTAAATTTGTGTTTCTCAATTTGAGAGAAATATTACTGGGCTAATCCTGCATCTTTGAAAACACAATTCACTAAACCTCGAGGAATGTTTGCTTAAGTAAGAAATAAATCAATGCAGAGTATGAACCTGTACTTTAAAGTTCCATTTAACTACAGAAACATACAAATTACTGAAAATTACTTCAGATACAAACTGAAGGGTATCTATTTCACCACCTAAAGCAATTCCTATGAAACCTAAGAACTACTCATTTGCTCATTTTCAGGAGCTGTTAGAGATTAATTCCAAGATTCATCCAGGTACAACTTCCTAAAAGTATTTGTTGAAAAGTCCCACATTCTCTTGTCAATAAACTCCAGTAACATGCTAATAACCTGCATAGTTTCTCAACTATTGGTTAGCTGTACTCCAGAACGTAGCTTGCATGACTACCATTTGTAAGTATCCACCTAGTATCGCTGAGGTGTTGTGTTATAACCTAGTTGGAAGTGGTGGTGGCCTTAAGGACATACAGCAAGACATGAGAAAGCTCGGTGTCCCCTACTAACAAATGAATTCTGTTGCTGCTGAGCTTTTTGGAGGCTGCTTCTGCAACTTAAGTGTCCGTTAGTCTTAAATTATATCCTTCCTTCTGTTACTTGAGTTCATTTCTTTTATACAAGTAGGATAGATAAGAAGGTTAGGTTGACTCAGTGTAAAAACTAGAAATTCCTTGCTTTTAAATCAAAAATATTAGGGTCGTGAACTTTAAATATAGCTTTATATAATTTAGTCTAGTGGCTTATGTGTAGATAAAGATGGTATTTCCTTGGACAGCGCTATTAGTTCATATATCAACGGAAAAGCTTTTTCACAGGAACGTGAAAGAAATACTCAGTAAGACACTAAAATTTAATTATTGTACTACCTGAGACTGAAAACTATACCTTACCTCAAAATCCATTATTTTTCATCCTAATGAGTTAGCTTTACTGGTCATATTGCCATCCTCATTTTCTTGTGTAGAGGTCTAGAAAAGTAATCATTAGCTAGGTGCTGAGAAATAGCTAGAATTTCTGTCGCTCACATATCCTTTCTCAACTAATTAAATACCAACAAGAGAATCCATTCGTTTGTATTATAAGTCAGAAGAAAAAAAAAAAAAGCTCCCCAACAGTGGAAAATGCAATTAAACTACCAGTGTATTAATTCAGGTGCAAACTGCTGCACAATTGTATAGCAGTGCTTTCCTTAATTAACTAAAGCATGAAGAAGAAAATCTGATGGCTTAATAGCATTTTCTTTACTGTCAGAAATGCTTTGGGATGATTTTATTATGTTACCACAAAGCGTGTTGGAGGAGTTATTGCCATTACTTCTGTTTGTCACCTCTAAGAGTGACAGATTCCATGAAGAAACTTGCTGCTCTTAATGGATGTGAAGGATTAATATTTTATAACATCATTACTTTATAGGCAGGATACCTATAGTAATATTCTAGGCATTCACACAGCCATGTAACACGCAAGGACCATTTATTCTCCAGCAGCATCTCTTTGGATGTGTGTGTTTGTTGCTGCGATTGAAAGCTGAGCAGTTTGTCATACTTATCCTTGTGTATGCTGCGGTGGAAGTAACAGAGTCTCACCAGCATTAAACCATCATTGCACACACTCGAGGCGCAAATCCAAACTAGAGATACACACAGATCTTGCAGCAGAGAGTCTACAAACCACGCAGAGCAAATTTAGGGAAAAGCAACGTGGGCAATTGCCTGGGAGCCTTGCTAGACCAAACAGAAGCAGCAAAGCAAGTTATGCAATGGGGAGGTTGACAGAGGGAGGAGTGCACACCCTAAATCTCTTCCCCGGGTCCTTGCAAAGCTGTGAAGCTAAGGTTTCATCCTGTACCAAGCTAAGCATTTAGGCTACATTCAAGCAAATAAGTTTCACTTTAAACACTGGCACACTCCTTTTTCCTTCAGAGGCTATTCCCATTAAAGCTAAGCAAGTTAAGGCTGCCTAGTAGCAGTGATGATGCTCATGTGTTTCCAAAGCATCCTGCAGTAGCGTGCAGATAAGTTTATCTGGATGTGTTTTACTTTCTTTCATGAGTTTCCCTGGCCCTGAATTTACCGCTCTGTGAAAGCACAAAGCTTTATGTTTCATGCACTCTATGCCCCTGTACAGACAGTCCCCTCAGCTCCAAACTGGCACAGTTCCACTGTAGTGGTGAGCAGAGAAACAGCAAACTTCACCCACATCCCATGAGGAAAAAAGCGAGCGTACGCGGAACACAGACAGCTATAAACTTATGACAGGTTTTCAGGTGCAAGGTGCCGAATGTCTTCAGTTTGCCCCCCACCCCTTGCCCTTGCTCAGCACTTAGAGGGGCTGTCTACCTTTATTTAAACATTCTGGTCATTGTGTTCCTTGCTCTCTAAGCATGTGAGGAGCCTTCCAGTTGATGTTTCAAGGAGCACTCATGTGAGGAAAGCCAAGTGGGGTTAACGCTTGGCAGGGCAAAAAGCATCAATCTTTTTCCTTTGCATCAGAACACGCCTTTAGGAATGTATCGCCTCCCCAGGTGGCATAAGCAGCTTCTTTTCCCTTTTGTTTTTTGTTTTCCCCCCCTTTCATGTTCAGTGTTTGCCAAGCCAAAGCGGGGTGGGCAGGGAAACAGAAGGGTGGCAGGTCCTGCCTACATCTTTCCCACAGTTTCTCCTAGCCCCTAACTCTCCCGATACTTTGTATTCACTGTCTCACTTGACTGACACAAGAAACCCACTGTAGGGAGAGAGGCTTCCTGTGAACCGAGCCCCGTTTCCATGGTGCGGAGTTTTCTACTTAAAAATAAATTCCCTCTTTCTGGGGCTAGGCGTATGTACGGCACTCCCGGAGCTCCCCACACCCCGGAGCTAGGGGCCGAGGGCAGAGGAGGGAGAAACACGTCCCCCATCCTAAAATGCTACCCTTCACGTGGAGAAACACGTCCCTCATCCTAAAATGCTACCCTTCACGTGTTACGTCTGCTTGCTCTCCGTCCGACCCGGGAAACCTTACCACTTTCCGGCATGCATTTTAAGGTCACCGAGCCTCTCCTGACATCCCCCCCGGCGCGGCGGGGAGCGCGGTGCCTGCCTGGGTTTGACCGCACTTTACACCGGCGGCAGGGGAGCGCTTCAGCGAGGACACCCTCCCCGCCCGCTCCCGGGGTGCTCGCCCCGGTCTCGGCCCGAGCCCCGAACCCGGCCCCGCTCCGCTCCGCCTGGATCCCCGCGCCCAGCTCCCCGCGTCCCGCCGGGGCAAACTTTCGGGAGCGGCACCCGCGGAGCCCCGCTGAGCCCGGCAGAGGAGCGAACAGGGCGGGCTGCGCCCCGCTCCGCGGGCAAACGCCTCACCGAGGAAAGCCAAGGGTTGGGACCAGCCCAGTCGGAGTCGCCCGCAGCCCCAGAGTAGCGGGCCCCCGCGGGCTGCGCCGAGACCCCGCACCCCGCGGGAGGTACGCGGGTCCCGCTGCCCAGGCACAAGCAAGCCCCGCACAGCAGCGCCCGGGGCTGGAGGGAGGGGAAGAGCCCAGGAGCGAGAAGCCCCCTGCGCCGTCCCCGCCCCCGGCGGCTGGAGCGGGCGCTGCCCGCGGAGCAGGGCGCGGAGGGCCCGCGGACGGCACTCACCGATCCGCAGCACTTGCTGGCTGCTCCGGGGCAGGCCGGCCGAAGCGCAGAGCAGCACGAAGAGGAGCCCGCCACCGCCGCCCGGAGCCGGGCGCCGGGGCCACCGCGGGCCGAGGGCGCTCGCCATCCTCCGCGCCCGCTTCAGTTCATGCCGGGCTCCGCGGGTGCGGGGCGCGGGCGGCTACCCCCAGCGGGGCCGGCTGCGCGCCGCCGCTCCGCGCCGCCCGCCCATGGCGCGGGGGCTCCGCTCCCGCCGCTGCCGCGCCGCGCTGCGCCGCGCCGCTTTGCTTTGCGTTGCGTTGCACCGCCGCCCGCGGCTCCCGCCGCCCCGCTGCCCTCGCCCCCCGCAGCCGCCGGGAGGGGAGGGAGGGGACGGGAGGGGGCGGCTCCTCCCGCGGGGCGGCCCCGGGCGGGGCGACGCGGCTCCGGCGGGGCCCCGAGCTCCGGGGACTGGTGGGGACGGGCGGCGTGGCGGGGCACCACGCACGGGGTGTGGGGGAACACACGCGAACACGCACACAAAACTGTCCTGCTGCTCCCCGGCACGGCCGGACCCGCGCCAGGCAGTTACAGGCATAGGGACAAGGACAGCTACGGGCACGGGGAAAAGGAGAGGGCAAGGCAGGGGCAGGGTAGAGAGGCAGAGGACTCGGACAGGGAGAGGGGCAGGCATGCTCCCTGCCGCCGGCCCTGCCAGCTCCGCAAGGCTGGGGGTCCCTCCTTGTCATGGGGGAAGATTTTCTCTCTGTGCCTGTTTCCCATCCTCACGGTTCCTGGGGTTTTTCCTCACAGTAGCATGGGGGTTTGAAATGAGTGCAAGAGGCGAAGCGGAGGCAGGCAGCCCCTGTGGGCGCACAGCTCTCTTCTGGGGCGCCCGGCATGAGAGAAGGCAACGGTGCCTTAACAGGGACCATAACAGGAGGTTGAGGAACACCCGTGGGGAAAAGTTGGAGGGAATGCAGCACTTTCTGCACTGTGTTTGCTACCCTGGGAATCTGCAACCAAGTAAGGGACAGCAGACGTGTCCCCACAGTACATCTCCCCCAGACGTGGCAAGAGCCTCAGCGAGGGGACTGCAGGGCAGCTGAACTGGGTTCGGATCACAAAGCTCACGAAAGGCGTGAAAACTCAAGGCAAGTTTTGAACCATGGGTTACAGAGACCATAACACTCCCTGTCCTTGACTCGGCTCATGGATTGCTTTTCCCATGTGACCTGACATTCTAAAATCATTTTTAAAAATCCTAATTCTGAAGGTCCAGTAAAACTCAAAATGCTTCACTACAAAGTAAACATATGGGTCCTAATCTGATCTGAACAAAGAAAAAAACATAACAGGAGAATGACTCCCACCTAGCAACAGAACCAAAATTGCATAGCTGAGATCCAAAATTGAAATAATTTGAATTTGTTTATTTTGTATTCCTCCCCAGTCTGTCTAACTATTGTTCCAGAAATTAACTCCTCGGAGGAGTTGCAGCACATGCTGAAGTGCAATGGAAATGCAAGCATCTACGCTGTATCTCCCCGTCAGCCTCAAATGCTTCCTGAAAAGCCTGCCTCCACTGTTTACAGAGCAATCCAGGCTATTCAGGAGTTCCCACCACCGAGATTCCTGGCCAGGATACTACTTAGAGCTCTACTTTACATTTGTTACCTCATGTTTTTTCACGCATCCCGGAGAATTTTTGCCCGTGACGTTGATTTTTCGTTTGTTTTACCCAAGAGGCACCCTTTCCTTAGGAAGGGAGCTAAACTGACCGGCAGGCACGAGCTCCCTGCCAGCCCCCACGGTGACGCAGCTACATTTCCCATTAGCTTTCATGCCTCGTCTCCCGCTGCCCTGCCACGGTGCCAGCGCGGAGCTCGGCCCGTGCCTCCTGCGGGGCCACCAGCGCTCCGCAACTCCGAGCCGCGGCTGTGGATGTCGGCCGCGGCATCGCTGCTCTATCCCCGCACCCGCTTTCACGGCTCTGCGTGGCCACCCGGGACTGGGCTGAACGGCTCCGTAACTTGGGCACAGTTTTATAATCTGTTACTGCCTTCCAAATCGCTGAACAGGGGAGAAGGCGTGCATCTCCTAATGGGGGAAATCCTCGTCCACTGAGCGATGGCTAAGTAAGAGCTGCCCCGCAGGCACACGCTCACCCACCGTACCAAACCCTGCAGTACAAGTAGCTACAACTGTGCTGGCAAGTTTTGTCTTCACAGTTCACACGCTGGCACGGCAAATAACAGTGATATAACAGCAAGTACTGGTTTCCAAAGGGAAGTCATATTAGTTCCTCTTGGCTGAGAAACAGTACTATTTTGAATGGCGAGAAAACCCAGAAAATACACTCATATTTTAACAACCACTTGTCCTCATGATAAATGGGCTCCTGCAGCAGTCAAAGACACCTCAGGGTTCCTTTCAGTAAGACAAGAAGCTGACCAGAACTGTATGCTTTTGAAAATACCACCAGCTTCAGTCTTCTGCTTCTTTGAATTGCATGAACTGAAGAGAATGGGAAAAACAAGGGCTTAATAAGGACTGCAAGAGGGTGGCAGAGGTCTGCTGACGCTTGCTACTGGTAGTAGAGACCTGAACAGATCAAACTCTGCTAACCCCTTTGTGGCAGGAGTGGCTCATAAGGAAACTTGGAAGATGTCCTAACTTCTGCTTCGGCGAGGAGCTAAGTGCCACCTCGGTTGTACTCCACAGCTCCCTACATAAAGAGAGGTGGCTTTTGGAAAACTGCAAGCGGGTATGGAAGAATTCAGTTTGGCCCTAATGCTGCCAAGACTGGCCAAACTTTAACATGAGAAACAGTCTGTTTGCTACTGTAGAAGTTCCTTTTTTATTTCCCTGCTTTTATTTGTGTATGAACAGACATGAAGTTGAAAGTTGTGCTTTCAGAATTTTTCAAAGGAAAACTGAGGGACAGGGTCTTAAACCACCCACTCTGAGATGTAAAAAGTTTCCTCTTCTCAAAGAAATTCTGAAAAAATATTATAGAATTAGGGGTCGTTTTGAAACACAAAAGAACAGGAAAAAAAATTAAATGACTGAAATTTCCCTTGAAGTATCCTCTAGGTCTCTAGTTTTATAGCAAGCTCTAATCCATAGGGCTCTTTTGTTGCTTGCAGGATAGTTAATCACCCAGTAAGCTCTATCCCACAAAACCATGGTATGCTTTACAGGGAGTGCTGTTTTATTTCTGGCTGATATTTTAAAATGAGAAGTCTCAATACAGTTCATCTTGCTGGTCTCCAGTTATCAATATTCTTGAATCTTTAATCTCCTTTTGGACTTGGTTCAGAAAGAGTAGGGAAAAAGCCTGGGTCTCTTGCCAATCTTTTTTCTCCCAGTTAAGCAGGTTTGGATGCCCGGAGCCTTAACATGTGAGCTGTTGCTCAGCTCCATACTGGCTGCTGCGTTTGCTTACTCATTCATTGCATCGCCGATATTTGGATAAATTTATTAGCAAGGTCTATCTAAATACGTGGAGAATAAAAGGTAGTGCATGTCATCAAAGTCTGTTCTTATCACATATCACATCAATATTTTAAACAGTAACGGAGTCCTTTAGGCTCCTTTAGGAATTTGGGGTCTTTTGTTCTTGTTTCACAATATCAGACTCCAGTTAGACATAGCATGTCATTATTACGCAATCTGCAGTTTAAGTCATACTATTAGGCTGATAGCTAAAACCTTGTCTGATACCAGGGCCTCATGATTGAGTCTGGGAGGGCAAACTGCCTCCCTCATGATCCCTAGCCATTTCAGAATTCTGGTTTTGAGTTTGGACGCAGTCAAAGTACCAGGAGGTCAAGTATATACAGATGCATAGGAAAATCTGGAAGTTTCCAGAAAATCTGGAAATTTCCTCAATGGCTCAGTCAAGCTCTGAGAAATTTTAGCTGTGTTGAGTTGCCCTGAGGACTTTAACCAGACCTTATCCAGTCTAAGCTATTTCCTTACGGAGCTGAGACCCCAGGCTGCAGTTACCACTCGTTTGGGAAGGCTGTTTTTCCCCATTTGTCTCCCAATAGCCTTCTACCATCATGCAGTACAAGATTCAGCAACAGATTGTAGAATATCACAGTAGTAAAAGCTCCGAATGGAAGCATAATAAATCAGACTTCCCCAGGTCTTTCAAAACCTACATGCAACACCTGATAAGAGAGAAATTTATAGTGTCATCTAAAAATAACCATACAAAATCAGTGCCTTGCTCTTCCAACAAATAGCCAGTATCTTCAAAAAAATCTTTCTGCTCTGAATGAACTTCAGAAAAAAACCCACAAGAAACTGAAGAGCAAAAGAAGAGACAAAAACATCCCTTTCTTGTCATTTTCCCTTTCAAACATTTCCTTTCAAGATAATTTGCAAAGTAAGTGTCACTCCAAAGGGGATAGGAACTGAAAAAGCAAATAATTTCTCAAGTTCTTCATCTCCTGTTTCCCAGTGTCCACTGTGGCTCCTTTGATTGCAGACTTGAGTTTGGCTGCTCCATCAGCACTAACTTCCCTGTGCATTCCACCTCCTCACACCTTCTTCTGTACCTGACCACAGTGCTGGCCCTCCACAGAGACATTAGCTCACCCAGCACTGTCATCACAGTGTCTGAAAAATTCTGCTGCTGCTGGATACGGGCTCTGTTCATCTGATGGACTTGTATAGATGCTGCAGTAGCTCAGGTTCTGCATCTTGGCCCCTGTCTCACTTTCAAACCAACCAAATTCCTGGGTATCTCCCATTCTCCACAGACCCTTGACATCTTCAATGCTTTCTGCTGTGACTCCCCCACCTCCTTGCTTTTAACTTTCCTGTTAACACTCAGCAAAATTAATTTCTGGGTCTCCACATATCTTGCCTCTGATTCTGACACCACATCATTGTCCTTGAGAAGGAAATCCTGAGGAGAGGAGAGGAGGGGAGGGGAGGGGAGGGGAGGGGAGGGGAGGGGAGGGGAGGGGAGGGGAGGGGAGGGGAGGGGAGGGGAGGGGAGGGGAGGGGAGGGGAGGGGAGGGGAGGGGAGGGGAGGGGAGGGGAGGGGAGGGGAGGGGAGGGGAGGGGAGAGGAGAGGAGAGGAGAGGAGAGGAGAGGAGAGGAGAGGAGAGGAGAGGAGAGGAGAGGAGAGGAGAGGAGAGGAGAGGAGAGGAGAGGAGAGGAGAGGAGAGGAGAGGAGAGGAGAGGAGAGGAGAGGAGAGGAGAGGAGAGGAGAGGAGAGGAGAGGAGAGGAGAGGAGAGGAGAGGAGAGGAGAGGAGAGGAGAAGGGAGGAGAAGGGAGGAGAAGGGAGGAGAAGGGAGGAGAAGGGAGGAGAAGGGAGGAGAAGGGAGGAGAAGGGAGGAGAAGGGAGGAGAAGGGAGGAGAAGGGAGGAGAAGGGAGGAGGAAAGGAAAGTTGTCCTCCCCAGCTGGGAACACACAAGGAGCAAGCCCCAAGAATCCTCTGCAGCCAGCAGGAACACAAATAAGCTTTATGCAGCTGAGGGTGGTGTTGCCCATGAAGAACAGCTGTCCTGGGAGAGACACTGTGAAGATCTGTGGAAGGCAATATGATGAAACAAGAAATCTGGTCTGTAGAGCAGAGCTGGTGGATATGAGTGATGGAGCGCCATGCATTGGCAGGGGAGAGGAGAGAGCTGTTTGAACGAAATTATTCCAGATTCCCCTGGCACACCTTCAATTTTTCTTCAGTTGAAGTCAAAGATAACTTTTGTAATTCTCCCCTCTCTCTTTAATAGCGTGTTACCAAAACACCCCTGAATTTCATGTAAGTTAGGAGATTAAAGTCATTTTTAAACATTAAAAATGCTAAGACACAAGCATCACACTGAAGCACTGTAATACCTAGGAAAGTAAATATAAATTATTTCCCCGATGAAAATAGCACCATGATTACAGCAAGTTTAAACATCACATTTTAAAAGTCTCTTTTCAGTTCAAATGCTCTCTTTATTTATGTTCCCAAACCCAAAAATGCAGTTCTCCTCTTTCCAAACTCTTTTCACTAGAAATGCTACAGCGAATCTCATAACAAACTAACATTGATCCACTCCATTGAACTGGTCTAACATTAATCTGCAAAACTGCTTCTCCCTGAGCAGTAGATACTTTTATCCACCATACTATTTAGCTAAAAGACATAAATAACCTGCAACTCAAATGGAACCCGCTGAAAACCCTTCTCAGCCAAAGACCTATTACATTTTTTCCTCCAATATATGATACACTGGAGGCTTTTCAAAACATAAAACTTCGACTGTATATACACAGAACATCCTCGTACATCCTCCACTGAAGAAGGGATTTCTATCAATTTCTGCTTAGTCACATTAGTAGAAATCTAGAAAGTTCCACTAAAATGAGTGGGGTCAATGTGAGCTTCCAACACCTGACCAAGACTAGTGCTTCTACCCTGAGAAGCTCTTGTCAAATTTCCTTTTTGCTGAAAGAAAAAAATCCCACACAACTTTTAGCAGATAATATAGCAGGGAAAACAATTAATACAATTTTTTTATTAAACTGTACTGTTTCCCCAGTGCATATTTCTCTTTTCTGCCATGGAGTAACTATTAATTATGAGTAAGCTGGTGGGGTAAATTAATGACTCTTCTGAATCTCTACCCAGTATTATTGAAATGTGTCCTAAGTAATTTTTGTCCTACACTTATTTCAAAACAGTGACTTAAATGTCAAAAAGAGAGTATTTCACTTCATTATTACAGTACCCCAGCCCTGACAAAATCAAGTGGGACCTGAGGGAGAAAGATTATGAAACTGCTATTTTCTGCCCTTTTCTTCCTGGGTTGACAGGAGCAGAGGAATTAATTCTCTTGATTCTCCAGACATGTCCATTCTTCCTGCTCCATTGTGGTCAGCAACAGTGGAAGAGATGGGAAAGCTTCTGCTTGCCCTCTCAAGTACTCCAGCAGGTAGTTCACCTCTTAATACCACCTGGAGTAGCTTTGGGGTGGGAGGTACCTCCATGCTACAGCAGATCCTAGGGGCTAACACAAGCTTTGGAGGTCCCTCAGAAGTGCACTGCTCCTTTCTGCAACTCATCCTTTGTGTTGAGCAACTCAGTCCATCCCAGACTGAAGTGCTCCTGCTCCCGGGGAAGCTGAACAAGTCGCAAGGAGTGCCTAAAGCAGTCCTGGCATTTGCAGGCCTTTTCCCACTCTGCCACGGACATGAATCAGGAGTTTGGGAAAAGTCTTCCACTGCTTACTAAAGATTTAATTTTGTTCATAACAATGAATGTTTCATTTTAAACACGTATGATTTCTATTTTGGTAGCTCGCATCACCATTTATGTAGCACCTGGCAAAATCAAATTCACAGAGAGCTGTAATTTTTGTTTTTAAAAACTGCACCCTAAGGATCAAAGACACTGTGTTTGCTCTGTGATCTTTTTTGTCTTTCAATTGGCATTTGCATGATCTATTTTATATAACCACAAATAACAAACTGCGATGTGCTATCTGTGGTGAAAAGCAATACATGGCATTTTGACTCTGTGTAGAGATAAATGGGTTTAAATATATATACATCTGTCAGCACAAAATTTAAAAAGCTACTTAGATGATTTTAAGATCTGCATCTATACTTAGGTGTATATATAATATAATGTATGCATATCTCATATATGTGTGTCTTTTTAATCATCTGGAATACTGGGTCTTAATTATTCCTCTTTACTGTCTCTTTTGTGGCAACACACCTCACTTAGAAGCCAGAGGGGTTTCATTGTCCCTGGCACACATGCACGCAGCACTGGAAATGGAGTAGTATGTATCTCTGTGACATACCAACCCTGCTCAGAACTCCAGAGTCATCTATTAGCAGACTTTGATCTCCTCTGTGTGTGGGGGGTGTGTGTGTGTGTGTGAGAGAGGGGAATTGGTTGAATGTGGGATTTCTTGTGCTTTTTCCCTCCCTCTCTTCAATCACTAGCCACAGGGAGACCCTTTCCCCTCTGTAAAAAGCTTGTATTAGGAGCAGTAGATGGATGAGCAGCAGGAAAGCAGGCACCATACTTAACCCAAGCAGACAAGGAGAACCTGGAAAAGCAGCTCGTGTCTTCCAGGTTTTTTTCTTGGTGTTGGTCATGTTTAGCTTTTAGTAAGAGTTAGCACAAATGCTGGAAGAGTAAATTAGGATAGGTTATAAATGTCAATGAAAGGAAAGAAGTTAAAGGAACTCTGTTAAAAATGAAGGGTGGAGGGAAGAAACAGGAGTCTGAGAAGTAAAGATGAAGAAACAAGACAGGCAGGTGGAGCTGGAGTGGAGGCATTAAGAAGACAGAATTTACTTGGAGATCATATATCTCAGAAACAGTATGCTCTTGTGGCTGCCACCCAAGGATCAAATAGTCCCTAAATTAGGTGCAGAGAGTTTGGCATGTCACAGAGAGGAATTGGAAGGATTTTATTCCTTGGAGGATGGAGAGGGAGCTTTCATTAGCAATCCTATTTGTACTTTCCATAGTGCTACTTGTGGTGAAATGTGAGGAATGTGAACCTGGCCTCTCCTTGTGCTACAGGTCTTGACAGCTTTATTAGTATTGATAAATGACACACGCCCGTTGCTGAGTTTGCAGCAAGGCCAGATCTCAACATTGCAATGAATGCCTATAGAAATCAGTGATGCAACATCACCAACTTTTGGGTGGATTTGGAGAAACATTCTTTTTTTGGACTCCTCCATTTGAGACAAGAGTCATCAGTATGTACTTGTGTACACCTACTTTGCTATGTGCAAAAAAGTACAAGATCAACACCATCCAGCCACCTTAGACTGCTTTTGGTCCACGCAAGCCAGTCCTGCACTTGGCATTTTGTATCTCTGCCCCAGCAGGTGATGGAAGTGCAGAGCTCAACATGGCAAGAAGAATGGGAAAAGCAGGATAATACAGCAGTGTCACCAAGGCTGTGCCATGTAAAGGCACTTCTGTGTCACTCTAATGTCTAGCATCGCTAACACAGTGCTTTGCTCAGGTTAATTTACTGGATTTCTTAGAAATGCATAAAAGCTGGGACAGCGCAGTAGGTCCGGTACCTTCTATTCATGTGTCTGATAATGAGGTGCATGAGCTCGGGCTCAAGCCATGTGTCTAAATGTCTGTAGATTGTGCAGTGCAGATATTTACCCCAGCTCCAGTAACAAATTGAACAAGCAGTGTCTGGAGCTTGCTCTTCGATGGTCCTCCCCTTGCAGCTAATGTCATATTGGTCTTGCTGGGATGGAGATTGAACATTTCATTTCCAGCTGTGTCTGGCTCCTTGGGGGGCTGCCCATTCTATTGACTTTGAGGTTTGGATCAAGTTCTTTAGTATTCTCATGTTTGAGGTAAGCTGCTCGTCTCATATATATCCTATAATTACAAAAGGTATTATATGTGGAAACAATTCCAGTATTAAATGAAATAGTAAAGAAGAAATGTTAGAAATGTTCTTTCAGAGTTAGCCTCAAGTTCCTATGTGTTATCCTAGAGCCTATGCCTCCGTAGGATATTCTTTTATGCTTGTTTTAATAACCCAAAGCCTGAACAAGCAGCATTTCCGTTAGCAACTTGTATGTATGGGGCTTTCCTCTGCAGTATTCAACTTAACTTGCTCTATTGCATCTGAACACCAACTTCTTGCAGGTTTTGTTCTCTTCCTCTAGTACAGCTAAGGATGCCTAAGACCTCAGTATTAGCATTACACTGGGAGTTGAAAAGAGTCGTATTCTCCATATTCTCCCTTCTGCCTGGGTTTTTGTTTTGTCTTGACTCCTGACTAATTCACATTCTGTCCACTCTATTGTGTTGCTGCATGAATGCTCTCTGCAACTAGCTGATGACTATCCTATTATTTGACCCAGTAGAAACACTTTGCTGCCTTTTCTGTAGGAAACAGAAGAGGATAATACGTCTCAGCCAAAATTCCTCATTTTTCTGTGTTGTATCAAAGAATTAGGGCTAACATCACCCTTTGGAGAAAGCATTATATATGACAAGACTCAAACTGGTTCTATGTGTATCTTTTTCCTCTCTAGCTTTGAAACTGATATCTCACTGTAAAAATCTGTCCTGGTTTCGGCTTTCTCTCAGTGGGTGGAATGCCGTGTTTGGGGGCTGGGATGGGAGAAGTGCTGATAACACACTGCTCGTTTAGTTGTTGCCCAGCAGTCAGGGACTTTTCAGTTGTTCATATTGCCCTGCTAACAAGAAGGTAGCGGGCATCCAGGAAACTGGGAGGGGAAGCAGCCAGGACAGGTGACCTGAACTGGCCAAAGAGGGTATTCCATGCCAATTACATCATGTTCAACATAAAGGGGGGCTGTTGGGGGGAGGAGCACTCAGCTCAAGGACGTATGGTTTTGGGGACGGTCTGTTTATGGGACAGCTCTGAACTGTACAGCCTGAGTTGTGTGGGTTGGTGAGAAATTGCATTTGTGATCACCAATTCTGTATATTTTGCTATAAAGTCCTATTATTGTTATTATATCTATCTCTCTGCTATCCCAGTAAATCCTTATCCCAACCAGCCAGGTTTTGGTTTTTTTAGTTTAGTACCCCCTCTTAGAGACAGCAGCCACATGGTGCTCGGCTTTCAGCTGGGGCAAAACCACGACAAAATCACAGACAGGGTCACGAGAAGATGATTACATCTGAAACAATGATGTTGTAATTGAGAAATCCACTGCCAGCCTTCCTACATTTCTTTTGACTTGTTAAAGTTCTTAATTAGCTTGAAGTACAGGTTAATTGAAGCAGTCAGGTTGATGTAGGGCAACTTCTTCAGCGGTAGCTATGATGCTTAGTGCAGTGTCTTGTAGGAATGAACAAAATGCTTTTGCAAGCTGAGAAGTTAATCAGCACAGTTATTCTTACTGCTTTGGATTACTTAAATCTCCCTTTACTACACTAATTCCTGATTCTTTCCTACTTATGTAATCTGTATAATGCTCATTTTCTCACCATGATAACAGATTGGGTTTTTTTCTAGTTACTTCTACCTTTACATGTTCGACCAAGGAGGAAAGAAGAATGGAACAATATTTCACCACTCTAAACAAAATATTGAAAAATAAAACCCCAACAGAACTCTAGAGAAAGCTATGCCCACAAGGAG
The DNA here is from genome assembly GCA_027925045.1 of Hypotaenidia okinawae. Taxonomy (NCBI): domain Eukaryota; kingdom Metazoa; phylum Chordata; class Aves; order Gruiformes; family Rallidae; genus Hypotaenidia; species Hypotaenidia okinawae. The sequence continues at coordinate 114,404,997 of BSDF01000001.1, forward strand.
ATATGCTTGCAACTCTCCCTGGTTATCTATATTGGCAGTATTAAAACTGTAAATAGGACATAGGGCAAGATAATTCAGTGTAGGTCCATTTGTATTTGATAGACCTCTGCCACTTTATGCTCCTAAAGGCACAGCCCCTTTTGGGCTACAACCCTACCACGTTTTAAAAGAGAGCTGTACTTAGAGCTGTATTAGTGACAGCAGGGGAATACTAAATCTTCCAAATTGATGGAGTTTTCCCATTTGATTTAAGACGTCAGCGCTACAAGCCAAAACAACTTGAAAGCCAGACATAATGATCCGAAATCAATCAGATTCTTATCCTGAACTGCAATATAATCCAGGGACCCAAAAATCCAACCTCTCTCACTGGAGGACTGCCAATAAAATCCTGAGCTGGTGTTATCCCTTGTTGCAGTCAGAGTATTTTCAGACTCCTTAATGTAATAGTAATAGTTTAGTTGAAATACCTGTGGGGAAATAAAACAGTATGAGTAAATATATCTTACACCAATACCAATGAGGTATTTGCCTTTCTGGATTTGGGATTAAATTGCTGGCACAAAATCTCGTTTTCTTCTCAGATTTGATCTAGTACAGAAATCATGCAGAGGCCAAAATACTTCACTTTATTCTTCTGATAATTTTATTATCAGGATCTTCAGATGGTGTTCACTAAAGCAGCTTTCAACTCCAGTGAAGATGTTTTCATTCTGAGAGCTGCTGATTAATGTACACATGTACCCTGATACTGTTTACAGTTGTGTTAATTGCAGCATGAGGCTTTGTATTGGCTTTGATAGTTTTCTGAGAACCTTGCTGGACCATCTTCACGTGTAAATATTTTATGGAAATCTACTGATTGAAAACATGGACAAAAAGGAATGAAAGGAATGACATTCCTAAGGTATTTTAGCTAGCCTGTCCTCCAAGTACTCACTTCTGAAGATCTGCTATTTCTTGGAGCAGAAGCCAGAAAAGCTGGGTCAGGATGATAGATCAAGGCTTGCTTCCATCCTAAGAACCAAAGTGCAGGACATGCTTGGTTCCTGAAACTGTTGGATACGCTTCCGTCCCTCAAGCATTTCCTCCCCAAGAAAGCACTTGCAAATTCTCCAGTGTTCCCATGACATAGGCAAATCTGTAAAGATGTCTGATCTTCATCATTAGGACTGCTTGTGTCCTAGATGGCCTTTTACTGCACAAAAGTAATCTGTTTTCTTTTTCACATACGGAATTTTCAGAGCTTCTAATTGAAAATTTCCTTCAGAGAAATGTTCGTGAATATGATCAAATGAAAACAAAATACTTAACATATAATCTTACTTCTGTGTTTCCATGTTTCTGTTTCCATCTGACTTTAAATGCATAATTAATACAGATTTGCAAAATATTCTAGAATGTTGGTTCCATGTTCAAAAGTAAGCAGCAACCTTTTGAATCCTGGAGCACCTAAAGCTGGAAGGCATCTCTTGAAATAATCTGGTTCAACTCACCTGCTCGAGTAGGGAAAATTAAACTAGGTTGCTCAGGTTTATGTCCAGTCTGGTTTTGAGTATCTTCCAGGATAGAGACTACACTGGGCAACCTGTGCCAGAATTTGATGACTTACAGTAAAAAAGACATCTTTCAGAAGTCAGAAGTCGGATCCCAAATGAGAAGCCATCTGAGGCTAGATTAGTAATGGGCCAAAGGATTTGTGCTGCAAATTTTTCTAGATATTTTTAAAAATTCCTCTGTGTAACAGCAAAACAAAACAAAACAAAACAAAACAAAACAAAAAGTTCAGGTTTTTTACTTCATTCAGCAGGAAAAAGCCTGAGCCACACAAGAGGTGACCTACATACCACTTGCTTGTTTGTTGAGCTCAAAACCTTTTCTCACATCTCATAAACGGTTCATTCTCTACGATTTTCTTAAGTATCAGCATTAGCTTCTATTGAATGGTTATCTCTCTTAGTTGACAAGGAAAAAAAGCACACAACATTGTTTGAAAGCATTTCTATTAAAAGAACAAAGCTGGAAAGATGGCTATTCCTATCTCTATGGGACAAGTGGTATGTGTTTAATTGGACTTCTAGGCATATCCATTCCTCTAGCTGTTAACTACAGAGAAATATAAGAAGCAGTAATTCTCTGTCCCAAAGGTATTATGAGACAAATTCAGAGGCTTTGCATGGGGACACAAGAGAGTTTGACATGATTTTGAGGTCACAGTAGGGAAGCAATTATGAGAACAGCTGCCAGGGACTGGACTAAAGGTCCACAAACCCCATGTCCTGTCTCCCGCAAGACCAGCAGAAGGTCCATAGCAGAGGAGTGTGAGAAGAGGAGTAAGAGGAAGATGTTGTCTAGTACTTTACCTCATCTGCCATCTCAGCTCTTCCCAGCTGTGGCCCAAGGACCTCTCGGAGCGTCAGTGCCAAGTTCAGTGGATCTGGGATGATTTAATCCAATGTGAAGCCCACTCTCTGACACAGTCCATATATATATATGCTACACATAGATACATTCCACATGCCACAGTGCAGCCACAGAAACAGGTCAAGGAGGCTTGAAGGGTTATGACATTTTCTAGGAAAAAAAATATAGGTGTGAAAAAAGTCTCTCTGCCTTGAGGCAGCAGACTGTCAGACGATTGTACATAGCTTTAAAATACCATTTTAATATTCTAGTTCCAGAAGAAACATTGGTGATACCAAATGTATTTGTAAATATCAGTAAGTACCAGTGTATTTGTAAGCCTCAGAGTCTCTTAATTTGATGTAGGTGGTGGAGGCAAATTATTTCAGTGGAACAATCTGAGAGTGAAGAGTATTCCTCATGGTGTGTAAGGCTTACATCCTCTACTTAGAAACACATGAGAAGGAAAAACAGAGTGGTTGACAAGGAATCAGGTGAAATAAACAATCAGTTAATACAGATAACAAAGAATTTCACTGTGCGCGGTAGGGTCAAATGCACAAAATGAGTGAAAAACATTTTTATCTTTTCTAATTAAAATCATTATAAAGTTTTCCAGGAAGGGGTGTGATATATAAAACTCATTGTAGCCTGGTGATTCTCCATCTTAAATTAAGGAATATATAAAACTTACTGCTCAGATTCCTGTCTTTGCATATCCCTTTTCAAATATAGCATTCATTATATAGTACTTATGCATATTTTAGCCTTTATTTTTCAAGCAGATTTCCATAAATTTAGCAGGAATTCAGCAACACTGAAGATTTATTTTGCCACTAATGATGGTCTACATTTCTGTAGTCTGGTAAATTTTAGTTTTCACATATCAGACCTCTCCACACTGCCTTGGAGATGTTGAGGGTTTCTCTGACTCCTGTAAGATCTCCTAAGGATCAGGGCTCTTTCCAGGGCTGCTCAGGAAGCCATTTTCCATATTATATACAACACAAAGCACAGTGCCTCCGAAAGATGAATTAAAATTGCGGCTACTCTCTTTTCTATCCTATCCCTACTTTTCTAAGTCAATCAGTCTTGTACAAACACAGTTCCTGAGGGAAGTATGAAGTTCTCCCCCATGATGTCTGGCAGAGAAGAATGTGGTAAACCAGTGTGTTAAGTATCTGCTGTTTACATAACTAATAAGCCAGTTTTCTGAGTTTGACAGTTTCCCCTCTTCTGCCATTTGTGGCTCACAGAGAGCAGCCATTCACTGCCGCCCTGTTAGGCATGCGCTGTTTTAAACTTATGCAGCTATGCACCGGTGCCTACTTACAGGACAGCCTGGCTGAATGCAAAGTTGAAGTACATGTATTAATAGACTATGCCATTCCCTGTCCATCATGCTGTGGGACCACTCCAATTCCTATTCTTAGCTGTGCCATTGCAGTATTATGTGATTATTCTGCTTGTTTTAGAGCTGGTTGCTACAAGTATTTACATCTGGCCACTAAGGGTGTGTCATTTTCCTTAACAGAAAGTATTACTGTTTAATCTTCTTTCTTAAATTCGGACTGTTCTGATATCCTAATGTACTCCCAGCTTCACAGTTAGGTGATAATTTTGTAGAACTGAGGAGTAGGATGTGTGCCCAGAATTCATATATTTATGCTATCAGTTTTTTGAAGCATCACCCACGCAATCTTTTCATATTTGCCCCCAAGGCTGATACTGTTTTTGACGTGGCCTTATGACTAGTCAAACATTATTTGCAGCCTGAGTTTTTAATGCAAAGAAGCTAAGCATGCCTGGAGTTTTAGTTTAGCTTGTGTCAAGTCCATTACATTCACAAACACCACCCTAAGAGCTACTTTTATTGGCATCAGAGTTAGAAGATCCTCCTTCGATTAATTTGCAAACCCCATTCTTCACTCTCTCGTTCCATCTTAAAGGAAGCTTAGAGTGATAACTTCACTATCTTATGTAAAAAAACTAACCCTTTGCCTTTTTCAGTGAAAACACTACAGGGTAGTTAAGTGTTTTTACCTGAATAACGTGCCAACAAAAATAACTTGTGACTTTTTAAATAAATAAGCCTATTTTAATCCTAAACTATGTAAGAGAGCAAAGTTTTCTGCTGACACAAAAACAAACTGAGTCTTGCTTATGGCAGAAAGACTATTCTCTTTGAATTTGGATGCTATTGCAATAGAGTAGTTGTCTTCACAGATATAAAAGGTACTTGTAAACCTCCATTGAACTCTGTCTTTGTGAATATAACAGTACTTTGCCCTTATGCGAAATACCTGTAGAACAAAACAGAATGCATTACTTTCATCTAAAATGTCAAAAGAAATAATTTCTTTCTCAAAAGTAGTCACTAGTTATATGCCATTGAAGTACTAGAGATAAGATCTAATTCATGCTTTGTCAGCCAAGTGAAATCCCAGTTGGAGGGGGGAAGGTTCAAAATACTATGTTAAGAGTATTTGTTTTAGAGTAATTAAATGTCAGTGGCAGCTGGCATTGCAGGAAATGAAGACAATGAGACAATGAAGAAACTTTGCCATCTACTATATGACCTCAGTAAAATGTTGTATTCTGCAATTTACATTTTCTTTACTGGAGGACCATGGCCATTTATAATATGGTCATTTATAATAATGAATTGTGTTCAAAAAGCATTAGGCCCTTCTAAACAATCCTTCCAAAATGGAACTGAATCTATATTGATATTTATTGACATTAATAACAATCTTGAAAAATATAAGAGGGGAAGATAAGACTGTTAGATGAAGAGATGCAGATGCCATCAGTCATGCCTCTGCCACAGAGCACATTACTCACAAAAATGGCCTTGCTGAAAGGCAGAGAACCGTCCTGGCTGAAAGTAGTTCTCTACAGGAACAATGGTATCAGAATGGTCCCACTGAGAAAGCAAGTGTGATGAGAGAAGAGCAGCCATGACAGCACCTGCATGTTCATAGTAACTTAAGAACTCAAGTCTCATAAACTATACCTGTCCACCTTGACTTTGGCTGATGGGCTATGGCAGAAGAGAGGACAGGGATGGCTTCATGTCACCAATGCGTGCCTCAGGATGCCAGCTGTGCTCTGTGCCACTTTCCTGCCACTACCGGCTAGCTGTGCAGGGAATACGTGATGTTAAACGTCATGTGCTTAGCACAAAATGGCCGCAGCACACCAGAAAGGTTGATGCTACACTTTGACTGCAAAAATATAACTTGTCCAAACTAACTCTTTTGCTATTTGAGTTCTTTAATAGATATTGCCACATTTCATACTAAGATTGATGACCATTTATTTTACTAGTGTGAAGAGTTAGGACTGAGAATGCATTTTTGGACTGGTACAGAACAAAACAAAAAACCCTCAGCCACGAACTTGAGGCAGGATCATGGCTTTCACACTGAATGATTTGTGGCATGGACCATAAAATGCCTAAACTAGGAAGCAGGTTCCCTATGTAGTTAGTCCACAGAAACACATTCTTCCAGGGGACAGGTCAAAGCAGGCATCTGTTTCAGGTGTTTTGAGATGCCCCTTTCTCACCAGAGAAGGTGCCAAGAAGATGAGCTTAGGCACCTGGAGTTAGTCAACAAGCAGACACAAAGCATGCCCACCGATTTAAGTTAAGGCATTAATTTTACTTCAGCCCATCATCAGAATGACATTCAAAAGAAACAGCAGCTGCACCGGGCACAGCCATGCACTGTTGGCCCTGAGGATCTTCGCCATCCTTAAGCCCTGTTTCACATGAAAGAGCCAGAGTTGCAAATTAAACTCACCCATTCCTCTTCAGTGTGTGTACATGGTGTTCATCTGTCCTTGGGGAAGTCAGTACCTGGGATAATATGCATGCATTGTAATACCTCTGAAGATGTTTATTTAAAGTCATCCACTGCAGGATGTTATGCTAATACCTCAGAGAATGACGTAAATTAGGATGAATTGACTAAGTCCCCAGATCTTATTGCCAGAAGCTTCCTCTACACAGAAGCACTGATAGAAAGTGTTACTTTATTATTACTAGGATGCATAAGTCACAATCAGAACCCAATGTTAAGGCACCACACATAAATATAGTAAGAGCTAGTACCTGTCCAAAAGAGCTTATAGAGCAGGAAAAGAAAGACATATCACAGCAGGAGCTACTATTACTTTAGTTTTATATAGCAGAATATAAAGCACATAAGGATTGAGTATATGCACCCAGCATCAAATTGGAAGGAACCCAACAGAAAAGGCAAAATCCAAACCAAAAATCTCCTGTATTCACATTGGTAATTTCACTTTTTCTCCTGCACTTGACTAACTGGCATCATGTCAATGACACTTCCTAAACCCTGCATGTTTTTTTTTAATTTGGGGGAGCAAACACCTCTGGTCTCAGCACTCTTCATTGTCATATCATGTTTATTCTCAAAATATATGATTCATAGGAATTGTTTTTCCAAAGCCCACCCCTGAAGCAAATTTCAAAAATATTTAAAGTTTCCAGGCATAAAGGTGATTTAAAACAGCATTTATCTAGAAGAAAAACCTAAATTGTTAGTAGCATCACCATTAGAACAATGGCTGAAAAATCCTAAATGCTGTGCTGAGAAATAAAAGTGGGGTAAGAGGGGTGAAAGGGTTAATTTGATTTTATTATGAGGATGCAAATGCACTAAGTGAGTGAAGTACACAAAATTCTCATTATATGTCCTTCGGGTTTCTGCTCCTCTGAATTCTTGAGCACAGTAGTTCTTACAGTGCAAGCAGAAAAAATCAATGAAACATCCTATTCCTGCTGAACCATGTTATCATAATGATTTGGAGTATTTTACTCATTATAGTTATCTCAGTTTGAAGTTTACGAGGGAAGGGAAGGCAAGAGTGGTAGACAGGGGGAAAGGGCCAAAGGGAATGGTGTTACAGATAGGTATTACCAGAATTTGTTTCGGTCAATGTCATACATTAAAATTGAACATCGGTAGATTTGCATGCATTAAAATACATTTTATCTGCATGTCATAATTACTTGCTTTCATTTCAATTACGTCCTTTTGATGTATTAAAACGGCAGTTATGCCCTGTGCAGAGTTAGCCTTGTGACTTTGACTGAAATCCAAACAGGCTTGTAATGAAAACGGTTTTGTTGACTTCATGTAGGTCTGTGCGGTGCTCAGTTGTAATGTCTGCTGGTAAACATGACTGTGTACCCTCTAACTGAGTCATTTTGGGATGTGTGATTAAATTGTGTTAAACTTCCTGATGCAGTCACTCTTCCAGACACAGAAGAGATCATTGGTATACCTAGATAGTATTAATATATAAATAGCTAGCTGGAGGACTCTATAGCAAATGAAACCAGTTTGGATTAATAGCGATACATCTTTTAGGGCAGGATCACAAGCCAGTGTAGGCAGTGGCTTAAGCACGTAAGAGAGGAAAAAGCCCTTACTCGTACATATACCTCCCAGTGTCAGCATACCATGGGCACTTGCAGCCTACTGTCTCTTTCACTCCAAAAAGCAATTTGAAGCCAAGGTAGTATGTTGGTAGTGGTTTGGAAACCTGTGTTGCAGAGAGAGCAGTTGAACACCTGAGCAGCACGCTGCCACTGCCATGGGAAGAGAGCTCTCACACAGGCTGGACCTGTGCCATCCAATCTTCTGTCCTGCAGTGTTCCCGCATGGCAAAAACAGGGCTGTGGATCTCAGAACTACAGTCACAAGGGGAATGTGACAATGCCCCTCCCCAGTTTTTCCTGAGATTGGACATAAGGCATGTGTCGGCAGTGAGAAACAACAGGGCAGTCCTTGTGGGAGAGCTCTCCTCAAAGCACTTGGCAAGTGTTAATTTGTTAAGACATACTGCAGAGAGCAGCAGTATTCCCCAAATAATGATGCATCCACTTGGACACAGCCCTGATTGCAAATTATTGAGTAACTGAGATAAGAACAGGACTCTTGACCCTTTATAGTTTCCTCAGCATCTTCCAGGCCCAAAAGCCTTAAGCATGAATACAATCCTGAGCCGGACAATAAGGTACATGAGCCTAAGAATCTTCCTACCTCAGCTGTGTGTATTCAGGGAACAGTTTACTTTCCTCTATCCAGCTTCTTTTCCTCAGGTGCTGAAAGAGCACATATGAGAGGAAGACTTACCATGTGCTCAATAAATAGCTTTAGAAATGGAGAGTAACTGGCTTTTTGGGATTGCCTTCTGCTGGGAGAATATGTTTGCCAGAGAGCTTGATTTTTATTAGTTTTCTTCCAAATTAAGTACTTCCTAGAGAGTTTATCTGGTTTGTAGTTTACAGGTCTAGAGACTGCTCTCATAAACCACTTCAGAGCAAAGATAAAGCTTCTTTTATCCCCCTAAAAGACTTTTCACGCTCAAGACTGTATATGGTTATTTATTTTACTTGTACTCAGCTGTCTTATTTCTGACGGGTCCGATCATCACTTGGCCATTCAGTGGCAAAACTTTGCTTCCTTCTGATTAGTTCTATCAGAGTCTCTTTTAGAGAGCAGCAGAGGTAGAAGTGACAGCAGAATAAGTTTTTCACCAAGTATCCAACTGCTCGGTGGCACCTATGGCCTGTAAAGTCCCAGTAAGGCCCGCAGCATCTGTTAGATCTGTCTCTGTAAGGTCTACTTCTCTGCTTTGTGCAAAATCTAGAAAGACAATTGCCTTCCCAAATTTCCAAATAACAGCTTCAGCAACCTCATACCTATTACCTGGCCTTTCACAGGTACACACTGGATGGTTTTATTTTTCTGTCAGCAAAGCATTCATTCTGCTTAGTTTTGGTGGATTGTTGCATTTAAGTAATCTTGTTCCTAGAAAGGAAGGTCATATTCCTAATGGACAGAACTCATTCTGTGAAACTGTAAAGTTTAATTACTGGGTTGTAAGTCCTGTGGGTTAAAACTGTGAGTTTCACCACTATTGATTTTAATTTCTGCAGGCCAAGCAGTTTTTTCTCCCTCCCTCCCCCCTCAGACTCCTGATCTTTTGCATAAAATATGCATTGGCTCATGCTGATGACAGAATCAGTGGAAGGACTGTGGAGATCCTATCCATCAGCCCTGCAGGAACTAGTTCATTCTGGACATCAATCTTCACACTTTCTGACTGGAGAAGGATGCTGCCTGCTCTGAGAAATTACTCCAAGAAGAGTCTTTAATGTTTGATTCGCTTTCCTCAGGAGTGAGCGCTGCCTTGGAAGAGAGGACAAGAGCCATGGGGGAATTCATAGGAAATAAATGTTACTGACAACACCTGGCTGAACCAAGTGGAGTTTTAAAGTGGGTGTGCTTTCTGACAGCACATAACCTTTTCTGCTTTCTGAATTTCCACACTACACTGCACTGATATTTATTTAGACAGTGCTGTAGTTCCCACAGGGGACTCCTAAGGTGACCAAGGAAGGTAAGAGGGACACTGAGTAGTTCAAATTAGAGGTGAAATACAAAGCAAAAGAAGGCCTTTTTTGTGTGTGTTTAACTCCTATGCAATGAATAAAGAAGACCCTCAAGCCAGAATTATACATCAGTTGAGGCTGGGGATTGTTTATACTTTTGGAAGGAGGAACAGGAGCTCCCTGCTCCAGGTGATGTTGGAGGAACCCAGTAGGTCCTGAGAGGATGTCACTTGGCAGTTTCTTTCTCCTCCAACTGGAGGAGGGCAGAGGGACTGATCCACCACCTCTTTGTGGCATACATGCACGTAGAGCAATCCTTTCCGTTCAAGAAAGTCATTGCCACACAGTTTTTCCCAATTTTTCACTGAGTTTTTAAGTAAAATGAATGAGACTAGAACATATTGTTGGAGGAAAAAAAGAAAAGAAAAAAAGAGGAATCATTTTCAGTTTAAAAAACCAGCTTTTCAATCTTCAGCTTACCTTTAAATGAGCTAAACACCAAGAAAGAGCAAAAATCAGCTTTGTACTTGGAGTTCCTCTCCCCTTCCTCACTAGGGTGACTAGTTGTCATCTTTTTTGTCTAGATTACAGTCAATGCAACAGCCATTAGAGTTTAGTTAATGCCAGTTTTTGGCCTATATCTACATTTTTTTTTAAAGCATGACTATTATTCTGGTGTCTGCAGCCCTGTAGGTGGGCATGGGCCTTTGTAGACAAATAAAAAGACCATCCTCTTCTCTGCAGAGCTTAACATTTAAGTTTATACCTCCAATTCTGTATTTTCAGACTAGCATTATACTATGCAGTGCAAAGAGGCAACTGTGGACTCTGTCCTGCGGAGATACATTATATGTTACAGTGATGTCTCCCTATTTCCCTGAACAGTTCAGGAAAAAAAGTGACTCGTTCAAACTGTTCTCACAAATATCTCACAATTTAAAGCAAATCCTAGGCATTCATGAGAAATAGTGGCTACTTCATTCATCTGGACTGCAAGATTAGTTATGCCTTAATGAGAGTCTATTTTTAAGGGTCAGCACGGCCATGGAGGAAGTTTTGAGAGATGCGGAAGAATGAATGGGAGGAGAACGGGTGCTCTGAATAATGGAACAGATGAAGACTGAAGCATACATCCATAATTAGCGGGATTATGCTAAGGATGAATATTGCTTTGTTTCTCCACACTCATGTAAATTCATTATATGCTGTATGCATATAAAGCTAGCAATTAATTGGATACTCTATCATCAAGTATTGTTTGTAATACAAAGGTTGTATTCTAAAGAAAAATCTACACTTGCTATTAGATGCTACAAAAATACTCTCACGTAATGTGTTCTCATTTTAAAAACAAGAGGAAGGACGTACACCACTGCCCTTTGTAGGAAGACATTAATGCAGCGCCCTGCATGCATTTTCCAAGGACCCCCAAAACATCCTGCCCACAAACTGTACCTCTGCCACTGCATTTCCATCAGGAGCTGTGATTTGGATTTCTTATTCCTGATGCCTTAGCTCTACTCTTTGCTAAACAATATTGTTAACTGTGAGCCTTGGACTTTTTAAGCAGCATCTAATGGTCCTTATGGGAAAATTCCAGTTTTGAACTCTGTTGCAAATATAAGGCCCTCTCAGTTACCAGCTTACGATGGTTAAGAACTAAAGAGCACCGGAAATTATTATGGCCCATATGCTACTAAAAGGGTTTTGATGCGGATTAGTGGTTTATGTAAGTGGTAGGCCTAACCCACATTGGGCTTAATTTAGGGGGTTTTCTCCTTTTTATTTAAAAAAAAAAAAAAAGCAGGCTTGTTTCCTAATGATAAGCCTAAGTACTAATTTAATTTATGTTTTACTCCTCCTAGGCACAATCAGAATACATTGAAATAAACATTTAAAGCCCCTTACAAAACAAGTTGTTGTTTTTGCCATTATACTTCTTACTTTTTGAGTAGTGCTCTTGTTTTTCCTTGATGAAATAGTCTAGTTAGGCTTGATCTGGAATTACAGGAACTGCAAATTAAAAACAATGAGCAGTGGTCTGTAGTCATCTCAGGGAAATGGAAAAAAACCCCCAAACCTTCAGGAAAGTTCAGCAACAATGGGAATTTTTCAAAGTCCTGGTTTAAACAAAGGCCAGAAGATAGCTTCAGACATACAAAGAAAATAAAATCGAAGCCTTCAGTATAAAATAGTAAAAGTGAACTATTAGTGCAGCTGGTGAAAAAAGAGAGGTCAAAACTGGAGATGAATTCCAAGTTTACCACTAAAAAGTCTTCAAAAACTGAAAGTACTGAAATGCATTTTTTATTCTTTGTGTTTCCCAACAGACATTTACATCACTTCAGTGCTGCATTTTAGAAGATGTAGGCTGTATCTAGACACTCAAACACAGTTTTTCAGAGAAGACATATGTTCGCTTGTGATGTGTCAGGTTTTTGTTGCCAGCTTGATGTACTCTGGGGCAGTTCTAAAATGCTGAGCTGTTTGAGAAACAGTTCCAAATTAAATCAGAGATATGCATATATTCAGCTTCTCTGAAAGCCAGTTTAAAAAAAAAAGACAAAAAGTCATCTGCCTCCTATTATTGGGTATTAATCTTGTTACTAATCTGAAAAGTATCTAACAGATTCACAGGGTATTTCTTCCCTCCACAGAAGGCATGTGGATACTTGCCTGTTACCTATTTATACATGTGCCATTGTCCTCACTAATTTACCAATGCAGAAATTGGAGGGACTTCTTAATATAAATTCTTTTACTTTTTTTAAAAAAAATGTTTTTACATGTATCACTACCTTTTCCACTGGCCTCAAGCCTGCTTTAGGGAACAGGCTACCAGCCACAGCTATCAGGCTGGCAGTTGCCTATCTGAACCCCTTTACCATCTTCTTCTCATAGCTGAAGCGCTTTAGTGTCTCAGACCACTCACACTGTGGCCCTCATGGGAAGGTTGCAAAACAAAGCTTCTCTAGAATATTAAATACTGGATGCCAAGAGTTAGTTGGTTTACTTACCAAATACTGATGCAACTCCCACTTCTGAATTTTTTTTATATTTTTTTTTACTCTTTCACTAAACTGTTACTCATTCTTGCCTGGGATGTTTCCAGTTTGTTGTGGGGGAAGGGAGATTTGAGGGGGAAGCAGAGGGGAGGTTGCCCTCTAAAAGCCATTTTCAAGTGTTACTCTCAGCCTGGACTATGATGATGTCCTTGAAGTGATCTTTAGATTACCTGCAAGCATTTTACTTTTTTAGTGGTTCCTTTTAATGTCCACTCAATAAAATTCTTTACTGGATTGTAGTTCCACTTCTTAAGTTTGATGTTATTATGGTGGATTTGTGTTTTGACTTTTCAGTCTACAAAAAAGTCAGATTTGAATACTTCATGGCCACTTTTACTAAGAAGAACTTCAATGGCTGCATCTTATTACAGGTCACATTCTCTGCTTGAAACTAAATCAGGAATGGCTTTTCCTTTGTGTATTTTCTGATCAATTAACTGAAAAAAACAACCCTTTTTAGTGCTTAAAATATTGCTGTCTGTATCATGACCTGTCATGATGGGTATTTAATCTATCTGGAAGAGATGAGGTCTCCTATCACTGTGATTACCTGTGTTACCTATGGCAGGCAGGTATTCAGCCATCTCCAAGAAAGCAGGGCGCCATCACACTTCATGATTACTTGAAAAGACAAAACAGCACCATAACTGCAAAATCATTCCTTCTTACTTTTTCTCCCAGGTTTTATTGCTGAGCATAATAGAATTACAGAATCATGGAGGAGTTTCAGTCGGAATAGACCTTTAAGATCACATTGCCTAACCATTAACCCAGCACTGCCAAGTCCAACCCCTAAACCATATCACTTAGCAGCACATCTACACATCTTTCAAATACCTCCAGGGTTGGTGACTCAACCACACCCCTGGGCAGACTATTCCAGTGCTTGCAACATTTCCAGTGAAGAATTTTTTCCTAAAATCCAATCTAACCGCCTCCCCTGTCTCCACTCTGCACAACTTGAGGCCATTTCCTCTTGTACTATCACTTGTTACTTGAGAAGAGACAACACCCACCTCACTACACTTTCTTTCAGGTAGTTTTAGAAAGCAATAAGGTCTCTCCTCAGCTTCCTTTTCTCCAGACTAAACAAATCAACTCCCCCAGCTGCTCCGTGTCATACAGTATGGAACATCCCTTTGATCAGCTGGAGTCAGTTGTCCCGGCTGTGTCCCCTCCCAAGTCCTTGTGTGCACCCTCAACCTACTTGCTGGTGGGGTGGGGTGTGAAGCAGCAAAGGTACCTTGGCTGTGTGTAAGCCCTGCTCAGCAGTAACAAAGACATCTCTGTATTATCAACACCAGTTTCACCACAAATCCAAAACACAGCCCCATACCAGCTACTGTGAAGAATATTACCTCCATCTCAGCCAGGATCAGTACACACATTTAGAATATTTACCTGATCTGATTCCAGCCACTCCCTAAGTTATTGTTGTAGTCCTTGAAATCAGAACTGCCCTGATTATGTTCCTTCTACCAAGTTTCAGATATATTAATTTATTCATAATATTAATTTTAAGCCAGACACTCCAGTTTCTCTGTCTTTATTGTGGTTTGGAGTTCTAGAACTAATAAAAACAGGCACATAAATTCAGTCTTAGTCAGCTTGCCAATATTTATGTATATGCTGAAATAGGGATTTATTTGGTAAGCTGTGCTTCACTGTTGTTTTGCTGCATTTTATGTTTCCACCCTATCTTTTATTTTAAGATACAGTGGTTTTGTACTTCACCCCTGTGCAATGCACTATCCTGTGGTATGTATTCTTTCTTGTGCCTTGACTTTCTCCCAGTCTTAGCTTAAAATTTTGCCTGAAACTTTTGAATTTTAACTCTCAGTTACCGGGTTCAATTTTGGGTTGTACAGACCCCGTCCTTCCCAGAGAGCAATAAATCTCAACTATCCTTTCTTGCACTGTGTTTCCAGTGAAGCACTGAGTCTCTGCCTCTCCATCTGCCGCTCTGTGTAGGTCTGGTGAGCCTGAGCCTCTCTTCCTGTCTACGCAGAGGTTTTGTCTCCAGAATATATATCACAACGTCGTTGACATTTATCCTTATTGTTTTTGAAGAGGACATTTACGTTCTTTGTGAGGTCTGCCACTTTTACACTTGATCTGACAAAGCAGGTCTTCTCTTCATCTAAGTGCCATGATAGCGATGACAAGACCAGATATTTGTATGTCAGATAATTGCAACTCTTCATGTTATTGACCAAATGCTGGAAAGGTATATGACAGTGACAACAAGGAAAATGCAAAGTAAAGCAGCTTTAACAGATGTGTCCTCTTTCTCTCCGTGTGTTTTCTGACGCCTATGTGTCTGCACACACAAGTACACAGAGTTCAGTTCCAAAAGTGCTAGGAAATCATCTTGGAATTACAGTGTGAAATGTACTGAAGAAGTCAATCTACTGCTCACCTGTGGTCTTTAGAAATTATTTAAAAAGATGGAGAGAAGAAAATAGATGACATCATTACGTCACTGTGAAAAAAAAAGCAGCTCACCTGATGCCTTGAATATCCTGTACTGCTCCAGCCAGCCCTGTCACCTCTGAGTATTAGCAGGACTAGGTAAGTTCAGATGAAGGGGAATGAAGTGCAGCAGGGAAGGACTTCTGAAGATGGAGAGACTGAATGGAGCGGCACGTTTTAATTTGGAAAAGAGGCAATAGAAAAGGGATCAGAAATTACGAATGGCAGGGAGAAGGTAAACAAGGATATTTATCCCCTGCTTCTGTAAGCATAAAACTCACCAAAAGAAGAAATCAGGTGGCATGTTAAGACAAGCAGAAAGAAGCACTTTTTCACAAAGCACCCAAACTGCGGAGCTCATTCACAGACTGGGCAAATGCAGAGAGGAAGCAGCAGCAATTCTCCAAGAAGCACACATGAGGCTCCAATTACAACCTCTGGCTAAAGAAATCCCTAAAACAACGACTGCTAAAAATGGGGAGAGCAAACTGCAGGATATATATGACTCTTCACTTGCTATGATACTCTTTTCTTGAGTGTGTACTTCTGTTCACATCAGAAACAGAAGGAGGGACAGGAAGATTTTTCATCTGAGGCAACACAGTTAGTCTGGTAAAGTCCTTTAAAACTGTAGCTATTCAGAATAATGAACCTTGAAAATGAGGATTCAGCTCTTGGCATCTCTCTGTTACACTGCATTTACTAGGGGTTTACTGTTTTCCTTTTTACTGCTTTCCATACACTACAGTGTTATACTGTGAAAACATGAGTAGTAAACAAACTTCTAACTGGTTGTATGGATCATAGGTTTTATGATAAAAATATTTTCCATCAGGAAATGAATTTTAATATTCTAGGTAGAAGAAATATCTTGTGTATAAATATTTCCCTTGCAGATGCCACTGCTACAGACATAATTTTAAATGATTGAATCAAGTGATTTAAGATTATACCATACTTGCAATCAACTACCAAATGTATTTTTCAGACATGTGGTTGAGACAAAGAGGAATATGTTGTGTTCTACCTGCTTCTAACCATAAAAAACAAAAAAGGCATAATAAGAGACATGAAAGACTGTACAGTATTTTTGGACTTGTTTGCAGTAACTAAAGTAAAAGCATGTTCCTGGAATGGTTCAGCACTGACATGAAACTGAGTTTTGTATACTCATGATTCATTTCTTGTTGCAGTTACATGAGCAATAGATATATTTCTATTGTACATGCAAATGTGGAGGGAATTCTGAGAAGCCGCATGCTAAGCACCAGTTATCCTGAACACTGAGGATACATGACAGAACACCATGTATTTCAAGAGTAGAGCAAGAAGGGATTCCTAGATTCAGCAGGGAGGAATTAGGGTTCATTACAGTTTGATGATAACAAGAAGGTGATACTGAAGTTCAGGAGCACTTCAGTTTTGCAGAAAAGGACCTGGGGATCCTGGTGGCCACAAAATCAAACATGAGCCTGCAATGTACAGAAGGAAAGAAGGCTAACGTTACCTTGGGCTGAATTACCCAAAGTATTGCCAGAGGTGATCCTCCCCCTCTATTCAGCGCTGGTGAGGCCATACCTGGAGTGCTGTGTCCAGTTCTGGGCTCCCCAGTACAAGACAGACATGGACACACTGGAGAGAGTCCAGCAAAGGACCACAAAGATGGGGAAGGAACTGGAGCATCTCTCCTTTGAGGAAGGAACTGTTCAGCCTGGAGAAGAGAAGGCTTGGAAAGAGGGGGTCTCATCAGTGTATAGAAATACCTGCAGGGAGGGTGCAAGGAGAACAGAGCCAGGCTCTGTGCAGTGGTGCCCAGTGGCAGGACCAGAGGTGATGGGCACGAACTGAAACACAGGAGGCTCCCTCTGAACATCAGGAAACAGTTTTTTACTGGGTAGGGACTGAACACTGACACAGGATGCCCAGAGAGTTGCAGAGTCTCCATTCCTAGAGATAATTCGAAAGTCTGGACACAATTTGGGGCAACTGGCTCTGGGTGGGCCTGCTTGAGCTGTATGATTGGACAAGATGACCTCCAGAGGCCTTCCAACCTCAAAACCTCTGTGATTCCGTGATTCATGGCATCCTCAAAGCTGAAGTAGAGTAAGGTTGAAGTGCAGTAGAAAGACTTGTATTCCTAGATGAGAGGGGCAGCAAGGAAACACCATGTGGCTTCATGAAGTTTGGGATTAAAAACAAAACCATAGGCCATGAACAGAAAAGCGGAGACATAAGGAGATCCCGTAAAAGTATCAGAGCAAAGGATTGCAAAATGAAGTTGCTCTTAGCTAAGATATTACAGAAAAAAATTAATGAGTAAAAACACAGTTTGGAATAGTCATAGAGCAGGAAGTAGTGAACATATGGAAGACCCTTTAGGAGGTATCACTACATCTCCTTTTAGTGACCATCCTAAGAATTACACCTGGGAGTAAGCAAGTACTTTGTTCTCTGTGCCCATTCACTTGTTGGCATCATTTCACTATCCATCTCCCTTTCTGCTCTGCTTCAGGAAGCCAAAATCACAATGGCAGCATCTCTTCTCATTATTTTGGAGGCTTTGATCATGGTGGGTTTTTTCTGCTAACAGCTGCTCATATCAGCTATGGCTACTAGGTTTTTATGTTATGGCAAAGTCTTTGGACACTGATTGAAGGAACGAATGCTCCCACCAGAAAAAAATGTCTACACTTTGCTGGTAAATTAGCACAATTCCATCCACCTCACAGAAGTATACCAGTTTTCCCCAACTATAGGTCTCCCACTGCGTATCCTTGGACACAATGTGGGAGTGACAATTGCTAGTGGAAGATCTATTTGGAGCTGGAGCAGATTACTATGTCTCTCCAGCAATGCAAATGTCATTGCCCAATACTTGCTGCTTCTTACCTCTCTGTATGAGCAGCACACTTTTAGGACCTGCTGCACAGGCCTCAGAGCCCCTTAGTAATTCTGGAGTTCTCTCATTTATGAGCATTAAGAAAAAAAGCACACCTGGGTATTTCAGGGATGAAGAGCTATCCTGTCATCTATTCAAATCACCTTCTTTTCTATGTATCTGTACCTAATTAAAAATGCACTTAAAAAAGTTAGTGAAATAGAACAAAAATGATACTGGGAAATGAAATGAGAAACCGTTAAAAATGAAGGAGCTACACAAGCAGAGGAGACAAGGAGACAATGCCTGCAGAGCTGGAGAGGCAGAAACCTCACATGAGATGTTGAGAACCAGTAGGATGAGGCTAGGAGAACCTGTTGAAATAGTCATAAAATGCTAGAGAGATGATGCTAATTGGAATCTACCTGCTGTTAGACCTGGTCACAAACATACTTTGGAGAAACCTCAGAAGAACTGAAGTTCGATATCAGGAAGAGGTTCTTTACTGAGAGGGTAGTCAGGCACTGGAACAGGCTCCCCAGGGAAGGGGTCACAGCACCCAGCTTGGCTGAGGTCAAGAAGCATCTGGATGATGCACTCAGTCACATGCTCTGACCCGGTTGGCTCTGCGTGGAGCCAGGAATTGGACTTTGATGATCCTGATGGGTCCTTCCAACTCAGGATATTCTGTGATTCTATGAACTTCACTGCTACACCTGTGCCCTTCATGCCCCATCTCCAGTGAGCCATTGCATCTCCAAGCACAACCTTAGGGATCGCTTTGCCTGACAGGAAGCTATTGATTCAAATCAGTTGTTGCTGGCAAAGCACGTTAGTTAATAAATCCACCGCACTATGAGCAGTGAAAGGCTGCAAACATGCCAGCACCTTGTTTTGGGGGAAGCAGAGTGGAGGGGCCGTGTGTGCTAGATCCCCCCACTCCCTCCACCTGGTGGTCTCTGATGGGCAAAGTGTCCATTTGCAAGCCAAAGTCTGCACTGCAGCTGCCAGCGCAATTTTCTTGTCAATAAAGCAGCAGAGGCACTAGGGCTCTGCATCGCTCACTGGTAATGAAGCTCAGATTAATTCCAATATTAGTTCCTGGTTCAACAAAGAAAAAAATGTACTCTGAAAACAATAACCCTGGGAAGAAAAAACAAACCATGTGCAAGATCCCAGATGGCAATAGGCAGAGCTTTGTTCCTGCTGATTTTTTTAATGAACTAAACTACTTTTTTTTTGGGGTTTCATTAAATGTCAGCCCCTAAAGCTTGTCTCTTCATAGTCTGGAGTTTTAAATCAAAATTTGAAATTCCCAGTTGATGAAGTAGCTGACATATTTCTTGGCAGCCTTGTGTGAGCATGTATTTTGTGCTCTTTCCACTCAGATGTCATTTAGTACCTTCCCTGACTCCGTTGAATGCCTTGTGGCAAATGTAATTATTCCCTTCACATGTGTGCAGCTAGGTCTGGGTCTCGTGTATAGTTTAATGACACATTTATTAGCATGAAAATCTCACAGCCATAAGTCTTGATTCAGGCAGAACTATTCATTGTTTTGAGTAGGAGGTCTCCCCAAATCTAGAAGGTACTTTCAGGAGGTAGACCCACCAGACAAAACTCTGGTGCTGTTGAAGTCAGTGAAAATCATACTGATAAATAACCACAGGCAGAGTTTTACCAGCGGAGTTTTGCGCTGTGAGATACCTTGTGGTGGGCTCTCAGCCTGACTGCAGGCAGCGGCGATGCACTGATTTACACCAGCTGAGAGGCCGGCTGCTCCATTTCACACTCGAAAAGCAATCTGTGCCTGCTCAGTAATGCATGCAAGCTTGTACTTAAAGTTAAGCATGTGGTTAAATGTTTGCTGAACTGGGCCTCAAAGCACAAAAGATGGGTAGATTCCTCCTCTAACAACCCTTTTAAAAATAATTTCATCCATTATTTTGCATGCTTTTAGGGAAATGATGTTATGAAGAGCTCTGATTACCTGCTGTCAGTGAGCTGCATCACTTTTTCTAGCAGCAAAACAAGAATGAAAAGTATGTTAAATGCTGCTTCGCTGAAAGTCATTATTTTAATGCATTGTCTAAGTGCTCATGTAAAAGCTGCAATTAATAAAAATGCATTGACTCAAGTATTCTCCTGCACAATGTCCAAATTCCTTAAGGCTAGCAGGTAGCAAAGCCTGTGTTCTGAAACAGATTTCAACTTTCTTACTAATAACCTCATTACTTCCAACAGGTATAGCCCTTTGTTTGCAATTAGTGCTACAAATGATACTAATGTTTTTGTGGCAAAGTGCTGAATGACATGCTTTCCCCAGAGTGCCATCCTGTAGGTCAAGCACAATTATGTGCTTTTCTTTTTTGGATTCAACTTAAACAACATAATGATGGGGTTCAGTCATTTTCATAATGGAAGTTGTGGGCAAATGCGCAAACACTTTGAATTCACTTTGATCATCAGTGAAAGACTGTTAGTTGCTTTCTATGAAAGTGCCTGAAAGAAGCCTTCTGCTTTTGTGGTGACTTGTTTCACTCGTCAATCATTCTTTCAGCCTAACTCTTCCAATATGCTTTTGCAAAGATCCTGTATTTGGATGTCTGGAGATTTGAATTTGGTTTTTTTGAGGGTTGCCTGGTTGTCCATTTCAGGATATTCTTTTTTTCAGGTTATTTCAGACATATCAGATGCTGAAAAAAACCCTAAAAGGATTACAACCAAGATCTCAAGGGCTGTAAGCCCCTCAAATCTCTAGTTTGCCTTTCACCTGCAGTATCCACAGTCACCGTTTAACTAAGGCAGCATTCTCACTGTTGTGTTTCTTCTGCTTCAAAGGTTGTAGCATGTGATTTCAAAATGAAAATGTGTCTATATCTCCCCAAAGTTCCTGCATTGAATTAGAAGGTAAATATGAAACATGTCAGCCGGACAATAGTAGCCAAACCAATGAACTTTGAATCCAGCATTTTCTCTCTTCTATTTCACATTGTTTAGGAAATACAACAATACACAGTGCAGTATTTTCACCACTGACCCGTGGCTAGCCATATCTGCACTTACTCCACATCACAGTGGTGTCATCACCAGCTGTGTTAAAAAAAACAACTTCTAATACTTTTAAAAGCAGGAAATAGGCAGCTGTCTTTCCCTTCTTTTCTTTCTACGTCTATTTTGACTACTAAACCTACAATGGAACAAATCACTGATGCTGATTAGAGAAATATCCCCCTTCGAGGAAGAAAAATGCCTCCGTAGGCAAAGTGGTAAGAAGAAAATGTGCTTTGGCAATTGAAGGAATAGACCAGCTCTGTGACCATTCAGTTTCTCAGCAAGCACATTACTCAGTTTAAAGTTGCTCTTCCGTCGATGCTCGCTGTTGAATGCAATATGCCTCTGTAGCAAACAGAAGAAGGGAAAAAAAAACCAACAGACCCAGTCACCAGAGACCAGGGCTGTGTAAGACGAAAGGAACATTGCAACCTGAAATAGAAATAATGTCTGGATCAAATTTTTACTTTGTGTTTAAAGGATATTGCCCTGTGTAGTACATAACAAGAAAAGCAGTACTAAGTGGCTTTCTGTTTCCCTAGAGGATTGTCCACTTATTTTACGGCTATGATGGGTAAAGCTATGAAATACATAGTCTATACCTGTGAGCAGACTGGTATGTACATGCAGGCAACATTATTTCAGATTGCAGGCTCAAACTTTAAGGAATAGCCTCGGGCCCTGCCTTAGGAACTCCTCCATAGTGGCTTTGATATGACAAATGTAGTCATACATGCACTGAGACAGAAACATGAATAAAAAAAACAGGGAGACAAGTAACAAAACCAAAACCAGCCCTAATCAGTGTTCAAGATGATGGAATGATTTTACATGAGATATTGGCCCAAATTCCTTTGTGGCAGGATTTGTGTTGGTAAAGAGATTATGCAGTGCAAAACAGGGCTGTCCCTCCACACATGCATGAGCAGCCTGTCAAATATCTTGTGTTCCTAAGGTAAAGCACGCTTTTGGTTCTTCCTCTTGAGTCAGGCAGGTCTGCTGTGAAGATCCACCAAAAAAAAAAAAAGTGGCTTCCTTCAGCAGAAGTTCCCAAAGAAGGTTGATGATGACAGCATAAGCACGGTCTCTTCTGAACAGATACATGCCTGTCTCAGGACCGAGGAACCTAAGTACTAGTTGTCTGAAATGTGTTTGCCTTTAGCTGTTTTGAATTTATAACTGCATAAGGAATTTGAAGGACTTGTTACCACAATAAATACAAAAGATGTCAAAATAATGCATTTCATTTGTAAAAGTCCAAAATGAGAAAAATTTGAATTGCAGACAGAGAATGTGTTGGTCTCTATCCAATAGTTTTGCACATAAATGTAAAGGTCAACAAATGGAGCCTGCTTGTCCATGGAGACTACAACAACTCTTGATTTAGTAAACCACAAAATTCAATATATTTAAGTAAACAATTTCTTAATTCATCATAGCATTTTAACAACTCAGTGTTTACTTGATTTAAAGTTGTTTTTAGAACAATCTCAATTCCTTATTACTCAGGTAGAATAGATAATCCTCTCTGGCATGAAGTATGCAGCGCTAAACAGATCTAAAAAGATCACATGACCTTAAAAAACAACCCACTCCAGAAGATTCATTTCACTGGTACCTAGTAATAAGATTCAAGGGTCTCATGTAAGGTGTCAACTCATCAAAGGCAAGAGCAGCCTGACCCTGGAAGGTCCCAAGCACTCTCAGAAGGGAGACATTGCTATTTCCCATGGTCATGCTCAGGAGATGTCTGGCAGACACAGGGCCTTTGCACAAACACCTGGGCTGGCAAGGGGTGAGCTTGATGTGAAGCAACTTCAGATCAGTAATTGAAGTACTATTCCCTGTACATGAGCACGTCCCATGGGAAGAGCTTGCCAGCTTGCCACAGGAGGCATCATTGCATGTTCCTGACCAGTCCAAGGCAAACTGCAAAGGAATCGATTTACTTGTTCAAAGCAGTTAACAGTCAATTCTTTTTTGGCAGCCCTAAACGTCATTTAGGCAGCTCAGATTTCTTTCACAAGTGTTGCTTAACCCGAGTATAGTCAAACTCCTCTAGATTTTTCCATCTTTGTTATTTTAATGCAAAAAAAAAAAAAATTATAAAACCCTCCTTTCTGGATTTTATGGTTGCTTGTAGAGCCTTTATTTCACCTGTTATCGGAGAAAAATAGCAAATTTCTAGGGCTCTGTTATGGATGGTGCATGTTTTATTTTCTCCCAATCCTTTCTGCAATACCAGTGTTTCATAATAGATATAAGTAAGTACATAAACCCCAAAAATGTGGAAATTCATGATAGAGGAGAAAAGTGGGCACCCATATGTTTTTGATTCTAGTTAGCTAGAAGTTTCTTAAGATAAAAGTCTTCCATTTATCCATCAAAAGAAATATGATATGGAAGGTACTGTAGTCAAAATCTGTTGTCTGTTAGGACCCATCTCATCAAACATGGCCTTCTAACCTCAGGATACCTCAGTTTTGCATTTCTAGTCTTCTAGCAGTAGGTGACTTTCAGAGATTTAAAAAATCCACAGAATTAACTGGAGGTTTGGGAGCTCTATGCCCCAGAATATCTGGCTTTTCATATCTGAAAAGATACAGAAAAGAGGGAAATGCAAAATTTCTGTGTTTGTCCCACTAGGTGTAGTATCTCTTCACTAAGATTGCCAGCGATGGAACCAGCTGTACTTTCTGCTTTCAAGATAAGATGTATAAGTAAAATAATCTCCATTATAGTGAAAAGGGCTGCTTGCTCAGTCATAATCATATGACTTTTCAAAAATAACAGATAAGCACTGAGTTGTCAGGCATTATATTTGTAGCCGTACCTCAGACTTTTAAACATTAAATGTCAGCTATGGTCTGGCTTCGATAAGAAAATTGCCAGAGTGCAATGCTGAGAGAGATCTTGGTCCACTGCAGCTATGCCATTAGTGGATATCAAGTTATATCATACATCACATCTCACCAGAATCCCCAAAATGACGACACTGCCTTGTTGCTTGAAACTCTACACTTGCCTTAACATACTATCAATATGCATCAAAACTGAAGACCCCAGTGCTTCAGTGCCCAGAAGCCCTCAATATTTCCTGTATAAATCTATTTAAAATATGACCTTAGCAAGCTAGGTTAAATGTTTTAAATTTCATTCGTGAACTCAGCCCAAGACACCTTATATGAATGTCTCCTAACTTCTTTAGGATGTGAGTAGATTGTTTTCCGACTCGTATTTCCATTTTATTGTGTCTGCTTTAGACTACATGCTTATTTCTTGGGTTAAAGTTTTATCCCAGCACATGAAATTGCAGATATTTAATTAACAACTAGAAAAACTGAGTTAATCTGGCCTAATAGCTGATAAAGATCTCACGTCTATTGTCGGATCCTTTGACTTTCCTAATTCTTTTTCAAATGCGACATATCAATAAAATAAAAAAAAGCAGCCTTTTTCTTTTCCCAAAACTCTGAATTATGATTTTTATTTGTTTTGTTTTACAGCTATATCTGTGTTTTTTCTAAAATGTCCTCATTATCATTTTACTCTAATATGTCTGTACGACATTCCTTAGCCAAACAAGGGAGAAACTGATTGCATAAAAAAGAAGCAAAAAGTTGGACACTGCCCCACTCTGTTTCAGGTAAGGTCACCCTTTGATAATCTATAATAAGTGGTGAAAAACATGAGAGAATATTGCGCTTTCTCAAAGCTGCTTTAGACCTATCACTCCTCGGTCAGCCTATTTTGGTCTTTAAAATGTTGTGTCTGTTGTTTGTCTTTCTTCAGGTGGCATTTAAAGCAACTATCTTGATGAAACGATCTGCATGACTGTCATAATACTTATAAGTGTAGCCATTATGCAAGCCACACATCCCTGAGCCTCTGCTTTAAGATCCATTATCCAAGAAACCTGGCTCCGGCCAATAGCAGTAGGTTATCATGTTCCCACATGGGCGCAAGCTTGGTTGACCTCTGGGCAGAGTCACACTGAAAATGTGGAGAGAAGGATGTTCTTGTGGTCTCAGTCCTTTGGTGGCAAAAAGTCATCTTCATTCAACTGGGCCTGACGTTTCCAGTGTCGTAACTACAGACCATGGGGCAATTACAGACCCTGCGGTGGGTGCGGCCTATTCAAACAGCAGCCAGGAGGGAAGAGTTACCCCAAAGTCATCTGTGATAACAGTTGTCACCTGTGTGTTGAGAAGTAATTTTGGAGCTGCGAATCACCAATCCCTCTGGGGAGCGGTAACAGTTGGGGTTATTAGGACCAGCCATCGGATGTCAGTGTTGAGCTGCACGAATCCAGTAAAATGGAGAGCTCACTATCCAGCAGCAAATCACTTGGGTCATAAAGGTCTTTTGGTTTATCAGTTCCAGGTAGTTTATCGCTAAGCTCAGCCTGGGAGGCAAAGCAATTTGTCACCATGTGCACATGAACAAAACATGCATACTTGTTTGGATTTGGGTGACATAGGGAATGCCAACCCCACAGACTCATCACGTGTCGTGCCTTTGGATGAAGAAGGCGCCCAATTCTTCACAGTAATATTCATGTGTCTATTTTCATATTGCTAATCCTGGAGATATCAAGAGTTTTCAGTCTAAAATTAGCAACATTTTTCCATTAATAAGCATTCATTTACTTTTCCATATAAGCAAGATTGCAGAACTGCAGCACATCTATGCATATGCAAGAAGAAAATAGATTAAATCAAGCAACAGAAACATTTTTATTTCCTGTGTTGTGTTTTTTTCTTGCGTCTGGTAGTTGCTTTCAAGGACACATCTAGCACAAAACCTCTAAATAGGTAAGGAAAAAATGGGAAAATTGGAAAAATTATTACATGTCACTTAAAAAAAGTCGGTGGTTGGTTCAGGAAATGCAGACACTAACATGGGCTGGAATTGCTGGATAATCTGCATATGGATTTATATTGTTCTTTCTTTAAGTAATGGCTTGTCACTGAGAATAAATTGGATTTTTTTCTAGTGGCTAACCACTCTCTCAGAAAGGATATATTTGTCAAATCCAATGCTCAGCATTTAGCAAACACAAAAAATACATTGTCCTTCTTTTGAAAATACTAGGTCTGGAGCAAGCTTGTGAGGTTTGTATGGGATACATAGGTAATATATCACCAAATTTTGAAATGCAGCCATGTCTGGCTTCCCATTGGCCATCGAGAGCAGCCAGGAGTACATAAAGGTGTCCATTTAGAAGTAGAGGGACAGTTAAGAGAAACAAAGGGGTAACCTTATAAATCTCGAAAATACCAATTTTTAGATAAATAAATTATAAAGTAGTTATTGTCAAATTTTCAGCATTTTGTCCCATTCAAAGGATGTAAAATTTCCTTTATGACCTAAACCATTCAACTAGTTGTGCTTTGATTACTTGCATGACAACTGAAAGCTTGCTGATGACACTACTGGCATTGCTACGATAATGCCGAGTGGGCCCAGATGGGGCTCTGCTTGCCCATCTGCTGGGTGCTGTAAAGGTACAAACCAGTAAAAATAATTCCATAAAGCTTTGTTTTCAATCACAGAAAAATTCTCTCAGTGACAGGGATTATGAATTGCTCACTGAAAAATGTGTTTACTTTGTTCACTTCTAAGGAAACCTGGCAGCCTTTGTTTTCCTGGCTTCTTTGCAGTAGGTACTTTTAGCATATGCTCATTTTCTCTCTCCTCCTTGCCGTTAAGTTTGACCCCTTCCTCCTTGAACAAATCAGGGCAGCCCAAAGAGTTAGGGGAGCAGGAAGGGAAGGCTGGTGGGCAACTGGCAGCTGTGTATGGGAGTTGACGGCTATGCAGAAGTGAAGATGTCACTTTTTAGGTTTTACCCCCTTTTTATTAAAATGTGAGAAACTTAGATAAATTTTAATAATAAATGCAGTCATATATACATACTGTTTATCAACCAAGAAAAAAACCCTCCCTTATTGAACGAAAAATAAACCCTTCCACCTCCCCCTTGTAAAGGTAACTATGCAAGACAGCACTGCAACTCATTCTTCAGTACCAACCCAACTGAGGAGGACATCACTCTGGTGAGAGCATTTTGAAAGGAAGTACTGTCCATAGTGCAGCAGCAGTTAATTAAATTATACTGATATGCAACTGCCATTATCACACAACTGACAGCACCTGCTTTCTGTAGGTGCCAGGGAGAAGGTCCGCTGGTGGCCCACAAGTTGCTAAACTGAACTGGAGCAGCAGGATGAGTCCTGGCTCTGCACTACTGTATCATGAGGAAGGTTTCAGTCCCAAATCTACCATGTGCCACAAGGGTACAGCAATACCTCCCACCAGTGTTACAACAGCTACCCACTTGCTACCCACGGGCTGATAAGAGGCAATTGTATGTGTTCATGGCCTTAGCCTGGCCCACTTGTGGTAAAAATGTGTCAGCTTGACACATTACATACAGGCTTCACCTAATGTTGTTCCCCTCATCATTTATTCCAGGTCTGCAGCTGGACTGTGCACAGGGGCAGCAGCAGAAGCAGCTGGGCTAACCGGGAACACTGCTCAGAAGTAGACTGTGCTCACAACGCAAATGCTTGCACTGGGACAGGTGATGAGCTTAGTGAAGGCACACCAGTCCAACAGGCATCTTAATGCTGCTAGTAACTCTAAGGGCAACAGATGCTATTATTTTTCCACTTTTTAACTGTGTGTCTAGCCTAACTAGCTAAGATGTAGGGAACAGAAAATAAGGGAGGGAGAGAAAATAAGGAAGAAAAGAAAGAAGAAAAATTCAGGTTAGAAAGAAGCTCTCCATTTGCTGCCAGGTTTGGTGTATTGGTTTATTTCTCTGCCCCCTCTCTCCCTCCCCAATTTTCTTTGGATGATATGGAAGGCACAGCAAAATTAAAAAGCAGATCAAAGAGAATGACAATATCTATACCTAGGTTGGCATTGGACTGCCCAAGTGTTGGGGTCCCTCCTGTAAGATTTCAGGGTTTCCCTTTAGGACTTAGCTACAAACCACTAGACGCAGTTGCTGATACAGCAGAAGTAAGACCTCCCTTGCCAATGCAGTTAGGGTCACTGCATTCCGTAGCAGAAATCGAAGGGGGTTTGCTATGAGAACACATGCAGTTCAGCCAGAGTCCTCCTCAGCCATGTCAGCATAGTTTTGCCTGCTAAAACTGAGAAAAACTGGTTTGTGTTTTGCGTTGTTTGGCAAATCAGGCACTCTCAGAAATGCCACCATGGCTCTGGAACAATTTGTGATAGAAGACCTATGTACCTCTTCTTAACCTAATTAAATTACAATTATTTATGAAAAATTGAAAACCTAAACCAAAAAAGGCTGAGATCTACTCAAGTATTGCCTCAGCTGAGTGACTAGATGCCTCTCTTAGAAATGGGATACACAACTTTTCCCTTTCTAAAGGAAGTAGATGGGCTATTTGACCTGAGGCTCTGGGAAATAGGATTTTAGTGATTTCATGTGTCCCTCCTATCAGATACTGTGTCTGAGCAAAGCTCGGCCAAAGCCAGAGGCTGCACTGTTAGAACAATGCAGAGATTACAGGTGGTATGAACCAGCTTTTGCTGTAAGCTTCTGGGACAGCTTCCCACCTGAGTGCCTAATTGGGATTGTGTAGTTGTGAGTTGTTCTTACAGGACCAGCTCTTTGATTCTTAAAACAGGCAGATACCCTCATTTCTAAGCTGTCCTGTTTACCTCATTGCTTCAGGTAACTGATGTTGTTTCTTTTTTCATGGAACATAAAGAACACTTTCATTCATTTGTATGTACTATCAGACATGATTTCCTCCAGCTCTCCAAGGAGGTTCACAGGATGGGGTGTTATGACTCAATACCCATTTTAGATAGCAGCATGCTGAGAATTTCAAGCATTTCTCCCATCCTTGTTACACCAGCACTTGAGCGTCTCATGTTCTTCAGTCACTTTACCCTCATGGTACTAACTTCCCACTTCTAAAATCAAATCAAGGCCCTCTTTTTGCCCTTGAAGTCAGGGGCTGGAACCCTTTGGTGGATGCAGGTATTAGCAACCTGCTTAACAACATCCAGGAGTGCAGCAGAACAGGCGTTCTCAGTCTTTTTCCTCATGTCCAAAGCAGCTGTCCTAAAGAGTAGCTGCTGTCCCTCATGCAGGACAGACCTTTGCTCCGAGGCCTGACCTCACCTTTGTAAATCCCACACAGAGAGTTTCTGGGGGCCTACAAAAAAGCTGGGGAGGGACTTTTTAGAAGGGCATGTAGTAATAGGATGAGGGGGAACTGCTTTAAATAGGAATGAGGTAGATTTGCCATTAGGAAGAAATTCTTTACTATGAGGGCGATGAGGCGCTGGCACAGGCTACCCAGCAAAGCTGTGGCTACCCCCTCCATCGCAGTGTTCAAGGCCAGGCTGGATGGGGCTTTGGGCAACCTCATCTAGTGAGAGGTGTCCCTGCCCATGGCAGAGGGGTTGGAACTAGGTGATCTTTAAGATCCCTTCCAGCCCTAACGTTTCGATGATTCTGTGCTCTGTCTGTACTGGAAAATGAGGATATCTGTCTGCTTGTATGTAATAGTCTCCACATAAACCATACTTCAGTATATCTGAGTGCACACAGAGACCTGCAAACAGATCAACATATTTCATGATAAATGTATGACTTCTCAGCTTTCACCTTCTTGAAGAATGTTGAAATTTGCTGTACTGATCCTGTTGCAGATCTGTGGCAGCTGGCTAGACAGTAAGTGCTTTACCACTTCAGGAAAGCAAAAATCAAAATGTTAAATAATTATAACTTCTTGCAGTCATGCACTATGCAGAAAGAGTTTTGACAGCAGCAAAACAACAGTTTTCTTCCCTGCTTTGCATCCTGAGCAGTCTAGGTTATTCCCTGGGATACAGGAACGTGTTTTGCTTTGTCTTCTACCTCAGCGTATTGCAGCATTTCCTATGTTGTCATCACCAATGACAGCGTGCATGTTCTTCTGAGCTCTTACGCACAGCTCGCGTCTTAAAGCTTATCAAGCTATAGGGGGCCAGAGATGGAGGGATAATGCTCTGACCACAGGGGAGAAAGGAAGATTAAGAGAAACCACTGCTTCGTAGTGATGGTACATGGCCAGGTTCCCACAGCCTGCTTCTACCTAAGTATTCAGTAGCTTGTCAGACAGGAGGAAAAAGTAAATAACACTCTCCTCATGGCTGCCTGAGGAATATAAAGCCATTAAATTTATTCTCAAGACACACTGAGCTTGAGCAGGGCCTTTTCAGACCTCTAATATATTCTACAATTGTGTGTATAATGATTTTAACAACACCAGCTCCACAACTGTTACTCAATTCCACACACATTCACTGCAGAGGTTTTTCAGATGGCAGTGGGGGATTACACTGAACAAATCAGCTTTAAAAATGCAGGCCTTTGGCCCAAAATTTAAAGGAGAATATATACGATCTCTCAGAAGGATGTTTGTTAGCTATAAAACAGAATTATGGAAAACAAGTGTAGGTCAGCTACTGAATGTGATCTAGGATCATTGCCCCTGTCCACATTCTTGAATAGGTCTGACACATCTTGATTAGTTCTGGGGAGGAAAAGTGGTGTGCACACACTAAGGCATTACCATATCACCTATACATGCATAATTCAGAGACAATATAACACTGGAAGAGGCAGTTAGAAAATGCAGGATGTTTAAATTCTTTCTCCTTGGGGAGAATGACTGAAGAGAAGTGAACTTGTACATATTCACGAGTTTCACACAGCTGAGTTTCTGAACATCCTGGAATCCTCATGGGAATATGGTAACTTCCATTCCACTTGACGGCTTTTTATTTGAAGTGCAAAAAATCCACCTGTACTATATCAAAATCATTTTCATTTTAAACAAATACAAATTTATTACTTTTCAGAATTATATATCAGTTTTAGCTCAGCTACTTTACTGTTTATTAAAGGAATCTTACAACCACTATGGTGAGTGATGTCCCAGACATTCCCTTCCAATTATGTTGAACTATAAGAGTCAATTGCTATAAGACATTTCATTCTTCAATGACTACTTTCATGGATGTGATTTAAATTATACCAAAGGTTTTTAATTAAAGTCACCCTTGTCATGCAAATATTTAATTTGTATTGATATATTTTTAGCTATAAACCACTGTCTTGATGCTTGGAAAAGGCTCTTTAAAATTCATAAGACTATTTTAATACAATGCCGACACTGTGTTACTTGTGACATGAGATATCTGCCTGTCATTCATTATCTGTCTGGCTGGTGAGGCTGTAGAGTTGAAATTCTAGTTCAGACTGTTTCAGAACAGCGGAGGTTTCTGCCAGGCTCATATAACTTCAGTTAAGTATGAATAAATTTTTTTTAAAAAATTATAAAAATGGGGTTGCAAAGTCTTGAAACTTTTCATAAGTCTCATGGTCGTAAGTGTGCTTCTCAGAGATTCAGCTTTTGAAGTCACCTCTGCAGAAATAGCTGAAGTTTTTTACTGAGGAAGAATTCTGCTTCTAGCCTTGAGCAGTGCAAATAAATGCTTTAATATGAGATGCTTCGATGATCAGAGCCCAAAAAGTGAGTAGAAATAATCTGATATTGGCATTTTTCTTTTATTTTTGTTATTTTTTGCCCTCCCACTTTGAGAAGTGGAACAGCACTGAAATAGAGAAGTCATAGAATATCCTTCTTTCAAGATACGGTTAGAGAAAGCCACTTGACCTGACCTAGTGTTGAGGAGGAAACTAGACTGGATGGCCCCCAGAAGTCTCTTCCAGTCTATGCGTCCAAAAATTCTATTATTTGAAAGTCATCTTCACAATTAGTTATAACCTTGAGGATTCACACATAGTAAAAAATGTATTTCTTCTTCTCTAGATGCCGGAGCATTAAGTCCCTACTTATTATGCTTCCATAGCGCCTGTTGTATAATCCTCTGAGTGACACTGTCCTGTGCCTTGGAGAAAGGACAAAATACTATGCCTCAGAAGCACTTGTTTTGGCCTCTCTTTCTTAGGACACTTAAGGATGCCCAGTGTAACTTAGCAATTATGGGGGAATATGGCATAGCGGCTTTCTAGGAGGTGCAAATATTTGTATCATTACTACAAAGCCAACTATGAGCACCAGCAACTTTTGCCATCTCCCTATTTGTTTCTTTCTCATCTCATTTTGGAAGGGCTCCACTGATGACCTTCCGCTAGAGTGAAACCAGCCACTTATTCCTACCTATTGTTTCTTAATATTTTTCAGTGGACCTCCAGGCATGCAAACTTCCCCTCCCATCTGACGGCTGCTTGGCCTCCTGAAGAGCCTCTGGCAAGGAAACTTGTTCCCTTTGTAAACCTGTGACAGCCTCATCAGCAGGCTGTTCCTGGTGTACATGTTCACTGGCTCCTTCTGACTCCTCCATCCAAAAGATTTCTAAGGCCTGACTTCCCTTTGCCAAAGCTCTGCTGAGCTTTCCCAAGACCCAGAGTTTATTTATTCGCACACTGATTCTTTGTAGTCTGGCTTGACCAGGCTGCCTGGTGGAGGTGTCACTAGCCACCCTGCAGTTCTGTGATATGGAGACAGTCTCATGCAAGCTGTTTCACATCACAGTTTCATCATTAAGATCCTTAGAAACTCCACGTGGTCCAAGAGATTTGTGTCTGGTCTTTTCATCCATTTGATTTCTGACCTTGTCAATTTGAGACAGAGCCTCTGGTGCATCCCCTGTAAGGACACTCAGCGTGGGAAATGCCTTGAGCTTCTCCATGATAAGCAGATACAGAAAGATAATTTCATTTCCCTGCTTTGTCCTTATCTTACTTGAGCATTCACTCCTTTTATGTCTCTGCTGTCTGTCAGGTCTTCACATTTTCTGGCACATGTCCTGCTACTGCTGTGTCTGAAAAAAAAATGTTATGATTCTTGCAAGTTATTCTTCAAAATCTTCTTTACCCTTCCTTACAGCATTTTTACAAGTGACCTGGCAAAGTTTAAGACCCTCTCTATTTTTCTGACAACATCACAACTTCACAATTCTGTTTGCCACTGGCTGTCCCATTCACATAATTTTGCAAAATGCCTAATATAAAACTGTAGAATCACAGGACTTTTTGGGTTGGAAGAGACCTCAAAGACCACCTAGTTCACACACCCTGCCCTGGTCAAGGACACCCTCCACTAGGCCAGGTTGACCAAAGCCCCATTTAACCTGGCCTTTAACACTGACAGGGAGGGGGCAGCCACAGCTTCTCTGGACAGCCTGTGCCAGGGCTTCACCACCCTCACAGGGAAGAATTTCTTCCTAATCTAAATCTAGTTTCTTTTACTCAAGTCAAGCTTCTTGTCCACCAACACCCCCAAGCCCTTCACCTCTGTTCTCAGTCCATTCTTTGCCCAGCCTGTAGTTGTGCTTGGGATTGCACTGGCCCACGTGCAGGATCTTGCATTTGTCCTTGTTGAATGGGTCTTCTTTTTTTCCTTTTTAAAAATGGGGGTTATGTTTCCCCTTTTCCATTCAGCCCAGCTCATGACTTCCCAGGGCTTCAGAGGTCATTCTTTGCTGTCCTGGGGTACTCTGAATACACAGCACTTCTCATTTTATGAGCACTAGCGGGTCAGTAAAGAAAGTGAGTAGTTCTGTGAACAGCCAACTTAATGAAGCCTGCTTCCAGAAGAACTGCTGTGAGGTGGTTGTATTTCCTGGGATTTAAAGCACCAGCTCTCATCAAAAAGCATCCTGCAATTGGAGTATTCATAAAGCATCTTCTTTTAATGTGTATTCACTATTCTGTATTAATGCAGTTGATCTCATGCTGCTGCCTTTCTCCCCCTCCCAAAAAAAAGAAGATTAATAAGATTTCCTCTCCCAACGTAGACACTGAGGTTTAAAAAACTTGGGGGAAAAAATTGCTTGAAACTGGGTAATAGATTCAATACTTTTAAGGGACACTAACGGATACGTTTATATGGCAAGCACAACAACATCATTCTAATTTCTACAAGAATGGACACAGAGAACAAACTCTTTCAAAGCGACAACACAGAGAAAGCAATGTGTCCTGTAGCAACTCTGGCAGCTGGTAACTCCCCACACTAGTTTTCAGCAGGCAGAAATCTTCTCCCATACCACCTTTTTGTTGTGCATCCAGAAAGCCAAGACAGTGTCTTGATCTCAAGGAACAGCTCACGTGCAGGACCCAGCTCACCTCCAGCCACAGCGAAGCCATGCCAGGTTGTCCTCTGGCCATACTGCCTGACCTGCCTGAAATGGTTTCTGCCTGACCACTGACCAGCCTTGCTGTTCCTCTGCCCTGGCAGACAGGTGTGTGCTGCAGCTGCCCGTGGAATCTGGAGACTTCCTCTCATGGCACAGTATCTTTGGGAGTAGAGGGAAAACAAAAACTCATACCTCAGAGACAGTTAGTGGAGGTGAGGTGCTGCCTTTAGTCCTGCATAGTCTCTCTGTCCCTTTTCTCTAATTCAGGTGCATTCCATTCAGGTGTAAGTCTGAGAGTACCTGCAGTTGCTGTGCCTTGCTGTGTGCTAGTAGTTCCCCATCTAGGGGAACTACTTAGATAGAAAGCCTATGCAGATTAAACTGTGCAAATTAAAACTAGTGTAAAGATAATTGCATCTCAATAGTCCTTTCTCCCTCAGTCACCACCCTTTGAACTCTTCTTCAGGTCATAGGGTGCAGATAACAATTGTGGGCATCTGCCATGCATTGAACCACAACAGCTTTGACTTTCCCACCATACACAAGTGTCTCTGTTGCCTCATATGCTCCCTGCCTGCTACCTCATGTGCTCCCTTCCTGTTGTATTCAGTGTCCCTCAGCTGAAACTCCAACTGTAAACATTTCAGTCCACAACTGCCTCTTAGTTACACTTTCAGCATATACAGGGAAAAAATGGGCAGTGGCATTTAGACTGCTGCAAAACAGAAGAAAGATAAGCCCAAAGGCTCATCAGTTCTTCTGTGGTATTGGAGAAGTTTCTTCCCCAACGCTCTGTG
Source organism: Hypotaenidia okinawae (assembly GCA_027925045.1). Taxonomy (NCBI): domain Eukaryota; kingdom Metazoa; phylum Chordata; class Aves; order Gruiformes; family Rallidae; genus Hypotaenidia; species Hypotaenidia okinawae. The sequence continues at coordinate 114,440,304 of BSDF01000001.1, forward strand.
ACTCATTCCGTTTACTGCTGGTTTTGTACATCTTGTTTGATAAGTTCTGTGCAAGTAAAAATGAAATCTGTGGCAAAACAGGGACATAAATCATTCATAAGGTGGTTACAACTGTGTGTCTCTTCTTCTTGCTGAGGCTTAATTTTTCTAACTATGTATGCAAGAGACATCCCCTGAAGTACTTAATAGCACCACACTGATTTTTCCTGTGGTGTAGCTGGTATCGCAGAGCCTTATTTTACATCAAATTTAGTGTGTTTGTGTTGAAGACAATTATATAGCGAGCCAATAGATGAAGTAGATGGAATTAAAAGCAAGCTGACAATCTGTATATAGCTCCTTCAAAAAGTTAAATGGAGCAACAAGGACAGTAAATGCCTGAGATAGAAACCTATGATGTTTTTCATTTCCCTACAAAGAATGCGGATAAGGGCTTTTTTCAAGTGTGGGGGGTGTATAAGCAAAAATATTATTACAGTTTTTTGGCTGCAAAATACCAGTCAGAGAAATCCAAGGGATTTCAGAATATGTTTCTGTTCAGTTCAATGATTTTTTTTTTTTTTCCCAGTCAGATCTAATACGCTCTGCCTGTTTAAAGTGGATTTAAACACACAGCACATACAAACATGCTTCCTAAAAAAAAAGTACTTTGTCTCTGGTCAAAAAGAGAGTATGTCTGCAAAACTGTAGTCTGTACATGGGCTTGCAGTAGAGAAGGAATGCTCGCTCCAAGCTCTACTCCAGAAATTCTGCTTTTGCCTGAGGAAGCCTTTGCTTTGTGGCATGATTCTGATTTTGCTCTCTACTGTTACATTTTTCAGCTGTTCAGGTGGCCTTTGAAACAAGTATATATAATGTACTTGGAAAAAAACATTGCTGTTTCAAGAGGTACTTTAGGAAACAGAAAACCCAGACAACATTGGAGTTTTTTACATCTACTAGCAAGACAGAGACATCCAGGATAAAAACAGTGGCATCCTTTGGTCTAATCAAGGTTTAATTGAGTCTGCACTGTCAGTCAGGCAAAGGGCTGAAGGAAACAAAGCAGGATTTTAGAAAGCAGCATTAAGGAAGCATCGTTTAGTAATTTCCAGAGGTTGCCAGCTGGTTGACAGAAGTGCTGCTGAGCTCTTTTTAAAACAAGCTTTTCTAATTACCAACGTTTCTGTTTTCTCTAATTATCTGCTCATTGTTCTATAAAGCACTAAGCACTTTTTTAGCATTCCATCTAAGAAATCATAATATGCTAGTAATATAGCAATATAACAACATATAAGGTGGTCCCAGCAACATTAGCATCAGCTGATGTGTCCCTCTATGGTAGCCTAGACCTCATTTGCCTCTCCAGAGAGAGGACATGATCTTTCACTTATTTTCTTTTTAATGCAGCTCACAGCATCATCTGATAAACCAGTCATCTGGTTTTGTTCCTCCTCTTCTTTCACACCTCAATTCTCCTAGTAACAGTAGAGATAAAATGACAGATATTTCAAATAAATGAGCCCTTTTGTTTCTCAACAAAAAGCAAGAGAAGTTTTCTTTTTTTGAGAAAAAGACAACAGGAGCATTTCATTTTCTCTTGCCTTGTCATGTGCCTCTGGAAAGCCATAGGAGTGTAGTCTGGGAGAATTAAAGAGTTAAATGTTCATTCTTGAAGTCCACCTATGCTAGAATGTCATTTGTTTCTGTGTTTCACCAGCGCAGCACACAAATCCTAGCCATAACACTTTGGCTGGAATTAAGAGTTTAGCAGCTAATTCACATAGCACCTGTTACCATTACACTTCGCACAGGTTCCCACACCTTCCATCAGCCTCTGAACTCCAGCTCTTACAAGGATGAGTGAAAATATATTGATTTTGATGTCCATTAGGACTGTTTGCCTCAAATCTAGTATAATATGTCCCTGCACTGTAATTTAATATGATCTTTTGAAAGCAAGCATCAAACTTTAGTTTTTAGAAGCCACAGTGTTTGCCTTTCTGTTTCCACTGCTAAGGTATTCTGATGATTGCACACTCGGTGAAGCCAATAACTGCTTGCTGTACATCCAAGCCTTTAAAAAACGCTGAACTTCTTAGAGCATCTTTAGCGTGTCTGTTATTGCTTGCAAGACTGACTTTGTTAAGCTCTTAATAAACTCGTGTGCTTTTGGAATAGTAATCCAAATTTGTCTTCTGATGGGGATATGGCAATGTCAAATTCATTCTGAAATGTAAATCCATCAATGTGATTACAGGTTTATCATTCCCAAAGTCTTGCTTTGGTTTTGGTTTTATTTGAGATGCCAGTTGTTTGAGGAAGATTTTTATCAAATATGCTTCATGTAAATTGAACAAAACCAGTAATTTGTTATTGTAATTTTTTGCATCTGTAATGACAGCATTTTCTTCATCATTTGTCTCACTGTGACACCCAATACTGTGGTATTCTAGGACTTTCTACATCAAATCAACAGCAATACTGTAATTATTAATAAATTGATGAGCCCAAGTCTCTAGTAGTTCTCACCTTTTGGGTAGAAGCTTGCTTTTGGTTAAATTAAATTTTTCATATTTTCATTCTCATCTAGACAAATAGTTGACCAGTGTTCTTTGTTTCTGAAGAGTGTTGGGTTTGGTTTGGTGGCAGTTTTCCTGGTGGAACACTAGTACTGGTGGCCGGTGGGCACTAGTACTTGGTTTGTTATATCTATCATAGAAAATGAGAAGACTTTGGAAAATTAGAAGTGTTCAGTATTTCGTAAAGATAATCGTCCTCTCTTCCCTGGGAACTTGCTTCAAGTGGAATGAGAACACTCCATCTCACCTGACAAAAATTTTCTGCTGGTCTTCATGACCTGTATTTTCCCAGGTATCAGCAGATGATGTGACGACTCTTGCATTAAAACATCCACTTTTTTAATGGCCCTCACACTTTGCCTGTTAACCCACACTTACTCACGTTGTAGGGAGTAAACTCAGCATTACCACTTCAAGCAGTTACCACTTCTGGACCGTATTTTTTAATTATTGCTTTTATGAACCCTGAATAGAGGTAGGTAATGTTCTTACAGAGATAAGAAATGACCCACAAGTGCTGTCTTCCACCGAGCAAGACAAGAGAACCGTCACTCCCAGCTCTAGCTGTGGCCATGTCCCAGGGTGAGCCCGTTCTCATAGAGGCAAGTTCTTGCCTTGGAATGAAGTGGGTGGGGCAGTGTTGTATGTTCCCTCCAGAGGCACATACCAGCACTAAGCCCCTTTCCTGCCAAGTCCACCGCACTCTGAATTTCAATTTCTGGCACAAGTATGCTAACTACACCAGGAGATAAAGGCTGTAAACTGGCACCACACTCCAATGAAAAGCCAGACAAAGAGCACAACTGGGGCTTAACGTGCCTGCAGCAGCCCAAACCATGGAGGGAAGAGACAGCTGCCCTCTGGATCAACCAAGAGTGTATGCATTGTCTTCTTGTTCAGCTTTGAAATGCAGTGAATTACAGTAATCCCTCCCAGAGGTGACAAATTGCAGGATTATTAAGGGTTTCATATCCTGGCAGAAACAACACAGTTTTCTTGCATGCTAGAAGAGGAAAAATATTTTTTAGAGTTTCTGTGTGAAACTGCTTGTCCACCTTTTCTTCTAGTCCTAGAAAGAAACACAAATACTAGGCAAATCAGCATTAAGCAATATTTGATAGACTCACTGTTTGCTTTTTTCCCGCAGAAAGGGTATTTGTTTCCAGACCCAGCTGACTAACCTACCTTCACACTACACAACAGCTCAGGCTTATGTGCAACTGTTGCAAATCACTGCAGTCCCACTAATGGTCTGGGGGTGGGTAGCACAGGGTCAGTAGCAAAAAGTAATCCCACTAGGTGTCCTCCCTTCAGAAACACACCTAAAATCCCAATTCACACTAAGGCATCTATGACCAAAGCACTGTACTATGGAGAAAAGCACAATGACAAATTGGAAGACAATATCCTTCCAGAACTTGACCACTTTCTCTGAGTTTTGCAGAGATTATGCCTACTCCAGCTTGAATTTTCTTTACAATGTGATTCAGAAGAGAAAATACAACACTTCTCCCACTGCGCTCCTGCTTCCTCTAATTCAGTTTGTATTTCAGGATCTTTTGATATAACCTCATTTTCAGTACAATGCTGTTTTGGGCACCACAGTAGAAGTGGGACATAAAAATATTGGAGAGTGTCCAGAGGAGGGCAGCAAGCATGGTGAAGGGTCTGGAGGGGAAATCTTACAAGGAGAGGGACAGGCTGAAGTCCCTCAGTTTGTTCACCCTGGAGAAGAGGAGGCTGAGGGGAAACATCATCGCAGTCTGTGGCTTCCTGACGAGGGGGAGCAAAGGGGCAGGCGCTGATCTTTCTTTGGTGACCAGTGATACAACCTGAGGGAACAGCATGAATCTGTGACAGGGGAGGTTTAGGCTGGACATTGGGAAGAGGCTCTGTACTGAGGGGATGGTCATGCACTGGAACAGACTCTCCAGGGAAGGGGTCACAGCACCCAGCTTGGCTGAGGTCAGGAAGCATCTGGATGATGTGCTCAGTCCCATGCTCTGATCTGGGTGGTCCTGTTTGGAGCCAGGCGTTGGCCTTGATGATCCTTATGGGACCCTTCCAACTCAGAATATTCTATGATTCTATGAATCTATAGAAAACTAATCTGGTATTTCTGCAAGGAGGGTATGGAAATCACACCTTGGTCAGAAAATGAGGCCTGGTAACAGTCTGATGCATGGATCATCAGTGCATCAGACAATTTATAAATTAATATGGTGTTTTCTTAACAAATATTTTCTCGGTATGTTTTTTCCCGGTGTCTTGGCACATCCAAATCAGTGTTTGCCAATAACCATAGGCAACAATCTTTGCTTTCTCCTGTGGTAATCAAACAAATGTAGATTACATAATGCTCAGCCACAGTAAAGATGTCATTGGATCATTGTCTGCAGCAATTGTTAATGCTTAGGATGTAGAAACCAGGATATCTTTAATTGTTGCTTTGATGGCACAAGCAGAGTGCAAGGGTATATAGTACAATTCAGTAAGAATTGTCATTATCAATCTATTGCAAATAAAAATATCTTCCCTTTTTGGCAGAGGCCTGTTATTTCATCTGCTGCAATTACACATGCCTTCCAGGAATTTCCTGAGAATCAAACTGTGATTTTAACAGACATGAGTTCCAAATTTATCTTTACCCTTCTTCATTCATTTTAGTCATAATACGACTATAAAAAAAGCTGGTTTACAATAATTATATAGATGGTATCAAAACAACACTCAACATCATCTACTTTATTTCTTTACCCCAGCCCTACTCCATAGCAGAAGTTATTGGCATCCTTTGTACAACACAATTTTAGCTGTATGTTAAAAGGCTTAATCTAAAGTCTTGGATGGTGACAGAAAGGGGTGGGTAGGGTGGGAGGGTGTCTGACCTTGACCAAGTTGCGCATCAGTGGAGAAAGGTGAGTAGTATGTGGGTTAGGATTTGGAGGCAGTACTTTTAAAAGACACTATTTCACCTCCCCAATTAATCCCCAGGAGAAATGTAAAAATGAGTTAACAGTTTCACTGCTGATCTAAATACCACCTGGTTCAAATGGACACAGGCCAAATAAATGTCATTCCTGTGGCAGAAATTGGCTTTTTGTGGAGGCTTTTTTCTTAGTCTTGCCCATGAATCCCACTCTTACCTTGCCTCATGGTTTCCTAGTTACCAAAAAGTTCTTTTTGCCAAGTTTTCAAAAATCTGCTTTATGTGCTCATTAAGGTAATGATGAATTTGCTCTTGAAGAAGACTCAGGTTCCCACTGAGCTTCTTTTTATTTTGGTTCATTTTGAAAGTGCTGGAAAGAAAGCTACCATTAACCAATGGGATCATTTTGATAAAGGCCACTTTTATTTCTGATACTTAAGTGCTAATACTTATGCTTTAATGAGTCAGCAATTCAGTTTCAAAGTGGCTAAACTAAGAAACCAAAGGCTTATAACATATCCCAACAAGGGAAATTGAGCCGGTTATCCTGCCACTGGGAAAAGTTGTAATGCAGTGAATTTTAAAAACAGGAATAGAGAAATTGCACTTCACCGGGGCATCTTATCTTTCTGGTGTTCTGAAAAAAACTGCATTATAATGACAGCACAGAAATGAGACAGTGGCTGCATCCTCACCTTCCTGGAAGCTCAGTGCTGTGGGACCTTCACCAAGATGTTCACATCCCCTGGTCCAGAAGGAGACATTGAGCACAGTGACATCAGAATTCACTGTTTCCTCTTACACAGCTCACCCAAAGACTTGTATAATGTGCAGGTGGAAAGAAGCATCCATTTCCTGGGTGCTCAGAGGAGACAGGGAAGGACCTGGTCTCTGGTAGCTATCTGAGTACCACAAGAGGCTGAGCTGCCACCAGACGCGCACATGTAGTATGCCGGATCATGGAGCTCCGGCAGCTATCAAAGGTGCATATCCACTCAGCCCATGGGCTCATGTGGCTTGAAGAAAGGCATTTTTGTGCCATGGGTGATATGTGCCCAGCTTAGTTAAATCAGCCTACTGCTTCCAAGAGTCAGGACTGAGACATCCTACAGAGTCCAAGTTGGCTCTCATCCACAGAAGACTCCAGCAAAGAGGAATGGAGAGTCTCTCCAGCAGCATGGTCCTCTGAAGATCATGCTGCTCTGCAGTATGAGACTTCCCATGAGAAAAGACAGAAAGGCTGGAAATGATCCATTCAGGTCCATCCACTTATCCACAAAGGCCAACTAGAATAAGGCAGGCAGTTTCATTAGGCCAGCCAGGTAATGAGGGGTTGACATGCTGTCTCACTCTCGCTCTTACCGCAAATGCATATCCATGCCTCCCATCTGAGGGAAGATGCTATCCCTCTGTACTTTCCTTGGAAATAGAAAGAATTCAACAAAGGTAAATATATTCTACTAGAGGAAATTCTTCACGACATTACTAGTCTCCCTAATTATAGCTGTGGAGCTGGAAACAAAGACAAGAATCAATGCAGGGCAGCTGGTGTTCGTCCTGTCCGCAGCAACTAATTTCCTCTCTGGTATTGCTGCATGGACACCTTCACTGACCTTACTGCCTGTAATAATACTACTCCTATCCCTTAATATAGAGTATTATATACTTTAATTGTGATGCTATGCAATTCACAGAAAACCTGAGATCCCATCTACTCCGAAGATCCAAGGGTCCTCTTCAGAATGCTGAGTTTTCCATGCATCCCACAGTTAAAGTAATTCTTTCTGTCTTTTCTCCATATTGTAGAGCACGTGCTCTTTGCTAGGTGAATATTGCATCTCACCTCAAGGTGGATTTATTTCATCAGTACTGACTGTATATCACTTGCAAAGCACTTAGGTATCCTTCAGGGTAAAGTGTACCGCATTCTGCTTTATTTCATATTGTGTCCTTGCCTAGATCCTTGAAAGTTTTTTATTACTTGGCATATGTTGGTTGGGTTTTTTTCCATAATCAGTTTAAATGCAATGTGTCCCTTGTCCAAGTTAATTACATGGTTGGGTTAATGACTCATTGCTTCAGGCACTCGAATGGGGAATTTAGCCAGTCATTAACGCATTGGCTATTTTATTGCCTCTAAGCTGAAGTTTCCATCCAAAACTCTGAAGTGGTTACCTTCATCAGAACCAGGTGAAGGTAGAAGATCCAGTCAAAGAGTTTTCCATATGCAAAACTACCACTGAATTCAGAAGCTACTGGATTGGGTGTTTAGCAAACCAGAAGTCAAAGGAGTTCTATCAGATTAATACCAGTATGACAGAGGATCAAATTCATAGCCTGCTTGGGGTGGCATCTGCTGGCTGGAGAGCAGGAAATGAGACCACTGAAACAAGCAATTATAAAATCTCTATGGAACATTTCACATAAAGTTAGATCAGAATACATTTTGGAGTGAAGAAACATTTATAACTCAGAAACTATAAAAAACCCAGTCAACTTGAACCACAATGCTCAGAAGAAATTGAGCCAGTTTTGTAAGTTGCGGTGTGTGGGGGACAGGCATTACGTTTGTTTCTGGGAGACAGATGCCCATCCATCACTGCAATTCTTTGTGGAAGTGAACAAGAAATCCCCTTCAGCACCTTTGAAAATCCCCATCTGTTTACAAAAAAGAAAAGATGTCATTGACCACTGGAGGCATTGTTTTCCTTTGAGCACAAGAAGCAGAGGCAGAGAGGAAGTGTCATTATGATGTTAATTATAAGCTCCTCTTCTGAGCTGGTTAGCTCTTATTTCGATTAGCTGCTGTTCAAGGCCACTTTCCCTCGGAATTCTGGCAGTTCTAGCGAAATGAAATACTTGTCCCAGGCAGCTCTGCTCCCCTTCTTGGGTAAGCCAGTTCTGCGCAAGCCTGAATGAGTCTCTGTTTGTATACAGTGTCCCAAAGGCAATGTTTGTTTTCTTTGTTTCAGTAGACAGAGGAATTGGTTCTCTCATGTTTTATTCATGAAAGTATATCTTGTGAATGTGGCCTCCAATATGTATTAGAGGCAAAAATATCACTAACAGTAATGCCTGAAAGACTCTTTACTTGTGTGACAAATGTTCACACAAATTAAATTACCACTGTTAATGCATGCCCACTCCATAATTGTAGCCCAGTTTGGAATGCTGCTGAAGCAATTATCTTAGTTCAGAATTGCAAATCAGGAGTTTGTTTTAATCAGGAAAGTAGGACATCTCATCCGAAACAAAGACAATAGTACAGGTCTGTAACACATCTGACAAATTACTGTCAGGTTGGCAGAATGTATCACATTACCCTCTCTTGACACCCAGCCTCAAAATGAAACTCCAGCTAAGCAGTCCTCTTTTTTTTTTTTTCTTTTTTTGTTCATTCCCAGTAGCCATATTTGGTTGCAGAACTGCTAATTAGAACAAAGATTTTGCTTTATTTTCTTCTTTATGACTTTGTCGTTCCAGCTATATTCAGCCCTTGTATATACCTGCAGAAATGATTAAAGACAAAGGGAAGCAATTACTCCATCAGTGATACCCTTTTCTTATTAAATTGTATCAACACTGCAGTGTCTAGGTGCCAGGGCAGGGTGGTAGCTGAGCTCATCCAAGCAGATGCGCCAATGCAACACATCGGTTCATCTTTCCTGGAGCAAATGAATGTTGAGTCCCACAGCGCCACAATCTGGGTCTAGATATCAGTCTTAGCTGTGATTTAGCATCACAACTACAAGTTGTAGCTTTACCAGATGCTTAGCTCAGTCTGATGTCACCACTGCCCTAGAAGCGACAAGCCAGGGATCAGAGATGGTTCAAACTCTCGGTTCTCCCTTAGGAGAAAAATTCCCATCCACTCATTTTCAGGGAGAGGCTGTCACCCTCATTACTGCCTCAGCAGGCTCCAGGGCAGTGAGCAATCTTATCTCCTCACTCCTGGTTGCTGCCACTTGTCTCTTACAGATTACTGCTCCATAGCACAGCAGATCCCCAGTGCCTCAGTCACTCCATTTCTGCTGGTTTCCGCAAAGGTACCAAATCAGCTAAGGTACCCCAGACAGGGATGCACATTCCCATCAGCAGGTATGGGGATTTGACCCTGGCTGGAGGCCAGATGCCCACCAAAGCCTCTCTATCACCCCATTTTTTTAGCCGGACAGGGGAGAAAATATATATTGAGAGACTTAGGGGTCAAGATAAGGGCAGGGAGAGATCATCCCGTAATCAGTGTCACGGGTGCAACAGACTCCACACAGAAGAAAGGAAAGCAAGTCTCTAATTTATTACACTGCATTACACCCAGTGACACCAGAATTTGATAATGAGAAGCATCTTCCTTATGTCTCCATCTGCTCCAGCATGGGGTCACTCCATGGGCTGCAGGTGGGATCTCTGCTCTCCAAAATATTCCATGGGCTACAGGGGGACACCCACTCTATCATGGGTTTCTCCATGGGCTGCAGGAGAATCTTTCTCTCCAGCACCTGGAGCACCTCCTCCCCCTACCCCTTTCACTGACCTTGGTGCCTGCATAGTTTCTCACATCTTCTCACCCCCTTCTCTGATGGTTCAAAGCATCCACTTGTGAATGTTTTTCTCCTAAATGTGATTCCCAGAGGCGCTGTGACCAGCGCTGATGGTCTTGGCCTTGGTCAGCAACAGGTCCAGCCTTGAGCCACCTGGTGTTTGCTCTGTTGGGCCTGCAGAGAGTTTCTGGTTGCTGCTTGCAGCAGCCACCCTGCAGCACCCCTCCTCCACCAGAACCCAGCCATGCAAAACCACAACAACAGACTTGGCCCCAAAGGCACCCAAAGGACCTGGGCAGACCTAGGTCTCACCTGTCTGAGACCTGGCTCCTGGGTATTATTTGAACCCTTGAAGATCTTTCCTAAATCACTTTTGTTTATGAATTCAGCTCTCCATCTCACTTTAATATGACTGAAAACTTGACTGAAGATCTTGTATTGACAAATTACTATTTCTCAACAAATCTGATGTATTTTTATGTCAACACACTGAAAAGGAAAACCCATTTTTAATAAAGTAAGTTTAGTGCCAAACCGTAGATGGCATTCTGCTTTCTTGCTAAGCTTAAATAACTTGATTTGACTGAAGATGTATTTATTTCATACTACTATTCACATTCTTTATGCATATTGAAAGAGCTCACAGAGAAACAGATCTCTCTATTTTGCAGGAACTGAGTGGATTTTGGAGGCCGCTATGGAAGGCAAAGCTTGTTTTTTATTTTCATTCTGTTGTTAACATGTCCCTAGCCACAAGCTTCAGTCAACACTTTTCACGGAGAATTAAACCCTGCTAGAAACTAGTAACTGACTATTCTGCCATACACGTGCAGAATACAGGAAAATACTTGCAAAATTAGGAAATGTGAGAACTTTAGAATAGTTATGTCTTCTTGGCTGTAAAAATACTGCTGTTAAAAAGCACTAAAAGATGAAAAAGCATCAAGTGCAGCTATCATTTCTCCTCAGGTTTAGTACATGTCCATCTACATTCTTAATGATTTCCATGTATTTCACTTTTTGATTTCAGAACTTGAAAATTTTAAGTTTAAAATTGGCCTTTAAGTAAAAAAACTCAGTGAGGACTGAGCTGGCTGCCCATTGCATGGGTAACAGATAGCTGCTGCTTACCTGTTTTCCTGGCATGGTTTAAGACTATGATATGGCATTTCATCTGAATTAACAGCTGAGAACGATTTTCCTGACAGGCCCAAGCAGGTCCAAGAAGCAAACACAAGGGAAATAACTTTTCCCGTCTTTCTCTCTCCAGGCGCCAGAGCAGCTGTAGATTTACTCTTCCATGAAGTCTTGTTCAGCTCCAGAGCCACTTCAGAATTAACTACTATTAAAGCTCCCATTTTCTTGGTTAGACAGGAGTAGTGTCAGACAAAATAACAACAACAAAAACCAAATGAACCCCGAGGAAAATAAACAAAAAGATCAAGAACTAATCAAAGGACGTTGTTTCAAATATTCATGGACTATTTATGCCAGAGATTACATACATGGCCTACAGGAGTTAAAACTCTAAAGAACTGTAAATTCCTTTAAGGAAGGGAACAAGACTTTTTATTATATTTATACACCTGTATGCAAATGCATATGCATACATATATATGAATTTTGTACACCACCCATTAGGATTTAGTTGAAAGTCTAGCTTTGTTTGATGTTCTTAAAATCCCTTGAGTCAATGGATTATGGAAGAATCCCAACTTTTGAAGTTTTTCCTAACTTGAAAGGCAATTCCAGCTTTTATGATTTCAGTGCAGCATCATGCAGAAGAACCTAAGGACTTTGAAATCCGGAAGAGAAACCAAATACCTAAGCCAGTCATTTTGTTTTAAAATGTGCACTTAAGCCAGTTTAATAATTTTACACATTTTGGTCTTGGGAAGTTTGTATCACGTCCCAGGCTCTCATCCACAGGCTTCAGAAACTACCATATTTAATGGTACCAAAACTTCTGTTTCTTTAATTCAATCTGATGTCAGAACTTGCAAAGTGAGGCACTCAGTTGACACACTGCTCTCCATCTCTCCAATACTGAAAGCTCAAAAGAAAGAACTTGATGTTCAGTCACCTGAAACCTATAGCTATCCCAGAGCAGATGACTTCTGTATCATCTCCCAGAGAAAAGCTAGTGAGGAGCTACATATTTTTTCTCCATGTTGTTTGTTTAAGTACATTACCTGTATAAACTTGTATAAATGAGAAAGGCATTTTGCAGTGACATCGATACACGCAGGTGCAGTTCTCAGTGGCTTAGGATGATGAAATCTGGGCTTTTCAGTCTCTCCCAACCCTCCACCCTTCCCTTGTGCTACTATTCATGTGACTCAAACCACAGGGTAAGCCACTTCAGACAGCTGATCTGGCTGAAAACTGATCCTTCTCTTTTTTGATGGATTAACTTCAGCAGTAGCTTTCAGGTCAGTGACCTTCCTGAACCAGCTCATCAGGGGCCACACAAGAGTTTCTGAAAGCACCTTGCCATGTCACATGTATCACAACACACATGCAGCATGTTATTTTCTTTTGTTGGTCTTTATAAGCAGTTACAACTGTTGTCACCTGTATGCCATAAATAAATGTATTTGTTTGCATTCCCCCTGCCGCAAAATGTAAAATGAGTTACATTTCTTTTTAAGACAAGTGGGTAAAAAAAAAAGTTTCTCATCGCAGGAAACAGGGCAAAAGGTCACTTTATGAAATGCTATAGCTTCCCATCTTATATTTCAGAGCAGCCAAAGCATGGAAAAGTACATCCTATTGCAGCTGCAGGGGCCAAATGGCAAGTTGGTATCACAGGGCCAGGAAAATCAGATTCATCTTTCAGTAGCCACCGGCATGTAACACAGACATAAAGCACCTGGTTAAGTGCTGGGGCTCCAGAGACTGACATTAAACAGATATTTTAGGACTCTACATCCCTTAGAAGCCAAGTGTTCTCTGAGGGGGCAGAGGGAGGCATATCATATCTGATTGAGGAAGGGCAGAAAGGCAGAGATAATCTGGGAGGGTAAATCAGTCGGTGAGAGGGAAATAAAGGGGAAGACAGTGGAAATGCCAGCAATGAGTTTCTAGAACTCAAAGTGTACATAATACCACGGGTGTTCTGAATCTTTAGATGAGAGTTATCTAGTGTTCTACCTAGAGCTATTTAGTGTAGAGCCATAGGTCATAAACTTTACTCTAAAAATTCCTTCATCGTAGTAGGATGCATTTCTACTACTGAGGTTATTCAATGTTTGTTTTAGTGGGGATGCCTTGGGTCATGACATGAACTGCCAGTCACAGCTCTCAAATTAAAGAAATTGAAGAGCAGGACCTGCTGAGCACAAGCCTTGTTGGTAAACCAGACACTCTAACAGTCCTCTATTCTACGCGTGGGAGAATTGTGAATGGTGGTGTAGAGTTTTATTTCCCCCCGCAGTGCTGCTCCCATGGCTTCTTCAACATGCAGGGGCACAGAAGACTCAAAGAAATAGTTAACTCTCAAACATGTCAGTGGGGCTGCTAGGTAGAGCAAAATACCTGTTAAAGATGAGAATGTAGTTTGAGGAAGGAAATAGCCTAAGGAAAAGGGTGTCTTGCGCACATCTTTGGGCAATATACAAAACTAACAGAAGTGTATTTAAGCATACAGAAGTACTCAGAAAAATAGTTTATTAAACCATGATTGAAATCTGTGTCTTCACTTGACATGTTTGAAATAACTGCAGTATTTCTGTTATCCTACCCCACCACTTCCAAGCTAAATGATGAAGCCTGAACAAAGCTGGACGTGTCTGAGACCTAAATTAATCTTACTAAAATGTACTTTTCCTAGTGGGCCAAATTTTTGTGTCTTGCCAAGACCCTAAAGTCATGGGGATGAGTCTGGCTAGATTTTAAACATGGGAAAGTTATGTTGAGAACTGTTCTACATGCAAAAGATTCTACCTTTTGAATTTCCTAGAATGCAAGTAGCAAGGTTTCCTAAACATCAAATTTAGCCTATACATCAAATTTAGCTTAAAAAAAAAATCTTGTGCAATTATAATCACATTTATTAGTTTTAGCTTTACAGAAATTTCTCTCAGTCTTTGTGTGGCACCCTCCCCCCACCCCCATCCAGGCAGGTGACAACAGAACTAGCTAGCAATTTGTCTCACTGGCAACCGTGAGTAGAAGCCCCCTTTCAGCCCCTGCCCTCGCCCTCGGTTCTTTGCTGAGCTAAAGTAAAGGTGTGTCATGCGCAGTCTTGGACCTCTTTAACAGTGTAGCTAGCAGGCCAGTGTTTCCAGGTGTATTCCCAGTTCATGTAGGCAGTGGTACCAGTGTAAACCATAAGCCACCAGTGTGGGATTTATAGGGTTGTAGAAGTCCTATGAGAGAGCAGACCTCACAAAGTGTATTCAGGTAGAAACCTAACTTGTCATTTCATCATGTGCTGGTAGAGATGACAGTGTGCCACAGCCACAATTTTTGGATGTCCATGAAGCGGAGTCAAATACATCCTTTCAGAAATCATAAAGATTTGTAGGAAATACACTTCCGAGTTAAGAATTGCTGTTTGTTTGAATTGTCAGCTTTTTTTCATATATATTAAGCCTGAAAGTTTCCATTATATTGAGAACAGTCAAAGGAAAGGACCTCTTTTTATCCATAAAGTATCCATTTGCAGTCAGGAAAATTCCCCCTCCAAGCCCCGTATGTTTGACTGGTATATGCTCAACTCTACTAAGGTCCATAAAGGTACGTTGACTCATAATGCTGGTAACAACAAATACCCTTTAGGTGCCTAGCAGCAATGGAGTCCATGTCTTTCTGTTTGAGTCTGTGGGTCGCACACCTACTGCCAGCAATTTGGGGCAGGGGTTGGGGGCAGAACAGATGCCACCAACAGATGCAAACACACATGTAAAGCCAACTTCTGTACATAATATATTCAAGACAGATGACTGTCATCTTGGGATGACATACATATTACCCCTTTTTGTAACAGAGTTTGGGATTTCACTCACTGAATTAATTCATTTCCAACAAATTTAGGCCTGCTTCTGCTGATAACTCTCTACAGGCACTGGCAGAGAACTAGGCTGTCCAGTATTAAACTTCCCTGTTGTAACAAAATCTGATTTTTACTTTGGCATTCTGTAGCCAAATACAAGCAAAACTTACACTTTTGAAGCATAGAAAGGGACCACTATTGTGAACTTATCATTAAAATGTTAAAAAGTTCTTCTGCTCCAAGAAAACTAAAACCTGCTAATTTACATGTTAATAGACCTTTTATGCTCAGTGAGATAACAAATGCAATCTTTGGCCAGATGCAGAGAATTAATTACAGCAGGAGAAAGGATCCTATGAAATACACAAAGCAAGCTCTGAATATTCAGCAAGAATATTATTGTCAGTCAAGTTTCAGCGTATAGCATAATGCTGTGAGCGAATTGTTTTGCGTCTGTTGCGGGGCTAAAGAGAGACTAGACAGACATTCTGTGTGGGCTAAATTTGAGACACTGTACCAAAGCAGATATAAAAGATAAAATGGATACACAGAAAGCCACTAAATGTACAATATTGAGTTCTTTTTCCACCTCAGAAGTTGAAAAGCTGTAAAAGACCTCAGTGCGACAAATAAACAGCCTGATTTGAGGAGAATCAAAGCCCACCAAAAGGTAAATGACTTACCAAAGGGTCCTTAACTGGACAAGGGGAAATGGCCTGAAGTTGCATCAGGGGAAGTTTAGGTTGTATATTAGGAAAAAAAGGGTTGTTAGATATTGTTAGATGTTGTAACTGTCTGCCCAGGGAGGTGTCTGAGTCACCATTCCTGGAGGTGTTTAAAAGAGTAGATTTTGTGCTTGGTGGCATGGCCTACTAGGTTGGACCTAGTAGGGCTGGACAGATGGTTGGACTTAATGTTTTTTAAGGTCTTTTCAAACCGAAACCATTCTATGATTCTATGAATAGGGGAGATACCTGCCTGTAGACAGTTGGCTGGCAGTATGGATAAAGAACTGTCGGAGACAGAGACCTCTTGGAAAAGACAGAAAGCAGAAGTGGTAATTTAAACTGCTACAAGTCACCAGGACCAGAGATTTCATCTTTGTGCTCTGTAGCAACTTACGAATGAAGGAGCAGGAATATTAACAGAAATACTTAACCTGTTACTACTAGTCCCAAAGACTGGAGATTAGATGGTGTTCCTTCTTCCAGGTGTTGCAAGCTAGGTGGCATTTCTACATCATCAGTTATACTTGATAAATAGGTAATTAAGGTGAGAGTCATGAAAAATCTATTTATCTCTCCATCTATATCTGTAGACTCTTGCTTCATAACTGCATTATTGAACAAGAATATCCTCTGCCAAAAACAAACCTGTGTGCCTCTGTGCACATACACACAGCCTTCCCAGTTTATTAGAACTCTTTGAGCTAATACAGATGTAAGAGAAAGGCAATCCTTTATGATTTATTTGGGCCTTTCAAAAGCATCTGATAAAATCACCAACGGGAAGCTACTGCCATAGGTAGTTATGTCATTCCATCACATGTACTCACATGTAGCTCCGTCAGGTATTGGCAGCTGGCTGAGATATAAAATGCAGAATTTTGATGAAGACTTTTCAACACTGGGAGAGCCCAAACAGTCTGAGGAGAAACAGGAAGGCTATGCAGTACCCACAAATATTGTTGGAGTGTATTGCCTTCACTGAGTTTTGATCGAGGCCTTGCAACCATCACTGATCTGTATATGTGCTTAAATCCCAGGCGTGTATTTTAAATCTTTCCTTCTTTTGCAAGACACTTTGCTGCTGCTCAATATCCTCTGGCCCATCTGTTTCCCAGCGACCCACAAAACCTTCATTAGATCCTCACAGCTTATCTCCTCATTGGAAACAGCTTGTATTTTCTCAGACCTTTGTTTTTGTACTCTTTATTCTTCCTACTTTCCTGTTGTGAGCCAACTGAGTAGTTTGATCCTATAGCTGAGAAGTGGGTGTCTCTCAGCCTCACCCCCAGCAAGACACCTAACATTCAGGCTTTGCCAGGCTGACAGAGCCGGTGGGGTGCATGTGAGGACTCTGGCCCTGGAAGTGCTGATACTGTTAAGCTTCCCTATCACTGAACCCTAAGGAGTCACAGGGGCATTGCTTTAGCCAGACACGCAAGAAGTTAGCAAAGGCAAGCGCGTGCTTGCGTGCGTGCATAACCCAGGCCTTAAAATTTCCTCCATCTACAAAACCGGAATCGCCTATGTTCCTGGTCTCACAGAAAGCACAGGAATTACTTTGCATAATACATGGAGAGTGATTAAAGGACACAAAGCAGTGACTAAGCACTGATTTCTGGTAGTCTCACCCTGTACTTCTGGTACAGCCTGGACAGTCGTGTTTCCCAGCACAGACTCTTCTCACTTTGGTTTGTGCAGTGTTCCTGAAGTCTAGCTGGTGTTTGCTAGAAAACACTATGCATGTGTTGACATTTCCAGTGCAAGTACTGTAATTCTTACTGCAGTGCTCCAAATGCCACCAGGGTTGTTTTTCTGTGCTCCAGGCACCCTCCAGCTTGCCTCTGCTTGGCGGTTATCCTTTTAAAATAGGTTTTTGCCTTTCTCTGTCCTTACCCACTCATAATTATTGCTTCTGTCCATATCACATACCCTACTTTCAAACTCTGCTCTTATTTTTATGTATGGATTTCAGTAAAGTCCAAGGCATCCTCCAGTACTTCTGTTAGCAGATGCTTCGCAGAAATAAATTGTTCTGTGCAACTAATCTGATCACCTGGTCTGTCGCAAAATAAAAGTGTGGAGTAATCTAAGAATACTTGGTGTTCCTGAATAAATAGTTGTGCTGGGAATTTGGGGGACCTACAGATTTATGATTTGACAACAGAGAGACAAGATATATTAAACCATAATGCTAACAGTAAATATAAAAATAAATATTCAAATGTATAAATAAAACATAGGCTTGGGATTTTAGCTAGAAAAGGGGTAGGAAATTAATCTTTTTTAACAAGAACTCTAGTATACTGAAAGTTAAATTTTGGGTTCGGTCATTATTAAGATTGATTGATTTAGACCTCAATACACTTCCTGTGGCTAGCAATTGCATTATTGCTACTGCTAAACAGTCTTCTAAAAAATAAATAAAAATTTGAGTTCATTCAAATACACACAAAGCCCCTGTTCTTGTAATTATCTTGAAAAATAAAACAATTATGTCCTAGTAAAATTTAATAGTTATCTGTTACAAAGGGTAAGAGCTTTTCATAGTTTGACTATTATGTAGAATGTTATGAATATTTAAAAGAGATTGGATTTTCTGCCCTTTCCCCGGATCATCTTACTTTCTTCTTTAATGAAAGATCAATTTGTCATTTTTTGCACAGAATGGGGGAAAAAACAAACACCCTAGAGCAGTACAAACCCACCATTTCTGCTGTTCTAGAATCACTTTATCAAACTCTATTTAGCCCAACTGAAGTTTTAGGTATTCATCCAGCTAATCATTTGGTCATTCTATTTTCTTTCTTCTTTGATGGTATGATTATGTCACCAAGTCTTATATAAATCATTGGCTTTATGGCTTTCATCAAGGCATGATTTTTTTTCTTCACTTGAAGAGATCATTTGATACAACAAAAACCTGGTCATTTCAATTCCTGTGTTTCCTCCTCTTGATATAAAATATCAGTAATAATTTTTAAAGTGCTATTGCATGGATTTCCTGGAGCAGCAATGCTCTGCCAGTAAAGCAAGCTGCACACACAACATTATTCCAACATATAGATACCACTATTTTATTCTACCACATAAATAGCATAGAAAAATATGGTAGCACCAAAACTTATTAAAAAATACATTTTTAGTTTTCCTCATTAAATGACTCTTCTGCAGTTATTCTGTCTGTCTGTCCAGCTCCCCCAGTCACTGTAGTACCTGTCAGACAATTTCAATCCTAATTGACACTGGGGTCAAACACTCAAAGATGAATTAGTTACTAAATATTTCAGGGAAAACATTTAAACAGTCTCTCTGGAGGGAGAGGCAAGAGACTTGGGCAGCAGACCTCTGTGGGGAGGGGGTGTGCCTAGTCCCACATCCACATCTACTACCCACTGGAGAAGATGCCTGGCATCTTGCACTGCCTGCACCCAGCTGCCATGATGGGAATAGGAAGCCAGCCTGGATAAAACCTGGATTTGTGAACTCCCCTGCTGACAGGACAACATAATTAAAGAAACAAAAATCCCCAAATGTATCTTAAAGGGAGGGGTGGATTTTCAGCTGCTAATTAGGGAAGTAAATACACAGAGAGTAAACTACTTAATTATGTCCTAGTCTTTGGAAAATCTCCATGTTTAGCAACATTTAGTCTACTAATGATATAACTGATTATGTAATCTGGAAACACTTTTTAAATTATGAAAAATAATTCCAGTGTGCATGGCTGTCATGTCTCTCATGTCTCTACCACTGAGTCTTTGTGTATGTGCATACATGATGAGTTGGGGGCTGGGGGGTGTTCCACAAATGTGAAAGGAGAAAGAACCCCAAACACCAAATTTCAGCAAGGAGCTTCAGGGTGTTATCCACCTCTGTATGAAACTCTGAACAACTAAACAAGCATCTCCAGGACCACTGACAGCTGAACATGAATAACTATAAATGATGCTGATGCGTCTGATGCTTAAAAGATCTATTGGTCTAAACAAGAACCTTTCCATTGGCTTCAATTTAACTTTGAACTTTACCCTCCCTCCTAATTCACGAATGTACTAAAGCAGCTTGAACATTTATCTCTGGATTCTTGGGTTCTTACACCTTTATTTCTCCCTGAAAGGTTTTAAGGGTGTTTTGGCTCTCCATGTGAAATGGTGTCGGTCTGAAATGATGTGCTGGTGCCGCCAGGCTAGGTGAGCCACGAGTTTACAGACAGTGCATTGCAGAGGAATGCTCAAGCCTCTCTTGAAGGACAATTTGTCAGGGGCGCCACTCAAAAAAAGATTAGCATGTAATTAGCTCTTGGCAGTGGAGTGTTTCCAAATTACGGGGTGTCAAACAGTTTTTGGGTGGCATACAACCAGGCAATGGGTGCAGTGAGCCCAGGAAGAGGAAGTCACTGCTGCTCTGCTCAGAGACAGGTCAGTGTTTTTGTTGCCTGTGTTAACCAACACTTCACCGTCTTTTACACATCCCTCGGCAAGTCACATCTCTTACTTCACAAGCTCCATTTCTTGATAATCACTCTGATAATCGCTGCATTTTCCTGATTGAAGAGACATGCACAGAGGTAGACTGGGGCAGTGGGTGTAAAGACTGGTGGAGAAAAGGCACATCCCAAAGTAGCAGCATGGACATCTGGAAACCCAGGCAGTCCTCCTGCTCCAGACAGAGGGGACAGAGTTCGATTGGTGGTTGTGCACATCCATGATGTAAGCCGGTCACCTCACTGGAGCTTTCCACCCAGCACTGTGCAGAGCAGCACCCATCATGATCGCACTCAGTGCTCCCACCCTGGTCAGCTATGGCTGAGCCAGAGGGCAGTAGGACTCCATGAGATCTTCAGGCTCAACATGAAGCACTTGGCTTAGACTGTGGCAGATGCAAAACTTTGGAACAATGCACCGAGAAGGACCACAGCTTCTTCCATTGCCCTAAGGGTCTGGTTGCCAGTGCCCAAGGCCAGTTCTGGCATGATGCAGCCTAGCTGCAGCCTTGTCTTCCTCTAATTCTGTCCTCACCTTAGGGGTTGACACCCCAGCCAGGTCTGGGGCCCACAGTGGTGCGTTGGTGATGGCCAGCCTGTGACCTACCCCAGTCACTATTACCAGCCTGGACCACCTTGCCTCACTGAGGACTGTGGGATGAGGTTTGGTGGCAAGAGAGAGTACCACATGACCTTGATGGTCCCACAGTCACCCATCACCTGCACCCCAGGAGGAAACTTTCAGTGGGGCTGTACTGGCTCTAGCAGGGGCTGCAGGAGCCTCTGTGAAGAGCAGCCAGGGCTGCCCTGTACCAAACACAGCTGGTTCCAGCCGGCTCCAACCCACCAAGCGCAGGGCAGGGCTGAGTCCCACAGCAACCATGGTGGCACCTTAGGAAAAGAAATGGCAAAGCACTTCCCAGCAGCCAGGCCTGAGAGGAAAACAGTGAGAATGGCTCTTCTCAGAGAGGGGAGAGGGGACAAGGTGCTCCAGACACCACAGCAGGGATCCCCTGCAGCCCCATGGTGCAGACGCCATGGGGGAGCAGGAAGGAGACTGTGAAAAGAAAGAGTGCAAGAGCATCTGGGTGGGTGTCCCGCATCCAGGCAAGCTCAACCCAGAACATGTGCACATTCAATGAGAGAAGAAGCATGCTCTTCCTTTTAGATCCCTGCAAGAGGGTGTGAAGTTTTGTGTGTTCCCCTGTCCTGGGCTGCAGATCAGAGGTCTAGGACCAGCACTGGCCTTTCAGACATCTCCCCTAGCATGGCTGCAGCAGCCACCAGGTTGGTGTCCAGACAGCTTGCGGTCTGTGTTTTGGATGTGTCAGTGAGAGACCAGGACTCAGACTAACCTGTGAAATTTTGTCCTTGCTCAATGTACTTGGTTAACAATGTATTTTTCTTCAACATGTGGAGTTTATGTTGCCAATTTCTGCTAAATTCAGAACGAATGTGACAGTATGTGAGGCAATGTTTGTTGGGGTCTAGAGATTATATTCTATCTCCCAGTACCATCTGGCATTACAGTGGAAACTCTGAATGAATAAACATTGCTTATCGTTCTGTCAGTCACTCATCCATCAGACAGAAGCTGAAACACTAATGTACTCATCATCTTTGTCATTTGGCAATCAGGGACTACTTCACGGTAACTGAGACAAAGACCACAGATTAAGGTCCATAGCAGAAGTGGGCAACAGAGATTTAGTAAGCTTAATGTATTATTCAGTTTGACTGATGCTGACGCAGGGAACAGTACTTCATGGGTTTGTGGTTTCTATTTTTGAAGCGTCTTTTTTGCACAAAGGTGCTGAATTTATCAGTTAAATCACTGTGAGCACTTTTTTGTTGTTGTTGTTTAAATGAAGAGCAATGTTTAAATTTAAAAAAAAAAGGGGGAGGAGGAATGCTGAAGGGAACTGCATAATAAATTCATCTCCAGTGATTGATACACAGGTAGTGTTTGCTTGGGAATTATTGGGGCAAAGGAAGTGTACATGCGCTAGGATGAACATCTTGAGGCAATTCTGTCAGTTCCATCCTTGGAGCAAAGAGCTGCTTCCATATTCTCTAACTTTGCTTCCCTTGTCACTGCAGCAATCATTACAACTTGAGCAGCGAGCACTCCTGGATAACACACAGATACCAAATCCGTGATTAAAATGACACTTCTTCTTAAAACTCATCTTACCAGCAAGATTTGTTCTCGGTCGCAAGGCCAGCATGAAGGAGGCACTTTGAAGAGCACTGTCACTTTGATGCAGAACCTCTGCATCAGCACACATACACCTTTGGGCTCACTACTCAGACTGGCTGGTAAACAGAAAGTAAAAGCACAGTGAAGTTTACTTTTTTCTGTACTGCCTGAAAATTCCAAACCATTCAGGTGATAAAAATTCAAGAAGCCTTCATGGAGAGACAGGAGAATTACTAGATAAAAGAATAAAAATCTTAGCAGTAAAATTAGCTCATTCTTTCATTTTTAAAGGGCAGGGATGAATCTCAGGTAACATTTTTGTGTTCTGCTTTTCTTCTGGCACAAGCAGCTGAGTGCAATATCCTATTCTCTCTTCTTTCCTTTAATTGTTTTGAATATTGTGCAATTGGTTATACTGTCACTGAGTACGCACCAGCTTCAGTCCAGTCTGATCCCCAGAATTGAACAAACTCTCTGATGCTGACTCTGCGGGTGTGCATGGCTTGTTATTGCTGCTGTCACAGCCCTCTCCTGAGCCAGTTCTGTCCCTTCATGTCGCTAAAACTGAAATCTTCATGCTTTTGAGTATTTTTTGTTTGTCCTCATGACAGCTGGAACATTTTCTGCAAGTGGCAGCTTAACGCAAAGAATCACCAACACAGACCTTTTCAGCTGAAAATGTCCTATCCTTATCAGGGTATTTCTTGTTTTCTTTTGCTCTCTGTTTCTTAAAGTAGTCATAAAATGTCAAATTAGTCCTATTCAGACTCTGATGCTCAAATCAGGAGAGCAAAGTGTGTAAGTCAGAGAGCATTTCCATACCAGATACAAAGGAAAGAAATTGTTTATTT
Source organism: Hypotaenidia okinawae (assembly GCA_027925045.1). NCBI lineage: Eukaryota > Metazoa > Chordata > Aves > Gruiformes > Rallidae > Hypotaenidia > Hypotaenidia okinawae. The sequence continues at coordinate 114,463,593 of BSDF01000001.1, forward strand.
GGTGGGTCAGCTCTGTCCCAGTATTCAAAGATGACGTAGGGCTCCCCTGAAAAGGCCTCTTGTGCCTTTTTCAAAAGGATGGTTACAGTCAATCAGAAGGACACAATCAGTCTCCCATTTCTGACTTCACGAGTCCTCACACTGATTTTCAGGAGAGTTGTAACATTTTTTTAACATAAACTCATTTAATCATAATGTCCCTCACATGGAGCTTTGTCTCTGCATATCAGGACTGATGACTGCGTGCATTTATATGTCTCAAAACCTTTCTGTTATAATGAAATGTTTTGCTAAGATGTCATTTTTTGCCATAAATATATTCCATTGGCTGGATCTTAGCAGTGGATTATTTGCTCCAGTATCTTTTCATTTCATCTCAGAGATGAATATACATTTCGGGACCAGCTTTTGAAATATCGATTTGCTTCAGGAAACTTCTTATAATCAAGTCTTGGAAGTCAGCACTAAATCAGTTTTGTGTATTTTATTTCCCAAGGAATCAGGCTCGCTTTGTTTATTATCAAGCAAAATCCAAAGCATAATATAAAAAAACAAGACTGAATCAGAAAAGGACATTATAAAAATACTGAAGCTGTCTTCCCCTGGCAATGGGGAAATACATTCATTCACTTTCATATAAAAAAGAAGCAGTGATGCAGTGGCGAGAAAGAAAACTGAAGCGTTCGCACATTTGATTCAAATACATAGCAAAATCTCAGCTACTCACATTTATTTCCAAAGTAATTTTGTCCTGCAATCACAAAATATAAGTGTATATTATAGCATCAGGATATTAGACTAGATATTTAACCACAATATTTAATCAGCTGTTATTAACAAATACAGCAGGCCTGAAGTTTCTGTCAATTGTGCCGAGAGGAATGCAAACATAGCATCACTAGAGCACATTTACCACCTCTACTCCTCAAAGAAAGCAGAGCTCTACCACACAAAAACCTGACACAACATTTTAGTAAACCCTGACCCATCCACACCATATGACACCTGTATGCCTGGCCTTTTCTTCAGAAAGAAAAATCCAGTCAAGAGTGATGACTAACATCCTGTTCCCTCTGGGTCCTCAATCACATAGTGCGTAGCCACTGCTCTGTTTCCAAGACCCTCCTGCACCCTAGAGTGGAGAGGTGGCCCTTTCCATAAATGTCTTTGCTGCATTACACATGCTCCTGAGGATCCTCTCCTCACCTATCTCACTAGGGAAGGACATGTTTAGCCATCTAAATAAGCTCTCAGAGCTGCCTTAGACACTTCATGTTGCCTGAAACCAGGTCTGGCTGGATATAACTCAGAAGGGGCAGGAGCTCTCCTGGAGCAGCAGATGAAGGGTAGAGGGGCCAGTCTTGAGCACTAGAGAACTGTGCAAGGGCCTCCATCACTCCCCCCAAGCCGAGCTCTTTTTGTTACCCTCAGAAAACTCAGGAACAGCAGCAGTTTATCTTCAAAGTTCAACTGCAATTTTTCATTAAAGCCCTTAAAACTTCCTCTTCTTACTCACACCTCTGAACTGCACCTTCCAAGTAATCAGTTCCACACATGAGACATTTTGTGTAGAGGAAAAGGAAGAAGAAAGAAGTCTGTCTCCCTTAGCAGATGCAAATGCACCCATACAGTTTACTTAGCCAAATGTATTCCTCACGTTCAGAGGTAAAACATCTAGTAACCATCTCTGTGGGGTTTTCCCCATCAGAATCCGCCATAAAGCAATTTCTGTTCTGTTCAAAGGGAGAAGGTTAACCACATTATTACATTTCTTGCAGATTAGCTTGTTATGAGAACTTTGTTCCTGCATCAAATTCAGAAATTTTAGTGTGACAGCCTCTTAAACATATTTGGGTTAGTCTAAAGCACTAAATCACATCACCAGAAATTTCCAGTTGTGTCAATAAAAACCCAGACATCCAAAGAGCAGCCCAGCCTACCTGTACACTTGGAATCAAGGTCAGATTCCAAACCCATAGGCAGGCACAAGGTTGTCTGAGCTTAGAGGCTTTCTTTGAGCTCATCTTTTGATCAGTTTATCAAAGAGAAAGATGGAGGAATATCAGCCATTGAGTGTTAGTGTTAGGTGCAAAAAGGTCAGGTTTTCTTTCAAATTAATGCTACATGCTCAAATAAAGCAGTTTTATCACAGCTAGTGAAAGCATTTGGGATCCTTTAATTAATATTATAAAACACTGCACTAATCTTTTCTTAAGCACTTGTATCTGCATAAAGTTGCATTACATTGCATACGTCACTATTTAAATCCATTACCTACATATAAATATGTATCAAATTTGCATTGCATATGTCTTCATCCTCTGCTTTGTTAGTCACACATGTGATATCTAAATAAATCCAAAAAGTCCAATTCTGGTTTACTCACCAAATAGTCACTTATTAAACAAAATATGCATTATAGGATACAAACACAATAAAATAATAGGTCCTCAGTGCAGTGTAAATTATTAGCAAAGTCAACAGAGTGCCTCCACTGAAATGAGCTGTCTGACTCACTGACAGCTGCTGTGACAGGCATCACCAGCTAGAAGACAGCATTAAAAAAAATATGTTTTAGTACTAGAAAACCTGCTTAGAAACGGTCTCTTAAAAGCTCATCTAGATTAGTAAGTGCTGATTTGACTGCTTAAGTGGTGATCAAACATTAAACTTGTTTTCTGGTGACTAGAAGATTCCCACTGAAAGATCTGAGCTGGTTGCCTTAAAAGTAAATGTACATTAGCTGATATATGTAATGAATATCTCTGCTCAATAGCACTGTTTCATTTAGGTTCATCTGAAGTCAAGTTAATAAAAGGTTTGTTTAATTAAATGCAGCTTTTCATGTTCTGCTTCAAACAGATGAATATATAGAGGCAGGGCTCTGCTCAGCTCAAAAAGTCATTACACCCTTTTTTTCAGATACCAGTCACAGACACAGGAAAGGATCAATCTGAGGACCTGTGTTGTGGAATTATCAATGTAACTGTACTGTCCACCACACAAAGAACCAGAAAAATTGTTTTGGACTGGACCTTCTTTGGTATCTTCTCAGCTTTGTGACATGCACACTGTCAAAAGCAGGTTCCAAGTTTTCAGGTGTAGAGGAAGAATTGCTCAACTGCAAATACAGTTCAGTTCTGCACAATGGACAGTCTGGCACCAGGCTACTCAGCCAACTATTTGAGGTAAGCCTTGTGAACGCAAAGCAGTCAGAACAGGATTAGGTCACAGCTTTGGTGGGCGTGATGGAAGGTGTAGGCAGGGTCTCTTGATCCTCCAACAGGCAATCGGGGATTGCACATTCACATCGCCTGGCTTGTTTAATTGTACTTGACATTAGCACAGTGCTTGAAAATGCATAAAGACAGATGGTCTGTCCTGAATTAGGTGCTACCTATAGAAGCTGGAAAAGACAAGAGGTAGCAAGCGACATAAAGGTAATGTATTCATGGCAAAGGCTGGTGAAGTGATTAAAAATTGTATTATTTCATGAGCTAGATTTTATGCCCTGCAGAAGAGATACAAAGGATACATCAGTTCCACAAGCACCTATCAAATCCATACTCAATCACAAAGGCCTCTGATGGGAGGGCATGATCATTCATATGCCAGCATTGGAAGGCTTCTCCATTCATTCAGCAGCTGCTTGAGCCACTTTGCCTACTCCATCCTTCTCACCACTGTTCTAGAGCAGTCCTTATGAAGACTTTACCTTAGAGTAACAAGCACTGCTCCCTTTGCACATCATGGGGTTAGGGGAGAGAAATGGTGCCGTTGTACGGCAGCTGCCTGCCTTCCAGCCCAGCCATATGCTGTTCATATGCTGTTCATCTTCTCTGAGAGACTCCTGGATGCTACTGTTCCCATGCCATTCTTCATTCCAAAAAACAAAGGGTACATTTTTCCTTCTGACTGTGCTCTAACGTAATGACCATGAAACAACATTTTCTGTAAGCACGTTACAGAGAAGATAGAGATGTCAATAGTATACCACAAATGATCAAAATTGTTCCTCCATTACAGACTCAGAATTTAATTAGACACTGAAGCCAGTCAGTACATATCAACATGTTAAGCAGAAGGAGCTCGTGTAGCAACTATACATAAGCATGCACGCTCTGGGACGGCCCTCCTGCAAAGCCAGGTTTGCGCAACCTGTGACAGGAAAGCCTGGATTTTGAGGAGGCATCAGCCCAGCACCAGAAGCTACAGTACATTGCTCCCGCAGCGATGAGAAGTGCACTGCTCACCCAGCCCACGTAGAGAGCAGCTCCCAGTTCTCGTTTCAGTGGTATAGGGACTTTTGGATCATAGAAGTCACGAATGATGCTACCTCCAGTCCAGGACACAGGGATCAGAACAAGGGTGCCCGTCAGGAGGAAGGCAACACCAGCTGCCAGAATGAAGACGCTGATACCTTGGGGATCCTCCTTGGTCCTGTGAGTGTACTTCATGCCAACAATGGCCAACAAAAAGGAAATGATTGACAGGATCACCGCAATGCACATGAGGGCTCTGAATGCCTCCAACGGTGAGGGGAGAGCCAGGACAGAGTCATAGAATTTGCACTGCAGCCTGATACCCAGATGACTGACGCAGTCCATCCACAGTCCTTCCCAGATGGTCTCGAACACCACGATGTTGCTATCAATGTGTGCAGAAACCCTCCACTGCGGCATAAATGTGGCTACCAAAGTCCCCACCATGCCGACACCTCCGAATATTAGAGCAGTGATTTGCAACGCACAGCAAGCCATGCTTCTTCTGGAAAAGACACCTCAAGCAAGGTGGCCTAGAAAGTCTTCCAAAATCACTTTTTCATAGAAGAAATACAAAGTATGAGAGGGAATATATCCTCCAGTAGTTTTTTCATGCAGCAAGTTGTTGGCCTTTTTTTTAAAAGCAGCTCGCTCCAGTCTGAGGTTCAGACAGGCAGAAATCCACTTCTGACTGGCTAGAAGGACCTGCTATTTATTTGCCTCGAAGTCCCCTCTGACTACAGCGCCTACCCATCAAGCATAACAAGTTTCCAGCCAATGGGAAACTAGGAGGGGTGTGTCATAGTTGATTTTACTGCTTCTCATAGTGTGTCTGTAGTGATGCTATAATTAAGTAAGTGTCAAGGATTCAATTAAAGGTACCTAATTGCAGGGCTAATAATTTCTTGACTGCAAGATTGCAACTATGTTGAAATTTAGTACAGAAAATCTGAACTTCCATCTGCTAAAGCATTATGTAAAATATGTCACTACAGTTGTTCTTATCACAAAAGCTAAACTTGGAGTGGGACTTACTGAGTGGGAAAGGAAAACATCTGATTTTTTTTTTTTTAAAATCAAGCTTGGAGGCACTTGGTGTAGCTCTTTAATGTAGATTCCTCATTTTGATCAAATACAAAAGTATAATCATGATATTAGACAAGTACAGGAATGTCAAGTATTCCAATCAACATCAAAGCTTTACTCTACAAGCTGCATAATTCACAAGGATGACAAAGAAAATAGCTGACAGAGTTTCACAGCTTCTGCTTTTGAATCCACAAGTAAGGTCACTCTTAGGAAATAATCCTCTATAAGACTCTCTCCACATTGGAAGGATACTGTTGTCATTATGTTCCATACTTATAATCTTCTCCAGGAAGCATTAGGAAGGGTTGGGGGCAACGGTCTAATATGAAAAGGGCGAGCTTTACTTTCAGTCTACCGTGCACCTTGAAAGAAGTCAGAGATCCCTCCCACAAGCATGGGTATCAGCCTGCACAGATCGCTACAAGCCTGGACAGAAATGCACGCCGAAGACTGATTTATTCACCTCAGGCAAGTTAGGAATAACTGCTGCACTATGGGTTTTTCTACTTTCTTCTCCGTACCTTGAGATAATAGTATATGATGACAGCTCACAGGTGGTGTTGAAATTGATGGGCTTCTGGTTACTCCAGCTCTTCGAACCAATGGGATAGCTAAAAAAAAAGGCCCACCAAAGACAATGAAGACCCCTAGAAGTACTGTCAAAGAAAAGACATATTCTTCAGTTGTTTGTGGATTGTAGAGTTATGGGCTCTGTGTGTTTGGAAATATCAGACATTGGCTTCGATAGTACTACTTTAGTTACAGCCTTGGGTGCCTACATAACATATTCAAAGCCAATGCTAAAAAAAAAAAAAAAACCATGAAAAGTTAATTGCCCATCTAAAACAAAACACTCACAGGGCACAAAATCCTCTCCTTCCTACAGTTACTAACAGTAAAGAAGTAGTGCCAGATAATGCAAGTTTCATAGCATAATGTTACATGTCCATGTGGAAAATACTCCCAAGGGGCCTGGCAATTCATTTCTGCCTTGAGGTGTGCTATCAGGAACCTGGAGAGAAAAAATGTCTTTAGCTAAGACGTGAAATGTAACCTTTAGAAACTAAATACATGATCAGGTTTGTTCTTGTAGAGAGATGAATACTGAACCACTCTTCTGCAGACATAAAACTAGAATCCCTTGATGCAGAAAAGTTAAGGCACTTTGCTTGATGCCACAAAGAAAGAGGTGGCAGCAATGAAATCAGAAGTCATAGATGGTTACCTGTCTAAAAGAAACTCCTTTCTCTGGCAGGAGACAGCTCCCTTAGAAGAAGACTGCACACAAGACCTGTGCTATTTGAGTACCGTCTCCATTCATCTTGTAAGACTTTTTTTTTTTTCTTCTTTTTACCCCCAAATTCTCATGATTTGTTATTTTAACTTCAAAACAGAAATTAACTTATTGTGGAAAAGCTCTCTCAAAACTATCATTTAAATGTCTTTTTTTTTTTTTTAAGCAGAAAAAAAATCTCTGTGCAACATTTTCAGGCAGCCAGCTCTTGAAGATATATGCAGCTGGAGAACAGACCATGCCTAATGCCCTGAACCTGTTTATCTGACTGCCTTATCTAGCAGGATTGCTCTGAAATAATTTTTCCTTGCATGAGTCTGGGAGGGTCAGCCATTGAGGTCATGCATAAAATTGTGCTCTGTAACAGTCAGAGCATGTTTTCTATAGAAGATGAACTGCTCACAGGAAAACTATTAAAATGCATCATATGCTGGTTGTGTGGCATTACATCCAGAGAGTACTAAATGATTGAGTGTTTTTTTGATCTTTAATCAGAAGTAGTACATATGGTGAGTGACATCCAGTGTAGGTGTAGGCGTAAGAGAGAAACACCCAGGCTACACTGCTGCATGTACCAGCCAGTGGCAAGACGGTTCGTGTTGTTGAAACCTGAGGGGAAGGAAGCAGGAAAGGAAAACAAATAAAAAGCTGATTTGAAACTTGAAGCTAAATTTCAGAAAATAAAGTGAGCTACAGGAGACAGGTTGAAGAAAAAAAATCAAGAAACACTACTAATATCTTGGAAACTTATGAGGAAAATCTTATCAACCTCTTAAATGCTGATGAAACCCTGGCTTTGCTCATCACTGGAAGAATTATATTTTGCACAGGAGTCATGTGTTTGAATCGGCTCAGAGGGAGCTCTTATGCCCTTGTATACCCTAGGGGACTGTGCTGCCATTTAAAGGCTCACCTCATCCTCAGAAAGAAATGCTTAGTTGAGGTGGAGGTATTTCAGAATCACTCTGATCAGCAGGCAGCTCTTAAATTAGAAATTAAATATATGCTTATATGGTGGATATGGCAGATACAATGCCTTTAGTGTCAGGCGAAAAGAAATAAAAGGAAAATCCCCATGTCCACCTGACTAGACTTTAGAGGTCTTCTGCTTCTGTGTATCATACATATGTTAAGTTATTCGGATGCTTACCTGCCTGAAGACAAGGATACCAGTTCTTCTGCACACGTCCACCCCAAAATTTGCCTTCAAAGAGGAAAGCAGTCAACCAAGGAAGCCTATAGCCTCTACACCTTATCTTTCCCTGGATCTCTGTTCAGATTTACATTTTCTCTTCCCTTCAAATCAGGATGTTCATTTGAATCTTTTCCTGGGGCAGTATCTTCTGTTTCCTCCCTAGCTTTCAAAATGCTGATGCCCCATGAAAAGGAGGAAGTAGAGCATCTCCAGTCCACATGATTAACAGAACTTGTCAATGATCCCCAGTGCTTAATTAATTATAGGCATCAAAAAAGTAAGCACTTAATTACCTCCCAGAAAGCAGGTTTTATTCCTCTTTGTGTATTCTATGCATACATCGAATTTTAGAGTCCTTATACATACATTTGCACCTATTTATAGACAGACTTTAAACTTGTATAAATGTGTCACGTGAAGGCCTTTATGTGACAAAATGTACAACTACACTGTGCAAAGTTCATTATGAGTTCCCATCAAGAATAGATATGTTGGTTATGTTACAGGCTAATGAGCTAAATTTAAGGTTCAGTAACATGTTTGGAACAGACAAACACAACATTTATCAAAACCGCACTTTAGATCTGTGATCACTAAGAGTTACAATTAAATCTCTTAACCTCCCAGAGACTGGAGCTACCCAGTAAGGCTGCAAAGCTGCCTAACCACCTGCAGAGTCTGACATGGGGAGTCCAACCAACTGCCTGGTCTTTGTAGTCATTCCACATCCGGTCCCCTTGGTCAGGGGTATGGGGTGAAGCCACACAGACCTAGATGCAAAATCTACATGTAAAGTCTGCTTTGAGTGCACAACAAATAGGGTTAGGATTGTCTACAGATTGATTGTTTTGGAAACACAAGTGAATGGCATCAGTTCCTCCCTACTTGTGTCTCCCACTAGTCCATTCATTACATGCTGGGGTGATCACTTTGTTTTCAACTATTTACACAGGCAGGTCAATGAAATCATACTTGAGATAAACGGTCCATTACTTTCTGTGGTATTTTTATTGACTACTGTATTTTGAGGCTATTGGTGAAGCAAAAGATGACTTGGATTATAGTTTAATTCAGAAGAAAATGGACTGAAGCCAACAGAGGCCTTTTTATTTGCTGCCTGCACAAACATTAAAAGATGAATGCACATCTCCTTCCCCCTCTCTTCAAGCGTGGCATGTTTTGGAGTGAGATGAACATCTGCTCAATGTAGCTTAGAGAGGGATTTCCCCCTGACACCTAACAGGCAGTGTACTTGGGCACTGACCTCTAACTCTAGCTTGGAGGCAGCCCATGACTGGCAGCTGAATAGGAAAGAACTAATATTTATTTTCCGTCATCTTCCTCAGCATGCCTGAAATTCACAGCCTGACAAAACTGCCAAACTCTTAATGATATTCCATGTCTGAGAAACCCTATCTTGTGGACACTGTGAATGAACTCACATTCAGTGTAATAAAACCCTACAGTAATAAAATATTAAATACTCCTTTGAGTATTTAATCCATCTAAACTGCTTCAGGCTTTTACAAGGTATTTGTCACCTCAATACTTGTGTACAGGGAGCAGCCATCCTGACAGAAATAGAACCTGCCAGAAAATATGCTATCTTACTCTACTGTTTAATGACAGGCCCTCAAAGCATTCCTCCAGGAAGCATTTGGGGGCATTCGATTGTGCAGTTCACATTAAGCTGTTGGAAATATAACAGCGGCAAATTCCCAAAGCAGTATTGATTGTTTTCGTAAGAGTTAGCAGCAGAGTATACAATTGGGCTGTTATTGGATGAAGCAGAGGGGAACTCCTTTATTTACATGATTTACTATGATGGAATAAAAGAGGATGAGAAGGTATATTCTGGCAATGTTGGCCTAAAGAGAGATGAGAGGCAAGGTCTGTAGAAATCAATATTAGCTTTTATTAGACTGCCTGATACTGCAAAATAAACCCTAGAAGCATGAGTTCTACTACCACTCACCTCAACCTTGTACATGTAACAACACCCACAAACCTGTCATCTCAGCACACAACAGGGTCACCATCAACACCCACACTCTCCTCTTTCTACACAAATCCAAGTACTTTATCAAACTTCTGTGTTTCTAGCCAGAACATCCTATTTCTCCTCTCTCCTTAGGACTGGGATTCGCCTCTTGCCTGGAATACCCTGGATGACTCTCCCTGGCTGGCAAGCTGGGCATCACCTAAAAAGGAGTGAGCAGCACAGCCCCTGCCCATTAGGCCTGAGTAGCTGGCAGAGTTCACCTCCTGATTTATCTCAGTTCCCCTTCAAACAGAGGGAGAGGAGAAGGTGCAGAGAAGGGAAGCCCTGCCCAGCCAAACAGCTGTTTCTGTACTCACACTAAGAACATCTTTCTGGATGTCATAAATCAATTTGGATGTCTGACAGAGCCAATGCCAGCCTGCTCCGAGATGCACCTGCTGCTGGCCAAGGCTGATCCCATCGGTGACAGTGGTAGCGCCTCTGTGATCACATATCTACGGGGGAAAAACCCTATGCAGCAGCAACTGCAGCTTGGAAAGAGGAGTGAGACTATGTGAGAGGGACAACTCTGAAGACACTAGGTCAGTGAAGAAGGAGGGAAGGAGGTGGTCCAACTGCTAGAGCAGAGATTCTCCTGCAGTCCATGGAGACCATGGTGAGGCAGGCTGTCGCCCTGCAGCCCATGAAGGATTATGGTGGAGCAGAGATTCCGCCTGCAGCCCATGGAAAACCCCACTCCAGAGCAGGTGGAGACACCTGAAGGAGGCTGTGACCCCACTGGAAGCCCACGCTGGAGCAGGCTCCTGGCAGCGCCTGTGGCCCCATGGGAGAGAGGAGCCCATGCTGGAACAGGTTTGCTGGCAGGACTTGTGACCGTGTGGGGGACCCATCCTGGAGCAGACTGGTTCTGAAGGTCAGGACCAGACTGGCAGCCCTCATAAGGAACCCGCACTGGGACACTTTGTGAAGAACTGCAGCCTGTGGGAAAGGACTCATGTTGGAGAAGTTTGTGGAGCACTGTCCGCTGTGGGAGGGACCCCAGGCTGGAGCAGAGGAAGAGTGTGAGGAGTCCTCCCCCTGAGGAGGAAGGAGAGGCAGACACAACATGTGATGAACTCACCACAAACCCCATTCCCCAACCCCCTGTGCTGCTGAGGCAGAGGAAGTAGAGAAACTGGGAGCAAAGTTAAGCCCAGGAAGAAGGAGGCTTTTTTAAGGTTGGGATTTATTTTTCATTATCCTAGTCTGATGTGATTGGTAATAAATTAAATTAATTTTTCCCAAGTTGAGTGTGCTTTACCAGTGAAGGTTTTTGTTGAATGATCTTTCCCTGTCCTTATTTTGACCCACAAGCCTTTCACTGCATTTTTCGCTTGCCTGTTCGATTGAGCACAGGGAATGATAGAGTGGCTTTGGTGAGCACCTGTCATCCACTCATGTTCAACCCACCACATGCTTGCTCTCAGTACGCTTTCTCCAGCATTGTGAATCATAGCAGCTCCAAGGATGTACCACTGTCACTCTAATTTTGGAGTTGATGTGTGTCTGCACAGCAACAGCCCACAGCCTGCAAGGGCACAAATGATTCACCAGTGTGGGCACACTGCTTCCCCTTAGGGACACTCCAGTGCTGCTCCTAATTGCAACATACTGTGTAGTCAATCAAAATATCAAGTCCTCTGTCCATGAATAGGCAGTAGATGCTTTCATTGCAGATCTGAGATGTGTAGTTTAGCAGAGTGCAATACTTCAGAAGAAGGAGGAAAGTCTAATAATATTTCTACCAAGCGTGTGTTGGGAGTTAATGGGCTGAAAGTTAGGGAAGGGGAAGAAAAGAAGATAGAAGACCATCTGACATATGCAGTCTGACTTAAAAGCAAGTACAACACGGAGGAGGGAAAGGCCTCAGCGATTCCAATGCTTTTACATTGGATTGGAACAGGGCTCATGTTGTGAGGCAGAAAAAGGTGTGTGAAGGATCATTACAATGAGAGGATCTGTATGTCTGCAGAGGACCATTGCCAATGAGGTGAAAGTGCCTGGAGCATTGAGGGAGAACATCTCCTCTGATCATGATCAAGATATTCTTTATTAATTAGACTGAACACCTTAGGGACGTGAGTGTGGATGAGGCTTAAAAATTCCTTAGGAAGTGTCTGGATTGTGAGTCTGATGGCAAAAGAAAGGAGAGACTTACAGGAGTAAGGTTGATACTCAACTGGATTAATAACTCCACAGAGAAGATATTTGGTAGAACAGAAAATGTAGCCAACAAGGAAAGATGTCTAAGAGGTCAGAAAATGTAAGGAGAAAATGAGAGTCAAAGGTCAATGCAAATTAGACTTTAAAAACCAAGAATAATAAAAGGTGCTACAGGCATACAAATAAAACAGCAAGGGAAGAGGCATGCTAAGCTGTGAGTGTAAGAAAGGTAATTAGCCCTCCTCTTTGAATTTAACAACAGGGATATAGAAGAAGGAGAGAACTATAGAACTGCAATACTGTATCCAAGGTAGATAAAACACCCCAAATATTTATGAGCACAAACTGAAGAGTGATTTCCACTGAAACGCAGCATGTACAGTTCCAAATGTGGTAGCAAAGCCTGTTATCACATGTGTCAAATCAGGAGTGATGCTGTGTGCCTGGAGAGTGGGAAACTAAGGGAGCAAGTGGGGAGGTGGAAGACCCTGTGCACAACTAGAAACCCATTAGTCAGAACCTAATATTATAAGATGGTTTTAAATAGCATATGAAGAGAAGAATAAATACCTAGAAGTAAATGGAAAGTTAAATGGAAAGTTAAATAAAATGCAGCATGGACTTACTTTGCGAAAAATATTGATGTTTTGTTTGGTAACATTTTCTAGAAAATACAAGCTGAGAAAAACTAATCCATTTGGACCTTATTAAAGCATCCAACACAGCAGTGGGAAATTAACAGAGACACTGAAGGGATGGAGAAGAGTAAAAATAATGTAATGTGGATGTGGAATCTATGAGTGAGTAAAACAACAAAAAGATATAATGGAAGAAGAATTATCATGTTCCTTTTTCCAGCCATTGATTTCTGCTACCATTGGAAGGAAGGATTTCTCTGGGGTCCCATCTTACTGCCCTCAGGGATCTCGTAGTAAGGGAGGAACTGCAGCAAGGAAATTTGCATTAGACATCCAACTGGTCAATGTCCTGTCAATTATTAAGTCCCACAGCCTAGGAAAGCCAGTGAACTTGAGACCTGGGATTTCAGAAGTGCAATGCATTTAACATATACAAAGGTATTTGCTTGGTTTTGTGAATCACTTACCCCATGCTATGATAACCTGCAGTAAATATATTCACTGTGCTCAGCAGTGGCGAGGCTTCCTCTGGCATTCTTTGTCTGGTCTGGGGAATCAAAGAAAAAGGGGGAGCAGCCAAAACCAACCAGAGATAGTAAACAACTACAGGGAGAAATTTAATGAGCATGCCCGTGAGGAGAGAATTAGAGATGATTAAGCTAAGGAAGAGAGGTTTAAGAGGTCAGATCCTGAAATATGGAAAAGTCTACCTGCTTTAAAACAAAACAGTAGTTGGTTTTCTATGCCTGCTGCTGATGGGACAAGAAATAATGGAGCAGTCCTAGTCTTTAGTGGGGAAATATAGCAAAAGCTTCATCAAAACCTTTTTTAATGGAAATGATAATTAAGTACTGGGATAGATTGCTATGGACATCACAGAGTAGCCACCTCTGGAAGATTTTATTGCACACATATCTCAGGAATAATTTTGGCATATTTATTCATTGAGAAGAGCAATGGAGTAGTTAATAGATACCACCTTTTCTAGACTGACCTCCACTCCCTCTTCTCCTTCTGCCTACATGGACCACCTCCTGCTACTGAAAGAAACTGATGGTGCTGATGGTATTCTTGGCACTACCCAGGTAAACTAGTTGGCATCAGCCTTCTCCTAGATTCCCAAACAACACATATTTAGGACTGCCAATAGCATAGATCCCTGATGTGTCAGTTCCTTGCTGAGACTTTGGAGGAGAGCATTGTGGCCACCAGATCCACAGGGCAGTGGGATGAGTGGCAAGTCAGCATTGTCAGTAAGGGGTCAGCTGGTTTTGCTGCCTAAGGGTTGATCTGTGGTAAAGTCAGGGGGAAAGTCCAAGGGCTACAAGAATCCAAAATGCAGAATGGAGGCAGGGGTTGGTTGAGGGGTTCAGCTCAGGGGCCCAACCCTGCTCTGCAAGGCAAGACTGGGATTGTGGACATTCCTGTGTCAGGGCTGGAGTTACCCAGCACTGCTCTTCACCCAGCTCAGCCAGAGAGCTGTGCATCAAGTCCCACACTCAGAAAGTCTGCTGTATCTGCTGCATGAGGCCAGAGTGTGACCCTTGGTGATGTGCTTCAGTCCCAGACAAGCCTGCTGCTTCATTAAGCACAAAGATACCCTGAGTACAAGAGGCTGGAGGTGGTGACAGTACCTCCAAGTACAACTGTCCACTGTCCCTGGTCTCCCGCTGCTCTCTAAGCAACAGCCCCTGACAGTGGCAGCAGCAGATCCTCATACATCTCCAGGCTGACACAGGAAGGCCATTCTTGTATTTCAGTGATGAGCCATTCTGGCTGTGAGTCCCAAGATATGGCCTCTCCTAACCCTTCCCTTCCCCTTTTTCTATTATTCTTTACTAGTCATGTTTGAGAGTTGAACAGAAAGCAAGCAGCCTACAGATAAACTCTCACATATGGGCACCATGTATATTCAAAACCACTGGGTGAGTACAAGTCAGGACTGCACCTGACAGTGCAAGTCCATTATATGCAGCTGACCCTGCTGGATTTGCAGACATGCGATAACCTCATGTGCCAGGTGATTCATCCTCATATAAAATTGCAAAACAGGAGCTCACACACACTCAGGCTTTGTTAGGACTCTGCCTTTCCTGCACAAAACAGTTCCTCAAACTGTGGCTCTCCTGCCACCCGTGAATTTACACCTCACTGCCGAGCTCTAATGAGAGCCAGGCCTAGTACTGCTGGTGGCACCTCTACCCTCTAGACCTCCACGGCAGTTGCAGCAGCAGTGGGAGAATTTCAGCAGAGGATCATTATAAATGAAAGCCCAGTTGCTCAATCATAGAGCTTTGATTGAAATCTTGAACCTTCACTCGTGTGTTAAATGAGCACTACTCTCCTCTGACCTGCCGGTTGTGCATCCATTTACACAGCACAGAGGGCACCAGGTGGACCTGGAAAGGTCCCGCATCCATTTTACATTGCAGCAACGCATACAAATTAAAATGCCCAAAGTGCAGGGCAAAAGGGAACACCCTTGGTTTCATTTATGGAGGAAACAGTGCCTGATTCCTAAATAATTTCTCTTTTCTGTAAGAGCAAAAATAAGTTCTAAATTACAGGACATAAGATTTGAAAGTTTATTGCTTCAGGCAGTTGTTTTGTGCTTGGATATGAACTCTTAGATGGGACCTTCTGCTCAGGCTGCTTGGGGTTTATGTAATGCACAAACCTGCAGGAGACCAGCTCTGTTTAAAATGGCATCTTTCCTTTCAGTTCACTTCCAGATAAGGTATACGGGTGAGATACAATTTAAAGGAAATGGCTGGAAGGTACTTGGCAGAAGTGTGTGTGTCTACATTAAAATACGATGAACTGTTTGCAGCATATATAGGATCTCCAAAGGAGATTTTTAAAAACTTCAGGGTTCTGCATGCAGTCCATTGCACTTGTGTTCCTGTTAGCCCTGTGGATGTTTTTGGAAGTCTTCCTAGAGTTTTCTGGTATCTTCTTTTGCTTGTACAACTAGATGAGTGTGTGCTTTACTATGAACAGGTAATACTACCCGATGTAGCAGTAGCATTCGACGTACACAGGGCTTTTACAGAGATGTAATGCTTATCTCACTTTTCACGGAGGCTTGCCTCAGACCTCTGGATGAATATCATTTGAGTCACTCTGTGTTTTGACAGCAGAGATAACTACAGTGCACCGGTACATATACACGTTGTTTTCTGAGTAAGGTCTTGTACCTACCTTTTAGCGGGATGAACTAGGCAGGTGACTTTATTATAGACATTGTTATAAAACCTGGTGTTCCAGCTATGAGTTCTGTGTAGGATATTCTCTAAGTGCTACTAACAACAGGTTTTGCCCAACAGACTCTTCCCCCTGCTCCCCTCTCCCCCCCCCAAAAAAAAAAAAAAGGAGACTGGCATATAAACGTTAGTAAAGGAATACAAAGGAAATAGAGCCACACACTGCTGTATTACAGAAAGATCATAAAGATCATGCACTTCACACATATACATAAGTAGAAATAATTTGCTTTAAAAAAAAGGAGGAAAAATAACAAGTACATAATCACGCACATCTTACTCTGTATCTTACAAACACAGTGAGGAGAGTTCTAGAGCAGATTTTTATTTCTTCTAGCTTGTTCAGAGTTGCATCTCATGAAGAATTTCCTTCCAAACTTTCAAGTAGTAATAGTCCAAGGAATTTACTAAAGAACCAGGGATCACATAAAAAGCTTTCCATAAAATATTTAAAACAGTCAATCAAGCACTAGAACAAGAATGTTGTTCTCCATTAAACACCATAAATTACATTGTGTTCCCAGATCAGTCAAAGCCAACATTCCATTGATTTATGCAGGTCTGGAGTTTGTAAACTCACTGTTTACAAAATTCTATTAAAATATTACTACTATTGATTCAGTTGGGGCATCTATTAAATTAATTTCTATGGAACTATTTATTTCTCAGTAGACTTATTTTTTTACAATGTTGCCTATCACAGTGCATGATCTTATAATTAAAAATATTGTTTAGTTTTTTTAAATGTGAACTGTGAGAAAATACTATCACTGTTTATGTTCTTTATGCATACAAACTTTGCTGCCGTGACTTGGTCTCAGCAAAAAAATCAGCATGATTGTACAAAAGACCTTTATTTTAAAATATATGTATCTCAGAGTCCTGCGGCAAGTAACAAACACAGTGTTTGCAATCTGTGCAATGCTGCACAATGTTGTAAGCCATGAGGAGTTTGCAAGGGAATACTGATGCTTCTAAAAAGAAGGATGTGAATGAGTTTGACCTATATGGATTACAAAAGAAATATTAACTTTCACCAAAAAGGTGATAGTTATGATGAACATAGAGCTATGTTTATTCTCTGAAATAAGGGATATTTTTCATATATTTCAGCTTATCTTCCTCAGCTGAATAAATTCTTCATGCAACTTTCCATTAAACCTGCAGTAAATCAATCCCTTAGTGAATGCTTTTTCTCTAAACCATTATTATCTTGTCCATATTCTCTCTTATCCCCTCTTTCCCAGGCAGGGGGAAAAAAAGACCAAACCACAAAACCACTGCTTAACTTCCCTCTTCTTTGCAATAGGCCAGAATCTCATATATGTTTTTTCATATTACTGTTTTATGCATAAAATGCAACCCAAAGCAAAGCCACACAACCCAAAAGCTATTCCAGCTTACTATTAAAATAATACGGAACATTCACCTTTCCATGCATTAAAACGGTCCGTGCCGCAGCATTCGCCACAGGCAGAGCCCACTGAGGGGTAACCGCAGCTCCAGGACAAGGCCCCAACAGCAGCAGTTACAGGCCAGAAGGATAGGCAGCTTCCTCGCTTGCCCTTCCATGCAGAAGCTGAAATCCATCCCAGCAGACAGAATGCTTGAAAATCAGGGAAAGGCAGGAGGCATCTAGACGTACTGACTTTTGGAGTAGCAGCTTTCTGTCTTCCCATGCAAATCCTGGCTGTGAGTGGAGTAATGGGTTGGTGCAGAGTATCCATAGCTTCTGGTTTTCTCACAGCAGCAGCAAAAGCAGCAGAAAATGGCTCCAGCGGCGATGAGGCAGAAGGCAGCCACCCAGCCCAGGTAGAGGGCCTCTCCAAGCTCCCTTTTCTGTGCGATGTTGACCACGGGGTTGTAGAAGTCACTGATGATGGTGTTGGCAACCCAACAGACAGGAATGAGCTCAAGAGCACCTGAGAAGATGAAGAGAACCCCAGCCATCAGAACAATATAGCCCTTGGCTTGCCAGCTGCTCTGTGCGCACCGTGTGCACTTCATCCCGATTATGGCAATTATGAAAGCGAGGAACGAGAGCACTGACCCAGCACACATCAGTCCTCTGGATGCCTGCAGGTCCGGCGAGAGGGCCAGCACAGAGTCGTAGACCTTGCACTGCATCCTGATGTTGGCTTGCCTGATGCAGTGCATCCACAGGCCTTCCCAAATGGACTCAAACACGATGATGTTGGTCTCGATGAAGGCAGACACCCTCCACTGAGGCATGCCTGTGACAGCAAATGTCCCGATCATGCCAATGCCACCAACGAGCAGCCCAGCAATCTGCAAAGCAGCACAGACCATTTTGCCTTTGCAAGGTGAGCACACCTCAGCGGGTTCCCTGGCAAAAGAAAAGGAGCAACTTTTTTTCCAAAGTCGTTGTCCCTTGTACAAAGAAAGTTTCAGAGTCAGTCTGCACAACTTTAAATGAGCTGAAATCTGGCACAGACTACCTGGGACTTGGCTGCGCCTTCATCGCTTTTGTAATTCCCCCGCCACCACTGACTCAAAGAGGCAAACTGAGCAATCAAGTGGAACAACTTTTCAAAGCAAGAGAAAGGACAGGGTGTGTGTAAACCAGCAAGACCCACTTAGGACAAATGCACCTCCTGAGAAAAATGCTTTGCATTGAAGTGAGTTACTTGAAAAAAATTTTTTAAAGGAATCCCTACCCTTACCTCCAGCTACTGTCTACAGGTTTGCCTGTGCGAAGGAAATGGACTGGTCTCCGTAGGGAGACTTAGGTGTCTGCTGGTGCAGTTACAGAAGCTACTGCACTGAGTGAGGGAGAATATTCTGCCTCGGTGGCAAATTGCCAGGAGGAAAGCAGAGCCTCTGTCCCTGACACGGGGCCTCTGCTCCCGAAAGTACTTTTGTTCTGACGCTGGAAGGAGAGTACCACAGTGATGGGATCGAGGAACAAAGGAAATCAAAAGGATAAAGTAACTCTGAACCTCAAACAGTTCTGCAGAGGATAATCAAAGCTGCGAAAGACCATTTAAAAGGTAGAAAGGAACAATGAGAGACCTCAATCCAGCTAATACCTGTACACATATATATTTCTGTTGCTCCACAGTGTTATAGGAATAGGCAGGCTTCTGGAGATATCCACATGCTTACATGACTATACAATTGTCTCTACAGAATGGCAATTTAAGCTATGAAGCAAATTGCTTTCCTGTGCAAAAGAGAACCCAGCAATTACCCTATGGTGGAGTCTAGTGCAATGGAAAGCATTTGCTCTCTAAGACTTATTACAACTATCCATGTACAAACACGTACTTTAGAAAAGCATCATTTTAATAAGAAAAACCCCAACATTTAAACATAATAATTATGGAGAGCAGGTGAACGTGTTCATTCAACAGTTCTTGTGTCAGACAATCCTAGAAAATGCCAAGTGAAGAAATTTGGAAAAGTCAGCACCACAGAAACCATAGTCAAAAATCTAGAAAAGGAAAAAAAAGGCATGTAACAGCAGATTTAAAAAAAAAATTCATATAGCTACTAATGTATGCATGAAATATTCAGCCTGATCTCTGCATGTGCCCTAAGATGGAAAAGAATAAATTAGACATAAACTAGGATTTTCTGTTATAAAGTATTACTCCATATGTTAAGACAAAAGCTAATTTCTTACACTGTAAAATACCAATTTAGGATATAATTAGCTAGATACTGAAATACTAGTCTCCTGCTACTCATTTGAACTTTCTTGCCTCTATTTCTTTTCTTGACATTTATGTATCTCCAAAACCAGAAAGTAAATGCAAAAAAAAAAAAAAAAAAAAAGAGAGAGAGAGCAGTGCAGTGCTAAATATGCCTAAATATGCCAGTTTGTTGTCATATCAAGATAGAGAAAAAATAAAAGTCCCACTTATGTGTGCGGGTGGAGGTGTGTAAAACTGTGGTTACGAGACAAGGGAAAGTAAAAAACACTCTACAGATCTTTCCACACTCAGTTTGGCTTTCACATCCACCTGCTTTCCCAACCACTGCAGCAGGCTGCTGCTTATAAAGACATGCTGAAACAATGAAAGCAGGTAACCTCTTATTTCTGCTTCTGGTCCCTTGAGTCCTGATTTGTAGCCAGGCCACTTTCCATGATGCCCTTTTGGTTTTGTTTATCTCTCTGAAATCAAATCTGCCATTGGCATGCCTTTCCTAACACAAAGGCACTGAGAGCATTGCCCTGAAAAGTGCAGTTAGCCTAATGGCAGCTCCAAAAGCATTTTAAGGGATAACGAATGGAGCAAGAGTCTGAATTTTGGCGTTGCTCCAAATTCTGTGGTGCTCAGCAGTATCTGATCCCACTGCAGCTACACTACCTGCTCTGCATTTCTCCTGCCATGAATTCCTATTTCTAGTTTTGGCTCCTGCTTGCCATCAGTGAGCCTCCCCTGGCAGTTGGAGCCCCTTTTGCCATGCCTGCGAGCAAGGCAAGGGAGGGGCCCTGTAGTCTCCTGGGTTAGGGGCTGCGACTGCCATGAGAGCAAAGGCCCGTGTTGGTTTGTGACTGCCCTCAGGCTTTGCACTCTGCAGCCTCATGCCCCCATGCCCTGCTGATCTTCTTGCCTGTGCTGGAGCAGATGGAGACATGCAGAAGACGCTGTGACCCGCAATGGAGCAAGCCTCTGCCAGCACATGCAGCCCGTGAAGAGAGACAGAGAGATGAGAGAGAGATAGATCCATGCCAACGCAAGTTTGGTGGGGGGAGGGGTTTCTGACCCTGTGGAGGACCAGGCTGGAGCAGTCTGGGCCTGAGAGACTGAGAGACATTCTATGATTTATGTCTGCACCCCATAGCAGTGACCCACACTGGGGCAGCTGGTGAAGAGCTGAAGCCCAGTGGGAAAGGATTCACATTGGAGAAGTTTGTGGAGGACTGGGACCCCATGCTGCAGCAGAAGAAGAGTGTGAGGAATGCCACCCATGGCTAAGAAGGAAAACAACTCATGAGTAACTGAATGGAACCTCCAGTCCCTGCCCCTGCCCCATGCCACAATCTGGGTGAAGAAGGGAGCAAAACCATGACTAAAGTGAAGCCTACTAAGAAGGGAGGGGTGGAGGGAGGTGCTTTAAGATCTGGTCGCACTTCTTATTACCTGTCTCTGGTGTCACTGCAGTGTCATAAATTAGAGAGCATCTTTCCTTTCTTCTGTGCTGAGTCTGTTGTGCTCGTGACATTGATTGCAGAATGGTCTCTCCCTGCCCTTATCTCAACTCCTGAGCCTCTCAATATGTATTTTCTCCCCTGTCCAGCTGAACAGGGGAGTGATAGAATGACTTTGGTGGGCATCTGGCCTCCAGCCAGGGTCAAACCACCACAATGAGCCTTACCTGCTGTCTGGCGTTAAACCACAACATTTGAAGAGGCCACACTAACTCTTACTGTATTGACATAGGAACTGTATAGACTGCTATAGCATGAGGGAGTCTGTATCTGCATAACTAAGATCACAATTTGCTGCTTTGTGTGCTGCAAACTAGTCCTGTTAGAGTAGTAAGTGATAGGGGTCTGGGTACAGGACTTTGGGAAAACCAAGTGAGGAGAATTTCTTGGATGACGAGATTCATAGAATCACGGAGTAATTCAATTTTGACAGAGCCCCTGGCTGTCATCTAATCCAATCCATGTTTGAAGCTGTGCCCTTAAATTCATGAGGCTAAGAACCCAATCAAGGTCCATTTCAGTCATCAAAAATGTCCTGAAGGTTTCTTGGGGGAAGAGAGTTGTTAAATCCTGTTCCCCTGAGAGCAAGACAAGGAGAATTTTGACAAAAGACCATATATGCAAATCATTTCTCTGCTAAAATGGATTTAGCATATTAAATATATAATAATATCATTATCATTGCATGGCTTTGCAGCCCCACGGTTGCCACTCAGACAGCAAAGAAAAAGCTACCAGCCTATAGCAGAACAAATAAACAAGCACTTTAATAACATATCAGTAGGTAAACACAAATGTGATACAAGCAGCAGGACTGATTTTTTTTAGAGACTACTGAAGTTCTAATTTACAGGACATGGAAAATAATTAGCTGAGCAAATATAATTTAACCACGTTATTGATTAATTTACAAAACCATTAAAGCTCCCATATAAATTCATGGTAAGATTGTGCCTGCGTCAAGGATTCAGTATTTGCACATGCTTGGAAGGATTAAATTTTAGTGGCTTATCTTGCTTAAAACCATTTTCAGAAGGAAATGTGGGGAAATCTTATTTAGCATTATGGATTGCATCTGCTTCTTTACAATTAAAATACAGGAAGGGGGCAAGTCAAGAATCTCATTATTCATTCTTTTCTGTATTCAGACATGCTATTTTGTTCTGGGGAAATACCAGAAATATCTGTGACTAGCTAATCATATTTCACTGTTGGCCACAGGATCCTATTATTTTGTTAAAAAACAAATATGCACATGTGTAGTTTAACCTTCACTTTTCCTCTCTTCTCTTTTTCTTCACACTTTGTTAAGGAATTAATATCATATAATCACAGAATCATTAAGTTTGGAAAAGTCCTACGAGATCATCTAGTCTAACTATCCCCCCACCACCTATATTACCAACTAAACCATGTCCCTGAGTACTTCATCCCACCTTTCCTTGAACACCCCAAGGGTGGTGTTCCCTGGCAACCCATTCCCTGGGAAACCTGTTCCAATGCCTGACCACTCTTTCTGAAAAGAAGTTTCTCCTAATTTCTAACCTGAACCTCCCCTGGCACAACTTGCAGCCATTCCCTCTTGTCCTATCACTACTTATCTGCGAGAAGAGGCTGACCCCCAGCTCACCACAACCTCCTTTCAGGGAGCTGCAGAGAGCAATAAACCTCCTCTTCTTCAGACTGAGGTTCCCTCAGCCGCTTCTCATGAAAGACTTGTGTTCCAGACCATTCACCAGCTTTGTTGCCCTTCTCTGGATGTGCTCCAGGGCCTCTATGTCTTTCTTGCTCAAAACTGAACTCAGTATCTGAGGTGCAGCCTCACCAGATCTGAGTACAGGGGGATGATCACCTCCCTGGCCCTGTTGGCTATGCTAATCCTTATACAGGCCAGGATGCCACTGGCCTTCTTGGCCACCTGGGCACACTGCTGGCTCATGTTCAGGTGAGTGTCAACCAGCACCCCCTTTATCAAGCTTCTCTGTCTGACCCATGTATTTTCCTGTTCAGTGTGCCCATCTGTCCCCTCTTCCCCGTTCTCCAGAGCAGGTAAGTAAGTCAGCTACAGACACTGTTCTGTGTTCTTAGTGAATGATGTGGACCCAAAACAACTACAGAACTTCCTGAAAGTTTGTAACATTTCAGGACCGAAATGTTTGGTTGGTCTGTCTGTTAGCTTCAAACAGGATCCCATGGTCAAGACACTTTCCTTCCCTGTATCTTAGACACTTCAGTAGCACCTTTCTCCAGAAAATCCCCTTTTCTGAGAGCAGGAAGGGATTTCTCACCCTTTCTCCATGGCTTTTCTTCTGAACGCTGCTTGCAGTCTGGAGAGGAGTTGAAGTGAGGTGATAACCCTGTGATTAGCTCAGGTGTCACTTGGTTTCATTTCTCACAGCTTCTCTGGGAACCTACTGCTTCTCAGTGGGGAAGTACAGCCCCCAAGTCCTTGTCAAGACCCCTTTCCAGCCACTACAGGTGTTTTGGAATAAAACACACCAGTAAAATACCCTTTAAGCATAATGTCCTTCTTCTTCCTGAGCATTCAGCATTTTTTAATTCCAGAGTTGTGATGCACTACCATAAATCACTGATGCTGAGGGGGAGGTGAGGAGAGAGGGAAGAAGTGATTGCTCAACACCTCCAAAAATCTTACCCTGCATCAGTAGCACATCGAGAAGAATCCTGATTATTGGTGCTCTTATGGAAAAACAGAGGACTGTTGATGTCAGACAAGTTGTTCAGCATTTTCTTTCTTGGAAGGCTATTATTACTGCGTCAGTGGATGTGCACTGCTGTGCAGCTCGCCCCAGGTGTACTGTAACCTGGCACTTGCTTTCCTCCAAGATCTTTTACCTAATGTGCAGAACATGAAAAGCCAGTTCAACATATCTAGTGCAAGCAGAAAGCGTTACATACATTCCTAATCAGCTTCACTGAAGAGCCACTTCTCTTCAATCGAGGTAGCTTTCACTCCTGTACCTTCTCACTTGCCACTAAAAAGACACCATTGTCTAGATGGCAAAAGGGACAATGACAGCAGGGAAAAAAAATAATCCTTAGATAGCAGTGTAACAGCATTGCAGAAAATCTTTTTTGCCTAATACTACAAATAACTTTACACATTTGCTTCTCTTGTTCCCCACGCTTTAAACCCATATGTATAAAAACTGTGACAATGTGATGATGTTCCCCTTGGATTAACATGCAGTGCAGAAATTTTAATTTCCCTGCTTTTAACTTCTGTTTGTTTTATGAAGTGTTAATGCAGGAAATTTGCCTAACTCAGTACAGGGACACACAGTTCAAAAATAGGATTTCTGAAGAAATCCAGTGGCTAAAGAGTGTCAGAGGCAACAAGTTCTACGTTATCTGCCTCTGTACCCCTTAATGGATAACTGAAACGTCTTGGAGAGACGGATACAAAGAACTGACCTATTTATTATGTTGCTGAATCACTATAAGAATTAATAGCAGACAATGCTGTGTGAAAGGAAAGGATGGAAAGATATCCATGTGGCGGCTTGGAAAATTGACTAAGTAATGTTCACAGGCAGATGTCAAGGAATCATTCTGTGCTGGGGCAGATTTACCCTGAAGAGGCTATAAGGCATTTCTAGCCCCAGACTCTACCATTTGGTGCACGGGATCTCCCTGAGAGCTAGAAAGGGTCATACAGGATCACAGAATCAGGAAGCTGACTTCTGACTTCAGATACCTAGCTTACACTCACTGAAACCCCTTGCCCCTCTGAAATGACTAGAAATATGAAGTATTTTTCTATAGACTTGCTTTTTTCTTAACGGAGGAGGAAACATGACTGATAATATAAAGCTCTAAGATGAATATATTTCTTCTTTTTAGAAAAAGTTCTGTGACTGACATGTTTGAAAAAACATTTAAATCCCAGTTTATACCATTCAGGTGGTTGCCTCAGTAGCATTCTCTAGCATCTCCTGCAATTAGCCTACAATTTACAGATGACAGACCTTCATTAAAATGAAATGTTGCCTAAGCTGATTTGATTAAAATTTCTACTTCTCCGGACAGAACCTATCATTTGTGGCATTTCTGCTCCAACCCAGTTGACATATCACCATATTACATTTAATTTTCTTTTCTAAAAGCTCCCCAGGCTTTTCTTTTTAGCATTCCTAACATTCTTGCTGTGAAGAGCTGCCCATCCTGAATCATAAGACTTTCACAAGTGTGACATGATAGTTCATTAAAGGTAAAAACAACTGGCCAATGCTTGTCTACTGTTACAGCCCCGGTGACTGTGGCAGGATTTCACAAGTGGAAATGTGAGCAAAACTTTGGTTTTACCTGCTTTCCTGGAATCTGTATTAAGAGTTTAGCAGAAAAAGAGCTTTGGTGAGATAAGGATACAATTAGGAATGCTTATTCTTTTGGTGTAGTAAGATGATTGCGGTGGTAATGTATATATTGTAGAAGCAGCTTGGCATTTTTGAGGCATAAGAGTAAACTTGTAGTTATTTGTAGTAACCTAAGGTGAAGGAAGGAAAGGGGACTCAGAAAAACAAACCCACAGTCAAAATGCAATGTGTGAAGTTAGAACAAGGCTGAGGGCAGGAATGTTGTTCCTTAGCGGAGCAGTTAATCTGCAGCCTGCAGAATGGGCTTTTGAGGTAATGCTGCAGTGTCAAGACCTTACACAAATACAAACAGCATATATAGTTCTTGCTTCTGTTTTTCTGTCTTCTTGATGGGCTTCCCCACTCTTTTTCTTGATTTTTCTTTGGGTTTTTTGTTCATGTTTTGAAAACATCCAGGCTTGTATCCCAGAAGTTTTCTAACAGGCTTTTGCCTTTGCAGAAGCTTTCGCACTAATGCGTTTTTGTGGATGAACAAAATAACATCTTCAAA
The DNA here is from genome assembly GCA_027925045.1 of Hypotaenidia okinawae. NCBI lineage: Eukaryota > Metazoa > Chordata > Aves > Gruiformes > Rallidae > Hypotaenidia > Hypotaenidia okinawae. The sequence continues at coordinate 114,489,604 of BSDF01000001.1, forward strand.
ACCCGATCGTGACAGCCTGGCGTGGTTTCTGGAAGAAGAACAGACACATCAGTAACACAATAAATATCCTCAGGCAGGCCTAAGGAAGCTCTGTAGTGTTTTAGTCTTTGCATGGCAGTCACTGTAACGTAATACCCGTCTTGTGCCAGAGGCCAATAGCTGGCAGGTTTTCAGAGCGCTCCCACAAATCTTCTGAAGCTGCGGGCGTGGCTGCTCCTCTCGCTCTGAGCTCTCTTCAGCCTCCCTCCGGGGCAGCGCCACTGACTTATACCCAAAGCTTACCTCTTCTTGTGCGTTAAGCCCACCCAGATGCCAGGCAGTGCCCTGGAGTTAACAAGCCCACCCTCTGCATTGTTCAGTCTCTGCAGTGTGGTTTTGACAGTAAGAGAGATGACATAAGCACATGAGCTGTTTTACAAGGAAAGCCCCTGAGCCTTCAATAATGTTGCAGAGCATGGAGTTCTCTGCTAGGAAGTGTGTGCAAGTCACCGTCACTCACTAGCCACATCTTATAAATCACCCTCAACTCTGTGATGAGGGATGATGAGGGAGGTGATGGAGGCAATTGCTGCGTGCAAACTTTTTTCACTCACTGCCTACTCAGGTTCCCACATTCCAAACCTTCCAGAGGAAGGAAAGAGCTTCTCTTTCCACACACAAGAACACATCACCTCTAAAAATAAAAGGGCAGCAACCATTCGCTGTCTTTTATGTGGACACAACATGGTCAGGAAATAGTCCAGCTCAAGAATCCAGGGTTAGGTACTTTTATGTGAGCCCAGGGATACACAGTTGGACTCATTCTCTAAATGGTCTTTATATATGTGTGTGCAACCCCCTCAAAGGCACATTCCAAAGTTCAAAGGACACAAAGCTTTCTCCTTGTAAACATCGTAACTGTCAATAGCACGGTTAAAAAAAAAGGTATCTAAAACAGTTGTATATAACTAGAAAACCTTTAAAAACTGAAGGAAGGATCAAAATATCATATGAAGGGTGATTTCAATGTTTTTCCCCTTTAGCCACCTTTTTTCCAATTTGATTGGAAATCCATACAGCCTACTTTGCTTCTGGGTTAAATCTTTCTCCTTTATTGCAAATTCTCCTTGCTTTCCACTGCTGCATCCATCTGTAGCATGGGCCACGGCTAGACAAAGTTTTCCCATGGTGGACTCCTCCCAAATCCTGTAGGAGATCCACTTCTGGAGCAACAGCCCACCTATAACACTAAAACTCTTCAAGATCAAAGCAAAGTGTTCCAGTTGCAATGCTATCCACAGATCAATGGGCTATTAACGTAGTTGCTGCACAATAAATCTTTACAAATTTACCATGAAATATCTACATGACTAAATGAGGCGCGCTCTAGATGAAACAGATGAGTGGAGGCAAGAAAAAGGAAGACCTTTCTTGACATTTCAGTATTAGTCATAGCATTTAACCAGACATGCAAGAAATTTTAGCCAAAGGATCACCATATTCAAAGCAAAGTTGTTTGGTCACCAAAAAAGCATAAAAGAATAAAAAGAAAAGGAAGAAAAAATAGAGTAAGATGTAATTTGGGGCTAGGAGAGCAGCTGGCGTCAAAGACAGAGAAGGGAAAAGCAGCATCTGGGGAGGCTGAAGCATGCTGGGTTGCTGGTTTTTTCACTTCAACCACAGTGGGAAATTGGTGGCTTCCAGGGAGCTCCCCTCTTGGGGATTGCTTACAAGCTCTGACTCCTTGGCAGGTGCCTCTCCTTGGGTTTCCATTCTTACCCGTCCAAACCCTTTTCTCACTCTGAGAAAACTGCAGGCACAGGCTCAAGCTGTTATTCACCTCATTCATGCTTCAGTATACAAATGTTGCCTCCACATCCTACAGATGGGCAGGGTTTAGTGGCTGGACTTGGCAGTGCTAGGTTAACAGTTGGACTTGAGGATCTTAAAGGTCTTTTCCAACCAAAACATTTCTGTGATTCTGTCTGTGTACCGACTGTTTGATGTTGAGAGATTTCCATCCCTCCATTCCCTGATCTGGCTGCTCTCTGCGTACCAAGGTGAAAAGGACACTATGCCTGAGGTGAGAGTCTCTGCCCAAATTTGTCTTTGTTTCCTCTTGGTGTGAGTCAGACCTATGATATTACAGAGCATCTACAAACAGCACTTTAGCAATGCAGAATGCATCTGCACATTTGGTGATGGGTCTTATATTTGTTTGCAGCCTTCCCAACTGTGCCTTTTAGATCACCACCTTCTTCCAGATTTGTGCTAAAAGCTTATGCCAGCAAACTCACATTTGAATTTGGTCTATTAAAATGTAAACCATCGGATGGCACATGTTCAGCTGGCACAATACACTCTTACTTTCCTGAAAGTACTCAACAAAAATACTTTCCAGAGATAAAGCAATCATCCTGAAATATTATCAGTGCTATGATGTTGCACCTCCTCTGATAAGTTAAGTTTATCCTCATTGGGAAAACGCTCGATTTTCTCCAACACCTCTTTGTTCGACTCTGTGACCTGTTCTGTCAGAATGTTAGACTGGGATGCACACATGGAATGCGAGAAGAGACGGGTGCAATTTTTTCAAGGACAATATTTTTCAATCCAAGCAGGGTTTGGCTTTTAACAACAACATATGCTGCAGCAAATGTTCTTTTCTGTCAATGTAATTCATTATCAGATGAAATTTCCAAATGAAATATTTAAACAATGACAGAAATTCTAAATATTTAATTTAGAAGTCTCACTAGTGAAAGTTAAAAAAGAAGTTGTTAAATAAAATGCCAGCATTTTCTCCATGCGATCTATTTAAAAAACCAAAACTCTCTCCCTGTCCTTATCTGGACTCCTAAGCCTCTCAATATATATTTTTCTCCCCTGTCCAGATGAAAAGGGGAGTGATAGACCAACTTGGGTGGGCATCTGGCCTCCAGCCAGGGTCAAATCCCTGCAGCAACCTGAAGAAGTGTGCCAATGTGAACCTCATGAGGTTCAAAAAGGCCAAGTACAAAATAATCTTTAAAGGCCCCTTCCAACCCAAACTATTTAATGATTTTATGATTACTCTCAATATATCAAATTACGTATAAAGCCAAAAGGTGGAAATAATCTATTAAAATAAATGCTTTGAATGTACGTCCAGTCTCTCTCTTCAATAGCCCAAGTGAGACTGAGCAGTAGAGTTTCAACTGGAGTATAAAATACTGTTACTGATCAATTATTACAAAGTTTCTCCAAGTGCTGTATGGGATCCTGCTCCCACCCCTCTTGAGGACATACGCACAGCTCCCATTGCCCTATTTTAATGCAAGCATTTTTTATTTCCAAAGAAAGTAAAGAAAGAGGCCTCTCAAGTTTTGACCAGAGGACAGGCTGGATTATTTTTGTCCTTGCACAACTTGCCTGGCTAGTGTAGGCCTCCACAGAAACAACTGTGACAGTGACATGTGAAGCGATCTCTTTGAGCCCACCACACACCAATGTTGTCATCCAGGGAGCACGCTCCAAAAGGCATTGCATCCTCTCCTCTTGAATGCCCAGGGACTGGTGGGTTGTGTGGAAGTGACCTCCAGCACAATGCCAGGGCAAGCTGAGTTCCCTCCAACATAGATGATGAACCCATACCAAGAGTCATCGAAGTGGGTGCTTCATGTGTCTTTGCCTCCATGTCATGGTTTAACCCCAGCCAGCAACAAAGCACCCTGCAGCTGCTTGCTCACTCCTTCCCCGCAGTGGGATGGAAAGGAGAATCAAGAAACATAAAACCCATGGGTTGAGATAAAAAAACTTTAATAGGACAGCAAAGAATGAGATTATGATGATGATAATGATGGTGATGATGATACTAAGAATAATACACAAAACAAGTGATGCACAATGCAATCGCTTACCACCTGTTGGTTGATGTACAGTCCATCCTCAAGCATCAATCACACCCCAAAACAACTTTCCCCAAGCTTTCATACTGAGCATGATGCCATATGGCATGGTATATCCCTTGGGCCAGTTGAGGTCAGCTGTCCTGTCCATGTCCCCTCCCAGCTTCTTGGGGATCCCCAGCATTTCAAGATTTGATTTAATTAATACAATATTTCTCATACCCAAATTCTGAAGTCTGCCCTTGAAACATGAAAGGGAAAGGAACTGTGTTAAGGTCAGTGTCAGTAATAGGTTACCCCTTCTAATCAATATCAAAGCATTAAACTACACTTTATAGGCATAAATGGCACCCAAAATGTCAAGTTCAGCGATGTTTAAGTGACAGCAATCTGTCTGGCTGCTTCACACAGTTCTCACCTCAGTAGTACCTGAGCATCTTCCAGTTTATGGCAGTAATGTCAGATACCCCTCAATTAAACATGACAATACCTAGCACTTGTCAACAGACCTTGTCAGCGAGTAAGCACATTACAAATATTAATTAGGCTTTGTGATACTTATCGGATGTTCAATGACAAAAAGCCACTAATGCAGTTACAGCTGTCCAGATGTCAGAAAATTATGTATGTGGTTCACACTTCTAAATTTCAGTTTTCTGTTACATCGTGGTTACCATCCTTTTCAGGGACTGAGGAGTCTCTTTTCTTCTGTGCTTTCCTGAAATACATACCTGCACTGTCAGCATTTCCAGCTCATTTTCCTTTCCCGTTAAATCATCAGCAATTTAGAAGCCATTAGAATATAAAAATTGCTTACTGGCTGCCTGGTCTCTGAACACGTTGGTGAAACAGACTTTCAAGCCCGTACATGGGGGTAGGGAGCAGTTCTGTGCTACTCTTAAAAGTTTCTGCTGATTCAGGTTTGAAGTGCTACAGGGTGCCTGTAAATCAGAGTTAGTGGCTGATGAGCTCCCTCCTTATGTGCCAGGGCATGGGGCACGCACACAGAGAGTAGGAGGGCATATGTCTGGAGGCAATAGCTAGTATCTCTTAAGGAAACTAATGGGCCAAAAAGTCTGCACACAGGTCAGCCTGTAAATGTGTAGTAACCCATTGGGATGTGACTATGAGTCAAGTTGGTTTTGAATAAGGCATCCAACAGGGCAAGCTTGAAGCAACCCAAGCCCTTGAGGGCAAGATCAGAGGCATCACTTGCTTGCTGCCTTTCCATGCAGACACATTGGTGGAATCCATTGTGGGTTGGGGTTTCTTTTTTTGTTGTTTTTCGGATTGGTTTGGTTTGATTTTATTTTGATTTCAATGTCTTTGGACTTTTGGGCAAAAGGGAAAGAAAGCCTTAAGGACCACGTGCTGAAACAGCTCCAGGTTTGGAATACCTCCCTTGTTCTGACTGTTTCAAGGCAGCTTCAGGACAATGTGAGGTTGTACATTGCATCATTTAGAGAAGTCAGACTCTGACTTTACTTTTATCCAAGACAGAATAGTGTTCCCTTCCAATCCCAAAGAAATGAGACTGAAGAGCATGCCTCTGCAGCAGTGATTTAAGCCAACATTTTGCCTTTGCTGTACAAGAGCCTGGAAGGGCTCCTGCCGTCACTTACAGCTGTTCCTGGCGTCCCGCTGCAGCCTGAGACTCCCGTACTGAGAGAAGGAGTTTGCTCAAGTCTGTGAGGACAGAGCTGAGACTCTCCTGCCAAGGAAGGGATAGGCTGAGGTGAAGGGCAAAGCCATGAGAAAAGCCTGGGAAAGCAAGCTGAAGTCACCATGGGGCCTCTGGCCATTCCCACCACCCCGCTGATGGCCGCTACCAGCTCCACCAAGAACTGCCCTCCAGACACAATATCCAATGCTCTTTCCATGAATGTCCAATCAGCAAAACCAGTGCCAGCAATCCCCAACTGGGCTTTCCCACTGATGTCCCTCATGCAGCCAGGAGCTGCCATGTGCCTGGGAGCGTGACATGAAGGTGACCTGGAGAGAAACCAGCTCGGAACTGGGCTAGCTTGACTGAGCTGATGGGGCTTGGGACCTTGCAGGGCTTAAGAGTCTGATTAAACAAAGTGCTACTGGCCATGGCAATGAATGTCTCTGCCATCACAAATAATTAACTTGGTAAAAAAAAAACCCTGATAACTCATTTACCAGGTTCAGACACTGTGTCTTTTGGAAAGATTGGCTTAAAACATGAGCAAATACTTAAGAGGGCCCACTCTGCACACCCTGAACTACATTGTGTACTTATGTTGGATAGTTTAAATAAGATTTTTGCATCAGGTTTTTTTGAATTTATTCTAGATTATTGGATCTTAAACCTTTAATAACTGCACCCATTTGCACACAACCATTTAATACAAAACAAATTTTCTATCAGTGCTTTTGCTGGGCTCTTGGAAGGTGTTTTATTGCAGCTGTAAAAATTGCTATATGCTTTAAAGTTGGACCATCAGATAAGTGCTTTACAAATAAAAATTTCTATGCCTCAGAATGTTACATCCCAAGTCTAACAGCCATTTACTATCAAATAACAATTATATAATCATTTTTTCTGGCAACACTAACTAACAAATACCATTTACATTATTAAAAAAAAAAAGTACTATTCCTAAAATAATTTTCCTGAGCAGTTAAAAAAAAATATGTACCTTTTGACCAAGAGCTTCATACAAAAATCAATAGCCTTGGCTTCCATCCAGGAATTAAAGATGCAATAGGTAACGGCTGGAAAAAACATATTTAACAGTTTCCTGGTCCCAGTGGCTCTAAAGGCAAATTCTCATCTATCTTGGTCTTGAATTTCTGCAACAAAGGTATGAAGCACGTGCTGTTGCACCAGGATTTGCCCTCGATGGGAAAGGTCTGCACAACTATGACTCTGTTCTTGTGAAAAGCCGGCCAGGTCCGAGCAGCTTGCAATGGTGCCTTCTGCAGCACTGCCCTCGCTAAGCCACGGGCACTGTGTTCGCTGTACGGACACTACAGCAACGGATGCGATACAGATGGCTGAAGGGGAAAGAGAATTATGGGCAAGGATTCAGTGTGATGGCAAGCACACCTCTTTAGTTATAATCCCTTCCCTTCCTTCCCCTGCAGTGTCCCAAATAATCCTTATCTAAATATTTTGTTCTGAAACTATGCTGCCTCTTTATCTTTTTACACCATGTTTTTTTGTATTTGATCTTAATCTTCTTCTATTTAGCTTGTTCAGCCTCTGGCCTTTTCACATGTAAGGATTTTCTTTCTGCAGAAATTTCCCATAAGAAGTAGTGGGGGGAGTATTTCTGTGCATAAATAGGATCTAATGTTATATGTGAGGGGAATAAAAAAAGAAAGATATTTTAGCATGAATTAATTTTCCTAAGAGTTAAAGACAAGTCACGTATTTTTTTCCTCCTAATGATATTTTCCATAGGACGAAGGCATGCTGAAGGCAGTGCAGTGAAATTACAGCAATTTACAACATTGCAGCGCATCAGATCTCCAGCCTGCTGTCTTAGGAGTGTGCCTCCAGCTCCCATAAACAGCTCTGGAGCACTTTGGAGGAAACATTTACTTTATAATTTCACCACAAACTAAAAAGTCAATGTCAGCTATAGTGTTGCTAAATTATTCCCCCTCACAAAAGCAGCTGTGAGAGAATATTATCATTACGGACCTCAAACACACCTTTTTCATTTTTTTTTTTTTGGTTACAAATTCTCTTTTAAGTTTGTGGGTGGATATTAATTCTCATTAACCCAAAATGCCTCTGAATGTGCTTTCAGTCATATGACAACCAAGACTTTGTATTTTTCTATTGCCACTTGAGTTTCTTCCGGTGGATGAAGAACTCCTTTCTAGAGCTGGAGTCTGAACATTGCTGGCACTTCATCACTGTGCCTTTTGGAAGAGGAGCAGAATCCTGGTTCTTGTGGCTTCCTCTCTCTGCTGTAAGGCCATTGCCACGGGAGCCTGTGTATCAGACCAGCCTTCCTTTTGCTCACATACTTCAGAGCAAGGACTGGGATAAAAAAAATCTAGGTGTGAACACACATGTCCCCCCTTCTTTAGCAACTATGTATTTACTCTGAGGCTACAGAAAAGAAAAAAAGAAACAAACCAAACAAAAAAAACCTTACTTGGAATATGTCTGCATTGTCATAGAGCTGCAACTATAGAGCGTGTATGTTGGCCTGGGCTGCCACATGTAGTGACTGACATGTAAGCACAGCTTTCAGTATGGAATGATACACAGGCTCAGATTCAGCCTGGGAGCTCATACTGGAGCCCAAGCTGCTGACAGGCCATTACTGCCGTTACTTTTGCTAGCTAAGTAAAAAGCTGGGATGTGTCCTCGTGCTTTAATCACATTTTTATTTGAGCAGAGATAGCAATTATTGCACAGAATTATCTGCAAAAGCTGTGCAAAATATTTATAGTGAGTGATGAGTCCTCGGGCTTATGTTTCCAGGAACTTGGCCTCAGGTCTACAGGCTTCATAATTTAAAGTGAAACCTCCTCCCACTTGGCCACCCTCACACACCATGCTGCCTGAAGTTTTCTAAACCCAGATAGCAAATGAAGACACTGGGGTCAGGCACAGCTAAGAGAGGGGGGAAAAAATCTGCTGTAATGAATTCAAGCCTGGATATTTATTTTTTTGTCCTCTCGTTAAACACCCAAACAGACTCACACAGGATGTTTGCTTCCATCCAAGGCAGACTGCGGGATTTAATTAGCTGAAAGCTCCACAAATTGAGCCCCGCTGAGTTTGCAGCGCTGTGGCTATAACCTAAGTTTTAAAGGAGACAGAAATTGCCGTAGGACATCTAATTAAGTCCTGGATCAAAGTGAAATGGTGAACACCTGAGTTCAGGTGATAATATCATCAATTTATAATTTTTTTTAAGTGCGATGAAAACTGTTATTGTTGTTCTAGGGTCTCTTTGAACTGCTGAAGTGTTGCATTCCTGCAGAGAAGCACAAACATGCCACTAACGTAGAAGTAAGCATCGAGCATATTCAAGGTGAGACAGCGTGTCGCATTCTTAAGAATGTTGTGGTTGCTTTTTGAAAAGGTATCTAATGTCTTGGCAAACTCATTTAGCAGTTGCCTTCGCTTTCCCTTTCTTGTATGAAAGATGAATATAGAAGTCTCAGAAATGGTGATGCTGCATGAATATCCTGTTTTAATAAGCAGATCTTCACGTTGTCAAATGTGGCTGGTGGGATTTAATGTCTCTTCTTTAGAATTAATAACGTGGTTAATTTTACCAGTCTGCTCTTAAAACACACCGTCACTTACTGGTTGAGGGCCAGAGTGAGGTCCTGATCCTTCATGCATATGATGAAAACTTGCACCATTGTCTGGTGTGGAAGGACACAGTGAGCCCACCCCGCAGAGTTGCTCTTCCTGAAGCCAGCCCTGGCAAGTAAGCCTGCTCCCAGGAATCACTCCCTCTGCTCACCAATGGCCTTGCCCTCTTCTCCCTACACAGTGGCCTCCAGCTTCCCTGTGTCACTCTCTGCAGCCCTCGGTCCTTTGGTGCACTGGGCTGAAGCCATGAGTGTAATGCCTGTTGCTTTGGGAAACTCTCTGGAAGTGGGGACCTTTCCTGGAAAAGAAGAGCTCCAAAGCCTGTTTTAAGAGAGGCATGCTGCTTTGTTTGTTTGTTTCTTTTGCCTTCTCCCAGCTTGGTTCCTCAGGGAACCGCCTTATAGCCTCTCAGCTCTTGGGAATCCAGCTGTCTCCTGATTACAAGGCTGGCTGTCCTCCTAATTTCCCAATGCACTATTTATCCTGTCTCTGCTGCTTTGGACAGCAGCACCCGCTCCCCCATTTGTTCTGCGTAGGGGTTCAGTACATGGAAGAAGAAATTCCCACCAGGACACTGAAAGGGCTGCTCTGGGAACTCCTGTCACCAGAACCCACAATATCACCTCTTATTGCCATTGTCACCCTATTATTTTGTGTGCTTACTCTATAAATATTTTAATTATCATCTGCTATGTTTTGTCTTTCAAACAGCCTTGACTTGAGAAAAAAGGTTGGAAAGCCAAGTAAGAACAGAGGAGTCCCTAGACTTCAGACCCAGGATATAACCTGGCTAAGTGTACTCTAAGTGAAAGGTAGCTCAAGAATTTGAGGCTCATTTCCATCTGTGTATGCCACAAATTTTAACAGAGTCTCACAAAAGGCTGATGCATGACTACAGCACTGCATCATGCCAGCTATTGTTACATTTGCTTCAGGGAAACCATTGAATTTGTATGGAAGTAGGTTTGTCATAACATAAAGGAAAATTAGGCACATGATCGCTGATGTTCTGGTCAGTACCCTGATTTTTTTAATAAAGTGTGGTTTGATGAGTTGATGCCAGCAACAAACTATCCATTATTTCAGGATTTGTCTTCCAGTGCTTTGCTTTTTGAGCACTCATAGCTCTTTGTGCCAACTGCATGTCACTTCTGCCCTGTTGTCATTTCACACCCACTCTGCATTAGAGCCAGCAGCTAGACAGAGGGGTGTCAGGGAAGAATAACCCCTTTGAAAACAGGGGAATGCCTGTTCCTCTGACACCACCAGACTGAAGGTCACAGGTGAGTGAACGTTACACCAGCCTTGGGGGCAGGGGGAGCAGTGGGATGGTCCCTTCTCCAGGTTTGTCCTTCCTGTAACTGCAGGACCAGCAGCACTGGGTAGAGCAGAGGGGCTCCCCTCTCCATCTTCTTGGAAAATCACCTCTCTCCAAAGGGACCTTAACCAAAGCCCAGACAAAAGCGTTGACCCATGTCCACGCCGTGAACATCCAGCAAAGGTCATAGCGAGACAGAGCTATCAGTGTGCCACGTGGCAGCAGGTTCTGGTTTAGGCTATAAAATGTGGCTGACGCCATGGGAAGAAAAATGCCTCCCTCTGGGAGCATGTGGGGCTGTGCACAAGCCCAGACTCTGTGGGGTATCACGTGCCAAATGCCACTCTGTCCTTCTAGGAGCAGCTGCGGGGTAGAGTGAAGGTGCATGTACGCTGGGATGTTAGAAACAACTCCGAGCCTAATGACTGTTTTAGTGGTGACCTGGAGCCCACAGGAAAGCAGGAGGAGCGCGCTGAATGTGCTCTCTGGTTGATTACCACCCGTTGTCAGAAATAAAGCAAGTCAAAAGAATTGTTAAACCCTGCTGCGGTTTCAGGGACCAAGTCTGCCAAACAAATAATTCTGCTGCTTGTTGTTAACGTGTCCCAGAAATGTGAAACAAAAGGTACAAGCGATATGTTGCTCCCCTCTCTAATTTTAAACGTGGTTCCACAGACAAGATGTTCCTTACCACAAACTCATTACAGAACAGCAACAATAGAGAGGGAAAGCAAAATAAAAACTCCACAACTCCCTGGGGAAGTACAATCCATTTCTAACCTTTTCTTTTTCCTTTTTTCCCTGTTATGTGCAAATAACCAGCACTGGAGGGTAAGCAGACAGAGCAGAACTACATGCTATTGACAAGCAGTGGTTAAAAGAAGAAAGGCTGATGTGAGGTTACACTGTTCTCCAGTGCACTGTGCAGGAGAGGGAAAGAATGACAGCAGAGGTGGGAAGAATTACCACTGCTTTCACAGAAGATGGACAATTGGTTCTCTGAATTATGGAAAGATCCAGCTTAAATATAATAATTAGCACAGAATGGAAATGGAAGTTACTTTCATAACAAACAGCAATTACTGAGGACGCCTGATTTTAGAAGTGAATGTGAGTTTGTAATGAATAGGGAACTGTGGAGCGGATGTACAGAAAGCAATTCAATCAGCCCAGGGATGTAAGGGGCCATGGTCAACTCTAGTTGGCGTGGTGGAATACAAACCGCATGTATTAAAATACCAATAAAGGAAACAATGGAGCCATTCAAAACATAGGCTAAGAGTTAGTCACTGTGTATTTCTCCAGACTGCGTGGTGCCACCAAATCAAAAGCTATTCATTCCAGTCACTTAGGAAGTCAAAACTAAAAGAAATGAGTTGTCCAAATGCTGGAAATGCAGGAAGGCCTGAAGTCCTCCATAAAGATGATAGTCGCCCAAAATTGCCCAGCCCTCATGGGACATGGAGGGGAGGGGGAACCACATATGATGCAACTTCTGTATCTGCAGCAGAAAAGAACAAAAAAAAAGAAAGAAAAGGCTTATCGCTTGAGAAAAATTAGAAATGCAGGAATTTCTAAGGAAAGCAGAAGAAAAGTGGCAATGAGGGGAGGCAAGGCCATAGGTGGGAAGGAGGCAAGGCTTTGCAGAAAGGGAGGCGGGGGTTAAATCTTCAGGTGAAGAGCAGAATAAGGAAGAAAGCAGAAAAACCCAGGGAGCCACAGTAGGGGAGGAGGAGGAGGGCGGTGCCCTCAAATGTTCCAAAATCCTGACAATGTTCATTAGTCTTGCCCTGAGATTTTTGGACTCGGTCCATCTGTCTCTTAATAGTGATCAGCTATGTTCAAGCACCTGCAGAAACATTAATCCTAACACCAGTCTTCTCATGTAGATTTGTAATGTTATTGTCATCTCCTATAAATAGGACTACAGAAAGATGAGAAATGAGACCAGGCAGAATGTCTTAAGCTTTGTCTAAACAAGGTGTCAAGTGGTGTTATAATTCATACCTGACAACCCTGGAGGATTTCTGCACCTTTTTTCCCAGTAGGAACAAGTCCAGGCAAGCCACACTTTCTCCTCTGTCTTCTCGACGTAAATATATAGACCAAAATTGCAATTTAATAACTGAGGAGGAGGGATCAGTCTTTATAATATGGAAGTAAAGAAAGAACTTAATGAAGGTGTATCAATCTGATGGAGGGCAAATACCAAGGAGGAGAAGGGAATGCCTCTGTGGAGCCAGGAGTGTGTGACACAGCAGGGTTATTGCAGACCAGACTGTGAAAGGGGGAATTAGGAGCTGTCCTTCAATTGCAGGAGAATGTCTTTGAGATTGGAGGCCCACTGCAATATCTTTTCTGCAGAAGCTGCTGATGAGGAAGACTGACTTCCTCGCTCGCAGCTGAGACGTGGGCAGCAGCGGAACTCACACTTTCATCCAAATATTTCACTGAATTTCCCCCAAGTGCTTTTAATATCTCATCGTTTTCATTGTGAGTTGATTTGATTTTCTTTTAGTGCCACCAGCTGCTCCACACACAAAAACAGTTGGCTGTGAACTTCGAAGTTTAACAATGATTTTCACTGCAGTTTCATGCCAGGCTTCTGATAGAAGAAGATGGAGAAGGGAAAGTAGCATATTAGGGACACACTTCTCTTCCATCTGTCCTGGAAAGGTCCCCTTCAGGTACAACACGTTCTTCTGTGGGCATAGCTACAGACATAACCCATCAGACCACAGTTTCACCTAGTCACCTGCCCCTGTTTCCAAAGCAGCTAGTGGCCAAGCGATGTAGTTGTATAAGTGTGCGCCAGGTGTTATCCTTCCCTAGGATATTCCCAGAAGTTCCCCTTGTGCAATTTTCAGCTTAGAGTCTTTTCAGTATTTTTGTATTTAATAGCCCTCGGTGGATTTTGCTCCCAGTTGTTTGCCCAGTAAGACCCTGAGGCGATGTAAGCAGCTATAAGGCTGTGCAGCTCGTAATCGCATACCTGAACTGCACCCTGTGTGAAGGACTGTCTCCTTTTGCAGAGAGCTCCTGAGATGTTCCTCTCATTTGACCCCTCTTAGCTCTTTTGTTGGAAGTCAGTAAACAACCATTCCCTGTTCACTCTTGCCTCACCACTAGCAATTTAATGCACCTCTCCCATTTCCCTTTGTTGCCATTTCTTTCCCAACATGGAGAATCACTGCTCATGTGGAAACCAAACATCCATATATCCAATTAGCCTTTTTGTCCTTCCTCGTATTTTTATGTGTCAGCTGCATCCCCTCTGAACGGAGAGGGCCAGATGTGAACACACATTTAGGACACAGGCACAGCATGAGTTTGTGGGATGGCAACATGCTGCTTCCAGTTTTGATCTTCACGCCTCCACTAATAATTCCTAATTTTCAATGTGTTAGTGTGAACAATGACAAGCACTGTGGTGATGTTTCCACACAAGAAACTATCACAAACCTAAGAGTTCATTCTGGTGAGGTATTAAACACCTTAGAGGCCAGCATTTTATATGTGAAATTAGGATTGTTTTTCCCATGTACACCACTTCATATCTCCCTACAAAGAATTTCACTGACCACCTCATCATCTCATCCTTCATTTTTATAATGTCCTTGTGCAGTTCTCACAATCAGCCTTGCATTCACTGCTCTGAATAACTTAGCATGATCAGTGAACAGACATCTAATTTTTTTCCATTTCCAGACCGTTTAGGAACACACTGAACAGCACGAGCTCTCCACACAAAACCCTGCAAGACTCCACTGATGACCTTCCTCCACTGTGAAAGCTGACCATTGTTTTTTGCCCTCTGTTTTCTTTTAATTATCCATGCACAGACCTTCTTCCTTACCCATGGCTGTTCACTGCTGCAACAGCTGATGGTGAGGGACCTCGTGAAGACAATCTTAGAAAGTTATCAGTTAGATGAATCACTCATGCCTATGTGCTTGTAAATAAATGTGTGTAAGTAGATGCGGGTTTTAAGCTTTCTTGGATGTGTAGCCACATCCCAAGGCAGTGAAGTTACTAGCAGTGATGTACCAAATGTCAACAGCAAAGTTCTCCCTGTTCTCACATGTGCCGCTTTATAGCCGAGTAATTTTGGTAATTGCAGAATAAATCCCTGAACTTCAGCATGGTTTATGCAGGTCTGGGTACATCCAAAGACTGCATTTGTAACAAACACAGGAATAAACTGTAAAAAAAGCAAACAAAAAATTGATGACAAAGTTGATATTTAGGATTTGAGTTGGAATTTGGCATTCCCATTTGGCAAAACGTTCTATCTTTGTGGATGTTTAAGCACGCATAGATCACAGCCTTCTTACTGCTCTGAGAGTGGTTCGTTCATTTTTCAATTAATTGTTTGTTTCTATTAATTTAATTAAATCATTGCAAAGTCTTGTATTTTAATCAACTGCGTCTTTTCATCCAACTTTGGGCAAATCGCAAGTGGTGTTTTCAAAAGTGCTTAAGGAGAGGATCTGGCCTGGTGATTTGTGGTCCCGGCATGAGGAGGATTTGAAAGCCAGTAGCTCACCAGCTCTAAGGCCCAGCTTCAACCCTGCACTTTTCCGCTTCTTACATGGGCCAACTGGCCATCATGTTGTGAGTGAACCAGGAGCTGACATGAACTAGCTGAATAAACTAATATGAAAAAAATAGTCCATCTGCCACCAGAAAAGACTGGTTTTGTCGGTGTTTATTTGGCACCTCAGCACGTCAGCAGCCGCCCACCAGCACAGCAGTCTGCCTTTTGCTTAAAACACTGGCACCAAAAATACACTACTTTATATTACTGCGTTATGATCTAGTCTGACATTGTGAAATAAATGTTAAAACTATCCCTTAAACTTCACCTTGCCACTGATTTTTAAATGATGTCTCAAAGAAAGAAACAGTTAAATTTAAGAAATTATCTTAAACCAATAGAACCTGAGGGAATGGCATGAAGCTGAGACAAAGGAGGTTTAGGCTGGATATTAGAAAGAGGCTCTGTACTGAGCAGGTGGTCGGGCACTTGCACAGGCTCCCCAGGGAAGGGGTCACAGTACCCAGCTTGGCTGAGTTCTGGAAGCGTCTAGATGATGCACTCAGTCCCCTGCTCTGACCTGGCTGGTCAGAGCCATGAGCTGGACTCAATGATCCTTGCGGGCCCTTCCAACTCAGGATATTCTGTGATTCTATGATTCTTTTGCAGTAGATATCACATTATATCTACTGTGAAATCTCTACTGCCAGGATAAATCTTGCAATCGGGTGGGGAAAGTTTCAGAGGCATGAAAACTTTTTGCAAAGCAAGAGAAAACCAAGGAGCACAAAAGGGCTTTTTAATTAATCCATAGAAAATGAGCCACCCCTCATGGTGCAGTAGCTCTGTGTCCCCACGGCTGCCAACCCAGGCTGCATGGTAAAGGATTCTGCAGGGTGGGAAATGCATCTCCTCCCCTCCACGTCAACAGTTTGGCAGCCAGTCTGACCCCATGGCTGCCAGCGTTGCACATGTGGCCGAGGGAAAGGGCTGCACCACAGCAAAACCCATCAGATGCAACAAGGGTGGGCTCACGTGTCAAAAGGACGTTTGCCTCCACTACTCTTGCTCTTAAGGGTTCTTAATAGAACTGCTGCAGTAACAGACAAGAGTACAAACATTGCAGAAAAGACCAAAGTTGCTTCTGACTGCTTATTTCAAGCCAGAGAGCATCTAAAAAATATTCTTGCTTTAAATGAGTAGTGGGCAAGACCAGCAGAAGTGATGACTGGAGCTCTGGGCATGGAGTGCTCTCAGAGAAGTTTAACAACATGCTGTGTCCTACAGTTCTCCATCATGGCATTTAAATATTTTATCTCTTTCCTGCACTCAGAATTATGTATTAGGAAAAGGAAGGAAGGGTCTGGAAGATTGTTTTCCTGTGTTCTTGTTAAGCTTCTCTCTCTCAAGCCTGGTGCCCATATGGCCTGTTAATAATGCAGCACTGTAATTTAACATGGTTTGCATTTGAATAGATCTTAAAGTAAGCATGGTCCAGGATAGTGCTCACTTAATATGAAGTGCACAGACCAAGGGGTACCGACAAGCAAAGCAAACTGTAAATGTGAAAAGGTGGAGGAAAAACAGAAGTCACCCCAAGCAATTCAGAAGTCTGTATTATTATCATTATTGTTATCCTGTTGAGGTTTCATCCCGTCAGCTTAAGTGGAAACGGATTACATCTTAATTCCCTTCTGCATTTCCAGTGAATCCCAGTAAGGTGCAGAGTTTTAATCAGAATGTGGAAGTAGGTTTTTTTAGAAAGAGCTTGTCATTTCATTCTAACTTGCTCAGGGAAGGTGCTTCACTACAAATGGGGAAAAGAGAAGAAAGATGTGAAAGAAGACTGAAAAAAAAAGAGAAAGAGAGAGAGAGAGAGAAAGAAAGAGAGAAGGCATCATAGAATCACAGAATGGGTTGGATTGGAAGGGACCTTAAAGATCATAAAGTTCCACCCCCTGCCATGGGCAAGGACACCTCTCTCTAGACCAGGCTGCCCAAGGCCCCATCTAAACTGGCCTTGAACACTTACAGGGAGGGGGCAGCCACCACTTCCCTAAACCTGTTCCATTGCCTCACCACCCTCATATTGAAGAATTTCTTCCTAACATCCAATCTAAATTGACCCCCTTCTAATTTAATACAGCTAATCCTCATCCTATTGCTACATGCCTTTCTAAAAAGTCCCTTCCCAGCTTCCTTGTAGGCCCCTTCAGGTACTGGGGGCTATAAGATGCATCCAGAGCCTTCTCTTCTCCAAGCTGAACAAGCCCAACTCTCTTAGCCTGTCTTCATAGGAGAGGTGCTCCAGTCCTCCAATCATCTTCATGGCCCTCCTCTGGACCCATTCCAAAAGTTACATGTCCTGCTTTACTGGGGACTCCAGAACTGGACACAGTACTCCGGGTGGGGTCTCACGAGAGCAGAGTAGGTGAGCAGAATCACCTCCCTTGACCTGCTGGCCATGCTCCTTCTGATGCAGCCCAGGATACCATTTGCCTTCTGGGCTGTGAACACTCATTGTTGGTTCATGTCGAGCTTCTCATCCACCATCAACCCCAAGTCCTTCTCTGCAGGGCTGCTCTCTATCACTTCATCTCCCAGGTTGTATTGATGATGAAGATTGCCTCAACACAGGTGCAGGACCTTGCACTTGTCCTTGTTGAACCTCATGAGGTTCACATGGGCCCACTTCTCCAGCTTTTCCAGGTCCCTCTGGATTGCATTCCATCCTTCCAGTGTGTCAACTGCACCACCCAGCTTGGTGTCATCCACAAACTTTCTGAGGGTGCATTCAACCTGACCATCAATGTCATCGATGAAGATATTGCATAATACCATTCCCTGTACAGACCCCTGAGGGACACCACTTGTCACATCTCTCCATCTGGACGTCGAGCGTTTGATGACTACTCTCTGGGTGTGACCATCCAAGCAATTTCTTATCCACCAAACAGTCCACCCATCAAATCCATATCTCTCCAGTTTAGAGAGAAGGATATTGTGGGGAACTGTGTCAAAGGCTTTACAGAAGCCCAGATAGATGACATCCATTGCTTTTCCTCTGTCCACCAATGTAGCCACCCCCTCATAGAAAGCCACTAGGTTGGTCAGGCAGGATTTGCCCCTGCTGAAGCCATGCTGACTGCCACGAATCACCTCCCTGTCTTCCATGTGCCTTAGCATAGCTTCTAGGAGAAGTTGTTTTTCTGAGGTATCCCCACACACAGAGGTGAGGAAGAAGGAAGGGAGGAAGGGATAAAGGAAGGCAAAAGGGGAAAGGGAAGGGGAAGGGAAGAATGAGCTAAGGAGTTGATGTTTAGCTTTGTGTTAGCAAAGCTGGGAGTGAACTAAGAAGACTTCATAGCAGTGAATATGACTGTGCTATGGATGCAGGGCTTATATGGCTCTGGTCAGGGACAGGCACACACCCTAGGTTATGCAATGGCTGCTTTCTGAGTGACACAGATGGGAGGAAAGAGGACTTCGGGCAATGCTTATGTTACAACCATCACCATGGACACTGTCCCACATTCACCAAACCTTTGGGTTTGGAGATACAGCTGCTATTTCTTCTTCTTCTGAAAGGTAAGAAAAGATGAACCAAAGTGTAAGCAAGCCTTTCAGACTTGAGAAACACTGTGTCATGACTGCGATTAAGCCATGCCTTTTCATTAACAACTACAGCAGGCCCTGCTTCAAGACAACCCATAGGAAGCAAAGGAAGGGTGAGCATACGGTTTGGCCAGTGTATTTAATTTTACTGCACCTCTACAATCTCTGTCCCACGAGGTCAGAAAAGAGGTTTGGTAGAAGTCTATAAATGGAAGAATACGTAGTGTTCATATGGCTATTTTTGCTGCCAAGAGCTGGTCCTGACCTGGATTGATGGGCAGGAGAAGGGCAGGTCTTGTGCAAGAGCATGTTTCCTCCAGCAGCCTTGTGTCCTCATGCTGCCCGCTCTCACTGCCAGGTACAGCCACCATTAGGACGCAGCCCTAGATGAAGGCCATGGGGTTTTGCACATCAGGGATCTCAAAGGGCCTCTCTCTCCTCAAAGGAGAAAGGAAAAAAGTTTTAATAGATGGGAAATTCAGTTCACTTAATGGGTTTCCAGTGATTATTCACCAACAGTAACACTTTTTATTTGATTTCTACCCACAGCACCCCAGCTAACATAATGCTTAAGTATTCAGAGGAGACAAAACCAATTATGTAACTTTGTGATATCTAAGCAATAATAATGAAAAAGCTCCATTTCTATCAGAGTTAGGGAAAAACAAGACCTATTACTCACATAACATTTAACTCACTACAGTTCTTCTGTCTCAAAGCAGTAATAAAATGTAAGCGCACTGCACATGCTGTTGAGAGAGCAGATTGCCACAGATTTACTAGAGAATCTGAAACTTTCTGCCTACACATGAATAGGTAACTGAAATATCAGTGTAACAATGAAATACAGCTTCCAAGGGAAAAAAAAAAACCTCCTCCCAAAGTGCATGTGGCATAAAAAATGGATAAATAAATGTGAGGTTGAGAAACACAGTATCAGCTTTTGTTCCTGTTCTGGAAACATTGGGCAATGGAGGCTGTTCCCCAAATTACAAGTCTAAGGAAATTTGCCAGGGTGTTGTGGGTTTTTTCCCTCCAGTCGCTCCCTTTATAAAGGCAGCTTGAAAATCGCGGAAGTAAAACAAAGCACGCTCCCCCCTGTGCATCATCGGGATCTGTCAAGTCGCATTCTGCACAGGTTTGCACGCATGGAGCCCACGTTTTTGGCATGTGCCTGAATTGGAAAGGAGAGATGGAACGCCCAGTACACGATGGGGAGTTGCTGGCTTACTCGGGAAAGCTGGCTGCCAGGAAAGATGACAAACCATTCACTAGTCAATAATGTGACATCGTTTTTGAAAGAGGAAATCCTCTCCTGACGTGCCTTTGCAGGATTATTGTCCATAAGACTTGAGAAGAAAATGATTGTTTCTCCCCTGGACCGGGTAGGCCTTGGCTTTGCAGAAGTACACGCTTTTGGGAACGGCTCTCCTCCAGGCATGCCACAGGAGGGATGGAGACAGCACACGGCTGAATCCTTGTAGCAGGTCATTTGGTCTGCATGTCTTCAGAAGGAAACATTAAAGGAACCAACTTCTGAAAATATTTTATATAAATGTATATCCGTCTGCACACGTACATACACCACATGCCTGCTTGCTAAGGAGAAAGATACATTAGAAGTCAATAGCAGCACTACAGATGTAACTTGGATGCTTTGTGAATTCCACAGAACAGCTTACATCCCAATGACATGGTCCAGCACACCACCTAACTTCAGATTTCTTGATAAACCACCTGCTTATTGATTACCTGACAAGCTCACAAAACCTCCATCAGCTATCCACAGCTTAAATTTTGGCTAAGGATTAATTTAAGAGGTTTTATGCAATGCAGTCAAATTTACTTTAGCTTTGCAAGACTATAATATTCCCAGGCTCCAGAGAACTTACTGTAAAAAAAATCCACTTCTCCCCATACTTAAAGTGTGCACAAGAATATTATGAAGCATAACTCCTCATGATCCCTCAATGCTATCGTGCCCCAGTTATACCAGAATTTGTTGATTTTAACTTCCTCGTTGTGTCATTGCCAATGGATACATTTACTCTTCTTATCTAAGGTTTTATCTTTCAAACTTTCTTCTAAAAGAAGAAACATCAACAGCATCTAGACATATGAGAAGGAAGTTGCTTGTGATCTCATACAAAGGATTTGCACCCTTAGCATTTTTGTGACTGCTGACTTTTTAAATCCTACTTTGTGACTTTCACAGCTTGGATTTTAACTCGCTGAACTGGAAGAACTTTGGGACAAGATGGCTTGATATAGACACTGATCTTTTTTTCTGAGCACTATCTGCTGAGAAGAACAAAGAGATATATTAAAAGTACCTACAAATCTGTATGCGGTCTTCAAATGGGAGTATACATCATAAAGATTTCCTGCACTGCATCTACACTGGAAAGCAGTTAAATCAAGGTTAGATACACATAATGAAATACTTGTGAAGTACAAGGGATGTTTCACACAAGGCAGCTACCAGGTGCATATTTCTGTTAACTACACATCTGTCTAGTAATGATTTACAGTTTGAAATATGTGGAGTTTTGTTTGTATTAATGTGTGTTGACTGCAAACAGAAGTTACACCCAGCTAGAGTAAGCATCTTTTCTGGAATGCATCCACACCAATTCTGAGAAGTTCAGTACCCCTTACCTCCACTGGCAGCTCTATGTGCCCCTCCCTCGCACCCTCCAGGTGGGTTACCGCTGCATTACCACAAATTTGTTTAGTTCAATTTCACTTCATCCACCACTCTTCCACCATCCCTTCTGCTTTAGAATCACAGGCTGGTTTGGATTGGAAGGGATCTCAAAGCCCATCTAGCTCCAATCCCCCTGCCATGGGCAGGGACACCCTCCACTAGCCCAGGCTGCCCAAAGCCCCATCCAGCCTGGTCTTGAACTCTGCCAGGGAGGGGGCAGCCACAGCTTCTCCGGGAAGCCTGTGTAAGTGCCTCACTACCCTCACAGGGAACAATTTCTTCCTAATATCTGATCAAAATCTGGCCTCCTTCAGTTTAAGGCCATTGCCCCTTGTGCTGTCACCCCATGATCTTGTAACCAGCCCCTCCCCAGCTTTCTTGTAGGTCCCCTTCAGGTACTGGAAGGCTGCAATAAGGTCTCCCTGAAGCCTTCTCCTCTCCAGGCCGAACAAGCCCAGAGCTCAGCCTGTCTTCACAGGAAAGGTGCTCCAGCCCCCTGATCATATTCATGGCCCTCCTCTGGACTTGCTCCAACAGCTCCATGTCTGTCTTGTGCTGGGGACCCAGAGTTGGACACAGTACTCCAGGTGGGGTCTCACAAGAATGGAGAAGGTAATAAACTGTCTGTGCAGTCATCCCATAGCTTGATCCAGAGCCTTTAATACCTGGTTAGGATTAAGATTGGAATAAGCTGCTCTCACCTGTTTATCCAGTGCTACGAGCCCAAGGGAGAGCAGGGAGATCATCCTCCTTATGACAACTATTTTACATTTCTTATTTGCATCTTATTTGTGACATTTCTACCAGCATCGCTAGCACATGTGATGGCTGCCGCTTTAGGAAGTGCGTATGGAAGACGTTTTGTCAGTTACCTTTCATTTTCTAAGCCAGATCCAAATGATCAGTCACCTGTCCATGAACATCCTTTCAACTCATGCATGTCCTCATGTGCAAGACCTGTACCTCACTCAGGGAAGCTATGGGAGCAAGGCTAGAGTTTTTTTCTTTCAGTGCAGAGTCTCCCTGTCTGTCGCAGAGCAGGCTAAATCCTGGCGCAAGTTCCGCAAAATGGATCGCACTTCCTGCCATCCTTTCATCTGTTCCAAGCCATCAGTTCACGTGCGAATTATGGGTGGGTTGTGGTTGTCCCCTGCGCTTTCAGTGTTCTCCCCAAAGCAGGTGTTTCTGCCAGGTCCGTACAGAGGCTCTGTTCACAGGCGGAAAGCCGTGGAAAGGCTGAGAAAATTGGGACTGTTCAGCCTTGAGAAGAGAAGACTAAGGGGGGACCTAATTAATGTTTATAATTATCTTAAGCAGGGGATGCAGGGGAAATCAGCCAGCCCCTTTTCAGTGGTCTGTGGGGACAGGACAAGGGGCAATGGCCTCAAGTTGGAGCACAGGAAGTTCCGCACCAACATGCGGAAGGACTTTTTCACAGTGAGGGTGACAGAGCCCTGGGACAGGCTGCCCAGGGGGGTGGTGGAGTCTCCTTCTCTGGAGATATTCAACATCCGTCTGGATGCCTATCTCAGTGAAATGTCCTAGGGAGCTGCTTTGGCAGGGGGGTTGGACCCGATGATCTCTCGAGGTCCCTTCCAACCCCTACAATTCTGTGATTCTATGATTACACAGTTCAGGGTGTGCAGTGTCGCACCCGTAATGCATCAGTTCCTTTGTGCTTATGGCACACCTAGCTTATGCCTCTAGTTGAGGATTTCTTGAGTACCCTTCTCTTTTCAGTGGGTGTGTTTAAAATGGTGCCTGTTTTCTGAAGCCCAGCTACACCAATCACTACACATCCATTCACGACAAATAACACACTGATTTAACTGGGTTGGAGGAGGGATGGGACGGATGGTTCCTGGCTCGCTAAAGGTGTGAAGGCAGAGCATGTTGAGGATGGTGCTGGCTGCTTGCAGCAGGTCACACTGAGGCAAAGGTCATGGGGAGGGTACAAAAGATTCCCCTCATGTGTATACACCTGCAAAGAACTGCCACTGCTCTCAAACACTGACTGGCACACAGTGTTGGTATGCAGGATTCCGCCTCTCCTCACAGCTCCAGCCTAAAATTGTCTATTGTTTGGGGCATGTCTCAGTTGATTTCACTCTACAGTTTTGGACCAGCTAAGAAAAAATCATGGCCGTGGGTTTCCAAATCTCCATGAGGCACTAATGATGGCTTATTTGCCATGACCTTTTATTTTATCAAGAGCAGTGCATGTGGATTCTCATGCACTTTCCTTGCTCATGCTGCACAGGTCCACAGAAATATAAAACCCTAACTGAAAGGAGATTAAATTAGATTTGGGAGATGAGAAGTCCTAAAAAAAGAAAACAAAAACCCTAATCAGCGTATTCTAATGATGGAAGACAGTTTAAAGAAATTTAATGCCATGTAATACATCTTTAAAAGGCAGCTTTTTACAGCTGTACATCTTTTCCAGTTTGCTTATGCCTGGTAACAAGTAGCACTGAGATACAAAATGCATTAGAAGCCACCACACAGCACAGCCACTCACTGAGACAGCAAGTTAATTCAGCATCATTTTCTTGTCATTTCAGACAGAGGTGACAAGTTCTAGAAGTACCTGGCTGTTTGTCCTGTGTCCTTTTTTCTTACCCCACTGAGAAACCACCCTTGCAGCTGTTCTGCTTGGTCAGCATGTATTCACCAAGGGGAGATCGTGCTCAAGTAATATCATAGCCTTCTATAATCTCATCACTGGCTGGGTAGATAGAGGGAAAGCAGTGGATGTCATCTACCTTGACTTCAGCAAGGCTTTTGATACTGTCTCCCATGACACCCTGATAGCAAAGCTGAGAGAGCATGGGATAGATGAGTGGACAGTGAGGTGGGTTGAGAATTGGTTGTCAGGCCAAGTTCAGAGGGTGGCGATCAGCGGAGCAGAGTCTGACTGGAGGCCTGTGACTAGTGGTGTTCCCCAGGGCTCGGTGTTGGGTCCAGTCCTGTTTAACATCTTCATTGACGACCTCGATGAGGTAATAGCATCGACCCTCAGCAAGTACCCCATGATACAAAGCTGGGAGGAGTGGCTGATATGCAGGAACACTGCGCTGCCATCCAGCGAGACCTGGACAGGCTGGAGAGCTGGGCAGGGAGAAACCAGATGAGGTTCAACAAAAGCAAGTGTCGAATTTTGCACCTGGGAAGGAGTAACCGCTGGAATCAGTATAGACATGAAGATGACCTGTTGGAGAGGAGCTTGGTGTCATCAGCAAATTTGCTGGGGGTCAACTCAATCCCACTGTCAATATCATTAATAAAGATAATGAACACTGCCAGTCCCATCATAGACCCTTGAGGAACACCACTTGTCAGAGTCTTCCATCTGGACTTGGAGCCATTGACCACCACCCTCTGGATGTGACCATTCAGCCTATTTCTGATCCACTGAACTGTCCATCCATCAAACCCATATCTCTCCAACTCAGAGAGAAGGATATCGAGGGGAGCCATGTCAAAGGCCTTGCCGAGATCCAAACAGATGACATTCATAGCTCTTCCCTTGTCCACTGATGCAGTTACTCCATTGTAAAAAGCCACTAGGTTGGTCAGGCAGGACTTGCCCCTAGTAAAGCCATGATGGCTGTCTTGAATCACCTCCCTGTCCTCCATGTGCCTCAGCATAGCTTCTAGAAGGATCTGTTCCATGATCTTCCCAGGCACAGAGGTGAGGATGACAGATTGGTAGTTCCAAGGGTCCTCATTCTTACCCTTCTTATAAATGGCTGTGATATTTCCTCTTAGTCATTGTTATAGAACCTGTCTTCTGCCACGAGCCAACAATTGGAATTAAAATGTAGTTTCTTCCATGACTTGGGGAACTCTTTCAGTTCATGGTTGTTAAGAGAGGACTGGCCAAGGGCTAGCCTGACCAAAGGATGTTCGTGAAACAATTCTGTGGTGGATGACCCTGTCGCATAGGTGCCTGCCTCAGCCAATGAGCTCCTAACCCAGGATGAGTCGCAGTAGCATTCCTATTCAACCTCAGGGACAGGGGTACACACACTGCACTAGGGTCTGCAGACACGCTTCCCAAGCAAGGGTCAGTCTAAGCACAGTCACGCACTTAATGAACTTGGCTGCTAATGGCATTCAGTTCATGGGTCTGGGCACACATTAATCTGACTTAGCCCTTCCAAAATGCACGTAGTGTGGATATAAAGCCCCCAGCACCAAGTGTTTTCAACTGTGCATCTGTTCCCACTGGACCACAATACTCGCTGATGTAGACAAAAGCACCAGCATGATAATCCAAGCTGTTCAGCCGCATTATCCTCCCTCTGAGGCTCAGAAACCCCAAGCTGCTTCTTCCTACATAGTCGCCTTCACTCATGTATCACTGGCACAGATAGAGATGTGGAACAGCCACAGATGTTAGGCCATCTTTCTCCTAAACACCCCAGTGACCACTGGGAAAGCATAGGTACATAGAAACTTTAGATTACCACCACCCCCTCCCCCACCCCCCCAAAAAAAGGGATGAGCTGTAGATTTATTTTCATTGATCTGTTTCCAACACAGCAGTCTCCTCCTCTCTCCAAACAAAGCGTTCCCTTCTGTTGCCTAATACCACCAGTATGTGTTAAGCTCTGGGAGATGCTATACTCTCTACAAAAGACAAGAGCATTCTGCTCACAGGAAACACTATTTCCACAGGAAGTTTAAGCTGTTCCAAAACTGGGCTTGAACAGGGTTGAAGTTCCTCCAGTGAGCTGTATTTTACCCTCCCCGTGCAGCACTTTGCCCCTCAATGTGTAAAAGGACCATGCAAGAAATTCCTTCCAGCCTGTACATTTGCTGTTAGTGAAAGCCATACAAGTCGTGCTTTTGAAATGTTCAGAATTTCCATCAAATCACTTACTGCTGCCAAATGCGTAGAACAACTTAATTAAGGTTTAAAAAAAAAAACCAACCCAAACCCATCATGTGCAATCAGGATCTTATTATTACAAGAGAAAACCATTATTGCAGTGACCCCACATCTTTCAGGAGAAGGCACAAAATGGTTTCTGCACACAGAAGATGGAAAAATGCTCTTAATGAGACAGTTGGACAATAAAGAATAAAACCTATCTGGATTTCAAGAAATCTGAAAGTCCTTGAAAATATGTTTTCATTTAAGGGGGTTTAAGGCAGACATGTTGCACATACCAGCTTTTTAAAGCAACAGGGTGGAACTGCATTAGTGGGCTAGTGGCAAACAAGGTTCTGTGGTACCTCTCTGAGTTAGTGCCAAGCAGCTTTGATTGTTTTTGTTACAGAGAGACTGCAGCTAGAATAGACTGGTAGGGAACAGGCTGCACCCTAAAAATGGAAAAGGACAATAAAATAAAGGATGCATTGTCAGACATTAAATCAGATTTTACCAAAAGCAGCTTCACTGTGTGTTGGCCAAGTCTCCGGTCCTGTTCTGTAACTCTGTTGCAAGAGCAAAAGGGTGCAGTGAATTGAGCTCCTAACAGTGCTCTTGTTCCCTGGTTGAACTCCAATTTTTCTTTCCTTAGGGACAGGGGGGTATGAACAGTAGTAGGGAAAATCAATGATTCCTGATGAAGCCTCACATTTCATCTGACTGGCGCAGGAAGCTGGGAGGCCTCTGGCCTTGGATGGCCCGTCCCATGCAGTACAGAGCAGCAGAGACTGTAAGATCACCCTTGCAGCCTCACTGTGAAGCGGTGATTCAAAGTTTCTGGAGGGCAGATGTCCACATGAGGAAGCCCCTGCTCAGCATGGGGCATTCTTTGAGATCACGTGGAGAACAGGTAACAAACAGACCCCCACCATTGTGGTATTTCCCCCTTTTTTCTTTTTTTTTTCCTTTTTTTTCCCTTTTTTTAAACAGCACTGTTATATAATTTGCTTTGTCAAATCCTATTTCTCATCATTATCCTTCACAGATTTGTCAAGAAGCAGCCACATTTACTTTTCTGCCTTTTCTGGTAGACATGCTTTCCTGGACTAAGAGCGATGGAAGTCTTGATAAAACATGTGAATCAGAGATGACAGTTGTCTTCCTCTTAAAAAATAAAAAAGAATTGAAGAGGCAACTGAGGCTCCTGCATGATTCCAGCACAGGGAAAACTCTCCTTCTTTCTGCTGATCCAGAGGTAACTGGCCAATGAGGACTGGCTGCATAAAGTTCCTCTTTTGCAGGGTCTCTGTTCAGATCACAGTGTCTGCTCCAAAATCTGATAAGTTTTTTGTAATTTTTCCCTTTGATTCAATTGGTGTTTTCAAGAAGCCTTTCTCTGTAGTTATACTTTGGGATTTGGAAGTGACATTGTATTGATTCTGCGAAGTTTACAGAAAATACTGGAAGCTTTGAGTGATCCTTTGTGACCTTCCTCAGCACAGAGCTTCAGAAAATATTTGGGAAAATATTCAAAATCAGTAAAATTTGTCAATCTTTTCCAGTGCAACCTGCCTTCTATCTATAACTGAGGAATCAAAAAAAGTCTATTGGATCAAATAACCTACCCTGGACTTTTCCTGCACTCAGCATCTCAGCAAAGTTAATTGGGTCTCCAAGATGTAATAGAGAGCAGAGTTTAAGATACTCAAAGCAGAATTTAACACTCTACCGTGTAGTCAGTGATACAGATTTCTTTTCTTCATCCCTGCCTAAAGAACTTACGGTGACAAATCAAATCCCTGTTAACGCACTTCCTGAGCATTTGCCCTACAATATTCTTGCTCCTTGTTCACAGAAAAAAAAGGTGAAGGATTCCACCATTTGGGTATAATTATCTCTGATGGCTTGTTATTTTATAGCATCCTATTTCCCACCCACAGTATGAATTCTTGCTTGTACACTACCCAAACATTAGCAGCAACTACTTACCAATGACATCTCTCCATTATTGCTGCTTTCTCTTCCCTAAGGAAACATGACTGTCTACCCATCCATCTGCCTGTCTGACAGTTTCCCCAGCCCGTCCTAAACAAGGCCTGGTTCTTGGCCAGGTGCAGTGACATTTGACAGGAACACTTAAATCCAAAAATTAACAAGCTTCATCAAAAGGAAAATCAGGCAAAGGGGAGAGACCCAAATTACCACCGCCACTGTGGGAAAGGCAGGCAGAGCTGAGTTGTTCTCCACTTGGCAGCAGCTTCATGGCCGATGAGCGGGCATGTCCTCACCTGCCCATGGGTGCAGTGGGGTCCCTGCCTAACCTCTGTCAACATTGATCCTTGTCCTTTGCAGTGGCAGAAGAGTATAATCAGGGAAGAGACAACGTTATTATCACAAGGGAAATGACACAAACATATAAGAAAGCTACTGGACCTAGAGGTTTCATCAGTTGTGCAGCTCATGGGACAAACTGTCTCTTCTTTATGTGATGTTCATGCCTAAAATCCCCTTTTCTGCATCTGACCCCGATTTCCTCAGCACTGTACAAATACAGAATACAAAGACATCCTCTCCTTCTTCCTGCAAAAGCTTTAGTCATTCTTACGGCAATTTCTCCTGATTGTGTGTCAAAAAAACCCCAATAAAGACAACAAATTGTGGAATAAAGATAATATAGAGTGACAGGGAGAACGTATGTAAAAAAATGTGTAATGAAGCCAAACCATTGCTAGTGTAAAGTCTCAAATACAATTAGTAACTTTGGATATGCCACTAGATTTATACCGCATCCTCACTGGATGTGTCGCTGACAATACCTCCAAGGGGCCTGATTTCTCAGACACGGTTGCTCAGCGCTGTGAAATAAAGTGAAATCTGTGTATGGAGTTCGTGCAGCTGCTGATCCAATGTGAATGGCTGAAATTATTGCTCCCTCAGCCAGAAGTTCCCTCCCTGTAAATATGATGAGTGAACTGACCATATGCATGCTCCAAATCTGCTATAATGTGAAACAGAATAGGTAGCTTTTATCACACTTGGTCTATTTCTGGCTCCAGTAAACAAAAGTAAATCTGTCCTGTCACCTTAGCAGGCGGGATTTTCCCTCTCTCTCTCATGGGCACTAAGAGTTTTTGACAAGAAAAGTGCATTTTATTCGAGGAAAAGGGGAAGAAGCAAAAATAAACATAATGCAATGTCTCAAAAATTCAGTCGACTGTGCAATTCCAAATCAACCATGGAGCAGCAAAGCCCTTCAGCCCTGGCCAACCCAAAACCCTCCCAAGGGCCAAGTGAGACACAGGAGAAACCAAAGGGCTCCCACCGCATGAGATAGCCTTCACACAGGTTACATCAGCCTAGCTGACCTACCCGGGCTCAGCCACCATGTCAAATTTTCACCTCCCTGAATCTAACATCGTTTTCCCTCAGAGTCAGGTTGATGCTATTTTTGACTCTGGTCATGATGGCTAGCCCATCACAAGAGGGACTCCCAGGACTAGCAAACAACCATTGCTGGGCCATGCTGGGTCAGTTTTCCTTATCAAAGCACCCCACAAGCTCAGGGTGTAAGGCAGCTCCTCTCCAGCCTGACTTCAGTGCTCTATCCTGAGGCAATTGGAGCTGCACAAAACAGGAAGTCAAAACAGGCATCAAAAAACATGCAGGCTCCAGGGAAACTGCTGGAAACCCTGTTTGAAGGACTACAACTGCTCACTCGTAGCTACTGGATCACTTCGGCCATTTGTCACAACAAATGCAGCCACTCCCCAGGGAAGGGGTCACAGCACCCAGCTTGGCTGAGGTTAAGAGGTGTCTGGATGATGCGCTCAGTCCCATGCTCTGACCTGGCTGGCCCAGTGTGGAGTCAGGACTTGGACTCGATGATCCTTATGGGACCCTTCCAACTCAGGGGATTCTGTGATTCTATGATAATTCCAAAGCACAAAACAAAACCAAAGCCAAAATGAACATTGGGTAAGGAAGGTTATACTTGACAGAATAAAGGAAGACTGTGAAAGTTGCGTCCCCCACTCTTTTTCCAAATGGAAGCGTATAAAATAATCTCAAAATCCAGTGGTTACAAGGTTTGCAGTCTTGGTCAAGAGGGTGAAAATCTGGTCTTGATCAAGAGGGTGAAAATCCCCCCAAATTGTTTTGTCATGTTTCAATTTAATTTTGCTACCTCCTTTTTCTGCCCTTTGGGAAGTTCAAGAAATCATGCGGGGCATTGAGGAGGGAGTATCAGTGCTCTGTGTAAATTTCAGAGAAAAAATGTGTAGGAACACTTCTTTTTTAACCTGGGGAAGTTTTAAGCCCCTTTCCCCTACCCACAAATCAGGAAAAATGGGAATGACTTTGGGATATCATTGTCCTAATCCCCATCACGGAGGAAGAGAGCTGTCTACGTCAAGTCACCGTACATCCTCATACCAAAGGACTCCTTTTCTAAAGAAAAGAAAATTCTGTAATCCTGTTCCTATTCACAGTTTTCTGCCAAAACTCTTTGCAGGCTGTTTGTGGGTGAAGATGAAGAGCTCTTTCATAGACATGTGGTTACTTTGACTTAATTTCCTTCAATTCATTTTATCAGCTGCTGCAATTATTTCTCTTCACAGAAACCCTTCACTGTCTGTTATCAGATTCCCGGCACCGTGCGGCTGAGTACCCACAGCAATACTTACCACCGGTGTCAGTGCCCGAGCCTAGCCTGTCTTCTTCTGAAGGCCAGGCTTTTTGCAGGCCATTCGCCACCATCAGGCTTCACAGTTCTCTGCCAGAGCCCCTGGCCTTGCACCCAGGGACATGCAGAAAGGTGGCCCACAGCAGCAGTGACCAAGCAGGCTGGTGCTAGCCTGGGCCGAGTCCTTTCCCTGCCCACAAATCCTGACTACAGGCAACTCTGACAGGTTTCTGGGAAGAGGGCTTTCACTCGTGTGAGCAGGGGTCCGTGAGAGCAAATGATCTGCATCAATAGCACCTTGCTCATCACAAAAAGCCACGGGAGCTATAAAATTGAACGTATTTGTTGTATACTTCTTATGAGCACTAATGCCTCTAGGCTATTGACTCTTCATTTCCCTTCATGGTGTCTTTTACTCTAGTGGCATTTTTATCAGGTTGATAATTCAGATATATAAGAATCCCCTGGTATCAGCATTAGTTTTGTCAAATCCCTTATCCACTGCGTGAAAACAGACAGGCATTTTTGTTGAAACAACAAATCCATTATGTCAACACAATTAATTCTGTTCACTGACTAAAACATTCTGTCGAGGAACAAAAGGCATTAACCTAATATCTTTATCTAGTTGACAAAAAACAAATTAGTTCAGAGTCTTTGATGTCATTGTGGCTTATGCCAAGGAAAATCCTCCTTGTCGACATACCATTTTATCATCATTTTGTGGGGAGTCAGGATACACGGGTTTCACACAGGGAGTTACTTCATCTGCCTGTGCCTGCATTTCCCTCTGTCTGTCTGTCTGGACCAGGGTTTCTGCAGAGAACTGTTTCTCATTATGTCCTTGTACCATGACGATCTGTTCCCTGGGTCAGGGACCATCATTTCTCTGCGTGTTTATTTTTGTAACACAAAAGGAAAGGAATGGGTTCCCTCTCTGCTCCTGCAGCACCAACAATAAGTATTTGATGTCTCTTGGCACTTCTTAATGCTATTATAGACCGAATTGCTTTCAAAGTCATTGGTGAACACAAGGGGTTTCGGGGCTCCGAGCTTCTAAATGAGATCAGCTATCGATGCATGTCTCCCCATGCCTTAAGGAAAGTCCCTCTCTTCTCACATGTATGTTTTTTCCTACAGCCATTGAAAATTAGAGGTTTAAATTTGACTTTATTTCTTTGGGGAATTATTTCATTACAGAGAGACCTCAGGTTTCACTGAAGTGCTTAACATTGGGCTACATATACACAAAGAAAGGCAGTTTTACACTGGGGGAATGGTCTCTTTTTTCCCCTCCCTTTGCCTCAGAAGAGGTGAATTACATTACAAGTTGAGTTTTTTAATCAGCAAAGTAGGGAATTAGTCAGGCCTGCCTCCCTGAGGCTAAGGTCTGGCGGTGGTTTCCCTCAGCTTCTCCCGGCACCAGCATGGATCGTCTGCAGTGGGCCTGTGACTGGAAAGTATGTGAGCAGATGATGCAGACAAAGCCAGCCTGTTGTAGGGACAGCCTCTGTGAGCTTACAGCAGGCTGAGATGCAGATAAGGGGCAGGACTGGCACTGGTGGCACTCCAGCCACTCCTTTAACATCCATGGATGTGTCTGTCAGGATAGCAGCCCTTCTGGCTGCAGGAGTAACCCACATGCATAAGTCCAAATTTGTTTCCCCATCAGCACAGGGTTTGTGCAGCACCTCCAGCACCCCATTTGGCCATGCCACATAAAGTCAAGGGCTCCTCTGTTCACCCTCTAAGGAAGGCCCTCCTTTAAAGACGCCCATGTGATGTTGTGCTATTAGCACTATACACAATTGTGCATGCAGATCAGTGTTGCCTTTTTGCTGAATAGAACGGCTGTTACAGAGAGGATTCTGGCTGGGATTTATCACATCAAAGCTACATCTCTGATCTTCCAGAGAAAACCTGTGCATGTCCCAGGTTTGCTTTTCTTCAGTGTCCATCTGGAAATGTCCGTAGAGGCACTTCTTTTCCTTGTAATGAGAATAAAGGTATCTCTTGATGGAGAATAGGGCTGTGAAGTGCTATTGCATGCAGTAATCTGAGTTAGAACCAAGTACAAATACACCTTTAGAAGATGGACATCTCACATTCATGACTTGGCAGCCCACTCCAGCTTCCTTACATACAATGAAAGCAGCAGGACACCGTCAGTCTTTGAAGTTCTGCAGGTCCTGCACACACAGGATGGGGCGTGAGGCCATGTGAGGTTCATCCCAGCTGCTTGCTTACTGGGAAACTGTGCTTGCTGATCTATGGGACTAACATTTGGTAGCAGATTTGGGAGGCTGACTTTAAAAGAAAAAAAAAAAAAAAAAGAATTAAAAAGTTGCCTACAATAAACATTCAAGAAAAATCCTGAAATGGTACTTCACCATATCTAAACCTCTTTCAGGTCACTTGCCCACGCTGCTTTTTCAAACTCCCAGTAGCTAGGTTTTCCTCCTTACGCTTTTTAAAAGGCAACGCTGTAGCTCCACGCAGCACATATGGAATGATTGTGAATTGTGTGGTTATCAATGGATTCCTGATTAGCAATTTTTTTCTTCCATTTATGCCTGCAGTGATTAAGAAATATCCAGCTCTTTCTTTCATTTTTAAAGAAAATTTACGTCTTTAGCTTTCCCCTCCCCACCACCCCCCATTCTGGTGGAAAACAATCTATTCGGGTTGATCTGCAATTTGGCCCTCTGCTATGGTCATGCACTGTTTTAGAGTAGCTTATGAATCACAGTTCTGAGCCAAATTTCTAACATACTTATGCATATGCTTACCTTTAAGCTGGCAAGTGATCCCTGCAAGATCAATAATGCTGTGTTTAAGTACGTGCTTAGGGGCTCTGCTGTGCTGAGTCCTAAGTGTTCAGAGTCTACAATGCTGAATTCCTGGTGGGTAAATGCTGCAGCCTTTGGATTTGTTATAGTTTTAATTTAACAGCCAAGGCTTCTTCGTTTGCTAGGTGACTGCTGTCCCCTAAGCATGTTTGCTATGACGTTTTGTTGAGCGATCGTCTCAGCGCTCCCACAGACCTCACCTGCTGTATCAGCTTAAGTACTCCGTGCTCTGAACTTCAGAGGCAGCACAGAAGTTACTGGCAGGATCAGACTATGTGGTAGCTATTTAGCTAGCTTGGCTAATGAGATGCTTTTCCAGGGTGAGACAGATGTTGCCTATACACACAGGCACAGAGAGAAACCCAGATCTCTGGAAATAGAATTGCTGCCTTCGGGAAATGTTCTGCTCAACGTACTTGCAAATGCTCGCGGGAAGCCATCCTGTTTCACCTAGCTGAACTGAGATAATTGGCTAGGGATTTTCTATCTCCAGTTCCAAACTTTTCTGGTATTAACTGGAATGCTTCGATACCCAGTCTCTGAGGTTCTGCTGTGTTTCTTAAGCTAGGCTCACTGAAATCATCTGCAAAGCCTTATTAAAACATTGCTTCAAATCATTTCACGGCCAGAGCCGATATGTCTAATGTACTGTCATAATACTTTAGATAGCATCTGTACAGAGGGTCCCTTAAATAGTTTTAGTCTTGTTCCTCTGTTACGTTTTTCCACTTATTTGCCCTGTATATTAAATCTGCTGTACACAAATTCTTCCTAAATAGAAGAACTAAGTTTAACTTTCAACACAGAGCATTTCCCTTCCAGAGACAGAAACTCCTCTGGCTTTGTAGCACATGAGATGCTAGGGTACAACACGGAAGTGTGCACATCCTTCTGTCTGGTCGCTGTGTTGAGCTACTACTAATACGTGCAACTGAGGGAAGAAATACAGAATCACTGAATCACAGGAGAACGCCTGAGGTTGGAAGAGACCTCTGGAGACTGTCCAATCTGAGCCCCTATTCAGAGCAGGGTCACATGCAGCAGGTTACCTGGGGCTGTGTCCAGCTGAGTTTTTAATATCTCCAAGGATGGTGACTCTACAACCATTCTAGGCAACCGGTTCCAGTGTGTTGATCAACCTTAGAGTGAAAAAAAGAGAAAAATTTTTAAAATTTCCTGTTTTCTAAACAGAATACAGCACATGGGGAAAAACATCAGTCTGCAGGCTTTCACAAGGGGCTGCAGAACTGCCCTCAGGCCACCACACAGTCAAGCAAAATGGTGGCAGTCCCATCTGCAGTGTCACAAATGGGCATCGAGGTGAGAGATACCTGAAATAGTAGTGCAGTAAGATGGTGTAGGTTGTCTGCTTGAAATGACACAATCACAAAAACAAGCTATTGCCACAGTATTAGTAGGTGGCCCTGTCTCAGGTTCCCCCAGGCTTTAGCAGACCGGTTCCAGCAAATCTCCTGTCAGTACATCAAGGTTCCCCTATGCCAGCTCGCCCCAGAGTGGACAGGCACATGGGCTTTCCCACTGCCACACAGTGGGACAGGCTCAGGAAACCCTCTTGCCTGTGTGGCCTACGCTAAGGTGGGCAGAGAAAGGGGCTGCAGATGAATACACCCCACTGCCGACTGCAGTGGCAAATGTGACTGCTCACAGGCAAGCAGACCAGAGGGGTGACAGCCGGTTATCTTTTAGAGCCATGTAGCAAATCTAACCTGGGTTTGCCTGTCAACTCCCATATTTAAAATGGCATCACAGATACGAGACTAGGTAGTGCAGTGTCCATAGGCCTCATGTAAGACAAGAAAGGACAAAGCACTTGTGGAAGGACACAAGTGAAGTAAAAGCTTGGGACTGACAGGAGGTGCTCAGTATAGATGCATGATGACAGGGTGAAGGAAGAGGGAAATTGCTGGCTGATGAATGATGTCACACGGCCAAGTCCCTGAACCCTCTTGCAGCTCCAGTTTTGGTCATCAGGCCCGTGCATGTCTCCTTGGCAGGGTCACATGGCTGGGGCAGGCACATCAGGACAGCCCATCCAACAGCCCACCACTGGCCTTCATGGGTGTTTTGATGGCTGAGAAGAAAGGTAGAGCAATTAGTTTCTCTGGGTCTTTGTGCTGCCCCTGGTCAGACAGAGGTCTTAGGCACAGAGAGGTGTTTGGACCCCAACATCCTTGAGACATGGATGACAACATGCCTAGCGTGGAGTGGTACAACCTAGGCACAAGATACTGCTGCAACTTTGTCATTGCTAGAAGGCATTTTGGGAGCCCATCATACATTCAAGAAGGTAGCTATTGCCCCCTAAAACCTCATGACTTCTCTACACATGTCAGTCAGTGGCTGACCTTTCGGGATGGCACATCCACATGTGCCTGACACAGGTCTCCAGGACCTTCCTCCAAACTTTTGAACTTTGAACTAGGTGACTAGAAGGTTCCAAGATAATCACCTTAGCCTCCACTTCCCAGGGACTCACAAACCAAAATTAGCTGTAACTACATGGGTTACATGGCACTTGTCCCACTGGTCCTGCAGCAGGTCTCAGCTGGAGTGTGCTTCCAGCCCTCTTACTGAGGATGCAGGGTGAAGGGCTGGAAGCAGCACTGCTCCATGTAGCCCTTTAGAGTCTTTCCATCATGACCACAGAAGCAAGGACTGGTTTTTTTTGGTAGCCATATGACCTGCCCTCCATCTCCACAGCACACAGTGGGGCCACTCACATTCTGGCTGCCACCAGAAGGGAGCACAGCCACTCTGGGTGTGCAGGGATGGATGGGGTGCATGAAGACACAGATTCCTCTGCAGGGTGGCAGATGTCAGAAGGTGACTGAAAAGCATCAGATGCCTTGTCAGATTAACATTTTCACCCTCTTCTCTTGCTCTCCAGCAGCATTCAATCATGCTAACTTCTGGACAAGCACATTCCCTTTGCTTACATGTGCCCAGGACCTTTTCTTCCCCCTCTCAAACACTACAATGTGCTC
Source organism: Hypotaenidia okinawae (assembly GCA_027925045.1). Lineage (NCBI taxonomy): Eukaryota > Metazoa > Chordata > Aves > Gruiformes > Rallidae > Hypotaenidia > Hypotaenidia okinawae. Next base: position 114,526,375 of record BSDF01000001.1, read on the forward strand.
ACAAGCACAACCTCCACCACCCCCAGGAGACCTCACGGGCCTCAAGGAGGATGGCTAGGTGGGGAAAAACACATCTCACAACAGGTAGCACAGGGGACAGTGGGAGAGAGGTTTGGGGGATTGTTTTCTCCCCTTTTCCCACGGTGAAGGCAGGGGATTTGGTGGCTGTGGGTGAGAGAAGACAGATGAGCAAGACAGATGGATGGGGGACAGACAGCAAGCCACAGCTATAGGGAAGCAAAACCACACTCCAGGCTTTACTCACAGGGGAATGGCTGGAGGTGATGCGGGCTCACAGATGTAGCAGAATCAGGAGAGGGTATGGTCTAGCCTCAGGGGCAAGGCACCCTTCTCATCCCTCCTCCTTCACCATGCAGGAATCTTACAGCAGGGCTGAAAGTCTGTTTGGCATTTCTATTGCCCAAAAAGCCCTTCAGAGCACTGTGGACCTCTTGGTGTTTCCTGAGCCTCTGTTAACATGTGCATCCACAGCAGGACTGGAGCTCTCAACAGCTGCACGGCTGAGCTGCCAGTTCAAACCCTCACATCCCCACTCGAGGCCCGAGTGCATGAGGTGTGCCCCTGGAGCAGGCCCTCCGGTTTCACTTAATCCAAAGGGGCACCAGGTCGCTGGCACCAGAATCTCCCCACGGCACGAACAGAGGCAGGGTGAGGATGGGGGGTGATCAGGACCTTGGCTGGGAAAGCAGGGTCAGAGCCAGCTCCAAGGCTAACACAAATGTGTACCGAGGGCTCTGCTCTGCACCTGGCTGATGCAGCATACTGGCTTTCAAGGGAAACAGGACTTTCGTGCCAAAAGCAGAGATTAACCAACCAGCCCTCAAAGCAGATTTTGCCACGGAGTCCGTTGGGGTGGTGTAAGGTCTCTTCTTAAGAAACTCAGAGCTGAATCAAAGTCCAGAGGAAAAATGGAAAAGGAAAGAAAGAAAAGGCTTTGGGGTTTTTTTACAATTCGTTCCTGTTTATCATTTGAAGGTAAGCTTTTCAGAGGCGAACGCGTGGCAGTTGACTACGGAATCTATTGTCGCACGCTGCAGCCACCAATCGTTCTCTGGGAGCTTTCAGACTTGAAAACTGCAAGAGTTGTCATCCTGAGTTAGTACTCAGCACAACGCCAGAGCACACAGAAAACAGCCAGATGAAAACGCTAAAACCCTCTAATGAAGCACGGCGAGCCACATGGACGTGTGGTATGATGTGCCATAAGCTGCAGGGCTTTGTGCTCAGCATTCAATAGCTTGTACATCGGCACATAACAAGACTTTTCCTCCTTTGTTCCTGCTGCATTAGCAACCCGCAGAGCCGTGGTGCCACCAGGACAACTGATGTGGAACCGCCTCCATTAGCAGGGGAGAGAGATATTCAAAGGGTGCAGAGCTTACTGTCAAGTAGGTACATCCATCCCTCTTTGATAAGCAATTATGGGAAAAAAAATACAATCCAGGTCCGTTTCATCTGAAGGCACAACAAGGCTTGCTCAGAACTTCAGGTATTATCATGCCACCGTGTTTTCCAGCTCCTGCCACAATGGTGTAACAGCAGTGTTCACAGCACAGTAGGCTAGAGCACCCACATCGACAGCATCTCCATTGCACCATGTGGGAATAACAGCAACCAAGACTCTCTTGGGAGTGCACCCAGGGGAACAGCCTGAGCTTAGCTTGGGGACTCCCAGCAGAAAGCAACCAATGCAAAACCTTCTCATTGGCTTAAACCCCATTGCAGCTCCTGGAAAGCTTCTTCTGCTGTCACCAAAATAACAGAGATGCCAATGAAAATGACTGCAATGGGTTTTCACCACCCAGCTCCCAAGCACGAGAGGTGTTTACACATGCGCATGATTGACTTGTCAACATTTCCCTTACAGTGTGCTGTTTTAACAGTTCGTTCGGGCTCAAATTCAGTTGAATTTAATTATATTAGTGTGGTGGTTTGACCCTGGCTGGAGGCCAGATGCCCATCAAAGTCACTCTATCACTCCCCTTTTCAGCTGGACAGGGGAGAAAATATATATTGAGAGGCTCAGGAGTCGAGATAAGGACAGGGAGAGATCATCCCGTAATCAGTGTCACGGGCACAACAGACTCAGCACAGAAGAAAGGAAAGAAACTCTCTAATTTATGACACTGCACTGCACACCCAGTGACACCAGAGTCAGGTCATGAGAAGAGCAGACAGATCTTAAAGCAACTCCCCCACCCCTCCCTTCTTAGCAGACTTCGCTTTAGTCATGATTTTGCTCCCTTCTGCCCCCCCCCCCCCATTGTGGCACAGGAAGGGACAGGGACTGGGAGAGGGAGAATGGGGGTTTTGGTCAGTTCCTCCTGAGATGCTTTCCTTCTTAGCCCCGGGGCGGGGAGGCAGGGGGCATTCCTCACACCCTTCCGCTACTGCACTGTGGGGTCCCACCCATGGGAGACAGTCCACCACGAACTTCTCCAATGTTGAGTCCTTTCCCATGTGACTTCAGCTCTTCACCAGCTGCCCCAGTGTGGGTCACTGCTATGGCAGGCAGTCATAAATCATAGAATGTCTCTCAGTCTTCCCAGGCCCAGACTGCTCCAGCCTGGTCCTCCACAGGGTCACAAGTTCCCCCAGAAAACCTGCTCTGGTGGGGATGTCTGTGTCTCTCTCTCCATGGGCTGCTGGTCCTGCCAGGAGCTTGCTCCAACACAGGTCACAGTGTCTTCTGTATGTCTCCACCTGCTCCAGCATGGGGCCTCTCCATGGGCTGCAGGTCAAGTCTCTGCTCTCCATCATCTTCCATGGGTTGCAGGGGGACACCAGCTCCACCATGTTCTTCTCCATGGGCTGCAGAAGAATCTTTCTCTCTGGTGCCTGCAGTGTGTCCTCCCCTCCTTCACTGACCTTGGTGCCTGCACAGTTTCTTACATGTTCTCACTCCCTTCTCCGGTGGGAAAAAGCAGCTGCTTGCAGGTTTTTTCTCCTAAATGTGACTCCCAGAGGCGCTGTGACCGTCGCTGATGGGCTCAGCCTCGGTCAGCTGTAGGTCTGGCTTTGAGCCAGCTGGTGTTTGGTCTGTTGGGCCTGTAGAGACCTTCTGGCTGATGCTTGCAGAAGCCACTCTGCAGCACCTCTTCTCCCCCAGAACCTCACCACTCAAAATTACAACAATTAGCAAAGTGACATCATCCCTTTGCATGACAAACATCGGTATTTTTCAGAAACACATAGTGGGTACAGTGTCTCAAGGATGTTCAATTAACATCTTACAAGTGAGGCTGGTTCCGTTTGTTAGGACAGTGATGGAGGAGCTGTGGGAAGAAAATGCACCATCAAAACCAGGTATCACAGATCAACTGATACGGCCTTCAAGTATGTGAAACTATTGTTAAGGACTCTAGACATCTCCGACTCTTTGGCAGCTGTAGAAGCAACACAGATAGTTACATTTTGGGATGATCCTTCTGTATTTCTTCCTAATTTCATTGCTTCCAGGACCAAAGAGATAGAATCCAACAGAAAGCTTAATCAATATACTATGCTTCTCACAAACAAATCTGTTTTGCCACTCCAGATGTAACATCAATTAACAATAACAGGAAGAATATTTGGCAGGTGGTAGGACCAGCCAGACTTCAATATTGCACATCGACGCTACAGTTCTTTCTTACTCACAGCTGCGGGGATTACTTGGCTATGTCATGATGCTACTCCTAACTTCTGCGTGTTTGGGATTTATGTTTTATTATCCTGCAAGTTTCTTCCTCATTCCCCAGCACAAGTCACTCCAGGGATGGGACCTTTCTGGACTGACAGAGAGCTTGGGATAATTGTTTTGCAAAGTGCTCATTCCTTTGATTCATGCTTAGTGCACCCTTTGCCTCCTGTTGCTGTGTACTTCATACTTATTTATCAGCTTAGAGACATAAGACAGCATTTTGAAGCCTGTGCACAGTTTTAAAAAGCAGGTGTAGGTGTAAGGGAAGGGAACTGTTGCCCACAATATGTTATTTGTCTAGAATCCAGCCACGAAACCAACCAGGTGAAAGCAGCAACAACCCTGCAGACTGTCACGGCCAGAACAGGCAGAGCTCTCACCCTGAGCTGCAGGCCTCAGCCTAGCGCAGGGTCAAAGCACGTGACTGCGAGAACCTGGCACAGCAAGCAGAAAAAGGGAAAGCCCCTCTGGAGCAGGTGAGACACCTTGCCAGCACAGACAGGATCTGTGCTGGGGGCGGTGCCTGCGCTGCCATTCCCCATGTCCCTCACCACAGATTGGGGTGGCACTCTGCAGGTTCAAGCTATTCAACATAAATATCATAAATAGAAAGTCCTCCCCCGTAGTAACTATCCCACAGCTGAATAAGATTGCACTATGTCACTTCCTTTTCCCTGAAATTCTTCATTTCTCTCTTCAGTTGTCAAAGATGTCGCCCCCCCAACCAACCCCCCAGCTCTGATCTTAAGTCTCCACACCAATGTTTACAACCTCTCAACCCCTGCTGCTGCCCCAACACACTGAAACATCTTCTTGGGCCATCTACAGAAATAATGCTGATCACAGCTTGCTGCTGGGCCTTTCCCATCATCTCCCTGAAATCCACTCTTGCAGCTCCCTGGGGAAATGCAGAGAGCTGAGCTTCAACTTGTCTTTAACACACTGAGATGAATCCTCCCAGCCCCATCTACTGTTTCCAAAATGCCTCTGCTGTGCATGCAATTTTAATCCCAGCACTCTGAGTTATATTTTACTTTTAACAATAGCCCTTTCTTCACTTTCTAAGTAGGAGGCAGGGAAAGAGAGGTCATTTAAAAAACATTTCATTACCAGCTCCTCATTTTTTCATGCTTCGTGAGGTTTTGAGGGTGCAGAGGATTGGATTTTCATATATATAAATTTCTTTAGGTTTTTTTCAGTCTTTATTTCCTTTTCCTGGAGTATTCCAGAGTATAATTCAACTAATAGCCTGCTATTGCAGTGACCTCTTTCTCTAGTTGAGCTTTTTAGTTTCTTACTGGAGATCTAAAGGGGTTTTGTAAATACTATATTACAGATTTGTGGGAGAGGATGCAGTAGATTCCTTTGAACAGCATTTGCACCACAGCATGCTTCCCCATCCCTCTGCCTTCTCCAACAGTAGGGTTTTTTTCCCCTAAAGTCACAGATTCACAGAATCATAGGGATTGGAAGGGACCTCCCAGAGATCACCAGGTCCAACCCCCTGCCAAAGCAGGTTCCCTAGAAGAGGTTGCACAGGTAGGCATGCAGACGGGTCTTGAATATCTCCAAAGAAGGAGACTCCACAACCCCCCTGGGCAGCCTGTCCCAGGGCTCTGTCAACCTTCGGCACATTGGTGTGGAACTTCCTGTGCTCCAACTTGCAGCCATTGGCCCTTGTCCTGTCTCCACAGACCACTGAGAACAGGCTGGCTATTTCCTCTGTGTCCCACACTTCAGATATTTATAAACATTAATCAGGTCCCCTCTCAATTGTCTTTTCTCAAGGCTGAACAGCTGCAGTTCTTTCAGCCTTTCCTCATAGGGGAGATGCTCCAGGCCTTTAATCAACTCTGTAGCTTTCCACTGGACACTCTCCAGGAGAAAAGTCCCAGATATCACGGAAAACTCTGATTCTCTTCACTTGCCTTTCCTAAACTCACTGCTGCGGTTCCCAGAGCAGGCCAGCTGTGAGGCTCTCACCTGGACCCACCCCAGGCACTGCCCATCCAGGGCATGCGAGAAAGATGCTCAGTGCACACCTGTAAATGGCCCTGGAGAAGGGCAGCTGGCTCCCGTGCAGACTTGTAGGCCCTTCAGAAGCAGCAAGGGAGGTGGGACATATATGCCACTGTCAAGATTTGGGGGTACATACAAATACCGCTTCTCCTTTATGCACTGTTTGCCTGTCACCTAAAGCACTGACACAGGCCTCGTGGTGGTGCTGAGCGGGTGGGCCTCTTTGACATTTTTGCCTGGGTGTTACCCCCACCCTGGCTCTCCTTTTTAAATCCTTGAAGGGATCCTTTGGTCCCTTTGGAGATTTGCACAACACAGTTGATGTGACATGAGCCGGAGAGAATCTGCCCTCCCTTCATCAGGGGAGATGCCTTGCTGACCAGGGAACCATCGGTGCTGGGGCAATTAGTGCTTGAATGACTGTAAGGATGCTAGACTCTCTATGCAATACCCCTTGAGGAGTTAGTTAAAGGGGTTTAATCTCTGCTGGGAAGAATTGAATCCGAATGCATCCCTGGAAATTACTTTCTCTAAGGGAATGACGTGAAACCCGACTAGCACCCCGCGCCCTGGTCAGTGGCCGCCCTGCAACTGCGCGGGGTGCCTTGTGCGATGCGAGCGAAGAGGAGAGTGCCTAACAGCCTCCAGACCACAGGTGCCTTCAATTTATTTCCTGCCTGCCTGTTTCCTCAGCGCAGAACCACCCCTCGGCCCCGCCGGGTGGTACGCGAGCCGCAGCCCCGGCCGGCTCGGGATGCCGGCGCGGTTCGCGGGGTAAGAGTGACCTCCGCTGGCCACGGTGCGGAACGGAGCCCCCATCCCGGCCCGGCCCGGCCCGGCCCCGCGGCGCCGGGCTTCCCCCGGGCTAGCACGTCCCCCCTGAGAGCTGCGCGAAGGAGAAGGCCCATCGAGTGTGTGTCAGCGTCCCAGAGAGGCCGCCGGGTGCCTTATCGGTTTGCACCCCGGCACAGCCAGCGCGTCGCTCCGCAGGCTGAGCCGCTGTCCCCAGGGCAGCCCCTGTGAGGTTTGGCAGCTGAACGTGACCAGGAGTTTAACCTTGGGAAAGCCCTGGGTGGGCTATTGCTGTTGGGTCGTCTGCAGAAACACGCCTGCTGCTCTGCCTTTTCCTGGAGAGGCACAAACACCCTGGGGACACGCAACAGGCCTGGGGCAGGGTGGCTGGGGAGCTGTACAGAGAAAAGGGCCTGGGGGTGTTGGTTGACACTCACCTGAACATGAGCCAGCAGTGTGCCCAGGTGGCCAAGAAGGCCAGCGGCATCCTGGCCTGTATCAGGAATAGCATAGCCAACAGTGCCAGGGAGGTGATCATCCCCCTGTACTCGGATCTGGTGAGGATGTACCTCGAGTGCTGTGTTCAGTTTTGGGCCCCTCACTACAAGAAAGACACCAAGGCCCTGGAGCATGTCCAGAGAAGGGCAATGAACGCGGTGAAGGGTCTGGAACACAACTCTTAAGAAGAGCAGCTGAGGGAACTAGGACTGTTTAGCTTGGAGAAGAGGAGGCTGAGGAGAGACCTTATCACTCTCTGCAGTTCCCTGAAATAAGGTTGTGGTGAGCTGGGGGTCAGCCTCTTCTCACAGATAAGTAGTGATAGGACAAGAGGGAATGGCTGCAAGTTGTGCCAGGGGAGGTTCAGGTTAGAAATTAGGAGAAACTTCTTCTCAGAAATAGTGGATAGGCATTGGAGTGGGTTGCCCAGGGAGGTGGTGGAGTCATCATTCCTTGGGGTGTTCAAGGTTGGATGAGGTGCTGAGTGCCATGGTTTAGTTAGTAACATAGGTGGTATGGGGCTGATTGGACTAGATGATTTTGGAGGTCTTTTCCAACCTTAATGATTCTGTGATTCTGTGTGAGGAGCCCAGGCAGTCACAAGTGATGCTGTGCTACCTGGGGACAGAGGCACAGAGGGCAACTGGGGCTCCATTCTGAGGTTGGAGCTACCTGCCTCCCAGATAGTTATCCCTGAGCACCAGCAACAGACAGCTCACATTGTGGTCATCAGGACCAAGCTGCACCGGTCACTCCATCCAGCAGGCTGTGGGCTTCTCTCAGTCACAGCTCAGCTTCTCACAAAGTGTCCATCACAAACCACTTGAAGCATGGTTGGTTTGGCAGAGCTACCTAAGCTGAAATACCACCCAGGAGGACCAGGCAGGTGGGCTGTACTGTCTGTTGCCTTGGCTGAGAGGGGCAAAGCCCTCAGCATGCATGGGGAAACCCATGCAGGGCCAGCCCCACACAGCGGAGGCAGAGCATCACCAAGTGTCCATTAAGGAAACCTGAGGAGCAATGCCATGCACTGGGCTGACCCAGTGGCTGTTCAAAGCCATAGGTATTTTTGCTGGGGACTGATAGGAAAGCTGCTGGAACTATGGCTGCACGACTAGATTTAAAATACAGCACCAGAGACCGCCTGTGTCTGTGCTAAGGAGTTCTGTTGGTTCCCCCAACACTGTGGCCACTGGCAAAAGGTTCCCATGGCCACATGTACCCTGTGAATTAATATGGCGGGGCTGGAGAAGCAGGAGGGTGTCTGGTGTGAGATGCTACCCAGAGCAGTCCTTGCCGGTACAGTGAGTACAAAGGTTTTCCCAGCTCTTTTTAAAAACACAGAGCTGCATGTTGGCCCTTGGACACGGAGGGGCACTTGGCTCTTCGCTTGCCACACTCCAAGCACCCCAGGTGTTGATCTGGAGCACCCCCTCCCTTTATAGGCTGCGTGGCACGTACTTAATATTCTATTCACGCCTCTCTGCAGCTTTATGAATCTCAGTTTCTGGCTTTGATCCGGTTCCTGCAACATTAATTAATTCCAGGCCCTCTTGCTCCCTCTTTTTTTCAACATGCCTTTTCTAATTATTTCCTATTTCCCCGGGTTACCTATTTCATTTCAAACAGCTTTTCCCTGGGAGCGGATTACTTGGCTGTTGTGACAATGTGTGATTGCATCCGGGTCATCAGCTAATTGCAGAGATGTGCCACGGGGACCCAAGCACACCTCTCAGGCACAGGGTCCGCGACGCTCGGAAACAGCATGGGTTTTCACCTCTCCAAACCACGCACAGCCTTGCAGGAGGAACTGCAGGAGGAAGTTTCCCTCTGCCTTCCTCTGTTTCATGCAGAGATGGTTGGTATCAAAGGTTTTAAGCCAAAGCACTGGGAAGGATTTCAGACCTGGTGCAGAGAGGTGAACAGGGTCCTGCCGTAGATGAGCTGGCTCATCCTAGTGTGCTCTTCTAGTCGCGAGCTGCTTTCTGCTTGATATCCCTGACTCTCTTCTGTGATGTCCTTACTTCGCTGGCTTCCTGAAGGCTTTGGGTTAGCCCAGTAGTATTGCAAACTGAAAATAATCACACCCTGAGTAGCAGACATTAACTTGCCACAGCTGTAGGAACTGCTGCGCCTACCAGACCCCATTTTGATGCTGTTTCCTTCCTGTGCCTTTTGTTGTCATCCCTTAGAGAGGCACAGAGCTCTGCAAAATTTAGCGCTCTAAGAATCCTTGTCAGACTTGCTGGCAACATAACATATTCAAGAGGTTTAATTTCTACTTCCTTTCACAGTCATACCTTCATACTTTTTATTATCTTTGGGGGGGATGGAGTAGGGGGGCATCCCATGGTATCAATGAGCAGAATTAATGGCTCTGTGAGTACCAGAAGGGGCTCAGTCTGGAGAAAAAAATGCTGACTAACGAGGAATATGACAGAAGTTTCTAGTTATGGATGATGTGGGAAAAGCAGAGATTAACTCTTCACAGGTTCTGCCAAAGTAAAAAGTTGGTGGGTGTCAAATGAGCAAAAGAAGATGGCATGTCCCTGCCTGGGTGCCAGACCTCTAAAGCCTGGATGGAAAAACTTATCTGGTTCACACTGGGCAGCCTCCTGGAGCAGAAGTCATTGGCGAGCTACTAAACCCACAGGGTGGGAGTTAGTCACCTTTAATGCCCTCTGAGCTGCCCCAGGATTCCCCATCACTCTCCAGCTGACCCTCCAGAAGAGCTTAGCTCACCTGAAGCCCCGTGTCCTCCCCACATCCCTGTGCAGATAGATGCCTCATACTTCTTAGACACCTGAAGGGTTACTACTGGCTGCATGGGCACAGCTGAATTGAGCTTGGGTTCTTCTGGAGTGCTTTAAGACGCTACACCATGAAACAGCACTGTGTGCCTGTCGTTTAGGAGCTGGGAACGTAGAGGTTGAAGTATCACAAATGTTATTCTTCTTCCCGAGAGCCATGCGGTCTGTGGGTGCTTTTTAAGGCAGGGCAGGGGGCAGAGGCGTAACCTGCCCTCCACCACCTCTTGCAGTCAGCCTTTCCCAAAAGATGCCTCCTTCAGAACAGCCGGATCTTTGAGCAGGATGCTGACCTCAAACACCCACCAGGCTCTGGGGGGAGAGGGAGCAGCACCTTTAACTCTGGTGTCCCACAACAGGGTAAGGTTAGGGGGAGAAAACATGACTTTGCCTACCCAAACACAGTTCAGATAAAGGTCCGGTGACGTTTTTTCAGCCAGCACCCAAGGATTAGTGGCAAACAGGCATGTCTGCCTTTTACCGTGTTAAGTAAGTAGACCTGGGGAATCCCAGAAAATGCAGCTACATCAGCACCAAGCACTTAGCAAAGGGGGGAAGGGGGGAGAGTTAGGAGAAGGTCACTTCTGGTCTCTTCAGTTGTCCCACCCCCACACTAAATCTGTGCTCCTGCAGAAAACAGTTACCAAGCTTTATCTCCTGGGAGGTTGTCTATTCAGTTTCATCACAGTATTTTCGTCTTTCAAAACTAAACTTGAGATGCATTTTGCCATTTGCTCCTGATTGGGAAAAACCACAAGCAAACTGATTTTTTTCCTGGGTGACCGAGCGTGGAGGGGCTGCGTAGGAGGAACAACAGCATCACAGGGCAAGGCTGGTGGGAAGGGCCCTCGGGAAGTCTCCAGTCCGGCCCTCTGCCCCGAGCAGGACCAGGCTGCTCAGGGCTTTCTGCACGCAAGGTCCTGAACCCCCCACGGACGGAGCCTGCACAAGCTCTGCAGGCACCCGCTGCCCGTGCAGGTGAGCCGAGGCGCAGTCCCCCCGGGCTGGGTGCAGTCAGCATCATCTGGAGCATCACTGCCCGGAGGTGAAACCACAGACGCCGCGGCTTTGTTTTGGAGGTCACAGGGGAAACACGTCACCGGTTACAACTGTCCCCCGACCCATCCTCGTCCCTCCCCCTCTTATTAAACTGACTCCAAACACACAGTGGGTAGGCGGAGAACGCCGGCTGGGTACACCGCAGCGATCGTGTACTCCCGGCTGTCCGGAAGGCCAGCTTCTCGCTGCCCGGGCGGTCCGCCTGACTTCCCTGATGGCCCCGTCACTCTGTCACAAGCGAGGAGTCCTCACTGCACCCGGTAATCACTCCCTGCCGTTAACGGGAAGGGAACGCCGCCCAGACTAATGGCCCCTCGGCAAGCCTTGCAGCCGTGCCACGGGCGTGCTGCGTGACCTCGCGTATCCCCCTCCTCCACCTGTCAGGCTTAGAATGAGAAAGATCTCCCCAGGCCCCAAGGCTGCCTGAGAGTCCCTTATCGCAAAGAGCTCCCGCTCATGCCCGGGTACGGCGCAGGAGTGCTGCGCACTGGCAACGGGGGGTGGCCGAAGGAAGAGGGACACGGAGGAAGCAATTTCTCAACGGCTTCCTCTCCCCTCATTTCCCCCATCGCTCCGAGTAAGGCAGGAGCTTCCAAAGTGCTGGAATTCATTCAGCAATGCTGAGGCACTGACGGCCTGCAATCAACACGTGTGACAGCTCTTGGAATTGGGAGGTCTGGAAAAGGATACCGTTCCGGGGAAGTACCCCTGCAACTGGCAGGAGTAATAAAAAGGGGAGAGGAGAGGGGAGGGGAGGGGAAAGGAGTGGGGAAAGAAAAGGGAAGGGGAAGGGAAGGGAAGGGAAGGGAAGGGGAAAGGGGAAGGGGAGAGGGAAAGGGGAAGGGAAAGGGGAAGGGAAGGGGAAAGGGAAGGTGAAAGGGGAAGGGGAGAGGGGAAGGGAAAGGGAAAGGGGAAGGGGAAGGGGAAGGGGAAGGGAAGGGAAGGGAAGGGAAGGGAAGGGAAGGGAAGGGAAGGGAAGGGAAGGGAAGGGAAGGGAAGGGAAGGGAAGGAAAGGAAAGGAAAGGAAAGGAAAGGAAAGGAAAGGAAAGGAAAGGAAAGGAAAGGAGAAAGTTGCAGAGAAGCTGAAGACATGGGGAGAGGGAGCACGAGCTGTGGGGACAGGCAGCACCTTTTGCTGTCTCCACCTTTATCTGGCCACATTTAAAATAGCTACACGCAGGCACAGGGTCACGTTCTTGACACGTTACTTGCAGGGACAATAGCCTCAGAAACAAAATATTTCCTGTGCTGCCCTGAGGCCGGTGCAAGCAAAGCAGAGCTGCTAGGGAAGACAAATGAGGGATAAAAAAAAACAAATCCCCACTGAGTGGTAGAAGTAGAGGTAAGAAAAGCACTTCCCAAAGCTGGGTGCTATGGGATGCCTGTGTTTGCCCCATGAGACTGCTGCTGCTTCTAGGGCAGGTGAGGCCAAGGGGCTGCGTGCGGTTCTGCTGGCAGCTCTGGCCTAACACTTTCTTTTCTCCCAAGCTGCTTCCCTCATGCCCACCAGCCACCTGCTCAGGACAGTCTGCCTGGGCCCATGCATGTGACCGAACTGCCTGAACACCAGCTGTGTGAGTTCCCCTAAAAAAAGGGGATGGGAGTCAGGGCTGCACCCACAGGTCAGGGAAGGTCCAGGCCACACCAAACACCAACCTGTGTTGTGCTCCTTACATTTTGACTAACATTCAGCACCCAAAAGCGAGGGGGTTTTGCCAAACAGCCAGCCACAGCGAGACTGGAGGCTTCTTCCAAGGTAACTGGGATTCTTCTGGAACTTAATATTTACTTTTTTTTTTTACTTTTTTTTCAATTATTTTAAGGCTATTTGTGACCACCGTAGAAAAAGAAACAGGCACAACTGATTGCAGGAGCCGTGAGGAAAACGGCACCTCTGACTTCTGCAAAATGAGAGCTGCTCCTTACCCAAGGGCTCCTTCCTAAGCTGCAGCCACCGGGAGGTGAGAACACCAGAAATGCTCCGTGGCATGGCACCTTCCACCCACCGCACCTTCTGCGCAAGGCTCGGCGTGCGATGAACGAGCTACAGCACATGAATTTTTAATGCGAGGCGCGATGCTGTTGCAGTAGGATGGGCTCTTCAGAGCTGCTTCGTGTGCAGTGTGGAAGCTGGAGCCAGTAGCTAGTAAAATGTACACTGCCAGGGGGAGCGAGCACATAGACGCATCTGAAGGAAGGCGGCACTCAACGCAAGTTTGTTCTCGCTCGGGCTTGCTCTCCGCTGAGCAAACAAGCCAGCGCCAGCACGCTCCGCGCTCATCTTTCAGGAGAGGCGGATGCAGTTTCACAGATCTGGGGAGAGGCGTTGCTGGCCACGGGCCTGAACGGGTCAGTTTAAAGCCAGCGGTCCCGCTGCAGGAAGCCTTCCCTTTGGGCCAAGCTGCGTGGCAAATAGGCACAGTGTGGGCAGCTACTTGCACCTAGCATCTCACCTTCCTGTCCATCTCCTCCTGACAGGGCAGGATCCTGGACTGGACAGTCCCTCGGGGAAAGAAATGAATAGAAATGAGGCTTCAACAGCAGAGAAGGGAGGCCAGCAAGCTCGCCCCAGCCTTTCACGTAGGACCGCTGTTTAACCCAGAGCCCACCACAAAGCAGAGCCAGGAGGGGCTGAAGCTGTTCTAAGGGGATATCCGCACAGGAATCAGGGTGCACACACCGCTAAGGGTGCAAGGTGTACTGTTAAGGAGAATCCCTACAGGTTATTAGAGCCAGGAGAGTGATCCCCACAGCTTCGCCTATGGCAGGACTTGCTCCCTCGCCCGCTTCCTCTGCAGAGAGGGGGACCCGTCTTGGAGCACACGCGTACACATACCACTCGCTCGTTGCTTTGTTGGGTTTTCTTTCCAGTATTTTATTTCTGACAGGCATTTACAACGTTCCATTCATAGAACTAAAAACATAAAAATAGACCTTCTTTCAGCTTATAAAAGAAATATATAAGAACCTTTGACATGGACATGTCATGACATTATGTACAAGAACAACGGTACCTTCCCAGTACCAGCCTTCCAGTATTTCAGCGCTGACTGTATTCTGCTGGGTACAGCATAGGACAGCTAAAACCTCTGCTTCTCTAACACGCCGGGACACAACTGACGGGCAGATGATATAAAACAACGATGTGATAATACAAAGGGTATAGAAACCTTTCTAAAGCTTTTACAAAAAGAAATCAGGAGATAGCAAAAAAGTTAATAGAGAAAGCTTTCATCAGATCAAGTATTGTGCACCAGAAACCAGAAAGGGGGCGGGGGAGGTGGGGGGGGGGCAAGGCAAGGGGGGAAAATGCTAGCTGGGACACAAAGACAGTGATGGATTTGGGGGGAGAATAATTCTTGTTATGTTTTAAAATATAGTCAGAGTGGATTTTATAAAATATAATCCTAAAGCTATTATAAAATTTCAGGTTTTCAAAGTACCTACTAATGTGTCAAACATCAATAGATACCAACGAAAAAAAAAAAAGAAAATTTCATATAATCTTCCTTTTTTCCTGTAGGTGAAACAGAAATGGGAAAAGCTATATAAATCTTAAAAAAAAGTGCTATTTTGTGTTTTGCATTTGGAAGTCTACTTAAAAACACAAGATTTTAGTCACATTTTACCCTGTTTTAGATGTTTAAATAAAAGATTTAGAATGCTAAAGAGGTTTGCTCGTGTTGAACCTTTTCATACTCTATTGCAGTGGAAAAGCTTTCATAAAGTAATTAAAATACACTAGTTTCACCCACAGTAGGAGAGTGGATGAGGTCAGTTTTTTGGCCATGAATTCCCTGTCCCCTAAGCCTAAACCCTGCCAGAGAGAGAGTGGACCAAACAGCTCTGTGACGCTGCTCCACCACTGGCTCCGGCGAGGTTACACCGTGGATTGCTTCGGTCCACCACAATTCAGTCACGTCACTTTATTTTATTCTTTTTAGTATCTAACTAAACTCCAGTCTCAAACATATACAGTAATCCTTTTCCTGAAGAAAGTTATACCTAAATAAGTGTTTCCAGTTCATATTTCAATATAAACCCACTGTTCCTATCCCTCTGCGAAAAGCTAGCCACGGGTCCTAGACATGGAGCTATGCTAACGCTGTAAAACTCTTACCCCTCGGTGCCCCTGCATCTCAGGTAAAATAGAAAAAATAGTTCTTCAAGTGTTAAATTGGGATCTCTTTTAAGAGAGTTTGGCATCTTTATAATATTATGTAAAACTAGAGCTTCCAACATTGACATTAAATTAGACCAGCCACAGACCAAGAGGACTTAACACAACATAAACCCCAAACCTTTCCTCACGCACTCCTAAAATACATGTATATTCTCTTACATTTAAAGACGGAAAAGTAATAAGAATACTGCAACTGTACACGTTAAAAAGGCGGTTTCCTCGTTAAGGAGATAAACCCACGTCTGGCGTTTCACGGCTATAAAACCTTTCCGCTCCTTGTGCTATCGTGGAAGCTAGTTTGCTGCACGTAGGTTAAGACATCCAGAGCTAATTTCTTTTCCTAGGGATGATATTCTCCTCATACTTAGATGTCAGCCCCTGATTATTTTAGAATAAATAAAAGTGTGTGAAAGCCCTTGGTAACGTGAGACAGGACCTTAAGCCTATTCCGTTCCGGGTTTCGAGCGTTTTACAGTTGCCTAAAGTGTGGCCGCATGGCTTCGGACCAATTCAGCTGCCGAAATGGTGTGTGCAAGTGTGCAATCTATGGGGATCGGCTCTCCGCAGTGTGCGGGGGGCGGGCGGGAGGGACAGAGGGCGGGACGGGGAGACCTATGCAACCAGGCGGGGATGGGGGCTGGTTTAGAGCTCCGTGTTCAGTTTCCTGCTGGGGACAAAGTCTTCGCGCCTGACCCAGATGACCTCCTCGCCGTGGCCCTCCATGTCGCCATTAATGCCAGACAAGGCCGCCTGCTTCTTCAGCTGGGTCATCCTGGAGGCGTGCGTGTCCATGGCCGGGCGCGGGCGGTCCCCCCGGCATGGCTGGCTGCTCGCGATGGAGGCCGCCTGCAGCCGCTCCCGAAGGTCTCGGTCAGCCACAGCACCTCGCATGGCCTCGCAGTACTCATCATCATCGCTGAGGATGTCCGTTTCCTTGATGTCCTCCTGCTCCTCATACTGAGCAAGGTCAAACTGTTCCTCTACCCAGCGGTCAGTGTCCCCACTGTGCGTGGGCTGCTGGGGCTCTTTTTCAGGGCTGCTCGTGTAGACGGCATCTGAGTCAATGGTAAACCTGTTTCGGGCCAGCCGCCGCCTCCTCCTCCCAAGAGACTTGCTTGGGGCTGACACTGCGCACACACAAAGATAAAACCCCACAGGCTTTTTACACACGGTACAACTCTCTTTAAAAAACTAGCCTTCCAAGGGCCCTTTATTTAACACCGCTAGGCACAAAGAGGTAGACTCCCAAAAACCGACCTAGTCATTCCACATCCTCCCTGTGGGCAAGACACGTTTCGCTCAGCTCTGCAGCGCAGGTCAATCTCCAGCTGAAAGAAGGACTCTCTGCTACTCAGACCAACAGCTGGGGTGACAGCCCACACTTACTGTTCCTCCTGAGCAGCAGGCAGCCAGCCAGCTGGCTGGCACAAAGTGTGTCTGTACAGCCCAGCTTCTCACACATCGTGCCCTGCTGTAGGCACACCAGGAAAACCAACTAGCCTTGTGCCTCAGCACGGGCAATTGCTTTGTCTGGGGCAAGGGCAACACTGGAGGTTTCCAAGCACCTGCCTCAGGACGGAAGGTGCTGCCATCATTGCATTACTCTATGAGGAAGTAAGTCCCCTGGTCTGCTCCCTGGTCTAGTTCTCCTACTCCCTTCCCTGCTCTCTCCCTACTGGGGTGAAAAAATCCCAACCCAAAACCCCAAAAGCTTTCAGAAATTCCTTACTCATCATCATCTGGGCTGCTAGCTTTTGGATCTGGCCCAATTAGCAAAGTCACACCTTCCACATTGGAAGGCCTTCCTAAGAGGCTTGTGAGGCCCAGCAGGGGGATGAACCCCGCAGCCGAAGGACCTGCATGCCTTCCAGCGCTTTACATGCTCACACAGGCAGCTCTGTCACAAGCAGGCAAACACCGAGGTTATAGCTCATCCCTCTCCCCTGAAGAGCACCGTTGCACTTTCAGTATGTAGTTATTAAACTCTAGCAGCCTGGGGGGAGGTGGGGGGAGGGCAGGGATCAGATTTTAATAACCCTCGGCCTCAAAACATGCAGTAGGTGCAACAGCTCAGCAGATTTTAACTGTCGGGAGAGGCCTGGCCTCTAAGAGGAGATTGTAACCTCTGCACAATTCACCATGTAAACGCACCGAGGCACCAAACCCGAAGAAAGCTTGTCATCTACAGCAGGTCAGCCCCACAGGCTGACTGAGCGACCACTGTGGTACAGCAGTTGCATTTTGGCTCTCCTCTGACTTCTTCACAATTTTGTGCGTCTCTGAGGCAGATGGCTAGCAACGCCCCAAGAGAGAAGCCATGCTGCAAACATTATTGGTCTGGCTTGCCCATCACTGAAGAGGAACAGGAAGCCTGGCTGGATCTAACGAGCAGAAAAAAGGAAAAAAACCCAACCCCCAAACACCACCAAAACCACAAACAGAACAACAGACCAGAACCAAACACGCAGCAGTGCCATAGACTTTTCAGTTGGAAGCAAACATTTCTTCCCACCATCATCTAGCGTTTTGAAAATGAAAAACCTGCTTTTCCTCCTGGGATTTTCTCACTGCTTTTGCCTTAAGTCAACTGGAAAGGAAGATTCACCGTTTGGGACAGACCATGGCAAAAATAGTAGCATCGAGTGCACGCCTCTGAAAACATAAGTAGAAGCACGTGCCCTCTAGCAATAGAGCTGAAAAGGCTAAAATGGAGGAGGTACAAAGCTATCTCTTCAAACCAAGCCACTCACTCAGGGGTGGGGGAGGCTGGGGGTGTGGGGCTGATCTTTCTCCTGGGTTTTAGTTTCAAAGTGCTAGGGCTAGCTCAAAATTCCGTATATGCTTTTGAGAAGTGTGCAGTGGACTCCTGCTTTATTCAGAGCTGAAACCCGCTTCCAGATTAAAGTGCACAGCCAATCGGTATTGACAGGAATCCCATTTCTTCCTCCTGTGCCAGAAGGACCGCTCAGAAGCTGAGCCTTGAGTGCAAAGCAAGGTAAAAAGAGGCAATTTAAGGCTCTCGAGGAGGCAAAGCAGGGAGAAACAGCAGTTTCTACATACACGGGAGAGAAAGCTAATCCTAACATACGGGTAACAGACACCATCACGTGTCCTACAACAGTGCCGGGGTTACTGGGATCTTGAAAGTCTGTAGCCCTACAGTACCTGCCCTGTTCATGGCTGGCCTTGCACCTTTTAGAGCGCACAATCTTTTTCCACCAAAAGGGACATATTGCTGGGATGAGGGCAAACTTTCGGTTTTGAGAAGCTGCCTTCTGTGTTTATCCCGCAGAATGGAGTGCACGGCCTTCAGGAAGTCCTTCCTGTGCTCTGGCGAACTGAAAAACAGGCGACAACACAAGCAGCAGCGTTATCTCTCGGGAAGGGCTAAAAAGGCTCGCTGTGAACCCGACAAACAACCACCAGTTCTGTAATTCAAGGCAGCGCAAACCGACTGGCACGCGCTTTCCCCAGAGAAGACTCAATTTAACGCAGTGTCTTCCAAGCAAAGCTAGATCTACAGCCATTGCAACGGACACCCGAGGCAACACACACCCCATTCATTAACAATTAACACGTAGCCCTTCGCCCCTCTGGAGGATTCCTTTTCCTCCAGGGCCAACCGCGCACCTCGCTTTGTTCGATAGGCATCAAGCTGACCCACGGTGGCGAATTCAATCTCAGTCTGTCTCCTGTAAACGCACACCAAGCAAAGTCCTGCAACCCCCTACTACCTAGTAGTAGGAACTGGATTGGTAACGGTACCAAGTTCTGATGTGAACTGTGCAACACGCCAGGGCAACCCCCACAACGAAGCTGGGCAGAGTTTGCTTAGGGAAGGGTAACACCCTAAGAGCAGGAGTTAGAATTTGGTGGTGTGAAAGGTACCTGCAGAACATGACATGCCAGCTGTGACCTGGAATAAAATAAATCCAGTGCTGGTGTTTAACTGGATGTAAATTTGTGAAAGGAAAATTCTAATAAGGATATTCCCACCAAGGTGCGAGGCTGATCAAATGCATGCCTTCCTTTTAATACATTTTACAAAACTCTGCCTGCCAGAGGGAAGGATTTAACAGCCTCTCCCCACTTCCCCCACTGGCTGTTCCCAGATTGAGATAAAGGACAGACACGGGCAAGCTGGGATCCAGAGGTGCAGCTGCCACTGAAAATACGGTAACGCACTTACCTACAGCAAAGGTGAAAGGTTCTCTCTGGTCTGCCTTCAGACTCAGATTTAACATGGACAATCTCACACACAGAATTGGTCTCTGCATCTGAAGTGGAAAGCAAGCAGTACTTCAGGTAACAGCTTCTCATATTTAACCTCAATTAGAGTATTTATTCCGTAAACCTGAAGAAGTGGTTTAAGACCATCCAGGACAACAGGTAATATACAACAAATAATATTATGAAACAGCAGGCTCTTAAACCTGCCAAAATCTAGTGGCCTTTTAGATGCCTCAGTCGCATAAAAATACGGGAAAAACCCTACACTGACCCAGGTTTTCAGGTATGCCATAAAGCCTGGGCATGTCTTACAGCTACCTCCTGTGTTTTCTGCACTTCGACTTATGCATTAGAAAGTGAGCAACTTGATTAAAACCCTGAAATTTTCAATACTGTAGGCTTCACATGAGGCTGTCAACCACAACCAAGAGCTGTTGTCCCACAGCTGCAAGATGGCTTTCTTATCTCCAGAAAAGGAATGGAGTGAACCAGAATCAGCAACAGCTTTGCCCTGTTTCTCCAGAACCCTGCCCGGTTTCAGAAAAGTACTGACAAGCTGGACATACACAGCTGGAGCTTCTGCTCATTTACCCAATCCCTCTCCAGGGCTATTACGGATGTTGAGGCTGTGGGTTCCTTTTTCAGGCCCCAGAAACTACATACACATGTACTAAGGACAAACACTGGTCAGTGACCACGCATTAAGAACCCTACCAAATTCATGCAGCGGGAACATTACCTGCACTCGCCAACGCTCGGACCTGCAGTGCTTCCAAAGGTATCATGTGGCGAAAGCGGAACGGATCCCAGTCTTCATAAATTGAAGCTCTATGTGATCCTCCCTGGATGAATTTCAAAATACTGTTAGGAAATGAGACACCTTAGAACACCAAGACACAAAAGCCTCCTGTGCTTTGCACTGAGAATGTCCAGCTGAAGACTTGCTGCAGTTCTTACTTTCTCACTACAACACCTGAGTAACCTGCACCACTGAAGCACCTATCTGTGAAGACCTCGCTAAACTCTAGGCAAAAGCAACTGCGAGTCAAATCCACTCTTATCAACGCCTCCAAAAGCCATTTGAGAGCAATGCTACATTTCCCTCCTCCAAGAGCACGTGAGCTCACAAACACACGTATCAGGGTTTTTTTGGTCACTCCAAAGTTACCTTGTGGCCACTAAACTTTAGCCATACAAGCATTTCAAATCACACTTTGGTTTACGCCATATCCAGGAATCAACAAGTTTTTCATAACACTAGAAACCTGTTTTCCTATTGTATCAAGGCATGTGCTCACTGCCAAGCTTAGCTTTAACTTCCCTAATCCCAAACCCCAGTAGGATCTCTGGATCTCCAATACACATCAAATTTAGCTGTAAGCAGCCAGCACATGCTCAGCGGCATGCAAGAGAACTGCAATGAGGGCACTGCGTTCCACTAAGGAAGCTGACAGGCATCAGCTCTCTCATTTGACTCATATACACTGACCAAAGAGTCGGACACAAGTGCGACGTTCAAGGTGATACCTCATTGAAAGCCCACTCCATGGCATGGAACGGATGTGGCAGCAACACAAATGAACAGTTTACCAGAGAGCAAAGGACACCCTAAAGGACTGCTTGCAGACAGCTGTGCCCAAGGCTGAACAGCAGGCCACTCAGCACTGCTGAGAGCCTCAGCTGTGTGGCACAGAACAGAGGTGGCAAATGGAAAAGCACTGAGGAGCAGGAAAGCGAATCCTGGTTGCAGCAACACAAAGGCACACAGCATCACTGAAGTAGTCCATGCAACTTACAAGTTTCTTCTTCTGTTTGGAGCCATCCTTGTATACAAGGACCACAGCAGTTTTGAACACTAGAAGAGAAAGTCGGAAACAAAAGCCACGTCGTCAGTAAGGCTGGGAATCATAGAATAGAATCATAGAATTGTAGGGGTTGGAAGGGACCGCGAGAGATCATCGGGTCCAACCCCCCTGCCAAAGCAGCTCCCTAGCTCATATTGCACAGATAGGCATCCAGACGGGTTTTGAATATCCCCAGAGAAGGAGACTCCACCACCCCCTGGGCAGCCTGTCCCAGGGCTCTGTCACCCTCACTGGGAAAAAGTTTCTCCGCATTTTGGTGCGGAACTTCCTGTGCTCCAACTTGCAGCCATTGCCCCTTGTCCTGTCCCCACAGACCACTGAAAAGGGGCTGGCCAATTCCCCCTGCATCCCATGCTTAAGATAATTAAAAACATTAATTGGGTCCCCCCTTAGTCTTCTCTTCTCAAGGCTGAACAGTCCCAATTTTCTCAGCCTTTCCTCATAGGAGAGATGCTCCAGGCCCTTAATCATCTTTGTAGCCCTTCTTTGGACTCTGTCCAGGAGATCCTTGTCCTTTTTATAACAGGGAGCCCAGAACTGGACACAATACTCCAGGTGGGGCCTGACCAGGGCAGAGTAGAGGGGGAGGATCACCTCCTTTGACCTGCTGGCCACACTCCTCTGGATGCACCCCAGGATCCCATTGGCTCTCTTAGCCACCTGGGCACACTGCTGGCTCATGGCCAACCTGTCATCCACCAGGACCCCCAGTGGGTCTCCTCTATGCCCAAGCACTTTCCAACTCCTCAAGCAGCCCTCACCAGAGCCAGAGAGGGAAGGCAGGAGTAAACCTACCAGCCTCTTGCATATTCTTCACAAAACACCCAAGCTCAATAGCTTCTACCACACAAAACCACGTTACTCCAAAGTCACTTGAAATTTGTGAGTTTACGTTAACAGCTACTGGGACAACTATTCAAACAGCAACAGCTTTACATAAAAATTTAGGAAACTTTAACCCCCCTGGCTAAGTTCACCTCAGACAAGTGAGGAGCATCCAGTTACACGCAGCCAGTTGGCAGGTGAGACTGTTTGGACAGAATGTCAACGCCTCCCCGGTGGGACAGTGACCTGTACTGAATTTAAAAGTGAGCACCACCGGCAGGCAGAGGTGCAATCCCATTCCTCTTTTCCCACTTAACATCCACATGGAGCTGGAATTTGTCTTCCAAGACTCCAGTTTTCCTTGTGATTTCTTTCTTCAAGTCTCAAGACGACCCTTTGTTTTCAGATTGAACTCCACGGATACTTAATTTTGGGCATTTTGTGAAATCAGTTTAAAGGTTTTTTTGGACTAACTAAGAGCTGCTGCACACTACCAGCAGTTTTCAATGAGGCTCCTCTGTTTCAGGGTATGAGCAGGTGCTTTCCCAACTTAGAGGAAAGCAGTCACTTTGTATGTTCTCTGCCAGAGCAAAGCTGAAAGAGCCTTCATTCATTATCTGCTTGGTATAAAACAAAACTGAAAATCTCTGCCTTCTTAACCAGCATCACCTTCTGGAAACAAGTAGGGAAAAGCCCATGGTGTGTAAAGAAATTCAGGAACAAAGAGAGAAAACTTAGCACACAGGGCTTTACTTGAAACAATGCTGAAAATAAGAGATGTGATTTAGCCAACACAAGCTATCAAGTACCTTTCCAAGGGACCATACTTGAACACATTGAAAAGACCTTGAGATTTATGCCAACAGCAGTTTCGGTTTCTAGTTTGGCCACCCAAGATAGACTACTTGGAGGGACACAGACCTCTGCAAGGCAGCTCACTGGGAGTCCTGGCTTAGCTTTTAAGGAGTTTTACAGGCTTAGATATACAAGTTCTTTCTGGCAAGAGGCATGGAGAAAACCAGGCAAAGCCTCTGCAAGCCAGATCCATTCTCCAGGATGGGAAGGAGAATTACTTGGCATCAGACTACCAAGCACTAGCTTTTCAGAGACAAATACCTTTCTATATAGCTCTCAATTCACAACCTTGGACACGGGCTTAAGAAGCTCTTTCACTATTACAGCGGCCATCTTCAAATTCTCCACCAGTTTTAGATCAACACAGAACAGAGGTTGACCGTTGCAGCAGAGACAAATATGGATTTAAGGTCCACCCTAGCAGAACACAAAGCTCAACTACCTTCAACAAGGATCTGCTAAGTCACAGCTAAGAGTCTTTCAGGCATCCAAAATAAAATCAATAGGATACAAACCAAACGCTGCCAGCTCAGGTTCCTTCTTCCATTTCCCCAGAGAAGCAGGAGGATTCAGCCATATCACTGTATTATGCAAGAGCAGGTCCCCCATCGAAAGGTCTGCAACCTGCCAACACAAAGGCATGCACGAAGGAACGATGTGTCATCAGTTCTTGCTGCAATTTTCAGTTCAAGAGAACTTGCTTGGAAGTTTATTCTTGAACAAACGAAAAATGCCCTACAAGCAGACTTTTGGGATGTTTCATCAGATGACTGCAGGCATGTGCAGACTGTGGGAGTCAGCAATAGATGCATATAAACCCTTAACTGGTGAGCATAAATTAGGAGAAGTCAGACTCAAGAGTCTGGCTCTCTTAATTTGGTGGGAAGGCAGAGCAAAAAAACACGTCTCCCTTGCAATTTTTTCCCCTTTGTTTCTCTCTGTTTGTTCTAGCATTTAAGCATAGCCCCCATCTGGCACACAGAGCTTGGGGTAAGGGTTAGAGACCAGAGCACGTGAAACGGCCAAAGCACTTCCTCAGGCTCGTCTCTGGAAACCACACTGCTGGAAGTGGACTAATGAAGAGGCTGGTAAAGATTGTTGAGAAATGCCTGC
The DNA here is from genome assembly GCA_027925045.1 of Hypotaenidia okinawae. Taxonomy (NCBI): domain Eukaryota; kingdom Metazoa; phylum Chordata; class Aves; order Gruiformes; family Rallidae; genus Hypotaenidia; species Hypotaenidia okinawae. The sequence goes on from BSDF01000001.1 coordinate 114,550,324, forward strand.
TCAGATTGCAGCAACCGGATCTTTCGTTTTGATTTATGGTCTCCCAGAGGGATCAACTGAGGGCTCTCTCTCTCCAGTCTAGGGATCGTGCTAGCCCATTCCTCCACCTTCCTCTCAGTGAAGTAGGACTTTTGCCAAAGTGAAGCCTCAAAATGTTGGAATCAAAACTCAATAGCCTTGGTGACTATTAAGCAGGTATTCTTTACTGCAGCGCTGGGCTGCTCCTTGGATACCATCAGAACAACAACCTGAGGTCCCCCCAAAACCAAGAGCAACGCTAAGGTGTTTTTTCACTGTCTCCTCTCCCACATTAACACCAAACCATGACAGCTCTTCCAGCAGACACCCAGACATGGTCTCTCCACAACTGCTTGCCAGCACCAACCCTAGCCTCTGCCCTTACTTAGACTGATGGGGCAGAATTATTTATGTGGAATGAGGAGAGCCAAGACATGGACATCAGAAGAGGGAACTGCAGGTTGAGATGTGATTTTGACCCAAACACAATACTGAAGGTGAATTAACCCTCTACTTCTTTACACTGGTCCACTCACTGAACCATACATGGAAAGGCAGGTTTTGAGTCGGATTGGGATTTATACTGGCACCAGGATACACTTGAATGACACAGCACAAAAGCAAATATTTGATACAATTTAACACTCATGCTACAGGCACCAAAATAACAGCCTTTTTCTCTTAAATGTGATAATCTGTTACCTCTTTTTTCTCTCCTGTTTGTTCTGCTATGAGTTGGTCGAACACTGCCCCATATTCTTCATGGATTTTCTGCATTTCATTAATGTGGCTGGCAACTTTGTTCATTGTTTTTATGGCCACTAGAAGAAAGACCGAGAGAAAGAGAGGGGGAGAGTCAAAGGGTGTTTTTAAGCCTCTGAGAGGAAGGGGGAGGAGGAGTGTTCCAGATCAGAGGTTAAACAGGGAAGAGTAATGTAGGTTAGCTCCATACCATCCAGGTGATAATGTTCTTCACTTTCGACATCAGTCAGAGCAAAGAGCTCCTTGAGCAGGAGAGGGTATTTCAGTATCCGCTGGATGGGTTTGATGAGGTAAGACTCCAGTGTGGAGGAGTGCTGCCGTCGGGGATTCTGGGCATCCAGAAATGCCTTGAAAGCAGTGTCTGTCTTGGCTGGAAGATTGAAATGAAGCGATGGGATAAATTAAAAATCACAGAATCACAGAACTGTAGGTGTTGGAAGGGACCTCGAGAGATCATGGGGTCCAACCCCCTGCCAAAGCAGCTCCCTAGCTCACATTGCACAGACAGGCGTCCAGACGGGTCTTGAATATCTCCAGAGAAGGAGACTCCACCACCCTCCTGGGCAGCCTGTCCCAGGGCTCTGCCACCCTCACTGGGAAAAAGTTCTTCCGCATGTTGGTGCGGAACTTCCTGTGCTCCAACTTGCAGCCATTGCCCCTTGTTCTGTCTCCACAGACCCCTGAAAAGGGGCCGGTCAATTCCCCCTGCATCCCATGCTTAAGATAAACATTAATTAGGTCCCCCTTAGTCTTCTCTTCTCAAGGCTGAACAGTCCCAATCTTCTCAGCCTTTCCTCATAGGGGATATGCTCCAGGCCCTTAATCATCTTCGTAGCCCTTCTTTGGACTCTCTCCAGGAGATCCCTGTCCTTTTTATAACAGGGAGCCCAGAACTGGACACAATACTCCAGGTGGGGCCTGACCAGGGCAGAGTAGAGGGGGAGGATCACCTCCTTTGACCTGCTGGCCACACTCCTCCGGATGCACCCCAGGATCCCATTGCCTCTCTTAGCCACCAGGGCACACTGCTGGCTCATGGCCAACCTGTCATCCACCAGGACCCCCAGGTCCTTCTCCACTGAGCTCTTCTCCAGCAGGTCATCCCCCAGCCAGTACTGATAGAAACGGTTGCTCCTTCCCAGGTGCAAGACTCCACACTTGCTTTTGTTGAACCTCATCTGGTTTCTCCCTGCCCAGCTCTCCAGCCTGTCCAGGTCTCCCTGGATGGCAGCGCAGTGTTCCTGTGTGTCAGCCACTCCTCCCAGCTTTGTACCATCGGCGTACTTGCTCAGGTGGATGCTATTCTCTCATAGAGGTCATCAATGAAGATATATATAACAGCTGCTCTGACAAATTGACTTTTCCAGCTTTAAATTCATTTATCCAGACACATCTTGCAAGGAAGTGCAGATTTATCAAGCCCACAGTATTAGATTCATGCATTTCAGGTTTTGAGTTACTGACACTTTGCCACAGATATGCTGTTTATGACTTAACAGTGGGCACTCACCTACTTTATCAATACATGCAGTTTTTAATTTCACTACACACAGTATTTCACAGAATCACAGGCTGCTTTGGGCTGGAAGGGACCTCAAAGCCCATCTAGTTCCAGCCCCCTGCCATGGGCAGGGACACCCTCCACCTGAGCAGGCTGCCCAAAGCTCCACCCAGCCTGGCCTTGAACACTGCCAGGGAGGGGGCAGCCACAGATTCTCTGGACAGCCTGTGTAAGTGCTTCACCACCCTCACAGGGAAGAATTTCTTCCTAATATCTAATCTAAATCTGCCCTACTTCAACTTAAGGCAATTGCCCCTTGTCCCGTCACTCCATGCCCTTGCAAACAGCCCCTCCCCAGCTTTCCTGTAGGCCCCTTCAGGTACTGGAAGGCTGCTATAAGGTGCCCCCTGAACCTTCTCTTCTCAAGGCTGAACAAGCCCAACTCTCACAGCCTGTCTTCATAGGAGAAGTGCTCCAGCCCTCTGATTGCCTTTGTGGCTCTCCTCTGGACTCGCTCCAACAGCTCCATGTCTTTCTTGTACTGGGGACCCCAGAGCTGGGCACAGCACTCCAGGTGGGGTCTCACCAGAGCAAAGCAGAGGGGCAGAATCCCCTCTCTTGACCCGCTGCTTTGATGCAGCCCAACACACAGCTGGCTTCCTGGTCTGCAAGCATGCATTGCTGTCTCATGTTGAGCTTCTCATCCACCAACATCCCAAGTCCTCCTCCTCAGGGCTGCTCTCAATCCATTCTCTGCCCAACCTGGAGATGTGCTTGGGATTGTGTCAGGTTTTTGCCTTGTGACTACTTTAGAGCAGCAAAAATTGTTTTGATCATTTGTTTCCTTTAAGAAGATGCTCAGATTGGATTTTTGTAAGAAGTTGCTACTCATGTGTCTCGTTAGACAGGTACACATATAATATTGGGCAGTGTGGTTACTGTTGCCTCATTAAACCTTAAAACGTGGTACCAAACAACAGCAAGAAAAATCAAGGGCTAGTAAGGAGGCAAGAAGCAGTAAATTTATGGTAATACAGATATTTTGGGAGCACATACAGACTGGACACGTGATTGTGATCACCTTTTCTATCTGACTGCTACTGAAGTTAAAATACAGCAATTTCTCTGTTGCTCCCTCTACTAGAACATAAATTTGTACAGGGAGGGCAGGTTTTAGACATACAGGTTATTCAGTGCAGGAACAATTCCACACAATTGCTTTTATTAGAGCCATTTCCCCTGCTGAGGTTGGGCAGTTTCTTTGCAGACAGTCACCTGATTTCAATAAAGCACCCTCGGCTTCAAATCCAAAAGCCTCCTGCACCTCAGCTGAGGACACCAAATTACACTTGAAACACATGCCCAGGCTTTTGAAGAGATTTACCACTGGAATAAGATTTTCAAGTTCTGTTTGCACCCTAATTCAATCACGACCATTTTTCATTTAAAAATAAGGTCAGCAATGAGAAGCCAAAACAGAACAACCAGATCTACCTAGTCTGTGGCCTTAACATTCAGGTCTAACAAAAGCAAGCATGGATGTGACTGACAAGTCACTTATTCATGTATTCCGCAGCACTGCCAAGTACTCTTTGCAGCACGGTAAATAAGAGTTTACAAATAGAAATGAAAAAAAAAACCTGTGTGCAGTGAAAACAAACTCAAAACCCAAACAAGCCAAAAAAAGCAAAAAAAAAAAAAAAGACAGTCAAAACTTTTGATTGTCAGGCATACAAATGTTCTTTGAAAAATAAGAGCTCCTCCCTTAATGGCACTGCTCCTACAACTGAAGCCGTTTGTTTATTTAATGTATTAGCCAAAAATTAATGGCATGAAGCCTGCTAACTCTACGAGATTATCGCTTCCACAGGGGAAGAAACATCACTCCGAGGCAAGTAGGCCCATGAGCCCATAAGCCAGACCACAGTGCACTTATCCCTATCTCAGCAAACCAAGCTCTACTAGGAATTCATACATGGAAACCTCCAAGGCAAACTGGAACGAAGGTGAGAGGAAAAAGGGAGGAGAGAGAGCGTGGTGAAGTTAAAATATTTAGACAGCTTCCATAAAACACTCTCCCAAGTTGATCCTTTCTTAGTGGCTGTCAGCATTCAACCACATTGGCCAGAGCTTCAGCGGCGTTGCCCCTAGCAAGGATTCATGGCACAAACTCTATGAGGATCCAGAGGTCATTGGAAGCGTCACCACTCCTGGCTCCAAAGTACACAGCGACCCATTAACACATGCCACATCGCCCATTTATGAAATCTTTCCACTCCCCACATGACTGGAAAGAAACCGAGCATGTCAGCGGAGAATGAATTAAGTGTGGGAGGAAAAACTACATGCGAGTTTAATGACTTCTTATAATGAGCTACTCGGGTATCATTGCATCTATGGTGGTCCAAGAACACGCATGGCACAGAGCTCTCTGCAAAGCTCTCGGGCCAGACAGACTGACTTCCCCACTGTGCAGGCTCACAGAGCGTAACCAGGCACGTGTAAGCCACTCTGCCACGACCTGTGCTGCCTGGTATGGGCTGCGGTGGACGCGTCTCGTCCTCCACAAAGACAGCCCGAGCCAGCCCAAACCAACGTGTCGCTGCGACACCTCTCTCTGCACACCCAGGTCCGTTTGTCCAACACATGGCTCTTACCTTTCACCAGTACTTTGGGGACTTTTGTGTGGCTGGCACAGAAGGCACTGTACAGCTTGAACCGATCGGCGTAGTAAAGGAAGGATCCACCCAAGGAAAACAACACTTTCTAGGATTTAATAAAAAACACCAGACAAACAGCCAAACACAAAAGCATTAGGAAAAAAGTGCGCATGACAGCCAATTAATTATTTTCCCCTCTACCACACCACCTGAAGTTTCCATTTAGCTTTTGGATGACTGGACAGTGAGTTTTTAAAGTTTCTTCACACCGCCTAGCCAGTAACAGGCCTAGCTTTGGTGCCTGGATCCAGGCCATGTGATAACATCATTAGCCAAGTTCTGGTTAGGGCGATTTAGAGACACTGCTGACTATAAAGGGAACTGCGTTCACAGCTCCAGAACTGTATTGAAATACTCGAGTTTAAAACCTTATTGATCTAAGTAATGACCTGAGGGCACAGAAAGGACTGGATGCATCTGACTTCTCAATGGATCGAGACACTAAGGAGCTGCAAGCAAGACTGTCATCACCCTGCACAAACACACCGAGGTCTTCACTCTCACACAACTGAGTTGGTGTTACACAATCTTTCCCTGAGACGTCTATGCCACAGTAAAGCATTTGCTCAGCTATGCGCTGAGGAACGAGACATGTGAGGCAACGCATCGGCAGCTTGCCTAGAGCTAGGGGAGGGAAACAAACTCCCTGCAGAACTGAAACTGCGAAGCCCTGGGGTCCCATTCTGCACCCTGCTCTCAGGCTGTACCCACAGGATAGAACCAAAAGCAAAGTTGACGCACTTTTTATGGAAAGAGGTGGAAGCGGCAGCACTCGGAAGACAGACTTCTTTCCATAAGGAAGCTTCTTCCAAACCCTCCTCTGAAACCTCAGAGCACACAGTGGTCACAGAGGCTTCCCCCCACTAAAAAAGCGTCTCTGCGCTCTTTATTAAGGGCACATTTCCTTCAAAACAAAAGCTGTGTGCTAGTTACGTGAGGGCAGTGTTCATGCTTGATGCTTTTTTTAACCAAGCACCCGGTGGCAAAGTCACACATGCACAAAAAGACAAATTCTTTCAGTAGTTCTTCCAGGGCTGTATGTTAGCTGAAGAGCAATCCCAGTGGAATTATTGTTATTATTATTATTATTCACCAAGACATCCTGTCCTCTGCCAAGGTGAGTACTCAAAGCAAGAGTAAAATTCCACAAAGACAAAACATTGTATTAGCTACTTGCCATGTATCTAACGTGTGACCGCATGAGAAATAAATCGTCTGTTCCCACATTTTCCTGTTTGCTTCTTCTTTTTTAAATTAAGTTTATATATGCTTAGTTTACATTTCTGCCTTAGATGATCACCTCCTGATAGCTGGAACTATCTGCCATACAGCTCTGCGATGTGTCAAAAGCCCAACTACAGAATTTAATTTACAGTTCTGATCTATAGCCTCAGTGGGCTTCCAAACTGCTACATTAGACTTGTCAGAACAGAGATTTTATGTAACTTTCCATTTCTATCTTTTCCTGACAGCTTGAGACAAGGAATCTGGCAGAAGGACAAGAACAGCACCCAAAAGCACAGGGTGTTACAGATTTCTAGGGCTCAATATGGCTACATGTGGCATAAGGTACAATTGTAGCAGGATGCTTTTCAAACAGCTCCAGTATTAGCTAAAAATTAATCTCGAGTGTAAGCAGAGGGAAATTTTCACATGAACAGTAACAGTCATCAGACAAATACGATGAAGAGTGTTAGAGGATTACTGGGATTGTAAACAATGAGATTACCTTAAATTGCTCAACTTTTTCAAGCTTTTCCAGGTCTGGAACCAGCCTTACTCCATCTTCGAGAGTTTTCAAGAACTCTACCTGGAATGCTACCATTTCAGTCAGATTCCCAAAGAGAACATCCAGCTAATAGGAGGGGAAAAAATAAGTAAGCAAATAAATAAAAAGGTGAGCTGCTGAAGATACTGCTCTGCAGCTAAATTGCTTTTTCTAGAACTTCAGTAATTCTCAATCCAACTGTATAATCAGTGTGAAGTCAGGGGAAAAAGCTTTACAGACCACACATCATTGAGCAGTGCCTTTATAGTCTTCCCAGGCCGTTATTTTAAAAGAAAGGAATTCAATACTCTTCCCAGGCCGCTATTTTAAAAGAAAGGAATTCAAAATTTCTCCATAGCCCATGCTCAGACAAGGAAGTCAGGCTGGGGGATGAGGCGGGGGGAGTGGAGCAGAGGGGTGTGCATAAGCCATCTAGCAAAAAAAATAAGCAGCAGTTAACATACCTCATCAGGTGTGAGGAACGTTTCTTTTTGTAGAGGCTTCAGGTATCTCTCCATTAGACAATTTAAGTCCTAAAAATCAGAGAAAGATTCTCAATCTGCTTCCGAGTATTTACTGAGGTGGCAAAGATCACCTACTCGCTGACATATTCCCTTTCACACATAAACCAGAAATAGCTGGATTTCACAGAATTTAAGAAAGTAAAAGGAAACATTTACACAGTCTGACTTACAAAAATCAACCCCGGATCTCACCGAGCAGTGCTCCTCTGCACACCAGCTAAGCCATCTCAAAATGACACCCCAACAATTTGGAAAGCCTACTTATTTCAGAGGCTTATGTCACGACTGTAGGGACAGTCTGTAGAATCAAATGTAAGTTAGCTAAGAGATACTTCAAATTAGTTTTCATGCATGTATTAGAGAAGAAACCGACAGAATTTTCCAGAAGGAGGAGAAAATATTAGTAGACTGAAACAAGACGTGAAGACCCCTTACTTTGACGTAGGTGCGTTCTGTCTCGAGAAGCTCGCAGATAACCTTTCGCAGCTTATCTGCATCTGTGAGTTGTCTCATGGTGGCCAGCTGGGGTCCTGTGAATTCCTGAGGAGGAGCACTTGAATCAGAAGGGTTCATTTCATGCAGACTGCGACAGAAAGCAGCGACCTGCTCTGTACTCTTTGAAAAGAAGGAAGAGGAAAGACCAGCGGTAATATTTTAAGTAAGAGCTATAGGAATGATGGAACTGAGAAGCCGTTGCAGCGAAGCAGTTGCAACCTGGGGTCTTTCTAACAGGTGCCAGAGTCCAGAACTGCACACATCATTCCACGTATCTGTCTATCCAACCCCTCCGTGACTGGGGTGGGGAAAGTAAATAAATACATACATACATACATATATATACACATTAAATAAATAAATAAATAAATAAATAAATGAGATGCACAATTTAAGTTAATTGAAGTGCTGTTTAATAACGTTCCTGGTTTCAGATAAGCACAAATATTAATTAAAATAGGCTCATCCAGCACTTAAGATTGAAAAACAAGCAAACAAGAATTGGGAACCAAAAATGACCATGCAAACAAAACACACACCCCAGCCCTCTGCCAGTTCCCTAATCTAGTTTGCCGCAGCCCTGACAATAGCTGTGTCAACACAGCCAAGGAGACAACGCGGAGACAAACTGTTTAAGCTGTTTTTTGGGGAAGCAGAGCCATCTGGGGAACCAAAACCTCTCAAGGCTTCCTAGGCAAGCTCTTTGGGAAGGTAACCCCGTACCTGTTCTGTGCCTGGAAGCGTGCCTGGTGGGGTGAATTTCTTCCCCGCAAGTCAGGTTATTCAGAACTGCTACATCTAGCTGCTTTCTTCAATGTTTAATCAGCTGTCTATATATAAAGACAGCTATCCTCTCTTCACCTCCCCATGTTAGATCATCTTCTTGCATCTTTCCTTACGCTGAAAAGTTTGGAGTGGGTATAGTCTCTGGTGTCAGTGACGACAGCCCCAGGCTTCTAGGGTTGCCAAAGCAGTAGCGTGCCCTGTGTCCATCCCTCCCAGAGATCTGGAGGGGGCAGAGGAGGGAAAAGAGCTGTGGCACTTGATCATGCCTCTCTAACCTTCTGCGTCTAATCCTGCCATGGTATCTTAATCCCAATTCAGTGTCTTCCCAGCACTGCCTCTATCACCCTCCACTTTGTACGAAAATGAAACCAAATTAGCTTGTTCAAATGGAGAATATACAAAGAGAGGTGAGGAAGGGATTTAAAAAAAAAAAAAGAAGGGAAGGGAAGGGAAGGGAAAAAAAAGAAAGAAAAAAGGTACACCACCACCTTGCAGTTTGGAGACAGAGCCCTGCCCCTTGGAGATCACTCCCACCAGCCGGTAGTAGAAACCTCACCTGGAGCCTGTACTACCTTCATGATGACCCAGAGCTGAAAAATCTCCACACTGTCAAGCAGTGCAGGCTTCTCACACATCACTATTTTCCCCTCTCTGCACACCTGCAACACTGTGAAGCCCAAGGCAGATGTCAACCATGCCAGTGACAAGTGAGGGATTTCCTGTGTCTCATGGTTGTAAAGGCTCACCTGAGGGTACCGCTGCACAGTAAGGTAGTAAAGGTGCTTACTATGCAGAAGGTAATTTTCTTCAGGGCACCAGTGTAAGCAATGAATTAATTATAACTGTTATACAAAAATGCGTCTTGCACAGAGTTTATTGAAGGGAAAACATTAATCTTCAGTATCTGAGGTCTAACTCAGATGAGGAAGAAAGGAAAGATGTTGCAAGTCGAACGCAAGACAAAGCAAATGGTTGAGCCAGTCCATTTCCAACTAACCCAGCTTCTGCTCACATGCCTAACTCAGCACATGTCACTGAGAGTTAAGATGTATTAGTCAAAATAATTCCTTTTATTTCTCAGGAAGGTCACGCCTATACTCGCCGTACTCTCAAGTACAAAGCATACCCAAACTTTTAGGTTAAGTTTGCATTAGATGTCAACAGGTGCCATCTTGATCCCAAATGCCTCAAATCCATAAAGTGCAATAGGTGAAAACCCGGCTTCAGTGCAGGGAGAAAGATCTGCCTGAGTTACCTGCTCTGCTGGAAAGCAACAAAGAACAACGAATGTATGTCAGTCTGAGCCTGCAGAGCCCCAGGGTAGGCAGGGGCTTGCTCAGAAATGTTTACCTTTGTTAGGACTATCCTGTGAAAAAAATATTTGAGGGAGACAAATCCCAAGGCATTTTGTTTTAAGAGCCAAATGTATGCATAAAAATAGTTATAGTGTATAAAACACAGTATGGAACCAAGCTCTACACATTAATTGTTTAAAGCAGTTCATGCTTAAATCCCTTAGACCCCTCGCCACCCTGTGCACGCAAGTGCAGTACGAAGACAGGTCACCTCGAAGGAGAGCGCGGAAATCCACTTACACCATGGAACAGCAGCTGAACACTAACAAGTAGTTGAAACTCCAGTAATTGTCATACAAGTGCACAGTCTGCCCCAGAATACTTAGACCCATATGCCAAAAAGGAAGCATGTAAGACCCTTAAAACCCTTATCTCCACTCATGCATGCTTACTGAACTGCTGGCTGACTTCAGCCGTGCCCAGCTCCAGCCAGCGGTAGCCGAGCTCTGCCCTGCCGCTGCCCTGCCGCTGCCCTGCCTTGCATCTTTCCATTTGTTCCCCCAGGATCACTCTACCCGACCCTCATTGTGCTTGAGACTTTATCTGTCCAATAACATTCACAAACCTGCCCAGGCAGACTGCCCCGTGAATGGCACGCAGCACCTCTGTTCTGCCACAGGCACCAAACTCTAAGCAGTATCCATCTCCCAAACAAAAAGCCACCGGCAAATCGCGTCCTTTCATGTACTGCCACAACTGCTAACGACACTGCACAGTAACAAAAAGCCTCTACAGGGTATATATATACCTTACAGCTCAGCCTCGGATCCATCACCTGGAAATTAAAACAGCATGAAAATTCGCTTAACTGCTAATTGCTTAGACTGGTCGCGTTGCACAGTAGATCTGCTCACCAAATACAGCATACGGTAGAGAGAGTCGCCGGCTCTCCCAGCGCTTTCGTTCTTGAGTTTACGGGTGACTCTCCAAGGAGCCGACATGGCTGGGAAGGCAGTATTGCCCGAGCTGCCACTCAGCTAGGAGGAAAATCCCAGCTCTCCATATATTCAGCTGATCCGAAAGGCTTTCCCTCTCCAGACAGACACTCCGCGCTGCCTACTTGGCACGCAGCGCAGCAGCCGGCCGCATTGTAACACGGAAGGGCAGTGACCGTGTCTCTCTGAGCGAAGCCTTTCCGCCTGTGTCATTTGCCGCCGGCCTCGTTTGCTCACCACATCAGCTGGAATTAAGAGCCGGCCGCCAGCTGAAGCTGAGAACTCACCGCTGCTTGTCACAGACCCGTTCAGAGGGAAACTTCAGCGGAGAGGCTGAAATGCAGCAAAGCAGAGGTGAGGGCAGCCCGGGAATATAAATGTCTGTTGCCTGTGGCTGAGCACGAGCGGATTGGCTACGAACGGCACTGCTGAAGAATATTAAACATCCGAAGGGACAGAGGCACAGAATCAAAGGGACTTGAAAAAAGGCAGCTACACTGCCAGAAAACCCACCCCTCAAATCATTGTTTTAGTCCTTTCACGTCTACTGCAACACGTTGAAGGTTTTGAGACTTAATTCTGGTCTTGAATAATGCTGCAGAGAGAAGATGACCTATTTTCTCAGAGAAAAACCCCACCCCACCTCTAAATGGTATAAGCATGTATGCACACAGCCCATTACAGCATGCTCCCCCAAGCGCAAGTGCTGCAAGGTAATTACCTCTCATTTCAAGAGGCGGTCTTTAATTAGAAACAGGGAGAAATGAGTGTCCTGCAATATTTTAACTGCTGACAGCTTTAAAAACACATCCCCAGTTAAATTCAAAGGAGCATAACAGGAAAAAATCCGCACAAAGACTGATGGTGAGATGCAACGCAGCTGCTATTTGGGTAACCAGCAACATTAAGAACACCCACATGTACTCAGTTTTAGGGGTATCTCCTTTGAACCTCAACTTATTCTACAATATTTAAAAGGCCAAAGCGGTCAGGTCACCACAGAGGCAAGAAACCATTTAAGAAATTCATTTGGTATGAAGTGTTCCCGATATTCTGTTGAACTGGAGACTGACAGGGGCGTCACCTATATTCCATCAGCAGCCAGCAATGTTCTTCACCTGCTAGACAAAAAGGAGCCTGAAGATGTGGCAGGGAGCAGGCTTTCCTTTCCTCACTCCTCTCCCTCCCGGCTCCCACACGAAATGGGGAGAAAAAGTAAACTCAAGAGCCCACGCCTGAACAGAAGCAACTGGGAGCACAACTCAGGCTACTGCCAGTTACAAGTCTTAAAGGAAAAGAGCTGTGCCCAGAAAACATACCCGCTTCCCACTGCTCACAAGGTTTCCACCCAAGAGATACTGTACCAAAGAGGGACGGTTGACAGAGGGGAAGGCACACCATGAAATTAGATCAGTACAGAGAACAACAGCTACCCTGCACCACTGAGCTGCCAATGCCTCAGCACACCTTGGAAACAGATTTCTAGTATTTTATCAGAATAGTTCTACGGACATCTCATTTCTGCTCCTTACGAGTCCCTTGACAATAGTAATGGAGAAGTAAGCTCTACGTTACCAGATCTGTAGGATATTCAGAAGAGAAGATTTTCAGAATCTTCACAGCTAGCGATGTACCCTCCAAACCCTTCACCACCATCAACAGCTTGGAGGCTTTTGCAGATTAAGAAACAAATGCACCACTACTAAGGAAACACACACCCACGTGCACACATGCTGGGCTGGGGGAAGGGAAGAGACAGCCGGGAGGGAGGAGGAGCAAGGGAATGGAAGATACATTCAAGCACCTCCTGTGTTATATATCCACCTGTCACCTCCATGAGAAAGTTACAGGTAAGTCAAAAAGGACCCAGGTTCAGCTTTCGGTGGGATTTCAGACTGCTTACCTTCATGAAAAGCCAACCCAGCCTGTGCTACAAGAGCAGATGAAGGAGAGCTGCAGCGTTGCATTCCTCTCCTTTTCCCATGAATTATTAACTCTCCCCTAGGATTGCTTTGCTGGCTGGTGAGCTGGGAAGTTTCCTCAGAGAAGCTAGAAGGTCTCCTCCTCTGCAGAGCTCTGTGGGCATCAGCAGACTGCCCGCACCACGGCGCGGAGTGGTGGCATTCACAGGATTAAGCCCTGCCTCAGGATCATGCTATCGCAAGGCAAAAGACAACCCAAACGCTATTTTGGGATCTTCAGTTGCTAATGCTGTATCTGTGCTGAAAGAAGGGAGCTCTGCATTTAGCTGGGAGGCTCGGGTGTTGTTAAAATGGATCTGCTCTGCTGCTCAGCAGCAAGCGTGTCAGAGTGCACCTGCCCTGCTTTTGCCAAGGAGGGCAGAAAATGGTGAAATTCTCCCCTGAACTCCACCATCCAAGAGAGCCTGGGAGCTGTGGCAGCAATGGTGATGGAGGGACACATGCCCCTCCTGGTGGTACAAGGGCAGAGTGCTTCACTTTCCACGTACAAAAATAACCTCTGTGAAGCAGCGCTGAGCACATCAGCTTAACCCTCCACGCCATAATCCCAGGAGCAGGGAAAGGTGTGGCAGTGGTGGGCAGGGAAACACCTTCGCTTTTCCCTCACCATACCAGCCGGGTGGTGACTTCCCATGGAAAAACAGTGCGCTGCAGCCTCCTTGCTCCCCACGCAGAGCAGCTTTCCCAGGCACACAAAGGGATCGGGAAAACCCTCCCATTTGACAGAGCTTTTTTTTTCCCTCCCCTCTACCATATACTGGAGTTACTGCAGGATAATCCGGGCATTTCTGTAGCTTTCATCAGAGAGTAACCACAAAGAAAGCCCACCCATACACAGAGCTCTTCTATGCCAACAGGGACAGTGATATGCTTGAGTTTCCCAAACTGAGCGCGTCGTCTATATACTACACATACACGTGTCCTTTTTGCATGGATAGACCACTTCAAGCAGTCTGTCCCCTAACACACAGAATGCAAAGTCAGACGCCTCCCAAGATGCCTCCCTCCCTTCCGTATCACACCAACAGACCGAGACATATTTCTGAATTGTGAAACAAAACATGCACTGCTGTCAACGTTTACAGAAAGACAGATGTTTCTCTCGTCAGAAACCGAGGCTCGTTAGCGTTATGAGTTACCCTTCCAATGTATGGATATTAAGCATCAGAGCTGCTAACGCACATTTCTCAGTTTAACTAAATCTGCTGAGCCACGGGGCTAATCGTGTAATCCTCACGCCTTGCTTCAGGCAATTACGGCTCTGAAGATCCAGGAGGCAAGAGGCAAAATGGAACCCCACAGCCTGTCGCACCGTTCAGAGATAGAAAAGCTATGGAAAACATAGCGAGCATGTTTATTCCCCAAGCAGCTACCCGTTACGCTCGGTGCTCTTCCACAGCTTCAGTATCTAACAGAAGAGACTCTACCCTGAGCATCTGAAAATCCCACATCTTTACAGCTTAAAATCCCAAAGTATCAATAAACCCTTCCACTTACTGAGGAAGAAATTCTTTGTACTTACAAGAATAAACTTGGGCAATAAAACCTGGAAACACCCTGTACGAGTAATCACCTTCTCCGCACACAAGCTCTGCATATGTTGTATGCATAGGAATGTTTTCTGTTATCTGACTTCCACTGTCTGGCTATCAAAGGCAAAACTACAGGCTAGCATGACATAAGAGATCAGGAAACAAGAGGCCAAGGTCTTTTCCTTCCTTTCCCTACAATGACAAGTAGAAAAGTAGAACAGCACAGGGAACAGCTTAGAGCGCACTATAACGTGTTTTAATTAAAACAAGAGCTGAGAAAAACCACGGCTGGACGTAAGCACAAACTGGGTGAGATCTGCTCCTCATTAGATCATGAATTCTGCTAAAACATAGCTGGAAGCTCTCACCACCACCTATACCTAAAGGCAAACAGTGTCTTTAAAAAAAAATCTCACTTGACTCTACCTCAAAAGCCCCTCCTCATGACACCTAATTTGCAAAGCTCCCCAGCACCACAGTAAGGCAAACTACCAACCACTGCGAAACCCATCCCTTAATAGACAGCAATTAGCAATCCACTTGCACAACCTCTTAGCTGTAATTGGAGAGTTTTGCTTCAATTTAAGGTAGATTGGCTATAATTAGTTTCCATTTAAAAGCTAGCTTGCTATTGATTTCAGGAAATACTCTTTAACTTCTATTCCTCCTATGGCTAGGAAACAAGAAAGTATAAGAAATCGTAATAATCCACACGATCTTTTGGCTTAGCTGCCCAGCTCTGGAGAAGGAGATGATAAACCAGCTCATATAAAATCTATGATGTCGGAATATCATCACCAGGGAAGGAAGATGTGAGCCAACCCTGTCAAAAGGGTACAAGTCTTGCTTAAGAGGACGTGATGTGCCATCATCAGAGCTGCAATTTGTCACATTCGGTACCATCTGTAAACACCTTAAAAGTAAGATTAACATTTTGGCAGGGAAGCAGCTGTAACGGCGTGCAGCTGCAAAGCCAGCACAGCAGCTGTGACTGCAGCACGCTTCTGCTCCTTCTCACCTTGCTCGTCTTCTCAGCCTCATCCAACGACTCCAAGTCTTGCGCTTCCACCTCCTCTGGAGCTGTCTCAACGGAGCCATCCGGGTCGCTGCAAAGCGAGTGCCCTGCTGAAATTGAGACACGTGTTGAAAACTCAATCATATTTCCAAAAATTCAAACAGCTGAGTGCAGACATGGAGTTGCCGTAGACGGTCAGGCCCTGTCCTGCACACACATACATGCCAAAGAGACGCTGCGCCGGAGGCACTCGATGACCTCCAAGGACTACCTTGGTTTACAGCAGGGGACATGTTTAACTACAGGTGTAAAAATAAACAGGTTGTGGCCAGACACACCATTTAGTTGGAAACTACAAAAGCCGATTCAGAGATAAGGCTAAAAGGATGCGTTGAAATTCTTAGGTTTAGCATTCATTTTTAGGCTGGCCAGCAATCCCCTGCCTTTATACTTCAGTGGTTTCAAGTGGGAACTGCAGTAGGTGAACTTCTTGGCTGTGCCAAGAAGCAGGTCTTGGTCACAGAATCACAGAATCATTAAGGTTGGAAAAGACCTCCAAGATCATCTAGTCCTGATGGAATAAACTTTCCTGCCCCACACCCACTTGGCTACAACCTCATTTCACGGAGTTGTAGAGAGCAATAAGGTCTCCCCTCAGCCTCCCCTTCTCCAGGCTAAACAGTCCTAGTTCCCTCAGCTGCTCCTTGTAAGACTTGTGTTCCAGACCCTTCACCACGTTCACTGCCCTTCTCTGGACACCTCCAGGGCCTCAATATCTTTCTTGTAGTGAGGGGCCCAAAACTGAACACAGTATTCGAGGTGCGGCCTCACCAGAGCCAAATACAAAGGGATGATCACCTCCCTGGCCCTGCTGGCCATGCTATTCCTGATACAGGCCAGGATGCTGCTGTTCTTCTTGGCCACCTGGGCACACTGCTGGCTCCTGTTCAGGCAGTGTTATCCAATACTCCCAGGCTCTTTTCCTCTGTCAGCCCATCCTCTGACTGGAACATGATTTTAAATTGCTCAGGGTTTTGGCCTAACACACCCACTACTGAGTTTCAATGTTGATTTTTAAGGAAACGATCCTGGCTTTAGCAGCTTTTAGGAGCCTGTTACATTAATCAAAAAGTAAATTTCCTTTCCATCAGCACATGTGGCAAGAACTGTGCACTCCTGCACCCGAGCACTCCTCTGGAGACTGTGGTGTTGTTACAGCTAATAACTCCTTTGCGACCTCTCATAAGTAAATGATGCATAACCTACAAGTAACAAAAGAAAGAAGACAATCCCAGCCTGACAGCTCTGTGCACAAATAACTTTGGGGGAGTGATCTCATTCTCTGACCAAAATAGCTGTAAGAAGCAGTATTGCTACAACTCAGGCCGTCTTCACAGAAGAAGATATCTCATATACATTCAACTTAATAGCTGTGGCAAATTATAATGAGTGGTGATGGACTGAGCTCTGCCAGGAAACTCCTGCCTGCCTCAACTGACCTTCAACCCAGCATAAAGTGATATTTTACAGCAGCTGAGTCCAGAGACAAATTCCTTTAATCTTTCCCCTCCCCTCCCCTCAACACCACAAGTTTTTTCTAACGTGCCACTTTCTGGGGCTGGAAGGGTGGTTTCTGAGCATGCACCCCTGCCCTCATCCTGGACACAAACAGGACAGTCAATGTCCCACCAGGGATTACACCTTCTATTCCACTGCATTTATTCATCAGGTAATGCAGAAAAACATAATGAAAAATCAATGGATGCAGCAACACAGGAAATCCTGCTTTTTAAAACACAAGACGCAACAAACTATAGTAACATCATTTTTGGTTGTATTGTTAGCATGGAGAGTTGTGGGAAGTGGAAGAAGGACTGTTCACCAGTGACTGTAGAGATAGGACAAGGGACAATGGCTTTAAGCTGACAGAGGGTAGGTTTAGGATAGACGTTAGGAAGAAACTCTTTACTATGAGGGTGGCAAGGCACTGGTACAGGCTGCCCAGAGAGGAAAGACCCATTCCTGGAAGTGTTCAAGGCCAGGCTGGATGGGGCTTTGGGCAACCTGGGCTAGTGAGGGTGTCCCTGCCCATGGCAGGGGGTTGGAACTCGATGGGCTTTGAGGTCCCATCCAACCCAAAGCATTCTATGATTCTGTGAAAACTGATGCTTTTCTGTATCACAATAGAATGTTTTTTTCAAACCAGTGTGTTGTGGGCTGTTTTCACCCTACAAATAGTAGTAGCCCAACAGCACGCTATCTATCCTATAGTGCTGTCAGGAGCCAGTGATCCAGCAACCACCCCCTCCTATTCACTACTAGACTGAAACGTGGATGTTTTACAATGATGAACAGTGATTAAGCACATCAGATGCAGCACCATTTCTATGTTAGTCCCATGCTGGCTCTCCTGTTACTTGCTATTTTTCAATTAGACATTTCAATTTAGGTAAGTCACGTATATTTGTCTGTAAGGAGTATTTGGCTAGATAGCAATGCTGTGAGTAAAAAGGCCACAGTGATGATACACATCTGTTATACTGATACATGTCAACTACACACTGAATGGCTTGGCCAAAAAGGCTGTAATAGCGTGTGTGGGCTTTTTAATTCAGATTAAATGGCAAGCTGCTTTAAAATGAAGAGATACTGAAAAATCCCAAACCCTGATTACACACATCTAGTATACTTGCTTGTATTTATACTGGAATGAAATATATTTCATGGTACAGAAATGACAGTCCATAAGAAATATGTTTTCTAAATGAATAAGAAAAATTCTGCTGGCCTTTCACTGCAATTGAAGAGTCACTGCTCTTCTTTCAAGGGGTTTTATGTTAACGCATGATGTTGATTCACTAATGCATCCCAGGTATGGTTCTCTACATCAAGACTGAGGACAGAGATCCGGGTCTGGGCTCCTCAGTACCCAGCTTTCAGGTGGTGGTCTTGCAAGCTTTCAGCCATCTTTACAAAAAAAAAAAAAAAAAAAAAGCCAGTTTTCCTGACTCTACAAGATTTCCACTTTGTTGAGCTTGGAAATAATTTGGGAAAACTGGAATCCAGGAATCTGGAAATAAATTCAGAATATATTTCACTTACTGGGATGGAGCTAAATCAGACATCAAATGAAATCAAAAGGACATAAAAGGTAGTTCATAGCTGAGCTTCTGGAAGACTTGCCTCTCTTGTGAAAAGACAGGGTTTGCCTTCTAAAAAGATGTGCCTGTAAGGGTTGTTTGGCGACAAAAAATGTATTTGAAGAAGTGTTTTTTCTCTATAAGAAGTCAGGTTTTCTGAGCCTTGCCCAGATTGGATCAACCTGGACCATCAGCTTTCTGGTCTTGTATATATATATGTGAAAAAATTCTTAAAAACCTTAAGCTATCCATTGAAAAATAAGAGAAAAAATGTGCCGTGTGTCATAACTTGTTTGGAGTAGTCTGTGTTTTTTCACCACAATTAATTACCCATTATAAGCTGTGTGAAATACATCTTACAGCTGTTTCTCACCCCAAGCCAAGGCAAATAATGTTTGTTTGGGGGAGTTTGGGTTTTGCTTTTAAGCTACCACTTCTCCTTTTCCTGCATATTAAAACACCACTTAATCTGTTTCCTGCAGTCTAAACACTTCTACCCAGTAGACAGCAATCTTTCACTCACGCCTTAATGAGCAGTCACACAGTACATGTGCTCAGGGTGTTTCTAATGTCTTCAGCTGCCAAAGCCAACGCCGACTTTAGCAGGTTTATCTGCCGGTTGCTAAAAGGAGGCAATCAGTTCGATAACACCGCGCGTTCCTGCCTTTCCATACCTCCCAGTTACCGCCCCATTTCTGTCAGCCTCATGACATCATTTTATTTTTGCCCTGTAAATCTTTATTTAGCTCTGTGAGGAGCTCTGAGGACAATGCGCTCGTTTCCTTCTGCTGCACCTGAATGCTCCCCGGCCGCTATCATTTGCCAGGGACGAGAGCACGTGGGCTTCGCTCGACACTGAGGAATTAAAAAGGGAAATCCCAAAAAAAATCCAAAAGGGAAAAGGGGGTCAAATCCATGCGGCCACCAGCACAGATGGAGGTCCCAAGTTGCCTCAGCAGTGTAATATCCGTGACATTATGACTAATGCTCATTAAATAACCCCTACTTATGGCTCCAACTAACAAAGTAAAAGGAAGTCTTATATCACTGAAGCAAAGGTGCTGGGGCTCAAAGGCCTGGAGAATCACGTAAAGCTTAAGCTCCAGGCCAACACTTGGCTAAAATTTTCCACCACTGCTGCTTCCAATTTGCAGGGCTGCTGTCGCGCAAGATTTTAATGAGACTTCCACGATATCTGGTACTGCTCTTAAAGCCTGCTTCTTGGTGCAACATTAGTTTGGTAGTTGTTTTTTTTTTTTAATGCAGTGGAAATAATACACCTAGTGAAGCTCTGTCAGCTGTGGTGCAAAGCTCGGGAGGGCACATCCGACTAACGCAAACAGCATCACGCAAATCAGAACATGCTGCACCTCAATACCTTATTCCTACGCATGTGGAAGGCCCAACACTGAATTTAGTCCTCGCAGTGGCAGCAAGGGGGCAGTGCTGGCCAGGGCAAGCACATTGCACACTGTGGGCCAGAAGCAACAGCAGGCTCTGGCGGTTGAAAGCTTTGGTTTGTAACTCTAACCAAGGTGCCTCAGTCTCTTAAGCGGGTTGCTTTACACCTACCAGCGCCCCACACAACGCTTTGCTATGAGGCAGAGATCAGCAGGGACTGCTGCAGCCAGCCAAGTGCCAGGGACCAAGGAGCTCAGCCCAGCATCCTTTCCTGCCCCCTAAACGCTGTCCCTCCCTGCAAAAGGTGCATCGTGTGCTTCCGTCTTCCTTTCACTGTTGAAACTCAGCGATAATGGAAATCAAACATAGCGATTGCTTTCTCACTGTGCTTAACCCCATGTCAGAGAGAAATAAGGACTGACTCCCATCCAAGCTGAAACCTTGGAAGAAATACGGACCAGGCAGAATGTGACTACCCCAGCCAAATCCCAGCCAAGACAGTTGGGCGTCTGGGGTCCTGCAAGAAGTGCTGCAGACTCTTTGGTGGCCAAGTCCTTTCAATGGCACATCACAGAATCACAGTATCATAGGGATTGGAAGGAACCTCAAGAGATCATCAGATCCAACCCCCTGCCAAAGCAGGTTCCCTAGGACAGATCACATGGGGAGGTGTCCAGACAGGTCTTGAATATCTCCAGAGAAGGAGACTCCACAACCCCCTGGGCAGCCTGTCCCAGGGCTCTGTCACCCTCACTGGGAAAAGTTCTTCCGCATGTTGGTGCGGAACTTCCTGTGCTCCAACTTGAGGCCATTGCCCCTTGTCCTATCCCCACAGACCCCTGAAAAGGGGCTGGCCATTTCCCTTTGTCTCCCCCACTTAAGATATTTATAAACATTAATCAGATCCCCTCTAAGTCTTCTTTTCTCAAGGCTGAACAGCCCCAGTTCATATTGGACTGCTGTCTTAAATGAAGAGGGTATCACTTTCTTTGACAGTTCAACAGCAACTTCCTAAACCAGAAAGCGCCGTTTCTAAATGCTGCTGCAAACGGCCCCATTATGACAACACAGTACCTTTCAAAAGAGAATCTGTCATAAACGTAACAATTTTAATACAAATTGTCAGGGAAATCTCTCTCAGATTAAATTTTTATTTGACACAAAATGTCACCTATAATTCTACAATAAAAAAGGTAAGGATTCATTTTTCTTCTCCTTATTTAGAATAATTCCGTCTACCTTAGAAACATAAAATAAGGAAACACCCCTTTACAGTGGGGTATTGTGTCCCAATGGGAAGACCCACAGAGCTGATAACTTCTCCAAAGACCTGTAAAACCCAGCTACAACTATCACAGTTACAGTCCACTGCATGACCAGAGAGCAGCATAGGAACAAGCCAGGGAACTCCACCTTTCCTGGAGAGCTACAGAGCAAACGCCATAAATCTCTTTTCCTTTCAAAAGACCTCTATTGCTTCCCTTTCCATTTCAAGTAGGTAATAAATTGCACAAGTATAGAAAAATCTATAGTGAATGTCACTGAATTAATTTGCTTTCCTTGAGAAAAACACAGATTCAATGAAACCTTCCCAGTACCAACCGTACCGCAGGCACTTTTCACCATCCCCAGGTCAGGAGCCTAGTCAAACCCTCATAACACACTTGAGTGGCCCCTCTGGAATAAACAGGAGTTTTCATAGACCTTAAAAATGAAGCATGTGCTCAGGGACGCTGCCATCCGAAAAACCAACCTCTGCCTTCTGCCAGTGCAGTGCCGCAGCCTCAGGCTGGCAGAGCTGGCAGAGGCAGCACAACACAGCAAGACAGATTAGAAATGGGCAAGTAAAGGGCGCAGGCACGCTGACCGCAGCTAAACGGGAAGGGTCAGAAACCCAAAGCCCCAGCGCAAAAAGCTAACGTGGTAATAGCCAGGCTGCTCCTTTCATCAGCAGCTCGGGCAGGTCCTGGGAGAAGCCAGGAGTGAGACCTCTGAACGTGGTTCTGGCTGAAGCAGCATCCTTGAGCTTTTGGCTTTTAAGCTCTTAGAAAACATATTTTGGGAAGAACGGTTCTGCATGTCTCTGATTATGTGTGAGACCCTTATACTGCTGCTGCTGTAAATGCCCCTGGAATTGAAAAATTGGTAGCAATATTTTTTTAACATGCTACAAAAGGTATGAAATTAGTCGTCTGCCTCAGGAAAATAACCCTGAAGAAATTAAGGTTACCGTTAGTCTCAGCTTGTTCTGAAATCCAAATTACTTCGCCTGAGGGGACCTGTGACAGGACGGGGATGGAATGAAAAATAATGGCCATTCATATAGAGCACGCTGGTTTTGGTTTATACCACAGTCTTTAGAGTGTGTGTTGACTTCAGCCTCTGGTTCTCCTGCTTTCAGAATGACAAAATAATACGGTTCCTTACAAATATCTCCCCACTTCATATCTAGAAGATTAATATACCCATTCAAAACAGGAATGTACTTTCTTTCTTTATCATTTATACATTCTGCACAGTGATTTATATGGCTCTCTGTTATTCCTGCAGAGTTATCCCTCCTGCTAGAGGTCTCCAAAACACAGGAGTGTGCAAAGTTTAAGCCTCAGAGTAAAAAAAAGGTACTGAATTGTGGGGAGACCACAAACAAATACTGATGCTGCTCCCTGGCCCCGCCTCCAAATCCCATATCCCCTTCTAATAACGAAATATTTCCTTTATCATTTTGGGGCTGCATTTCCATCTTTCAGGCTCTTGTTCCTTGGATTGAGTGGAGCAGGCTGGGAAGACAAAACACCCCTCATGGGGAAGGGAGACAGCTCTCACTGATACTTTTAGGCAATAAGGAAAGCATGCTGCGAGGCTCCAGACAGAATGAGAGCTAGTCCTCCTCAACCAGATTTATGCAGACTGCATTAGCAAGAGACAAGACTGAAAGCTGAGAAAAAAGGGAAAAAAAAAAAAAAAAAGATGAAAGGAACAAAAGTGGCTCTGCAGTCCTGATGCAGAGCAAATTCCTAGGGGAAAGTATATATCATACCCAAGATGATATTTTTCACATCAATTAGAGCTATAAAACCCAAGGTCATTTCAAGAATAACCTGTTAAGTAAACACAATGAAGTAACTGCTGCCACGGAGCTGATTTGCAGCTCTAGCCCTGACCTCGGCATATACAAGGCAGTTCCAGATAATGAAACAGCTATAAGAGAGGTCATGTTTAACAGGAGCACTGGCAGTCACTGCAGGGAGGTCAGGTCCCAGAAACACAGCCCCACTTTGCTCCTGGAAGACCTCTCACAGAGTAATTAGGCATTAGGAAGCTTCCTTAAAAAATAAAGTTATAACATGGCATTTTTCTGTCGAAAGCACATGTTGTGATTTGCCTTGCACAGAAACTTTACCCTTTGCTGCCTTCACAGCTGATGAAGAATTGCCAGTGAAGAAGATAATGATAGGACATCAGCGTGATCGGTCAACCAGACCCTGAATTTCTGGAGAATGGATGTGCCTGCAGGTGATTTATACCTGCTGGCATTCTGGCCCAGCAGTGTTTCACCCCCCTGATGAAAGGGGGGAGGCTATACTACTACAGGACCGAAGGAGAAAATCTGCATGCTCTAAGTAAAGCACATAGCAGAAATCAGTGAGCTGATTTGCCTGGCGAGCCAAACTGCCAGTAATCAACAAGGACACAAATAAATGGGTCAGCGGGTATTTCATACTTGGCTGCTTTCTACAGAGAGCTGCGGAGCCGAGACCAAAAATCTAAGATACATCCACAGTCTCCCAAATAAAAGCACACACTCCTCTTTAAAATTTCTTGTGAATCTCGTTTTAGATAACAAATTTCTGAAAAAGCAGAGGGCCAGAAGAAAGGCTTAGGTTAAACATTATGTTCTACAAACACCTAAAGAGAGAGAAATTGATGGGGAAGATTGAAACACCTGCCTCCCAACCGCACACTTGGATGCAGATCCTTGCCTTCGCTCCCAGCCCAGGCTGTTACTCCAAATTATCACATCAGCATTGTTTAGCTTTAAACACCATCTTAACATTGCTCTTCAGAGGCATGTTTCATATGTCAGCTACAGGCATTTTCATGAACTGCCAGACACCTGCTCATCTGCTGATGAGCTTCTGTGTTGCTTCTATCGGCTAAAGAAGTGTTCCTCCCTCTTTCAGGAGTGATGAAGGCGATTCCCACCTCAATGTTTGCTGCATTTTGAAGGAAAGCTAATGTCCAGAGAGCGCGAGCTTCTGTGCCACCTGTCTGGTGAAATAAAGAGCGAAGGATCTGACAACAGCACACCAGAAGTCACGAGCGGCTGTGCCGAGAGAAATCTGAAGGGAAAAGGACGCCCCGAAGCTTAGCCCCAGTCCTGGGGAGCTATTTAAGAAGCAGGTGCTTTGGCCCAGCAGACAGTTCACATGCTCACCGCAGGACATGGAGAAAAACAGGCAGCCGTTCCACACCACTGCAATAACCACAAAAACCCGCTCAGGAGAGGCTTACAAAGGAGGACAGACATGACTCGAGGTGGGAGCAGCACAAAGGAAGTTGTGCCTGCAAAGCAGCAGAGGTGGGAGGTCTGATTGTGCCGTGACATGTCCATCAGCCACGTCCCATGTCTTCGTTTCACGTGGTGCATACGGTGCCATCAGTGGACAATGTTAAAAGGCAAATGCCTCTGCAGATACATTTGGCAAGCTGTGCACCATCTCACCCTCAGTGAGGAAAAGGACCCCTCGGAGGCACTCAAAACAATGATGCAGAGAAACTGCTTGTGGAAGCCGCTGCTGAGGCCTGTGTTGGGCGACGCGGCAGCTCTGCCTTAGAAATCACTATGCTGCATAAATACAAAGGTCCCAGTCACCAATCCTTTGCACCAATCCTTTGCACCAATTCTTTGCACTCGCTTCAGTGACAATCTGGGGTACAAGCAAGGACTTAGCACATGGGGTCTCAGTGAAAAAGCACAGGCAAGGACAAGAGGATGGAGCCCGTGAAGAGCTGGTGTTAGGTAGGAAATGGAGGCACCTTGTGGCCAGCTATAAAAATGTTCAAGATGAGCTCGGTTTTTCAGCACAAAAGCCTAATTGGGAGAAGTTCTGTGAAAATTAAAAGGGGAAAATGTCCTTCTAGAAATGTTTAATTTTAACTGCCTTGTGGGGGTTTAACATATATCTTATATGTGGTTGCTTTTATCAGTCCCCTCAGGGATATCTGCATAGAGCTGTTTTTAAGCTTTCGTGTTGATGCTATTCCACTTGCTATAAGCATCACACTCCCCAAAAGTCAGACCATGTGTCCAGCTTTCCCTTTCCCCACTACGTGTTCCTATCACCTGAACAATTACATTTTTGCTAGGTCACTTGCAGTAACTATGTTAAACAAAACCAGAGCAGCATCCAGAAGCATTGAAAGGCACGCTGCACCTCCCTGACCCTTTGCAGGCAGAGACGAGTCAAGCTTGATCCCGAGCCCAAGCAAACTTATCTTTCACTGTGGCTCTTCTGCTCCAGCTCAGCATCATGCTAATGTACTCACACTGCTCTTGGGTTAGCTCCAGTCTGCCCCCAGACTCATCCCAGCAGCCTGTACACCCAAGTAGCAGCAATCAGACAGGCATGCCCTGGGAGAAGGCAGACTTTAACCCTGAGTGAAGTGCATTAACAGGTCTCTTTCTACTCCAGATTCTGATTCCAAATGCACCAAACAGAACTGATTCATATTTGTCAAACATATTATTTTGACATTTCTGAAACCTTTATTTTGGGGAGAAAACAAAGTTTCTTGCCATATTCAGACACCATTTACTTTTGACTGGAAGACAAAATTTACCTCAGCTCAGAATAATTTTGATTCTCTAGAAACTGCTTCTGTTTGGCTAGTCTGTTCATTTTTCCTGTATTTTAAATTATTCAAAAAAACCCAAGGCCACCAGGTATGTCCAGCATCCTCTTCTGTTTTCAAGTACAGGGAGCATTTAGAAGCTGGAAAGTTAGAGCTGACTAAGCAGGCAAGTATGAGGAGACATGGTGCAGGAGCTTTCCTGCCATCCCAGTGCAATTCCAGCTTACAGAGGCAACGGCTACTAACCTCCTAGGAGGCACTCCTGCAGCCATTTCTCCTACCCCGGCACAGGGCCTTGTCCTCAGCCGGTTCAGAAAGCTAAACTACTGGCAAACAATTCCCATGTGCCAGGGACTCATTTTCGGCCAGTTCAGTTCTCTGAGCAAGGCAGCGTGGTGGGCAGGAATGCCCATTCCCACCGCAGCGCTGCGGGATCAGTTAGATATGTTTGGCTGTAATGCCAATCCCTACCTTTAGGTGGTGTGAAAACTGTCCTTGCGAGTTACTGACGTGTCTCATCACACACACGGGGCTCCTCTGCTGCTGGCTAATCTCGGAGAGGGTTTATTCTCTCCTCCTTCCCTGCCATACGTATGTCCTGTGGGAAAACCCGGAGGTAAAGGCACCTCCTGAGCAGCCCAGAAGTGAGCAATCAGTTCTGCAGCTCCCTGGAATTACAGCTAGATGCAGTGACACTCATTTGATAATGACACATTTCAGAGCCTAACCATGTACACGTTCTTCATTGCTACCACAGACTACACCTTACAGCTTTGAGAGCTCCCATACAGCATCTACTTAGAGCCTTCAGACTGTAATTCCTCTCGTTTCTACCATGGAAGTTACATGCAGGGTTCAGTGGGATTACACCATCAAATCCTATGAGGAGTGGCTGAGGGAGCTGGGGATGTTTAGCCTGGAGAAGAGGAGGCTGAGGGGAGACCTTATCACTGCCTACAACTACCTGAAAGGAGGTTGTATAAAGGTGGGCGATGGTCTCTTCAGCCAGGTGACAGGACAAGGGGAAATGGCACAAAGCTGTGCCAGGGCAGGGTCAGATTAGATGTTAGGAAAAATTGTTTTACTGAAAGAGTTGTCAGGGCCTGAACAAGCTGCCCAGGGAGGGGGTTGAGTCACTAACCCTGGATGTGTTTAAAAAAAGGGTAGATGAGGCACTTAGGGATATGGTTTAGCATAGGATGGGAACAGTTGGACTTGATGATCTTAAAGGTCTTTGCCAACCTTGTGATCCTGTGATTTACCAGCAAAAATTCTCCTCCTGGTAATTTCTACATTGAACCCAATACCTTGGTTGCTCCCAGCAAACAGCAGTGTGCTGTCACCCGAGTCTGATGGGTTTTCCAAGCGACGTGGTGGTGCCTGTGTTAGTTTCTGCCCTTCCTCTATCTCAGGGTAGGTGCGCACGGTAAGCAAGAGTGAAGGCTGAACGAGGGCGTCTTTCAGCAAAGCCGAGTCCAGATCCTCAGCAGCTTTCTTGTTAATCTCCACGATTTCATCGCCAGCTTTCAGGCCTGCAACACAGGAAGGAACAGGTAAGACTTGATGTCTCTGTTACCTACAGACATCAAGGAGTTCAGGCAGGTGTTTATGAAGTGCCAGACAGTGTGATGTCTAGACATAAACATTTATGACTGCAAATGATATTGAAATTTGATGGCCTTTTGTGAGAGCTATTGTCAGGCTGGTACTACAGCGTGGTGCTCAAGAAGTCCCTCACAACATAACAGCAACAAGATAATCCCCTTTTTCTTCACATTGCTCTGCAAGGGAGCAGTCACTGCATGGCAAGCCACCCTACACAACACACTGCTCGTAAATCACTGTCTGATGCAAGAACAGAGTCAGACTTCTGAGGCACTGCACACAGGATGGGGTAAGGATGGAGTACCTAGGCTCTCCTGATTCTTGCTTTTAATTTACCATATAAGTGAAGGATTTTATGTGTAGTGTACACCTACCCATACACCTAAGAGGAGGGAAGATTTCTCACTCAGGTGGAGCATGCTTCAGAGAGCTTCCTCTCTGGCCCTGTCCAAATTGCGCCCTAGCACACAGAGCTTCAACAGGCAAACTTCAGTGCTTGCAAAATTAGTCAGAGTGGGGTTTTTAATTTGATTTCAGGAGCTATTTATAGTACCAGTGCCCAAGGGAAAAGGGGATCTGCAGAGGAAACAGATGACTCCCACTCACTTCAGAGGCGACACACCAATGCCAACAAGGTGCAGCCCTCCAAGGTACCACACGACACCTGACCTTACCCTCAGCCAGCTGGGTCTGGTCCCCAACTAACAACAGTGAGCTGGACCAGGGTTTAATACCAAATAATCTGTAGGGTTGGGCAGGCAGCGGCACACCAGGGCATGCTGGTGCTGACAGCCCCACTTGTTGGAACAGCTCCTGCTTATGTCTCCATGTCAGGATGCCAGTTCCACGGAGGCATCCCCCCAGGAGCCGTCCCACTGGACACAGCCAGTGGGAATGCATGCTCTGCCATGGCCACCAAGCTGCCAACAGCATTGCTGCAGCATCTCGGTCACCATCCTGACGTTTACAGGGATGAAAGTGGGAATTTACAGGGTCAAAAGAGCTGCTTAGTGGGGGTGAGCTGCCCTCGTGCCGTGCAGTCCTCTGGCTGGGCGATCATGCAAAAGGATGAGTCTTGCCACCCTTAAGACTGAAAGAAAGGCCCAAGTCAGTGAGCCCAAGCTGCAAGCAGAGCTCAGCAGTGTCCTCCACTACCTCCACTACCTACTCACAGTGATAAAATGTGAAAAGGAGGAGGCTAAAGAGCTTCAGTCTTCTTCAGGAAAACAGATCTTTCTAAATGCATGTAACTGTGCCCATAAACTGTTGTGTGCCATGTGGTTTTGGAGAGAATAAAATGAACTAGATAGAACAGCTACCAAGTAAATGGACCATAAAATCATATTTGAAACAAGGACAAAACAAGGCAAGTCAAGCATTTTGCATTATTTCATTTATTCTACTTAGTGATGCCATGTCATAACAGCAGCACATTAATATGCCTGCAACCATAAACATCATATCTGGGGCTTCATTTACTCTTTGTAATCCTTGGTTTTAATCATTTGGGACAAAGTATTCTATCTATTTTAGTACAGTCGAGCACATCAGATTCCAACAATGGTCTAGGCTGACACAGACCAACAGAAAAAAAATAAAAAGATTGATCATAAAAATCATTAGGAGAAAATAAAATTTAAGTTTTGAAATTGGAGAAGAGATTGAAAATGAAATACTGCCTCTCTTCTGGTTAGACTTGCTATAGCAAGAGAGGTCAAATGCAAACATGAATGTAAATAATGGGAGGAAGAGAGTTTTCCTCCCTGCATTCTGCTAACTACAGGCATCTTGTCGTAGCATCCTGCCAAATGCCGTTCATACAGAAGTGGCTTTTTGTATCAGTTAGGAAGAGCAAGGACTGAAAGCATGTTTTAGCGTTTCAGCCCCACAGGAGGCAGTCTGTGTTCATGCATTCAATTAAACTGCCGCAGAAACATCTTCCAAAAGCAAAATAAGGAAGCCCTGCTGAAACCCTCCAGCCCCTGATATTCTCTTTGCTCCCCTCAAGAAGCCCAGAGAGTTTTATTTCCCTGGTACAGGCTGGCAGACAGCCACCCTCCAGTCCTCGCTCAGGGCTTTTGGCAGAACCCCCATCCTGTCAGCCAGGGAACTCTACGGGGCTGAGGTAGGATGAGGGGCCACAGTTTGTCTTTTTGAGCTCAAAAGACATATGCAGAAGCCCCCAGAACCACCTATGGGGTTTTTGTAAGTTAGGGTCAGAGGTTACAGCAGAGGGAAATGCTGGGCTCTCTGCAGCCAGAACTGTTTCCCCTGCCCCCCTGTTTCTGTCTGCAGTCCGGTCCCTCCAGCGATCCGCTTCAGCCACTCGCTTCGCTGCAACACAAGCCCGCTCCATGTGCTGTTGGGTCAGAAGACCACCCACCCATTTCTGCCGTGGCAGCTTTCTATCCAGACAGAGAGCTGAATTGGCTCACCAGAGTGCCAGAGTCAGCACAAGGCAAAGGGCTGCAGCAGTTTGGGGGAGACCAGCCCCCATCACTTTTGGCAACAGCTAACTATTGAATGAGCTCTGCCAGAGCACATATCCACTTGCCAAGAAAGCTCTGAAGGTGTTTCTGAGGACTCTGCATACACTGATGGCTTATGAAGAGATGAGCCTGTGTCGCTCTTCAGCACTCCCCATGTTGTACTTTAAAACCTGGTTAGGATTCAGGTGCCTGGCTCCCTGAGCAGCCCACCCTGTGACTGCATGAGCAGTGCTACCAGCACACTGGAGGGGGCAATGAATGGGAAAATCAGTAAAGGCATGGCAGCATCAGGACTGACCTCAGCTTGGGTCAGCTGCAGTTAAACCCTATCCTGCTCTGCCCTGGGATGAGCCTGGCAGCCTTGTTATCACTGCCGGTTTCTGGTCCAGTTGCTGTCACGCTTCCTGCCAAGGCAGGAATCCCAGCTGCAGAGCGTGGCACTGTGATGTCTTCTACTATACCCGTTTATCTTTCAGTGACCGACTTGAGAGGGCTCCTGCTCCTCTTTCTAGCTGCAGGGGACATGCCAGCCCTGCTACGTATACAGCGACTCAAAATTAAGAGGGTGACTATACAGCATAGCTGATCCCAAGAGCAGAGCAGCCACTTACCTCAGATCCTTCCCAAAAGACGGTGATCTCCTTTGGACTGGGCCCCTGGTGTAGTGTGTTTGTAAAGCTCCCATCCCAACAAGCTCACGGTCTATGCCCGGATTAAGCAACCAATAAACAAAGCACTTTGAGAAGTCTTTTACCTTTCTTGAAAGCCAGGCCTGTCTCTTTGACCCCGTTCACATACAGCCGACGGATCCCTTCTTCTTCCACAGAGGACAGCGAGAAACCTGGGGAGATGCCCAGTGAGACAGTCAGAAGCAGCCGACCACTTCCAGCATGTCCTAACAATGGCATGCACTACAGGTGCAGCGCACAGGCAGGAATTCCTCCCTTTTCCTTTCCCCTAAACCTTCACAAAGGCAAAGCGAAAGTTAAAAAAAATGAAAGTGGCTTTAACAAAAACCTGCACCAAATTCCTGAGTTTATACATAAGTCATCCACAGCTTTATTTGAGGGTACCGCAGCTGCAAAATCTTGGAACAGGCTTCCAATTTTCTTGCCACAAAAGCTCACTTCAAGAAGTCTTGCTGTTTGCTGACAAGAGCTGCCCAGAGATTCAGTTTGTGACCCGAACTGACAAAAGCCAGCAAACGGAGGGCGATGGCTGACACGCCACCCTGGGCTCAGACAAGGCCTAACAGCGCCCGCTAAAGCAGAATGCCCATTTGGACTTCTTTTAATTCCTGGACTGGACAAGTCTGTATAAGTGCTGCTTCCCCTTCTCCCCCTTTCTCTTCTCGGCCGCTCCTGACATGAGTGTTCTTTGCTAAGTCTCAGCGTAGAGATTTTAGCTACTTTAGAGACCCAGTTTATAGCTACTTCAGAGACCGGTTGCCCAGCCTTACAGTGGAAGCAGGGACACGGCCTTAATGTAAACAGCGCGAATGGAACCATTAGGTTGGGCTTGGGTGACTTTCCTGCCATTTGCGCTTGACACTGTGTAAGATAAAAACGTGTAAAGCAAATACAATGTGGTTGGTTAAACAGGGTTTATTTATTTACTGTTGAGAGTTCTCTAAAGCAGAACATTCGCCTTTCTGAAACTTCATTACTCCCCAAATGTGTGTAGGCAACCATTTGCTCTCTCCTTTTCCGACCAGAAAAACATTTACAAACCTCTGGGGGGGTGACGGTCATTTGACATGGAATCAGCCACCAGCCAAGAGGAAGCAGATGTGCTGGGAGCTTATTGTGACTTCAGATCTCCCTTCAAGTTGGTGCTTATGGATGAGAAGTTATTTTTTCATCCATCATTTTTTTTAAAAAAAAAGAAAGGAGGGGGAAGAATGTGGCAGCCTAGAAGTGAGGAGCATATGGCCCTTCGTGACTTACTGAGCTACTTGGAACCTGTATGCGATCTCCTCAGCCTGCATAAAATGAAATTTGGGAAGCTCTCTCAACACATCAACTTTGGCAGAGAGAAAAACCATTGACTAAACAAAAAGAGCAGCTGTAAAGAAACAGTAGGTATTGGTTGCCATCACTGCAAAGCCTACCTGGAAGGCCCTTAACCAGAAGCGGTGGAGCATGCCCAAGACCTGAAGTCTGAGTCAGCATAAATGATCAGTTACTAATACCATCACCCTCTTGCAACTGAATCGCTGTTCTGCAGCCAACTACCCCGCAGTTAAAACAAGGCTGAGTTACAGCTCAAGTTCTTGCTGTGGCTAACTGTGAAGGGATTAGCACAACCAAGCAGTCCCAAGCTCGCATCCTCCTCCCAGAGCAGGCCTCTGCTTCTTCCAGTCTGACAGGGCTAAGGGCAAAAAAAGAAACCCAGTGCAGAAGGGGTGTAAGGAGCAATCATGTGTGTTGTCATTACCTGCATGGGATGAGAGATCGGCAAGGAGCAACAGCCCTGAAATGGTCATCTTGCAAATACACTTAACCCCTCTGCAGACAGGAGATGTGACCAAGCCCCAGGTAGGGATAAACTGTTTTATTTACACAGTTGTGATGTGGCTGGATGCTGTAAACAAGCAGCATTCCTGTCCCACCGCAGTGCTGGTGCCAGTACAGTGCTTTCACAGACACACAGTAAAGCAGAGAGGGGAACTAATCCAGATGGGAAATACTTCAGTCAAGTGTGTAGAGATATATGTTATTGCATACTTGCACATATATATACATACACACACACACAGAGACATATTTATATACTTACAGATATGCATAAACATGTATGTACAATCTGTATAGCTACATGTATAGTACAAATGCAGAATTTCCACCTGGCTGAATTCTGCAGGTGCTCCCCACAAGCACATGCACTAGCAGTGAATGAGAGGAAGGGCAAGAGTGGGTGGAAGAAACAGCTATTGCATAAGCCAGCATCATTGCCAAAAAGATTATTATCAAACTGTGCATGGACTCTGAAACACAGGTGTGAAGGGATGGGCGGTGACCCAGACAGAGCCTTTTTTTCCCTGCAAAGTTTTGCTGAAAGGAGAATGAGTGCCTGTGTCTGTGAGGGTACGACCCAGCACAATACCTGAACAAATCTGCCTCCAGCAGATTACCTCGTCCCCCTGAGACAGCCAGCTGCTATCAGAAATGTCGCTGTGCCGGTACGTACAGGAGCTGGAAGCAATAGATAGGTTCTTGCTGCCTGATCACAGCCCACACAACCTTTGCAAAGAGGCTGGTACCAGTGAAAGAAGCAAGAACACAGGTGCCCACACATCAGCAATGGCATCACACTGACAGATCTAATGCTAGCAAGGTCCAACATGCTGGGCAGATGCTCCAGGAGTGCCTCTTACCACAGGATGCTGGTGGGAGTAGAAACACTGCGAAAGGTTCCCAGGTGAGCTCTCATCTCCCCAAAACACCTGCTCCACTGCCTTCACATCATTTCAACTCATGGTGTGCTCAGGCATGATGGTGAAGCTGCTCTGAAGGCGCAGCTCTGTCCCCTCCCCAGCACCAGGATCTCTTAGCTGGCCCAAACAGCTTGCACTTCTTATATCACTTCACCTTTCTACCAGGCTAGTGAGCTGAACCAACCTGTCTAATTGCACCCATAGTGAAAGCATTTAACCTCCCTATCTTTGATACCGTGTCTGTTAAACGGAGATAACAGCACTAAGTCTACCTTGTCAGGATTAATGAATAGCTGCTTGTGAAGTATCTTGAAAATTCAAGGTGATTTACAAGTATTATTACTGCTCTAGCTGGGAATACTAGCAACAAGTAACATCACTAAAGCTTCTTATAATCTCCTCCATTTTCAAAATGAAGACTTTTCCAGTTCTGACGGAATCAAGGCACAGGGAGCTTGGACATGTGCTCTTACAGTGGCCTAAAAGTACGGGGCTTGGACAAAGCTGCACAGAGAAAGCCCAAACAACCATCATAACAAGAAGTCCCTTGGTGCTCTAGACATTCAGTTTCATTACCGGCCCCTGACCCTGTTCCCAGCACTTGCTGAAGTGCCTGTGAGAGGCTGAGCTCCCAGCACTGCCCAGCTGACTGGGAACCAGTCTCACACCAACAATTAGGCAGGTGCTCAGATGCTGGGGGGCTGTGCACTCACGTTACAATTTTCAAACCAAATGAGTAGCAAGAACCTTCAACCCTGTTACAAAGATTCTATGCCAAAACTTCAAAGCTCTGATCCTCCTGCTGCCACAGCTGGTGAATGTGCTGTTGCTTTCTCTGCAGACTGGAAAGTACGTATTGGCAATGCTAGTTCTGTAAAGAGACTAAAAACTAAAGTGTACCTGAAATACAGGATGGGAAAGGGTATCAGGAGGAAACCTAGCCTCCATCAGCACCAAGACAGGACCAATGCTTCACCCCTGCTCGCTCGCGCACACATTTATTTCAGCACACCATTGCCACCGTGTGAACACACGGGACTGCTCCTATGAGACACATGCAGACTTCAGGACCTCTGCTGCCATTTCAAATCCAAGTAGGTTTTGCCATTTTCTTTCAGTGAGAGCAAAGCCTGCTTTTTTTGGGTGTACTTAGCATTCACCCTGCAGGATCAGAGCCCCTGAACAGCTACATCCCGCTTCATGCAGCTGATCTCATTTCACAGGACATGATGAGGCATTTCCCGGTCCTTCCCATCCATCTTTTTTTTTAAAAAAAGAGAAGAAAAAGGAATAAACAGGAAACAACACGATGCCCCTAACTCTTGCTGTGCTTTCAGGCATGACATAATTATCAAACCCAGGGCTGTTGGTGTGCTGGTTAATACTTCTCTCTTAGGCATTCCATATTCCAACTGCAGTCAGTACCACCGCTTCGTAGCAGAGCTCAATATTCACATGGCCTGCAGCTGTGTATTAAGCAGTTTGGGGATTCAGAATTATTCTAGTCATTAAAACAGAGTATTTAGATAAACAGTAAAAAAGATGAAGATCGGCTTCCCATGGTGTAGGTAGCACAAGTAACTTTAAAATACACTACAGAGCTGTAACCGCTGGACTAAAAGGCAAACTCACACAGATGGAAGTCTGTAACTTCAAATACTTGAAAGCTAGGAAATACAACCACCCCTGGGTAAAGATTAGGGATTTTGCTGAAATTACACAGGGAGGACTTCTCCTGGTTTGTGTTTTATACACAGATCTGTATGATGAGTCAGAGTCTGGCTCCAAGAGTCCATGGGGCATCCTCGGGGGCTGGGCGTTCACTGGGGCCAGGCTCCTCCAGCTTCAGGAACATCAGGGCGAGACAGGGACCCACCTTGTGTGCCCACCACAGGTGAGGAGAAGGGCCAAGCAGCCTCTCCTGGACAGCTGCCTGGCCACGGACCTCAAGATGCCTCCCAACACGGAGGTGCT
Source organism: Hypotaenidia okinawae (assembly GCA_027925045.1). Classification (NCBI taxonomy): domain Eukaryota; kingdom Metazoa; phylum Chordata; class Aves; order Gruiformes; family Rallidae; genus Hypotaenidia; species Hypotaenidia okinawae. The sequence goes on from BSDF01000001.1 coordinate 114,585,618, forward strand.
GCTGGCTGCATCCCTGCCATCACGCTTGGTGCAAGGGGTGAGGAGTGGGAGAACTTGCTACCAGCAGTGAGCCACAGTGGCAGTCCTCTACCAAGCCCCACTGCAGGGCCCCTGTGAACGCTGCAGTGCTGGCATTCAAGTAAGATGTTACAGCTGGCAAAGGATGCTGTTTTCCACCAGCACTCAGTTGCACAACCTCTGTAGGTGGTGCTTTGAGAAACTACAAGAACAAGAAAACATTTGTCCTTTCTGCCACTGCAGCTCTCATCAAAGAGCTGCACATCCTACAAGCTTGAGCACCAGGAAACGCAGCGCTCAGCGCACTACAAATAAAACCATGCTGCTTCAGGGCAGGGGAGCGAGCTTTCTGTGGATGGCACAGGAATCAGATGTGTTTTCCAGACTCTGTTCAACAGGCCTTTCAGGTATCTCAGTGACTCTCAAGCAAGAACCTGAGCACACTAGGACTGACTTGGTAGGAAAGTAAAAACAAATCAAGGAGAGAAACTCACCATAAATATCAGAGGATGCATCAGACTTCTCTATTTGAATGTGATGTGTAATCTTCTGACAGATTTCTATTTCTTTGTACAGCTGAATAGGAAAAAAACCCAAACAAACACCAAAATATGTTACTGTGGGAGGATACATCAAATGTAATAATTTTTAGCTGATTTTTTATTTATTTTATTACAGGTGGAAGAAATGGCCCGTGGTCATTATTCATCAAACAGTTTTTCTTCGCACGTGTGAGATGCATTAGTAGTGTCACTGTGCTTTACTGGTCAGAACACAGTCAAAGGGGAGGCAGCAGTGTTTTACTACTGCCAACACAAAAGCAAGGATATATCTATTCCACTAGGTCAATACCATGTTGAGTGCACAAGAAAAACCACTTCCATTCCTGTTTTCATATTTTATGGGTAGTCATCATTTAACCTTTTTATATTGTATTGATTAAGGCATTGCAGGAATTCGATCATTCGACAGCATTAAAAGCACAAGGAGGAGTTTGTCTCCTAAATATATTTCTTGGCTGGTAGAAGACTATCAGGTTTGATACACAGCACTTTCTTAGCATGAGATTTCCTTTTTAACACATTTGTGTTTATTTGTACTGAGAAAAGCCCCCCCAAGTCTTTGAAATGGTCATTAACATCCTTCCTGGGAGACCAGCGCAAATTCACACCTAAGTAATAACCCAGAAGCCTACACAGGCTGGTGCAGCTCACTCAGAGTTTCTGGAGCCAAGCAACACCTCAGCAGGGCTACACCCCTCTGGTGCAGCTCACACATTTTCTGCTTTTAAATCAAGGTCTCCTGTCTTGTGTGGATTGTTTTTGCAGCTGGGTCCTGCCCCCCGAGGACCGAACAAAGGGCCTGTCACCCCACTGAGGCAGGGAAATCCCGCTTTTCCAGACAAAGTCACCCAGACCAGGTACTTAGAGGCTCTGAGCTGACATCTCTGGGAGTCAGCCCTGACTGACTTACTCCTTGACACAGTCCCCACGCTCTGGAAACTCTGGCTCAGACGAGGTTGGAAGCTGTTTTTTCCACAGCACAGCCTAGCACTTAAGTGACAAACCATCCTTTTGTCTTTGGAAAAAACATCCCCACAGGTGAGTGAGAGCCTGCGGGTAAACAGTCCTGCTGTTTACATGCTGGCATGAGTGTGAAAAAATGGAGATTCAGGATAATTAACATTTTGAAACTAAGTGGCATCTTAGTGTTTGGACTAAAGTATTTAAACTGTTTCTTTAAAAGAAGAATAATCCATTAGTAAATGGTTTCTTTAATAAAAATACAGTTCTATCTCCTGCTTGTATTGGCACTTACACATCTGTTTAGTTGCAAATATTAGGTGTCACAGAAAAGTTGTGTACCCATTGAAATGATAGCAGTATTTTTAAATAGCAGTTTTCAGCTACAGGAACATATTATTCAGAACCTGAAAAAGAGTCAGTAACTTTTTTAACATGTAATAAACTGAACTCGGGAATTTTTGAAAGTCTCTGTCAGAGCACAGAGCAGCACCATTAATGCTCTGCAGAGGAATTGAGCATGGATAATTTCTCTCCATGTCTTACTTAAATACATCTAATATATGCTGCAAGAAAAAGGAGTATCATCCCAAGAAATTATGTTCGTCTTTTCTGCAGCAATGCTTGTCTGTAAAAGCATTTTAGTAGATGGAAGATACCTCTAGCAAGTTGACATCAACATTAGATGCTATTATAAACAGCTATTCTGGAGACTAAAAAATAGAGGCATTAGTTTTATCACACTGCACCATAACCACTCAATTGAACACATAAATAGAGTAACTCAAATTTTCTCATTACACAATCACATGCATGTTGTTTTGATGTTACTTTGGATACGACCCTGCAGCACCTTCCTAGGTTATAATCTCTCAACAGGTACATAGACTGCGGGGTTTTGGTTTAATTTCATTTTTCCCCAAGAAACAATAAATGCTGACTATGTCAATCCTACATCCCCTGAAGACAAGTCACCAAAGTCCTTCCAGGCAATGAAAGCTAAAATCTGTTTCCTCTGAGTTTTAATTTTTCACAGCTATATTTCAATTGCCAGTCTCAGTACCCCACTAACACCTTCTCACTTTCTTTTATTTTTTTTTTTGGCAGTGTTAATGGCAAATCACAGAACTTCTTTACTAAATGAACAGAAGCATCCATAACTGGCAAAGTTTTACTTTTTATAAATAAAACTGCCACCAATGAAAAGGACTTTCTAAAGCTTTACAGCATGCATGTGTAAAATCATAGAGTTAAAGCATGACACTAATTTTGTTTGGTCTTTTTTTTTTAATCTCTCATTTCAAAATTCCTTTGAAGTCTGCTTTTGAGATGAGTGATAGGAGAACATCCAACTGAAGCAATTAGTAAAGTATATTCTCACATGTAACTCCAGAGCTTTTTAACCCCGACATTTACTTTCCCATTTAGGAAAAAAACAACCAATCAATCAAAAAAAAAAAACCTAAAAAAAAACCAAACCCAAAAACAAACACAAAATCCCCAACTGCTTTTGCATTTCCCCCTTTAAAAAACAAAGCAAAGTGATCCTTCTAAATAAGAAATACTCAGGCCTCACAGCACGATGTCCTTCAAACCATGAAGGGCAGGATGAACTACGGGAAAAGTCAACCCTGAGAGCAGTTAAGCTTAAAGGTATGTTACAGTGACTTTCACATGTTACCTGTGGCTGTTCCTCCTCCCTCCCCTCCACACAGACATACACACGCACAAATAGAAGCTAAACAACAAGTGTCTCCTCAAGATGAAATGTTTGGAGAGATTCCTGTAGGCCAATTTGCTATGGTCTGCAAAGCACTATAACTGCAGGTTAAAAAGCAGAACTCTGCATATTACAAGTGTCAGATAAACCCTAATTAATAGCGTCCTACCAAGTGTCATTTAATTTTGCTCAGTAGGTAGCATTACCAGTTCATAGATATCCTCTTCCGGCTTTGGCACGTAAAACTGAATCTGGTTTTCAATCAGGAATTTAAGACGCAGGTAGTGAGCAGAGTGATCCAGCTGGTGTGTCTGCAAGAAACAGAGAGGAGGCTTTAGAAGATAAAAGCAATGGCTCCCATCATCTACACCCTGAGAACGGCCTGACACTCATTGAAGGAAAAATGCCCCAGAACCACCTTGCACGTGAGGCCTGTGATCTCCTAACCTGAACCTCCTCCCTTTCCACAGCTTTTTTTCCACCTCCCTTTTTTAACCATGGATGAGACATGAAGGGCAGCACTGGTTCTCCAAGCAGTCTCTTCAGTTCTGCTTATCTGCCAGTTCTGTTCCAGGCCATGCTATTGCAGGAATAAGCAAACACTGCTACAGAAGATGACTCAGAGCACGCCTTTGTATACAAAGGGCATCTAAAATCACAAGGAGGAAAAGAAATGTTTTGCTAACGGGAAAGTTTCATCAGTTTGTTTTGTGTTGTGTTTTTTTTTAGCATCCTCACCAATTAGTGATTAAGTACTATGTGGTGAGCTTCAAGTAAGGTTAAATAAATTTAAAACAAATAAATAATAAAAATCTGTATGTCCTCTAAATTCCAACCAGCTCAGGATTCACTGGCTTTATAAGGCTACAGAAGTCAAGAGTTGCATACTGAATTACATCCCAGTGGAAACAGGTCACACCATTTTAATGAATTAGTTATAATTAGCTGAGGATACGGCATCTGGTCTGGGAGATGTTAACGACCTTTTCTCAGCATGATTAATAAGCCTGATTTAAGCAGAGTTTAATGCAGTGTGTAATCAAAACACATTAGAATTATGATAAACACAAAGGTTGTCATTCAGAAGTTACTTTCAAAGTTCGTAAACTGTTGACTAAAGCTCATGATAAACCCCAACGTGATTCACAAATACGGGAGGTAAATTCTCCTCCCTGTCACTTCTGAAATCCCATTATTATGTGCTTTTATACATTGGCCTTTTCATTTTATACAGGCAAATTACCAAAGTTTCCCAGGTTGCACTAAAAAACAATGGCTCATCTGAAAATTCATGCAAGAATGTCGTTATTGCCTGTTTTTTAAAGCCTTGCTTATCCAAATCAAGCCAAGACAATGATACACTGGGACTCAGCTGACTGATCACACAGCACAGATGATGAGTAATGTACACCAAGTGACCTGTGGAAAAGATCACACGCTGACCTAGCAAACCCTTCAGGAAATGCTCAGAGAACACTGAATGTTTTTGAGAGCCTAGATCAGCCCATGAATTAAAAAAAAAGCTGCCAGTAAGAAGGAAAACAAAGAGAAACAAAATATCTACTGCTGCAGTCTCCGTAGCGCTATATTCAAATATGTCCCATTCAAAGACCAAATTATCCACACATGAAATCAAGTATCTGAAATGGGATAACCTCCGTGATCCGGACAAATACCTAGTTAATTAAATATGGAATGCAAACTCTTTCAAAGGCCAAAGTAAAAGGAGCTGAATGCAGCAGATCCTCACCTTCTGCCCCCTTTTTCTTTTTTGATAAGCATTCTGCATGCGTTGCTCATTGGTTACTGACTGTTTCCACTGGTTTTTTCCCTTGCACACATACAAACAACCCCAGAAATTAAAAGGGAAGTAAAATTGGTTTTAATTGTTCTGAAATGATACATAGGAGTCCTAGATTAGTTTCTGGTGAGATTAGTTTACTATCCCTAGACACAAACTAAAGAGCGCCTTCTACACTAATTAAACACAAACACACAGAGGAGACATAAACCCACAGACTGCACACACCATGTCCAGAGGGAAAAGCCCATGATAAGTCTCTCTGAAAGCCTGGAAAACCCTTGAGCCATTTACAGCAAAGCCAAAGCTCCCGTACACATCCTGCATTTCGTGCAGCACTGGGCACAGCTGCTGCGCCAACGCCAGTCGACCAGACCTATGCTGACAAGCTCCCTGTCATCGACTACAGCCCAGGGCTGGGAAACAGCCCCCATCTGCAGCCAGGTATTCGTGTGCCTTCCTAAGGCGACTCTGAACATCCTCCTCTTGCAGAGAAGACCCAAGGGGACCCGTTCCAGCCAGCCCCAGGCCAGCAGAAATACCAGTCTGTCACAGAGGAATATGGATTTACACAGTTTGAGGCCTCTGGCCATTGGGTGCCGGCCAGGAGCTGCCTTAGCCCGTGTCCAGTCACCCTAGGGTCTCCGCAGGGCTGGGGGCACCCCAACAACCCTCAGCTACACAAGCTGCCAGCTCACGCCTGCCTGCAACCCGCTCTGCAGCCTGCACCCCGATAGCATCTCGAAAGAGCTACCCTCCCTGCAGGCCACAGCGTGATCCACCATCCCCGCGGTCAATGACAGGGCTTCTGCCGGCTTTGATACGGGCACTGCTTCGGCATGTCTGTTCTCACACTGGTCTCTGCAGGGAGATTTGATTAGCAGAAAACTTGGCATGCTGGACATTTTGGAGAGTGAGAGGGAGCCAAGCACAAGATGACCAGTGCCACACTGAAGCCCTGAGCTACACCAGAGCACAGCATCATGTAAAGAGGTCACTGGATAACACTCACGTGTATTTTGAGCCGCTCATTTCTTTCAAGAAACACCACCAGCCAGGGTGGATGCCATTCCTTCACTACACTGCAATCCCATCCAAGTCAGACAATGAGAGCCATCACCATTAAAGCTGGGATGGTGCAGCACAGGAGCCACGCCGTTCAGTTAATTAACATTTGTGGAGCTGCAGCAAAGCTTTGTCTACCTCGAAATTTTACGTTAAGTTTCAAATAGGGGCATAATTTGCTACTGAAGTGAAAGGAAAATGCCCCCTTAAGAGGAGACATAGCCAGTCTGCCCTGAAAGCCATGCCATTAACCTGCTTTTTTTTGTTGTTGCTGCTGGGCTAGCTGCATCCATATGCCAGAGGTGGGAGCAGAAACAGTGCAGCTTTAACGATATTAATATCCTTTTGAGACCACCCAAAATACCTTTTAGGAGTCCAAACAAGCTTCTCGGTTTATTTATTTCTCTCCTAATAACTCTAGCTACGTCTGGACTAAATTAAGCAAGCTAACCCAATTTAGAGCACAACCCAACAGCTTAACCAGTGTGCTCTTGAAGAAGAATTTACAGTCTGGGGCGTGATCTGATTCAACAGTCTCCACGTGGTGTAACATGTTCACAGCACACAACGCAAACCATTCATCTGTTTCAGTTCCCTTCTAGCTAAAGCAAGGGACAGGCACTTCCAGAGAACCCTTCTGCCTGGTGTGAGACACAGCCAAGATAGTTGGGCTTGTCCTTCCTGCTGGGTGCCGCCCACCCTGGCAGAGGACTGGGAGATACAAGAAAAGACATGTTCTTTCAGCTTGGTGGAGGGGGCACTTGTGTTAGCACTGAAATGACAGCATTGCAGAAACACGCTAGCCATCCCACCCTGTTACTCCCGCTTTGCACTTGTGCCTTCCAAGCTTTTTCAGTAGAAAAATACCAGCTCAGAATTAAAGCAAGACTGAAGAGCATCAGGCTTACCTAACTTCTCAGAGACCTTGGGGAAATCTGCTTCTTGCCCCTCATGCAGGTCTACTTGAAAAACGCGAATCAGGAGAGAACAAAACCGTGTTGCTTCTCGCTTTTTATCCAGTTCAGTCAAAAGACTAAATGCCATCAAGTCTTCTATGCTTAAATTTTAGTGTTATTCTCTCCATACTGTCTCTGCCTAAATCCGTATAGCCCGTATGTGTTCTATACTCAATTTTTAGACGTAGCAGTACACAAATGTTAGCAACGCTTCTAGACACGTGCACACTGATCACTGTTATCCATAGGAAACAATTTGATGCATATACACTGACTTTCCTGCCTTTCCAAGTGAAGTTATTAGTTAAATCTTAGGAGAAATCTTTGACAAACCACTTCAAAATATGCTTTACACTCTCCTCCCCCCAAATTTGACTCATAAAAGTGTCACAAAGCAGCCTCCAAAACCTAATTTGCTGTATAACAACAAGCAGCAACGTTAATATAAGGACACGTTTTCTACAAGTGCACTTAATGTTCTCCAGCAGAATAATCAAGCTCAGTTTAATAGCACAGATAGATTTAACCACATCCACAAACACGAAGAGGTTTATATGAAATGTAGATCTTGAAATGTTTACTATACCAGGACTTGACTGGTTCTCAGATGGCAGATGGCAAACTGATGTGAAATGATGTGGATCAGATAGTAAAAGGGAAAAAATGAGCTGAATGCAAGAGACAGAAGAAAGAGATTGATTATTAAATGCTACAGGAAAGAAAGCATCCATCAGTGTTTTCCAGACTGAAAACTCTTAGAGAAAGGAAAGAAACAGATAGTAGCTCTTCAAAAAAAACAAACACTCACCCACCTCCCCTTCTCCTTATACACTACCACCCACAATGATCAAATACTCAGTGAGAGACCAGATTCTCAGCAGGCACCTACTGAAAACAGTGGAGATACACCAGCATACTATAGCTAAGGATCTGGCCCACTGAGTTTAATCACCCTTACCGAAAGGAGAATATAAACCCTAAAAATAAATCATTACTAATAATGTGTCATCCAGCTTCCCTATTATGGCTCTCCCCAAAAATGTCATCTTTTCCTGAACACAATGAAGAGCTTTCACAAGCTGCAGCACTCTCAGAGTGCACCTGGCAGAGAGAGATGAGCACGCGGTGCAGCTATCACAAACAAACGCCTTCCTCTCGCCTCCCCTCTCTTGGGAAGCACGTGCAACATGTTCTAGAAGTCCCCAAAGTTAAGCTCTCAATAGTTGTAGGTGTTTTCTTTCCTTTTGCTGCTGTTGTTGTTGTTGTACAAAAGGAGGACTCGCCTTTCAGAAGGGCACGTGACACCAGTTGGGTCTAGCTTGCAGCCAGGCAGCGAGCAGAAAACATACATTATGTAGCTGCCAGAACCGAAAGCTTGTATTTAATTTGTCAAAGCTTTCAACTTCTCTGCTGAGATGTAACTCGTTTTAATGGCCAAATGACTCTGATACTTCATCTCGCAAAGAAATCCAGGTGGTTTTTCTTCCACCACCCCCAAAATGCAGATAAAAGCTTTCCACTCTCTTCCCTCTTGCCACCTACATGAGGCGAGTCCAACTCCGCAATGCAGACGGCAAACACAGGCGCCTTCTCCTACTCCTGGCGCTGATGTTTTCTCCGTGCCTTCCTCCCCCGCGCCAGCCAGAGGGGAGGAAGCAGCAGGGGGAAGGAAGGAAGGAAGGAAGGAAGGAGAAATGGCACCTGGAAACAGGACAGCTTGGCACCTGGCAAAGGATGAGATCACCCCGTTTGTCTGACGGAGGAGGGAATGAGCCATGGGACAAGGGCTTGGCAGAGGCAGAGGGGAGGGGATGGACGACACCGGGGGTAGCTGGGTGAGGATGGGGTGGCTGCACTACCATGTCATGGGGACAGCCAGCAAAAGGAAGCATGCCAGGGGTCAGGGGCTGGAATGCTGGTGGGCAGAGAAGGAGAGGAGAAGGGTCCTGCAAACGGCTTGGCCTCCAATGGAGGGGGAGTGGGTTGGTAGGTACATGAGACATGGCAGTGCAGGCAGAGTCTGGGTGTTAAGGCAGGTCAGAGGCTCACAGACAGCAGCCAGAGTGGGAAAGGCAAAACCTGGTCTGTCTTCCTCTTCCTACACCCATGCCCAGTTTAGCTCCAGCTGGTGGAATTGTTCTTGTGTGGTGCTAGCATGAAACATTTGGTGTATTCAAGTTTCTCATCTGACATACAACTGATCCCCCAAGACAGTGCAGCCTGAGCACAGGCTCACTATAAGGCTCGACCGAAAGGGTTTGGGGTTGTAGACGTTTCACCCCTTTCCAGGGCACTCTTGCAGCCTTTACCTTGCAAATCATTTCCAGCACATCTCGTGAGGTGTCCCCAGGACGGATGACTGTCAGAGCAGGCTGGTTGTTCGGCAGGCAGAACCAAGACGGCGTGAAATACTCATGAACCCAAATATCACAGTCAGGATTGTGCTGATGGACACTGCTCAGTGCCACTTCTTTTTCCCTCTAAAGAGATAAAATTCATTACAATTCTACCAGCCAAATAGGCTCTCCTTCTTCCCAATAACAAGTGTAAGCAACATTCTATGCTATATCGAAACAGCCCTCTTGCAGAGAAGACAGATTATTCATCAGCATAGATTGAAGGCTTGTCTGGACAGGAAAACTTTGCTGTTTTACCTGAGCAGTGTCAAGTGTGCCTTCCCATGCCACCCACAAAGCTACACTGGTGCAATGCACTTATCTTGGGATTTCACCCTACAGCTACTGGGAATGCTAGGAACGCAACAAAAAATAATACTGATAAAGAGATATGTAAAATTAAACTTTAGATGCACAGTATTTCTGGGTAAATCAGTCCAAGGCCAAGAAAACTATTGTAGATGCTACATTTCCTATACACAGAAAAGGCAAAATCACTAATCTTAGCATTCGCTTTTCATTTACTGTCTTTACTGCACATCCAAACTGCCCTCAAAGCCGTAAATCCCCAGAAAGGGATGGAGTGGCACAATTCCTATTGGCCGCAAGCAGGCTCACTCAGCTAGACCCGCATCCACTATACGAAGGATGTGCCTCTCAGCACTGTCTCAATGCTGGTTTATAGCTCACTTGCTCTGGGGAAAAGGGAAACTGGCTGTAATTGTGGCTGCAGACACAGAAGCTCACAGAGGCACCTGAGAACAGAACAGAGAAAGCCTCATGTTTCATAATTGTGCCAACCATAAACGGTGAAATTCCGTCACAAGGAGCCATTTTCCAGAACCAGTGGCGTCCAGATCCTGCTGTGGGCAGGCATTTCCCTGGCCTGCCGCGCTAACAGATACCCTGCTGGGTCTGGCACCTGCAGCTGCACTTGGGATGCCATGGGCAATGAGCTCTTTTCACCATGGGCAAGCAGCTCAACCTCCCCCCAACCCAGAAACTCCGCGTCCCCTCTCGCGTCCCAGAGCTAGCACCGCTTTTAGGCTGGCTGCAAATGGAGAAGGAGGCAGCTGGGGAGCTGGTGTTTTACCTTTCCATCCGGGACTGTATCGTCAAAGATTCCTTCAAGAGATTTCTTTACTGAATCAACTCCTTCACCAAACACCTGAGGAACAACAGAGCAACTCTGCTTTAAAACTTGAATGAGTCTCCACACAATCCTGCGGCACGGGCTAAGGGGAGAATAGGGTATCTGACATGTAGCACGGAAATCAATCTAAAAAACCATAAACATTCACCTCAAAACACAGAAAAGGAAAATATCAGCTTGCTAGAAAGGAAGGGGGGACAGGGATGAAGGACAAGCTGGTGATGGGACACTATGCTGAAAGATTAGAGGCCAGTTCAGCTTAGTGGTCTGTCACTGCCTTACTTGTACAGATTTTACCTGCCTTTGTGCTCAGTTTCCCCACCTGCACATCAGCTTAAAGCTGAGAAACCAGAAGAAGTACTCCACTTCTGGCTGGCTTTGTAATAAACCTGCTTCCAAAACGTACTTAGCACCACAAGGCAGCATATCCTTTCTCTAATGAAATAGGAGCTGGTAACCCAGCACGAGCCAGAGAGCCAAAATCAACAGGACTGCTTCCAGGAGGAACGGCCGAATGGGGATATTTATAGGATCCACCCCAAGCCAGCACAGGACTGCATCAGACAGGCAAACACGGCTGTTACTGCAGCAGAAACTTATAATTGAAACTGAAAAGTTAAGTTTTATGTCTCCTCATCAGCACGGGTTTATGATCAAGTTGCTAGGTTTGGTCATTAACTATTCTGTACCTAAAATGAAGCAGGGACCATAGAGGGTGGGAGAAGGTCACCGCCATTGCAGGATTTACACTTTACTGCTTTAGCTTGGCAGTGCCTTGCAGGCGACTGCACACCAGCAGGGAAAAGTGTTCAGCCACTGCATTCAGACATCCTGCTACATCCTCAAAACTTTACTTTTTCTTTGACTCTCTCCAGTATGACTTTTCTTTAACCTGGAACAAAACCCCTTTTCATGCCCCTGCTTATTGAGGGAGGAGGGGGGCAGGGGCGAGGGCGGAGGGGAGGAAGCGTAAGGAATGCATTTATCCCCACAGAAAGGCAAAAAAAAAAAAGGTAAGTTCAGGAAAAAACCCACCCAAAACAGGTGTGAAAACACAACACAAGCAGGATCCTAACTCAGGACAAGGGATTATGCTTGATTTGGGGAAACTAAGCACAAAGCACCTGGGATGCTGCAGCAGCAATGTGAAGAATTGGAATGTGCTCACAAAGGCATCTGCTGCTTCCCAGCAAAAGCCCATGCTTTTGCTCAGCCACTAAATATTAGGTGAACTTTTATAGTCTCACTAAAAACAAGCTAAACAATTTTGATGCATTCATCCTCTGCTAAACAAAACAAACACCCACTGCTGCTGTAACAGAAGGAAGAAGAAATCACAGGGCACAGAACAACACGTGTCCCAAGCCTTTCTCCCCTCAAAAAGTGAAAGAAGAGAAAGAAAAGCAAAGCCTACGTTTCCTGCAATTAGATGAGGTATGGCTCTCAAAAAACTGAAAGCTATAATTAGGGATGTTTGGAAAGAATAACAAGGAAGCACCTTCCTACCACACTGAAACACATTTTCTAGAGAAGGATCCAGACAGCGACTGAGTGGGAACATTTAAGCTTTTGTCTTTTTAAAAAACGTGCTGCAAAACAGGGACTGTCCCTCCCAAATGCAAAGCTGTTTGTTACTTTTGGATGTTTTCTCCAAACTCAGATACACTTAAAGTATTCTACAAATTCATCATTTTAATGTAAAGAAACAAAAAAGTCTGCACTTTTTCTTTTCCTTCCCAAATTGTATCTGTTTTGTTACTCCTAAGCTTTGGGAAAGTGCCTCCAGCAAAAGGGGAAGTGGCAGAAACGCAGAAACTGTAGAAATGTAACCGATTCAGCCAGAAAAGGTGTTAGCTCCAAGCCTGGTTTGAACGGGAGCTGCTGTACACTTACTTACATGTAATTACAGTCACTGATTTTTGAAGAGGATGTGGAATGCGGTGACAATCCGCCATGTAAGTTTAAACAGGCAAGTTTAAGGTTGGATATGTAAGTGCTCGATGCGAGTGGCTTTTTGCATTCTGCACACCTGCCAATAAGCCTTGAGACTACCAGCATCACAAACATCCACAGGCTTACCTGATTAATGCTTGGCCTCCCTTGCTTTTTCTTCGAGGTAGTGTCCAGCCCCCAGAGAGAAGAAAACCTGCTTCTCCGTTTACTGGCAGATCTGGACATGGCCTGCGTCCTTCTCCTCACTCCGGACTCCCCCGTGCGAGCTGCCACCTGTCAGTGCCACATGGTTTGAAAATCAAAGGTTGTGCAGCTTCCCACTGCACCACGTCTTACATAATCTAACAAACAGTGGAATCTGGTTTAAAATAAGATTTTAAAAAAAAAAAAAAAAAAAGGCAAATACTATGGCAACAGTGTGTACTCACAACAGAGACAATGGTGATGCTGCCAGGCTACTTCCTTCTCATTGCAATTTAACTTGCTTCTTCCAACAAGAAACATCAAAAATTTAAAAGGGACAGTGGTTCTCCTCCCATTCTTGGGGCATTTAATCTGAGATGGTTTGAAGCAACCTAATTATCATAGAGCAAAGCCTCACCACCAGTGAAGGGTTGGGGTGGGTTTGGGGTTGGTTTTTTTTGTTCTTTAAGAAGGTTTCCAAGGACACACGAAACCTGAGACTTCCAAACTTATCTGGTGCTTCTGAAAAGCCCAGCTTCCCCCTTGCTATTTCCTGTAGAAGCACCCTGGACATCCTGAAACTGACTTATAACTGTTACAGGGCACAATAAAGGCTTGCAAATGGGTCAGGGTGTTTAAAACCCACACTGCTTTAAGATAGCAGCATTTGAAGGAGTGAGCCAAACAGAGGAGAAAAAAACACCAGCTGAAATGACCCTTTTGATTAGAGCAGCATCTACTGCTTGGGTACTTGAGAAATAGCCTGTGGCCACCCCTCTGGAGCGAGCAGACTAAATATTTGGGGAGCCTTTCCAAGATGAGGAAGCTCTGATAGGAATTAGTGGGACATTCGTCAGAGGTGAAGTGCTCTGATACAACTTGGGAGCTCCTCTCCCGCAAAAAAGGGAGTGGCAGGAGATGGCAGGTATGAACGGGAGCGCAAGGCGAAGCTAGACAGACAGACGGACCCACCCTGCCGACTTGGCTGTATGCTTCCTGGAACACCTTTGTACTGGATTCCCACAGCTTGAAACTAGCCAAATGTGACTGTCATTTGGCAACCCCAGCGGGAACACCCAAATGGCTGAGCCATGCCCCAAGCTACAGAGCTGAGAAACTAGTTGTTTGGGTGCAGCAGATACCAAAAACCCCGTACAAAGACAGGAGGAGCAGAAGGCTGGCTTGTGTGCCCAGGGAACCATCACTGTATGAGTAATGGTGATTCTCCTTGGGAAATGTGGAGGAATCAAGGAAAAGGAGAAACCCTACTGCAAGCGTCTCTGCTTCCACAGCCCAGACTTGTGAGACACATCTTAGCTGTACCTGGGACGTTTGTGCAGAGGCACCTGAGAGACTCAGAACATCCTCTGACTACTGTACCAAGGAACATCTTCAAGAGAGCTAAGGATGCCACGCTACCACCAAGCAGCACCGAGTCTCTGAGACTTGCTGCGCCATCTCCACGCAGTTGAGGGCAAAGGAGGACACGAGATTTTGCTTAAAGTAGAAGAAGAAAGCACGTGTCTCTTCCAACACAACATATTCAAAACATTTTTATTTTTTTTTTCCACTTGGCTCTCAAGAGACACCAGCATGGAGAGGCAGACTGTTTTTCAGGCTAACACTCACTGCTTTGCTAGATAAAAAAAAAAAAAAAAAAAGCATAAATGCAAATCACAGCCCGCCACTTAAAAAAATATAATATATAAATCCACCAGCAATTATCAGGATGATGACGCTAATCTTTTCATATATAAAAGAATAAAACCGCCCCTGACTGAATTACAGCTCCGGATTCAATTGAAGGGTACAGCTGACATCTACAAGACAACAGCGGAGCTCAGCTATTTCTGTGAAGCTCCAGGAGTCCAAGCTGAAACTACAGGAACTGGATTTAAATTCATTAAAAAAACACCACTTTGCAATACATTTCCCTGTATTTTTAAGAACTGGGGTGTTACCTTATTTAAATTTAAGCAACTGTTTTAAACATGATTTGCCAAGCCACAAGTAGCAAAGAAGAACATTTCCCTTCCCTGGTGGAGCATCAGGTGCTGATCACCAGAGACGGGATATTAGACTAATTGGTCAGCAGATTCATCCATATGGTAGAAAGCAAGCCATGCCCAAGAAGGTCTAAGCCAACATGTGCTGAAGGCCTCGGAAAGACCCCCACCAACATCCCTGGACTTTTGGATCAAACCCATGTACAGGCATTAGAGATGAACCTCCTCCTGCAAGAGGAAGATCTGTTTGTAGACAGCATGTCTACACGGCAGATCTGGAAATTCAAAACCGCACATTTAGGAGGAACACGGTTCTTCCACCTCCACAAGGCCATGGCTTGCAAACACCTGCTTTTTGATCTGTAACCAGGACGCACACCTCTTCCAGGAAGCAGACTATTCTGCAGGCTGAGGTAAGGGCTCACACCCCCCCCCGGCACAGACTGCTATTTGTCAACGTGATCCTTGCATTGGACACGTGAAGTGATTTGCAGGTTGGCAAAGGTGACCCCTGGCCTCTGTTCAAACTTACCAGTGCATGAAAAGACGAGACTGAAAAGATTCCAAGACGGCCCATCGCAACTTTCGTTGGACGGCTGGCAAAAGCAAGCAGTCTTTTAGGGTTTGGGAGCTCCCCCCTTGGAGACTAGCCAAGTAACAGCGGTACCGAAATAGGTCCATCTGGAACTGTTCAAGGTTTTGTTCCCAAACGAAGATCTGTGTACAGTGAAGATTGAAGAGTGAGATGCATGAGAAGAAAAGGGGAGAGCAGGAAGGACAGAGCAGTAAATACCTTGAGAAAATTCTACTGTTCCCACTCCTGCATCTCTTT
This sequence comes from Hypotaenidia okinawae, assembly GCA_027925045.1. Classification (NCBI taxonomy): domain Eukaryota; kingdom Metazoa; phylum Chordata; class Aves; order Gruiformes; family Rallidae; genus Hypotaenidia; species Hypotaenidia okinawae. The sequence continues at coordinate 114,601,224 of BSDF01000001.1, forward strand.
CACCAATAATGATCTCATTGAAGAAACTTTGATTACACTTCTTTCCCACTCCCCCTACCCTCCCAAGCAGGATACAAATACTGAAAAAACTTTTCACTAGATGGAGAGCAACATTTTTTCTATGTTCATGACAGAAGCCGCCTCCTGGGACAACCGTTCCTTTGATACAATGTTAATTATTAGGATTAAAATTCCAGTTTTAATTTTCTTTGTATTCCAAGATTCTCTTCGAAGCGGTCCCTTAAGACCCTTCTTTCATGAATCGAGGGCATCCAAGAAACAAGAAGACCAAACTCCACCAAATGCCACATACAGAGCGCTCCAAATCAGCAGCCACAGCAGCAGCGTTGCTGTAAGCATCAACAGAGCTCACCATACTTGAAAAAGTACACTGGGGATAATTAATCTTAGCAGTAGAAGAGCACTATAATCAGCCTATGTAAGAACTGATTTAAATAATTCAAATTGCTGATAGGAAACAGTTTCAAAGCATTTAGAAAAACTCAAGTTACATAAAGAGAGGCTGCTCTCCCCTCTCTCAGTGACTGACAGCCTTTGAGTAGAGCTCTTTCAACAGAGGCAAGCGTCTCCCCCCATCTCTTCCCCCTTCCCACGGGCTTCCAAGGGGGTACAAAATCTCTTCAGCCTGGGGCATTAGGGCCCCAGCCGCTCCCTATGGTTTGCATTACAGGCGCGTTTGGCAGCCGTGGTAAAAGCTACAAACTAATGAAGCAGGAGCCATATGTTAGTTTCCTAAAATAAGGTGCCGTCGCAGCAGCAGGAGAGACATCTGCTCCAGGCGCTCTGCTTCTGATACGCAACTACGCTGTCCACTTGAAGTCAGAAGGAGCGGTCCTGAGGGACAGCCAGGGCTGCAGTCATGAAGTCAAGGCAGGCCAAGTTCAACAAGCAGAGACCTGGGATGGTTTCTTCATCCCATCTGCCAGCAGAAGAACCACCTTATTTCACACTTAAGACAATAGCACCAGCAGCATTTGTTCGGTCTATGATCAGCTCTTCCCTAAGGTTTCCTGTTGCTGTGGCCCAGTAGCCTCTTTACTCCCCTAAAGCCCTTGGACAACCTCCAAGCAGCTAGCCAAACCCCTTGCTTGGAAGCCAGAAGAAGACAGCCTGTGCTGTACCTTAGTGCACATTGTTTGGAGAAAGGTGCAACTAAGGCAGCCAGCACAGCTCTCCCACCAACACATGTCCTGCCTGCTGTGGGGAGCTCTGCCAGTGCACAGGCAGAGCTACCACTAATATGAAGAAGGCCTTAAATATTTGCTAGGGACTTATTTTGCACAAGCAAGTGAGATTACTTGATCCAGTATGGTCTTCTTCTTCTTGGAGTCTGTTACTGAGGAGAGCTGCATTTCACCCATTTTCTTCATCTTCTCATCCATATCAATCTTCTGCTCCAGCTTTTTTATCTCTGTTTTCAGGAGCTTGACCGTGTCCTCTTTGTGGTGCTGCCTTGCTACCGCGGTTGCACAAGCTGAATGGATGGCCGTGATCCAGTTCTCCAGTTCAGTCTGGCTGGAGGTCTGAAGAGAGAGGGAAAGAGGGGGGAAGAGAAGTCAGGATCCTCTTTAAAATTGATTGGAGATTAACAAATGCAATTCCAAGGAGTTTCCTTTCCCTTTGATCTTAAGATTCAAAGCCTTAAATCCCCTTATGGGGGAAGTAATAAAAACCCCATCATTCTTAAGCAGACCATTTTTAAGGCAGCACTAGGCATACACCACTCGGAATTACACCTATATCTGTGCTTTGCAGCTGGACAGTGTTTCCCAGCAAGGTCTCAGGAATTACCTTCCTTGTTCAATACAATGCTGCCATAATTTGTAGCTCAACATTTAGTGACGTTTTCTAAACTCCCAGTTCCTTGAGGCGGGGAATGTACCAGCCCCTGTGGTCTTCACAGCATGGAGAGCTATTTTGGCATGCAACAGTTGGCAATAAATTAACAGTGCAGAACGTGACCATGATACCTATGAGTAGCTTTATTACAATGCATAGACAGACCAGCTTTCCCCTTCTGAAGGTCCCAAAGCACTCTGAAGACAACCCTTACCGTTATCGTTGAAGGCACACTCACCATAATTTTTATGGTTCTGGTACTGTCCCTTCTTAAGCATGTGTGTGATATTTCAGGAAAAGGAAACACTTCCCCTTCCTGGAAGTGTTCCAGGCCAGGTTGGATGAGGCTTTCAACAGGTGTCCCTGCCCATGGCAGGGGGTTGGAACTAGATGATCTTTAAGATCCCTCCTGACCCAAACCATCCTGTGATGCTATATAAGCCTGGGCTGTGGGACACCAGTACATTTTCCTAGAAGAGCACTAGTCTGACAAGAGCCTTTTGAGACAGAAAGAAGAACATTTCAAAGCATTCCTTGCTCCGACTTTCAAATCAAAAGCAAATCCTCTCAGCCTTCTTACTACACTTCATTCCTTTTTACAGTAGGCCACAAAAGAAAACTTGCCACCCACTTAGGTTTGCAGTGGACTTTCTCTGAGTGTCAGCCTTCAGCGGTAATGACACTGGTATTCGGCTCGTGGCTGAAAAAGTAGCAAGGTGCCAAGCCACCTTGTTCTCATTAAACTTTCTGATGATACCTGATCTAATAATAGCAACACAGTATGACTTCTCCAGTTGCCAGCATAGATGAAGAAGGTCATCCTCACTGTTCTCCTGGCAGACATAACTAACAGCAAAGGATGTGGCTTACTTAAGCCAAGGAGAGATTCCCACAGAAGCCCAACTCTGGGAATCACAGATGCACAGGCTGGACTTCAGGCTGATGCTCCCAAAACTTCCATGGTACTAAAGCAGGTGAAACACACATGTCCCCGAATGACATTGCTTTCCTTAGCTCAGAAGTCCTGAGCAGAAGACATGGTCTACACCAGAATCACTGATCTCTTTCTCCCTGTTTTCTTGCCTTCAGCTTGCTCTGTACAAAGTATGTTGCTTAAACTGGTCAGGCTCCCTCCCCAGGAAATAATATTAACAAGTTCTCTGTCATAGATAGGGGCTTACAACGTGTTATTGCCACTGCTGAAGACATGCTGAGCCCTCCTCGCTGAGGAATTTCTGCTGAAGATAGAGAAATTATTTGCAGAATGGAAGACACTTTGCCTGGGTGGTGAAACCTAGCCCCCAGGAGAGACAAGAATGGCACTGGACTTATAATAAGACGGTGGATTTTATTAATTCCCAGCAGAACTGTAACAGCAAGAAGTCATATTTTTATCTTGCTCAATCTTAAAATATTATCTGTACACCATTAGATTCAGTTTTCATTTTGGTTTCCCAGGGAGGAGGAGAGAAAAAAGAATCTGGAATGGATTTTAGGAGCCGAAGACTCTTCTGGTAGATGAGTAGGCAAGGGGAATCACTCCGCTTCTCAATGGAAAGGACCACATAAACAAGCTGCAAACATCTGATACATAAGTATGTGGTGTCACAAGTTGCTCTGAGCGCCTGGAAAATGCATGTGACATCTGCAAATAATGGATTTGTGTAGGCACGGTAAGAACTGACTGAGCAAGGAGTCATCGTGTAGGAGGTATGTGATGTCTCTAGGTGCAAAGCAGTGGGAAGGCTTGTTACAAGATGTCCAATGTCTGTACGCACTACAAAGCAGCCCTATTTTTTCTGCCTAAGTACACAGTCTCCACAAGACAGAAATAATTCTTCTGCAGGCCTGTGGTTTCTTCTCAAAACCGCTACTACAACACTGTGTTATGTGTGGAGGGAGGTGTGTGTGACATGAGCAGTTAAGTAACACCACTGAAAAGCCACAGACGTGCGTTGGCTGCTCCGCGCCCAGCAGAGCAAGCCCTACAGCATGGTCACTTGCACATCACCGCTGCAGCTGGTCTCCTTCCCTTCTCCCCAAACCCATCCCTTCTTTCTCTTCTGCTTTCCTAGCAACGCATGGGTTCTGTGGCAGAACAAGGAAACATCAAGGAAACGTTTCTGCGAGGCTATATAAATGATTGTTTTTCATTTGAAAAGGCTCATTTTTTGGTTTTTTTCCCATAAAATTACACGAACATCTACCCATGGCATAATGACACAGAGCTTTTAATGACTAAGGCCCTGTGTTGCCACAAAAGAAATGTACTGAACATGACCTTTTCAGTATTTAGTATGAGAACGAAGGGTTCTTTTCCTAAGAAAACTGCATGGAAAAGACATTACAGCTCCCATCAGTAGAGCCAGAGGAGGTGGTGCTCCTCAACCTTTCAGGCACATGCAGAGACTGTAAGCGCCACACTTACCTCCTGGATTAAGCTCTCCAGGTGGCAAAATACATGTACCCTGTCCAGGAAAGCCATGAAGTAGAAAGGGACAGTGCAATAATGCACTATGAGCTGAGGAAAAATCAGACTGAAGTGGCAGGGAAGCCAGTCCGCAACAAAAAAAGGAATGTTTTTTTCCACTACACAGTCAGATACTCAGTCTTTTCAAGGAGTAAGCCAGCACCATTTCTTTTGAGTCACTACAGCTTTTTTGGTTTGAGGATCTAGCCCCCTTGTTGAGGAAAGCTGCAAGGACCTACAAGGCAGCGCAATTTTCAAGATTTGCTCTGGGATACGGAGGAGCGATGACATGGGGGGACACCCTACCGCAGAGTAGGTTTAAGAAGGCAACAAACTGAAGGCATTGTCACTGGAAAGGGACATAAATAAAGGGTTCTTCTGATGAAGAAAACTGAATCAAAACATGAGGGAATGGCACTGCCTCAGCACAGGCTGACAGTTATACACAGAGAAAAAAAAATCCCACCTTGATTAGTGACTTGGTTACCAAAATACAGAAATCTTTTTCATTGAAACACATAAACTGATCTATGGTCCTTGACAGAAGCACTGGATTTTTTTAACATGTACCCCATGAAATCCAGACATTTATCTTTTCTGAGTAAAAAACCTACACGTGCACTTTTGGTCTTCTCTCTGGCAACGGGAAGATGTTGACCAAGGTCTGCCTGAACAAGGGGCAACTGGATCCTGTGACTCCACTGGGAGAGCACCTGGAAGTCCAAGTACCCCCTCACACTTCAAACTCCCCTTGGTCCCGTAAACCCCCTGACCCCTTCCATGAGGTCCTATCTTTGATACGTGCCTCATACAAGACGCAGATATTGCTGCAGCACATTTAATGCACTGCTGCATGTCCTATATGGTAACCAGCCTGCTCTGTGTCTTACAAGCACACTCTCAAACCATGCAAAATTCCCAGTTTTTACAGGGATATCGGAATATTTCTTAATTCTTACTTTGCTCCAACCATCTACACAAATAGGGTCTGGTCATTCAACAAAAAACAGCAAATCTGACAGCAACTCACATGTGGTGGTGGGTCTCCTGAGTGGCTTTAACCAAATACATGTCCTTCCTCTAGGGTTGCCAGAGGAAATCCCCCAGCCTACTGGAATCAGCAAGATTTTTCCACTGGTTTCAACCAGAGCTACAGCTTCCTCCTTGGTCAGAAGGAGAACAAATTTTTAAGCCCCTTGAATAGGACCAACCTGAAAGAGGAAAGCGTCCCCAAGAGAGTTGCTGAGACAGAAGACGAAGTCCTTCTTGGGGTGTTCAGGCACCGCCTGCACTATGCTGTTTTCCACCCAGACAGCGTGCTTTGGGATGCTGTTGTGGTCGATGCCAGATCTGCCATCGGTCTCATAAAAGAACAACGTGCATCCTGAAAGAGATGATCACATATTAGCAAGCAGCACATTTAAACACAAGGGCCACCCCACATCTATTCAGTGCTAATACTTGGGACTATAAATCATCCATAAAACTGTCACAGCAGTGAAGGAGGATTTGGCAGGGCCTGTTCATCTTTTCAGCCCCACAGAGAAGAGCGCCGGCAACGGCCCAGTTTTTTAGCCCGGCAAGGTGGCAGTTTCCATGCCACGGGGGCACATCATGAGCTGTATGGTACATCAAGCTGTGCCCCAGCGAGCTGCTTTGTTCACCCCAGGATTGCTAAAACAGAGCCGCAGATGTGAGCCAAGACAGCCACGGGCAGTAAAATACAGACCCGGATGAGAAACATCATTGTAAGTCCCAAAGTGGGGCCTCTCCCTGGCCACTCCGTCCCACCGAGGGGACGGATAGGAAGATGTGGGTGTGAGAGTGCGTCACCCCTGGCCGTGTGGGACTGCTAAGCAGACAGGCCCCCAGGCAAACCTCCATGGCCCTGCCTCAGCCTCCCGCAGCTGCTAGCTGCTACAATCCCTGCAAGGCAAAGGTCAACCAATTTAATTACTGGATGCAGATGAATAACTGGAAGAAAAATGGACTGGTGTGAGCTGTGTTCCCTGAAAAGAGTGAAGTAAGAAAAAAAAACCCAACAAACAAACACAAAGCATAAACCAAATCCTTATTCCATCATACAGTCTCAGGTCTGATTCAAGGCCATACAGCCAAAACCAAAAATGCACTTTAGCTGGGGACAGCGAAGGGCCCACTTGGCTGTGCAAAATAATCTTAACAGTTCTGGGGGTGGCAGGAGATGGCATAGCAAGCCTGCAACCCGGGACATTCCGAGAAAAAGGTCCCCTTCTCTCCCCCTTTCCCACATTATCTGCAATTGTTTTAAATCGCAACTGGCACACTGTTTCCCTGCCACTCGAACCAGCCCAGGGATGCCCCGTTACCCAGCCTCTCCAAAACTATTCCCAACCAAACAATAGCAGCTGTTAACTTCAAAGGCTCCTTTAAACACTAACATTATTGAGGCACAGCAATCTAAGGAGCAAACACTTCACTTGAGTCAAAGCACTTGAAAATAACATTGCCTCCTTGCTCATCCTTCCCCTTTTTTTCTCCCAGATGGCCCTTTGTTTGCCTGCTCCTCACAGCAAGATCTTCCGCCACAGGGGTCCCCCCAGGGGATTAGGACTCTCCATGCCCCTGCCCTCCCCCTTCCATTTCTTCAGTCTCTCTAACACCCCTAGGAAAAACTGGCACCTAACTTTGCTGTTAGTTTTAAAATAGTGCTGCAAATTTAAAACAAAATACACACAGAAAAAAGAAACAGTACTCCAAAAAAGCACTCTGAGGGCAGTGCTTGACCCATACTGAGCTTTTCGGTAATGCCACCTACAGCAAGAACCAAGGCTCTGCCTCCCCTGGCTCACAGACTAGGCTGGTCGCGGCCAAAGAGAATCCCAAAACCTTGCAAGCGTTGCTTCTTTCCATTTCATGCTGATGCAACTGCATGAAGATTAATTAGAGGTGGCTTTAGGAGGCCAGATCCTGAGTTCTGCTGCTCCATCAACATATATGTGCAGTTAGAAGGACTTGGTGCCCAAACAGGGTTAGAGTGCCTTCCTGACAGGAACTGCAAAATTTCAGCGGAAAGGGTCTGTGGCCCGGGCAGCCAAAGAGGTTGGCAGGACAGCAGAATGTCAAGGGCTGCCCACCACAAGATGGGTGACACAGACAGAGACAACGTCTCCCAAGTCACCAGCCAGCCTCGATGACAAACTGTGGCTTCCTGTCCACACTGCTCATGTGTTGCAACTCAGTGGGTGTGCATAGTCGCGAAGCGCATCTTGGAGGAGAGGTCCATGCCACAAACCACCAGCATTACAAGAGGAACAGGCACAAAGACAGAGCCCCTGTTTGAACGCATGCTGGTCTCATCACTAGCAAACTCCCACCTGCCTGTGGCTGCAGACAGGTATTTCATTCATCAGCAAGCCACAGGCGTGTGCTTCTTAAAGGAAGCACCCCCCTGCTCAGAGAAGCCACCCTAGGTGGTACCAACAGGACTCAAAGCAGGGTGCGAACCCCACCTCAGTGCAGCACAGTCGTGTGTCTTGGACAACCATCAAATAACCCCCTGCCTCTGAAAAACATCAGGAACAGTTCCCCAGACTTGAAGTTAATTATAGTGAAGTTCACAGCAGCTTTTGTTAAGTGTCTAGGCTACTGGTTTCTTCATCTGCAGCAATACGCAACCTACAGGACACCACGGATGCACATCTGGACAAACCCTTGCCCGGCTGCTCGGTACCTTTCAGGGAAACCCAGTAGTGCTTCCACTTCCTGCGCGTGGCCGACTCCACCTTCTTGTTCTTCTTGTGCACCAGGAAGTTTTTCACTGCCAGAGCGCCCGCCTTCCGCACCGTGCCCTGGGCAGCCGTCAGGAGGATGTCAGACTGCCCCGGAGAGCTGAGGGTGCCGCTGCTCTGCTCGTCGCTGAGGGCAGAGCCGGCCTCCTCCAGGTTCTCGCTGTTGGTGGTGCTCATCTCCAGCTCCCGGCGGAAGTTCTCGTACACACCCTGGCGAAGCCCATCGCCCGTCGAGCTGCTCCCACTGTCGCTGCCGATGAAAGCCCGACTGGTCGTCGGGGAGTAGCTTGAGTTGGTAGCATTGGAGCGCCTAGAAAGGAGGTCGGTGTCGGTGGCTGCTCCCTCGATCCCGCTGTCGGTGAATTCGCTCCCCTCGCCGGCGTTGACGTCCTAGTTGCAAGAAAGGCACAGTGTGAGATGGAGAGACTGCCCGAGCCTGGAGATACCAAAAGAACCCAAAACGCCCAGGTGGCACCACATTTCTTCACACACCCAATTCGTCTGGCACTGGAAATCCCTCATCTCTTTTTCTTCCGAAGACAAACAACTGGAAGAAAAGGTGGGGTGGGCAGAACTTCCAGCACAGTTTAGAAAAGACCAGTCACACATGCAACTATTTCAGGTGGTGCCTCTAAAGCCTTAGCATTTTGGAATGTGAGATGCAGCATCATCTGTTTACATTAACTAAGTTAACAGTGCTAAAGGTTTTGCAAAAGGAGAACATATGGTAGCAAAAACTGGCAGTGTCAAGAAAAGCAGCAATCAACCTACGCATTTTGAAAAGAAAACATTGACATTGAACATTCACACCTACAGCTGACGATACATTTTAGACATCCCAAGATTGTCATTTCAAAATTATATAACTAAAAAGGTTTTGTGTTATTTTTATTTTTTTTTTCTGCAAAGAAGTTAAGGCATTTGAGATTATTTCTGGTTTGTGTCACTTCTACACCACAGACTCTAAAGATCGGCCACGTGATATCCCCTGGTGATAGACCCTGACAAAATACCCCAACAGAAGACCCTTCCTGGTCCTCAAGACCTTGCAACTGAAGGATCAGAAGAGACAAGGATATGGCCGGCTTGGGCAAGACAGGAGACAACGTGACCGAATTCTGTTTTCAAAGGCTTTGTGGCTCAGGTTGGCCCCTGCAACAAGGCTAGTGCCCAAAGGGCGTTACCACTGCCATTGGTGGCAGCTTTTGAAGGAGGAAAAATAAAGGCCAAGCCCTGTAAATGGAGACAAGTATTTCAAGTTAGATACTCAGGAGAAGAGGGAGCCAGGGAAGATGCAAAGAGGTGAGAAATACAGCCAAAACATCAAGAATTGCAGCCTCTGCCTCTCCTGCAAAAGCTGCTGGTGCTTGATTTACAAGTGTTTCTTAAAAGAAGAGGAGTCTCTGAGAAGAGGTGGCAGAATGTAGTATTTATTTTGAGAGAAAACAAGCCTCCCTAGGTGTTGGTTCAAGCACCAGTTTTCTCCGCATCCGAGAGCAGCTCAGCAGAAACCAAGAAACCCTCCGCCAAGCTGTATGAAACCTTCCTCCTGTGGAGCAAGAGCTGGATGAGGAAATCTGAGGGGGAGGGGAGGGGTTGTAGCTGAATTTTGCCAACTTTTAAGGCATTAATTTTTAACGGATGGGCTCGTTCTTCATAAAGGCTACCTCTCAAGGGAAACTCGGAGTCCAGCTGGAAGAATAAGCGCTTCCTTCCCCGCTCAATGAGCACAGCTATCCTAGTCAGTCTGGTTATTTAACACAACGCATAGATAGACAAGCTGTCCTGGGCAGGCCAATGTTCCTCTAGTCCCACCACATGAGAATGAGCTGGGCAGGGCTTCCTGGAAGTGCGCTCACCTACCCCTACAGAGCAGTTGTTACAACCACATGTTTTTTTCCTGCCTTTCCAACATACTTGTTTATCAGAAGCCGACTGTCTTCCCACTGCTTGCAGCACTGCAAAGGAGGGGTATCTGGAGAGAGTAACTGGTGCTGCTCAGAAACCAGTGCTTACAAAACACTGCCACGGAAGAGTTTTCACACTCCTGCCCAAAAAGCTGGACGGCCCAACTTCTGATCACAGCCTTCCATCAGCGACCTCACACCTCAGGGAGCCAGGACCAGCATGGCCACTCCATGCTCTCTACCAACACAGCTACGCTGGCATAAAACCGGAGTGCCGAAGAACTGAACTGGATCCCCCAGGTTCACTGGGATAGTTACTCCCCAAGGATGACTGGGGTTTGCACTTGTTTTCTGGGGCCTTCTTCCTCCATAAATTTTTTAAAAGCAAAAAGCGTGTCACTCGTACTGCATAAACAAATCTGCATTCTGCAGTGAACATCACATAATGGTGGCAACAGAAATTATTTGAGCTTTTGAGATTTGTTTTAATTTTAGGTTGATGATTTAATAAATACACAATCTGTCCCGCAATTCTTTTACCCATGAAATATAAAACGCATAGAGCCGACTCTAAAATTTTAGCTAATGTAACTTTTAGGGAGCATATCATAGAATCATAGAATGGCATGGGTTGGAAGGGACCCCAAGGATTATAGCGCTCCACCGCCCACTGCCACAGGCAGGGCCACCAACCTCCAGGCCTGGATCTACACAAGGTTGCCCAGAGCCCCATCCAACCTGGCTTTGAACACTTCCAGGGACGGGGCATCCACAACCTCTCTGGGCAGCCTGTGCCAGCATCTCACCACTCTGTCTGTAAAAAACTTCCCCCTAATATCTAATTTAAACCTTCCTTCTTTTAGCTTTAATGCATATCTCATGCTTTAACTAGCATCCATCGGCTTAAAAACATAAAGAGCTACTAAAGCTGACCACCAAGTTGCAGGAGATAGGATCTGGAATTTTTCCAGCCAGGGCACGCAGAAAACTTTCTCGGTGTTTTTCAGCAAAGGGAATATTTTTTCAAAACCAGAAGCACTCTCAGAGGTGTTCCAGCACAGCACTGCAATGCAGGCTCTCAAGGTTCCTCATGGCCAGTGTGACACAGACACCTTCCTGCGTAACCTTGGTGAGACGCGGCATTAATTGCCTGTTCCCCCGTCCCTAAATGAGGATTATACCTCATAACTGATACACGGACAGGATGGCTCACTATCTATTGAAAGGTGAAAGGAGGGAAAACTCTGAGTGAACTTTACATATGCTCACGAGCTTAAATTGTAGCACATTTTACAAATGTCTTTATAATCTTTACCACCATGCAAGTGATAGGCTGGATGGGTCAAAAGAGCTTTTCAGTGTCATGCTACAGCCCTGACCCTAATCTCTGCCCGCTCTCCGCACTCCCTTTCCCTCTCTTAAATACCCCCTATCAAAGACTTCCTAGCCAACTCATTCAAGGCCTTTGTTAGGAGGAGGGTCTGAGCTTTCGAAGGTCAGAACAGTTCAGAACCTACAGCCTGCTAATATTGTTCCCGCTCATGAATTATGAAACATGGCATTGAGGGAGCTTAGCGCTTCCAGAAGCAGGCTGTGTGTGGAAACCGGTCCCAGGGTTAGTAGGGTTAAGAGCATTCATTGCACAGGTCTCCAACTTCTGAGTTCCTGCTGCAGTGTCAGTTCGTTCTCATGGGAGGGTATGAAAAGCCCTCAAGAAGCAGCGGGAATCTGCTCTGGCCATCCCGCAGTGCCGTAAGCCACACACTGAAGAGCATTCAACTCAGAGTTCAGCAGAAAGTGCAGAGGTTCAGTATTGTGCTTCCACACAAATGCGCTGAGGCTGAGGGGTAACAGCCCCAAGACAAGCAACAAACCATAGCAGGGTTTGATGAACACATCACTGCAGGCACAGAACTACTCCTGCTAATTTTTAACAAGGATGCTGAAAATTAAGCATCCCAACTCCCTTCTGTGAGCAGCGTGGCTCTCTGCTAATGAGATCCATGTGGATACACGGGCCCCTAGCATTGGTGTCCAGCTTCAAAATACCTACTGACATGGTCACCACAGGCTACTGCCCAGAAGCAAAACAAACATTGCATTAACCGTGATGACAGCTATTTAAAAATTACTCACGTTTCCTGCTTAGGTTCTGAAAGAGCCTCACAGGCAAGAGCAATGTCTCCCTCCTCCAAGGAAGACTTATTACCATGCCGGGTCCATGACGGGATGCACCACAAACACTTGCTAATGAAACAGGCATTGCAGTCCTCAGCAGACGGAGTTCCCACGCAAAGACTCTCAAAGCCGAGAGTGAACTACAGCCACAGCTCAGCCTTCACGACTCACCCCTCTGACACCTGCCCAGCATCCCCACAACTCTCCATCGTGATGCCCATGGCATGTGCCACACACATCGTGGGAGCTGGGAGACAGCTTAAGACTGCAGAATGCACGTTTCTGAAGCCCACAGGTTTGGACATTATACACACATTATAAAAAATCACCAGCCTGTTACTCTGGACCTGTAATTGCTCTGCTTTCAAGGGGCTCTGCTTTATTTCACTGGTTAAAAACTCCAAAAGTTTCACTCAGCTCTGTGTAAGATTCAGGACACTGCCTCTGGTGTCTTGCACCTCACCAGAGATCTTGTATTTTATATTTTCAGACTGTCAAACAGCTGTCTCCACACAGAGCACTAGTTCTGCCTGGAGAGACCATCCCAGGAATCAAATGCAAGACTGGAACTAAAATTTGTGCCTCCCCTCTTTGCCTTCCCACTGGTGTTTACCTAGCTTTGGGCCTGGGAGGACAAGAGGGCAAAGCGAGAGGGAGGTGGAAATCATTAAATTGGTCACAGCAAGTAGACAGCATGTAGCAAAGAGAAGAAAGCACATTTGCTCCAAGAGAGAGAGATGGGGAAGTCGTGGGAATAGCAGTTCTTGGCAGTTTGCAAACACGAGGGGTCCTAGTTCATAGAGACAACAAACTGAAAGAACAGGGAGCTTTGCCCTTTGGACTAAGATTGCTCTGTGGAGAGCAGGGAGAAATTCTCATCAAGCCCACAGAAGGGAACTAAACAGGCTGTAGCAACTGTGCCGCACTGTGTGCCGTGACAGGGAGGCACTAAGCAGTGACACTACTTCCACCAGGATCCAAGATCCATGCCGCTGCTGAAGATGATGAAGGAGCAACATCAGTTCTTACGCTGGCAATGCTACCGTATTGGTTGTAAATGCCTAGGGTTTATGGAAGGAGGGTCAGCAGGCAGTAAAAGAGGGAAACGGGAGGGAAAAGTGGAATGCCTGATGCCGTAAAGAGAAACCAGAGACGGACTGAACGCAGTCACCAACAGGAACACAGGAGGCCCAGCAGGCAGGCCACGCGCCAGGATGGCTACAACAGCGCTAATAGCATTTGAGCTTAATGAAGTGGAATTATCACAGCCCCATCAAATGCAGAGAACAATTTAACTGATGAACCCATCGGGTAAAATATTAGTGAAATTATTAGCGACCCACTTAAATGGATGGTTTGTTCCCTCACACGAACGCTGGGTTCCACGCAAACCAGGCCAGCGGGGAATCAAGCTGCAATGCGAGTTACATCAAGCTAACACACTCGGTGCTGTAGCTTTTGCATACTCATGTGATACTCAAAATCTGTATATCTGCTACAACCACGTTTATTAAAAAAAACCCCACACCCTCCTAGATTCAGAATATATACAGAAAAAAACCCTTTTGCTTTAGAAAGAATGTCTAACTTCAGCAAGCAAAAATCAGGTGAAAAATTTTGGGGCAGGTTCCAAGCATCTTTGTCCCCTCGTTGAACAGATTTGTTACTGGCCTCTGCCAGCAAGAGATGGAGGGGGTAAGCCTTGCCCAACTACCCGGCTCACCACCAGGCACATCCAGAGCACCTGCACTAACCAAGCACTGACTAAGCTGCCCACCAAGAGCTAGCCCTGTTACAGCCACTGGATTGGTGAATCACTTTCTCCTGCCTAACTGACAGCAGTGATTCATGGGCACTTTAGGCATATGGGACTGATTTAGTAGGAAAACTCTCTACTTCCCTCATATAAACAGTTCCTTATGTGGTTTATACTTCTTTAGAAATTACCCATTAGATTAAAAGTATGCATTAGAAAAAGGCAACTGAGCGGGGTTTGTTTTTTTCTTGGAAGAGGCTCCCTGCAAGAGAATGCAAATCCTCTGCTCCCTGTCCTGTCTAACAACAGAGCAATAAGGTGTTCACAGTCAGCAACAGCCTGAAATTGCACATAACCTGTCTGGCTCTAGTTAGGCAAGCACTGCAGAACAGATTTAAAAGAGATGGGTAAGCAGCTTGGTGGTTTGCATGCTTTTATGTGCCTGGTGCCTCTCTGAAGCTCCTGTGTAGAAAAAGATTGGCATGATAAGTGTATTTCCTTTCTTTTCAGTACTGACTCTGCCATCGTTCAATGGTCAAGCTGGTCTGTTAAGGTATGACTTGCTCCCAATCAAAATAAAACCCTTTCTCCAGAGTAATTTGACCACCCGGTAGTGAAAGCATTAGAAGATGTATCTGCCTTGAAAAGAGTCAAAAATATTCCAATAAAAGGTTAACCATAAACTGCAATTGACACCTCAGTGGGAGAGATGGCTTTAAAGCTGCAGTGGAGAAACACAAAAGCAGTTCCAATGCTCCTTCGGTCTGGGAGGAATACAGTTTTGAAGACTGTTGGAATCAGACTGCTTTCTGTCCACACAACTCACTGTAAAGGCAAAGGGATGATAATAATGATGAGGGGAAGGAGATCCGCTACAGCAGCAGTGAACAAAGCCTGTCAACTAGAGGCTGGGAAAGAAGGTGGTGATGATACCCACAGGCCTGCACACACCAGGACAGTATCACATGAAAACGAGCCAGGATGCACCAGACTGACAGCAGGCTTTGAAGAACTAAATTGACAGCCATAAAACAACATGGGTCAACTGCAGTTTTCTGTTGGATTGGCTGAGTCTTCTTGATACCTCCCAGCAGGGCTCCCAAGTCGAGTGAGGTCCAGTTACAAGCCAAATACAATTTGTATGTGGATACCAGACTGAGATGCTGGGTTTGTCACCTCTGAGAATCCATGGAGATCAGATACTAATACGCACAAGCAACTTTGGCTCCTGCACACTCACCACACTGGTGCAGTAATTCTTCAGATGTCTGAAAGAGTTGCAATTAAACAAAAAACCCAAACCCTTGTATGTGTCATTAAAGCCGCTCAGAGTGGTTTAATAACCAAGCAGGTCTTGCACATGGTTCTCTGAAATCAAATTTACTCCTGACAAAAAAGCTACTAGCCCAGACCTCCAGATATTTTTCCTAGCAGTAAGCTTCACCCTTATTATGAAAGGATGAATCACAGTCACAGGTTTCTGGGCACTATTCCCTGGGAAAGTCTTAAGGCATGGATTTCAATGGATTTTGGTTCCAGGATTCCTTTGTGAACTTGTCTTGGTGTAATTTGGCGCCCTGGAAAGACAGACAAGGTACTGGGTGCCAGGGACTCAGAGGATACTTGAATATGGGAAAGAGATGTGCATCCACTTTGCTCCTGCAGGACAGGCAGGTCAGAAACACCAATGTATCAAGCATCCATCAACCCTGTTTCTTTTGCAGGCAACTCTGACAGATACTGAGGCTGTTACCTCAGTATTACACTTGGCTTCTTCGCTCCATGTCAAGCTATCACGTTAGCTTGGTGGCATAGGGGTGAGGAACAATGTATGATTGATTGACTCCCCTGCCATCTTCCAGCTAACATGTGGACCCTCCCAGAAAGTTAATCTCTCTAGACCACCCTGCTTCCCCAAGGACTCTGGTTTTATTGGCTGATTTAGATGCCTTAAAGGCAAATTATGGACCCACAAGGACTCCTGCAGCAGTCAGGAAAGTACAACCCATGAGGACCTGTCAGCTGTGGGAATAGAAAATGCTGAAAACTAAACTGTCCTCCATCAAGCTGCAGGGAAACATATGCAACAGCTTTACCCTTCTCTCCAAAGCACCGTGCAGAGCTCTTCACTCACTCAGGACAGGTGTGGCATCAGTTCGTGACCTGTTCATGTTGAGAAAGATAGCTTTGCATCCCTAAAAGCTAAAGTATTGGGTAAAGAGAAGGGGGAGGATGTTTTGGTTTTGATTTTGCTTTTCAATAACGTGAAAGAAATCCAGGCCTGTGAGAGAGCACACACAAATGGCAACAGAGGCCCTAGCAGGAATCAGCACCAAGCACCACCATGGGACCTGAGCAAACCAGCACTTCCACGGCTTTAGCCCTGACTATTAAGAGCTGATAAAGGATGTAAAACCATGAATGAGAATCGATCCATAATCCAGTAAAGCCTCTTGCCGTGTGGTCCCTGCACACAGCTTCCGACACCTGCGCAAATCTGGGGTGGGCGCCCGCTTTCCGTCCCCCAGCAGTGGGAGGAAGTCTCGGTTCTTCAGCGCGGCAGCGTTTAATCTCTCTGCTCCCAAATGATATGCTGAGGACCCCACAAAACTTACCTGGCTTTCGTCCCCACAGACCACCCAGACGAAGCAAGGTTCTAGAGGGACTGAGCTAGCAGCCTTAACCGCGCCGGAGTTAAACAAATGGCAACACGCCTGACCAAAATCCTCCAAGGAAAATGCAGGGTTCGGTTACTTTTTGTTTGCTCTGTGCCAAGAAGAGGCAATTCTGCCTGAGAAATGTAACAGAGGGGGTAGAAGTGGGGAAGGGGAAAGCTGCTACAAGAGCAGCTTGAAATCAAAACGTATCATCTGGGAGGTGCTCACCTGAATAATCACCTAACTTAAAAGGAGGAGGGAAATGTTTGCTGTCTGAGATGATGACTAGTCACAGGATCACACACTGCTGAAGCCCTCTGAAAAGAAACATTTCAATGGAGCACTTCACTGGAAAGGACCACTACTGAAAATTGCATCCATCTAAGGAAGCACAGCCCAGTTAACAAGCAGCTGGGGCAACCTGTCTGTGATTTTTAAGTGGAAAGTACTCGAAACTGGAAAAAAAGGCTGTGTATTTAGTGAATACAATTATTGCCAATGCTACAAGCACCTCTGATGTATAAATGACAAAGTCCTACTGTTAAAAAAAAAATAAAAATGCCTGAATAGAGCTAGATCAGATATCAGGCTGGCTAATTTGCTTTCCATTGGCATCAGACCAAGAGCGAAGGAAGAAAAACAAATTAAAATCTTCAAAGGAGTATCAAAATATTTGCCAGTGGAGACCAGAACACTCCTTTCCACATGCTCCTTTCCCTGACAATATTGGGACAGAGTTCTGTGCTCTGAAGAGGGTGACTGCTATTTGCTTTGACATACCCTGAACAGGCATTATCTTATCTAACCTCATCAATCTGGGAAGGGCATCCGGTGCCAGAGCAGGGAAGACCTCTGCGTTTGGGTCTGAAGCCCTCTACTGAAGCTTCCTCCAGGATCACACTGAATCTATTTCCAGTTAGTCATAGTTTAGCTATTAAATGGATCTGGTCATTCAGACCCACTGAGAGCTTCAATACCAACAGCCAGTAGGACCCAGGAGGTGGATTATAAAGCAGTTTACACTGGAGCAAGCATGGGCTACATCCAAAATGAGTGGTTATCCCTTCTCCCCAAGCCCATTTCCACCCCTTCCTTCAACTTAGTCCGCTGCAGCTGAAAACCGAGAGGTTGGGCTTTAATGGGGTTGTTTGGAGGTTCAGCAAACAGGCCGGCTGACACCGGTGTTCTCTGTGGTACTGGGCCTCTTGAGTCATCCAGGCCAAATCATCCCACTCAAGGATCCCCAGCTTTTGGAGATTAGGAGATTCAGCTCAGGCTATATCCGAGACCTCTGCCTGAAAGGCGCTGTGAGACAGTGCTCGACTCAGCGAGTCTCTTGCACGCTACAGCAGAAAGCCAGGAACATCTTACTTTTAGGCACTTACTAAACTATTTGTCACTAATTATAATTTAATGATACATGACATTGTCTCGTTTTCTTTCCTTGATTCCATCTGGAGTCAGATGACTAAGATGAAAGGCCTACTCGATTAACAATCATATTTAGGTTGAGAATAGCTGTGTTTTCCAAACTACAGACTGAGATGTATGGAATGACTTTCATAGAAGCAGAGCTTCAGCTGCTGAAGATGCTGCCTGGAAAAGCCATGACCGAGGAGGGCTGTAAGAGCAGGCTGTAAGGTTAAGAGTGCTAAGTAGAGAGGGAACAGGATGCAGTAGAAGCCAGAAGGAGAAAATTATTTCAGAAAAGAAAATCCATGGGGGACAGGTCAACCTCACAGTCTTGGATGCACTCCTCACTCAGGAAGACTCAAATCGCTGATTTTCTGGGACCGGGAAGGATGCCCTAAAGGAAAGTTCACCCTGTACTCTTCCCACTTCTTTCTTTTTCCTGAGTACTTGGTATTTGGGGTACAAGGTACTGCCTGGTGCTCTCATGTGCCTGACCCAGTGTGGTCCTTTTATATTTTGAGGTCATGCCACAAAAAAAAACTTGCAGAAAGGTTTTACACGGCTTAAAACCAAGTATCAGCTCTCTGGAGCTTAGCCATCCAACAGAACGTAATGAAACACTATAACCTGCCCTAAAATTCCTTGAGATAGTAAAAAAATAATATTGACTGGAAAGATATTCTAATTTTAGATTGGTTGCTCTGCATGTCCTGATCTAATTCCCACAAAACCCTTGGTTTCATCTCCTGCATATTCTGCAAAATTTTTTGTACAGGGTTGTGTATTTTTTTTTAAGGCTAGAGATCCCAAATTCCTCCAGGCTACCTACAGAGGCCTAAAAATAGCCATAAACTTGAAAATTGGACAAAAGGGGATTTAACATGCCAAGGACATAGTTTGGGGCTGGCGCTGAAGGAGGTGCAGTTTCCAAGTCAGTCGGGCTGGAAGCTTGTCCGCTCTCCCCCTGCTCAGTTTCACAACAAGCACTGGAGTGAAAACCTTTGCTTTCCATGCACAGTTGAGGGACATCTTCTTGTTGCTCCTTGTCAAAAGTTATGTAAAAAACCTGGACCGCACCACTGTAACACTAATGCTGGAACTGAGCTTTCCAGAGGAAATCACAAACTGGCCTATAAAGCTCAGAGAGGAACGAGCCAACCTTCCCCTTTGTGAGTGGACAACCATTCAAAAATGCTTTGGCCATCGTGTCTCCTTGGATTTTAACGCCCACAGGAATCAGATCACGCTGTAAATACTGCTTGTAAAACACCATCGCTCCCCTAGAAAATACAGTCCACCCACAGCTTCACACCTCCTAAAGACTGCTCCTAATATTTTCCTCCTGGGACTACCCCTAATGTCTTCCCCATGAAGCAAATACTGACACTGGAAGCTGACAGACATCTCTGGCTTTGATGGCCACTGACATCACCACCTTGACCATCACAAAAGCCATACAAGGAGAAGTGGGACCTATAGCATGAGGTAGGCCTGGCCTGTGCCGAACCAAAGCATTCACCATAGCCTGGCCAGCAGATTTTGCACGTGACTAGAACATCTTCTGTAGAGGCTGGACGTCTTTGCCTGGCTGCCCTTGCAGTGGAGTTTGCACATCAGAAGAGGCTCACAGCCCAAGCACGGCTCTATCCCCCCCATTTGATAGTCTAGAGAAGTGTCGGAAATTACCCACAGAGGAGGAGCGTGGCATAAGGAGGTGACAAGACAGCCTTGGAAGTGGCACAAACCATATCTCAGGCTTCCCATTCCCTAATTCTCCTCCTGAGTCTTCAATTAGGACTCTCAACAGCAGGGGAGCATGCGGTTACATTTGCCTCTCAACATCTGCCATGAGGAGGAGGAAGAGGAGGAGGAGGCGGAGGAGGTGTGGGGAGGGGAGTCAACCACAGGCAGATGTTTAGCTGCAAGCAGGACACAGCAGGGCAGTTTCACAAAATCTGGATCCCAACAAGCAGGTTGTAGGATCCTGGGGATCTCACAACCCCCAGTCAGAACAAGCTGTATCCGACCGGAGCTTGCCTCCCTTCAAGCAAACATGGGTGAAAATGTCAGCCAATTAAGCTTCTCCCACCTACACCACATCAGCTCCAAAAGCCAAACATGATCCCAGCAGAGCTCCCAGGGAAGTCTCTCTTCAGCAGATCGGAACCCTTAGTGTTAAAATGTTACGAAAAACAGAACTGCTGCGTGGGTGCCCCAAAGCCACCCTGTGAATATTAATGGCTTGTGCATATTGAATATAATTCTCTCTCCAGGATTAAAAACCTCTCCATCTCAATTAGTGGAAAGTGACTCCCACAGTTCAATCTAAGGTTTAGATTTGGAAGGGAGATTTTTTTCCTCTTTTTTTTTTTTTTTAATTTAATGTAAACCACATACTTAAGAAGAACCCATGGATATGGTATTGTAACAAAACATGTATGCCTGTAAATCTGGCATCTCCTTTCTGTGACACGTTCAAGGATGCCTTTTCCAAAAAGTGGTCAAAAATTACAGCCATTGCCAACCCCTAATAAATTTAGCCTGTACAGAAAATACCATGATGTACATATAGTTGAGCACACATGGAACTGTAGCTGGGTTCAGGACTCAAACACAGGGGCACGAGCCGATTGTCATGGTCTCAGAATTACACTGCAATCGGCATCTCCTGCTTTCAGGAACCTCTGTGGGAACTAGACTAGTCAAAAGCTACCTACAAGAGGCCATCAGGACCCATCAACCAGGGCAGGTGCCTAAAAGAATCACGTAAATATCCCAGCTAAAACTTTACAAAAACTGGAGAAAAAAACACCAAACCACTGGCAAATAGAAAACCAAATTCTTGTGATGATGGGCAATAGTCATAGAATCATAGAATCACTTAGGTTGGAAGAGACCTTTAAGATCACCGAGTCCAACCACAGATAATGATATGGGCAGAATCCTCGCTCCTGGCCTGGAAGCCAAGAAGGAAAATTGTGTCCAATACCATCTTACACTTGGCCTTGGGTAACTTTTGTGCAGTGCCCTGTGGCCCTAAGACATAACAATTATTTCATGGGATTTCAATGGGGGAGGCAGTTCAAAAGGTTGGAAAAAGCATGAAGTTTTCCCTCAGTCCACTAAACCGCTTCGATAGCATGAAATGTTTTACAGGATAAGGACACACATGGCAGGCTCTGGGACAATGTTCAAGGTGATCACTGAGAGAGTGAAGTCCATTGAGAAAGTCTTCAAAGACTGAGAAGGGCAGGGGGAATAAAATTCCCAAACTATGACGAAGTACCATCCAGCACAGGCCAACACAGCGGCAAGGAGCACATCAACAGCAAAGCAGTGAGGCCATCAGCTCTTCGCCTCAGCTCCCACCATCTCGGCTAGGGTAGCCAGCATGCTCGACTCCACACCAGGGGTGCTGTAGAGATGTGCAAAGTGCTGAGATACTGTCTGACCAGGGATCTGGCCAGGATGGAGATCTGGCAACAGGTTGGTAGGTTCCCTCCTCTCACCCCATCCAAAGCCATCTAATCAGGTTCACCAAGGAACTAGTCCTTTTACTTTGTGTGCAAATTTGGTCTCCCTTTTCAGTCTATCAAACACATAATGAGAGTCATTTCCCTAAGCTTGCTAAATAGGTAGGTTTGGGCGAACATGACTTCACTGCTGACAAGTATCTTATACTTACTATTTGCTGCTAGGATTAAAGACTTGGAAGGAAATTTGACCTTTCCAAAGCTTTAATTTTGTTGAATTTATATGTGGCAATAATCACTGCCGAGACTCCCTATAGCCACTGTCTCTGAGCTCAGGAGATACATCTAGTGAAACCAGCCCCACAAAGTGATCTCCCTGGGCATAGCCAAAGCCTCGCACAATGCTACGCGAATCCGTGACTTTCACTCAGTGCCTCAGAGGAATCTTCTTAATGCCAAGTTAGGCACCAAGAAGAGAATCAAATGCTTTGCTGTTCACCTGCAACATTGCTCTTTTTTTCTTAAACACACTTGAAAGAGGGCTGGAGGCAGCAGTTGCACCTAACAATCTTCATGAAAGCTGTTACGTTCAAGGCTGTCAAATAACATCGAGTCTTTGTGCTTCCTGTTGTCCTCCTGCTTTTTATCCTGCACTCCCTTGATGGAGCACCAAAGGGCTTTTGCGCTCGCGACGTAAAAATACCTCCAAAAATAAAGAGCTGATTTTGAAGTACAAAGCTGCTGTTGTGGGACGCTGCAGCATCTGCTTTAGCCTGTCACTTTTATATTTAGAAGCAGTGACGCTGCACAGATCAAGCACAGCCAGTATGTCACTCAGCAACCCCTTCCCATCAGCTCTCACAAGTCAGCGCCAGCCGATGGGACACACACACACTCCTCTTGCCCTCCAAGAGCCCTCCGCAGCCCCACAGCTCTGCTGTGGCACGCTGTGACCTGCCTGACTCACGCTGCCTAGCCTGGTATCTCCCCAACGCTGGTGTCCTGCCAACAGCCCAGCCTGGCAGCGCGACGCGAGCCTGACGGTCTCCGACCTTGATGCAACGTGCCGCTTCTCTTCCTCTTTCTGGGTCACGCAGCACAGTGCAGGGGAGACCACCCAATGGAATCAGTGGAGCTGCTGAAGCGTGCAAGCCAGCGCGCAGCTCCGGCCCGTGTCACCAACCGTTCTGTCTGCGCTCTGTCAGCACAAAATACACCACAGCAAGCGTCTTCCATGAGGCAGCTGGACCACTGCTCGGAGAAGGTCCAGGAAGCCCATCAAATTAACTTAAACTGGGCGCGATACACCCACAACGTGTATGCCACATGTGGCTTGTACAGGTGGGCAGGATTCGGAGCTCCCTCTCTGACCTCTCTGAGAGAGGCCTGTCACTTAGCTGTAGGCACAATTGCTGTCCGCAGCGCAAGGCGGTGCTGTGTAACTCGAGCAGGCAGAACACAGCCAAGAAAAGTCCTGCAAAACGTTAATAAAGACCTTCCAGCAGCCATCCAAGCAAAGGTCACAGGCATGGTGCTGGGAGCGTGGGAGGGTAGCAGATAGGAAAGCTCCTCTTGGCTTTCTGATGGCTGTTAAAAGGATGAAGGATGGGACATCCTCCCTGACTAAGAGAAGCACCATCTTCTCCGTACATCCCCCTTCGTTTTTCAGCTCACAGTGGCAAGCACTGCAGCTTGCAGGACTGGCAGTCTCCTGCGAGGGGACAACACTGCTTCTGGGTGATGTTCTGCACAGATGCAAACACCAGGGTAATGCAAAAAGTGACATTTCTGCCCAAGGTGTGTGTATGTGATGGAGAGGAAAGGACACACTCAGAGGTTTCCAGACATGAGAGCTGAGGAGCACTTGCACGTGTGCAGGCAGGGGAAAGCAACGGGTCAGGGAGGGCAGGCACAACCATCGCACACGAGTTCCCCCGAGCACAGCCATCAGCTTTGGCAGCTACCCTGGGAAAAAGGGCACCGTCAGCACTGCAGAGCCTGCAGGAAAGTATTTAGTTGGCAAATGCAGATTTCTCTTTTCCAGAGGCAGTGAAGAGCAGAAAAGACCCAAACAGAGCTGCATATTGAGAATGGAGCAGAGATGGGATCAAGCCAGCTCCAGAGCCCATTTAGTTCAGCTCTCTCCCAGGTACAGCCCCCTTCTTCAAAAAGCAGTGTTGAAGGAAAACAAGAGCCTGGAATACCTTTACCTACAGAAACAGCTTAGCAAATGCCACACACTTCCATTCTACGTAGAAGAGAAGCACCTTACCTGAGTAGTTTTTGCTCTTCTGCCTTGCATGCTGTTACTATGGCTAATTTGTGGGTTGCTGGCCCCTTCAGAAAGGCAGTGGGATTTCCTACAGGGCAGCGTATTGTAATTGCTGTAGGAAGGTGTATCCTCAGTGGCAACTGATGCCATCTTATGGCTCCCAATATCCGGGATGTCGGACACCAAATTCCGGCAGTACCCTCCAAAGGCATTTCGCGGGCCGCCGTTGACGGTGGCGCTCGGGGTTTTGGGAGAATACAGGTCGCTCATAGAGTTGGCGCGCTGGCAGGTGACCAGCAGCTGGGGGCTGTCGCCGGCCTCTGTTCCCCGGGTGGCCTCGGCATCCTTCTCCTCGGCCAAGCCCAGGATTTCCTCGTTGCTCGTTAAATGCTCCTGGCTCAGGTCAGAAAGCGAAAACTCCAGGCTGTCCTCACGCCAGATGTCGGCCGATTTGGAGCGCTTCTTCTTGAAGCTGGCCGTCTCCATGAAGTTTGTCCCATTCGCCGTGTATCGATGTGACCTCCCGTCACCCTCCGCCAGGAAGGGCGGCTCATCCCCATAGAGCCTGCTCTCCTCCGAGTCAGGCATGCTCTGGACAGAGGCGGCAGTGAGGACGGTGCTGCTGTCCACGCTGGGGGTAACGGAGGAGTCGGTGTGGTAGGAAACGGGCCGCAGGCCCATGTCCACGTGGTCCACCCAGATGGGGCTTCCAAAGTCCTCTAGGTTGCCCTCCTGGGCGAAGGGCTCCAGGCCGTTCTCTGCCAGGGACTGGGGGATGCTGGGGGTGCTGCTGGAGCGGGTGCTCACTTCCGAGTTACGGTGGATAATTTTTCCAGAAGAAGCGTGCCGTGTCCGGCGAGAGGCTTTATTGGAGAGGCGAAGGGAGCGGGAAGTGTGCTTGCGACCCAGGCTGGCGTGCTTGTCCCCGTAGAAGGCATGCTCCACACTCTGGCTCTCCGCGTTTCCCATGGTGTCACAGTCTGCAAGGGGAGAGAGTGGGGACCGTTAAAGGTGGCAACCAAACATGCAGGCAAGAACACACATGCATGCTCCAAGACATCCAGAAGAGCTGTTTTTGGGGGTTTTTTTAATGAACCTGTCCCAAAACCTACACCACAGCTTCCACCAGGTCTTGTAGGACATGAATGCAAGCTGCATGAAGTTCAACAAAGCCAAGTGCAAGGTCCTGGGTTGGCACAATCCCAAGCACAACTACAGGCTGGGCAGAGAGCAGCCCTGAAGAGAAGGACTGAGGGGTACTGGCTGATGAGACATTCAACATGAGCCAGCAATGTGCACTTGCAGACCAGGAAGCCAACTTATGTCCTTGCTGCATCAAAACCAAACATGGCCAGCAGGTCAAGGGAGATGATTTTCCCCCTCTACTCTGGTGAGATCTCACCTGGAGTACTGTGCCCAGCTTGGGGGCCCCTAGCATAAGAAGGACATGGACCTGTTGGAGCGAGTCCAGAGGAAGGTCACAAGGATGATCACAGGGCTGGAGCAGCCCTCCTGTAAAGACAGGCAGAGAGAGTTGGGCTTGTTCAGCCTGGAAAAGAGAAGGCTCCAGGGAGACGTTATAGCGGCCTTCCAGTACTTAAAAGGGGGCTACAGAAAAGCTGGGGAGGGGCTGGTTACAAGGGCATGGAGTGATGGGACAAGGGGTAATGGTCTTAAGCTGAAGGAGGGCAGATTTAGATCAGATATTTGGAAGAAATTATTCCCTGTGAGGGCGGTGAGGCCCTGGCACAGGCTGCCCAGGGAAGCTGTGGCTGCCCCCTCCCTGGCAGTGTTCAAGGCCAGGTTGAATGGGGCTTTGGGCAACCTGGTCTGGTGGAGGGTGTCCCTGCCCATGGCAGAGCGTGGAACTAGATGGGCTTTGAGGCCCCTTCCAACAACCAGCCTGTGATTCTGTGATTTTATGCTTTAACAGCAGCAATTAATCCCTCAGAATTAATTACGGGAACCAGCAACCATACCGGCAAACTCATAAATCCAACTCAGATAAATCAGTACATAGGAAAAAGCCAGAGGACAGCTGAAGACTGTAAAAGAGGGAAGGACTGAACCTGGAAGCTCGGTGTGAACTGGAGCCAGTTTACCACAAATGCACACCAGCAATCTCAGCTCTGCACATACTCACTGGGCTCTCAGCGTTATCTCTGCAATCCCAATCAAGACTACAAATTCAAGAAAATCCACAGCTCTTGTTTATGTGCATGTAACAAGACACCAGAAAGTAGATGGATATTCGCCTTTATCTGAGATTTCACTTTTTTTTCCCCTAGGAACTGTAAGTTGAAGCACCAAATAGCAAAGTACAAATCCAGCTGTTCAGCAGCGAGCTAATGATAGGTTTGATTTCTGGAACAAAAAAACCCAGTGCAACATTAAGCAGGTACAGAGAGCCCCACACGAGAAAGCCATATTATGAAAAATAAATTAGCATGAGTGACTCAGACTGTACAAAAATAACCTTTCCTTCCTACTCACTCTGAAGCAGATAACTAGATCTAAGCACTTTGATCTAGCAAAGGGAAAACTGAGCTGGAACGCAGGGACTGGGTTTCTGTCCCTATCTCCATACCTAGCCTCCTGCATTATTCAGCTGCACACGGTCCTGCTGTGAAACAGGTTCCCTGTTCAGAAGATGGGAGTGATGATCAACCCTGAAAAACACATTGAGGTCCGTGATCTCACTCAACAACTGTCCGAAATACGTCAGCAGTAGTATTAGCTCTTTCTGGCCAACGAGCAAGAAGAACAAGAAAAGTAAATGCTAAAGTACGTAGCCACTGAAATTAAATAGGAGATCCTGAATTACACACAAGACAATTATGTCAAGATAAATAGTCCATATATCTTGAATGGAAATTCCATGGCAAAATGTCCTCATTTGGAGGTATTCCTATTAGAATTGGTTGAGGAAAAAAAAAAAAAGCTGCCCTGACAGTAAAATAGTCTGGAGTTTTTAATTTCGTGGGGCAATTTCCTCTCCTTTAACAGGATGCTCTGATGGGTATTGAGCCAGAAGCTGACAGAATGAATGTGCTCGTGTATTTCCCCTCGCTATCTAAATAGACACTATTGCTGCTGCACAGAACTGAATTAGCCCTACATAAATTACCTGGGAAGCGAGGAATCGATTGTGCTAAGCACAGGCAGAGCAGCTCTGCTGTCGGCAGCCCTGGACGCGTGCGATGGAACTGCACTTCTGCAGCGGTACTTCCGACCACAGTCACAGGATCACAGCATCACAGGATCACAGCATCACAGAATCACAAGGTTGGCAAAGACCTTTAAGATCATCAAGTCCAACTGTTCCCATCCTATGCTAAACCATATCCCTAAGTGCCTCATCTACCCTTTTTTAAACACAACCAGGGAAGGTGACTCACCCCCTCCCTGGGCAGCCTGTTCCAGGCCCCAACAACTCTTTCAGTGGAAAATTTTTCCTAACACCTAATCTGACCCTGCCCTGGTACAGCTTTGTGCCATTTCCCCTTGCCCTACCTCCTGTTACCTGGCTGAAGAGACCATTGCCCACCTCTTCACAACCTCCTGTCAGGTAGTTGTAGCAGTGATAAGGTCTCCCCTCAGCCTCCTCTTCTCCAGGCTAAACATCCCCAGCTCCCTCAGCCACTCCTCATAGGATTTGCCCTCCAGCCCCTTCACCACCCTTCTCTGGACTCACTGGAGGACCAAAATGTCCTTCTTATGGTGAGGAGCCCAGAACTGGGCACAGCACTCGAGGTGCAGCCTCACCAATGCCGAGTACAGGTGCAAGTCAGAGGACTCTACACTTCCACCCAGCTAAGTAAGTCACGTCCAAGGGTAAAAAATCTGTTTGGTGCCGGAGTAACAGGCACTTCAAGATCTGGGCATTTCTGTATCTAAAATAAACATAAATGCATGTCATGTAAACTATACCAGGAAATACCCTACGTCTACTGAAATGAATGGCTGAACTCCCATTGACTGTCATGAAACTTGGTTATCATGCATCGTTTAGAAAAATAAATGAGCTGAACAAAGGGCAGGTTTTAATCTAAAAAAAAATGATGGCATTATAAATCCCAAGACAGGGTTTATTATTCCTTAAAAGCTACAGCCCTTTGACACGGACCAGACTGAAAAACAAACATCAGCTAGCTTTTGCTTCTAAGACATTTTATAGCACAAGAACTGCATTTTGTCTTCCACACTGATGTCTAAAACTAGATCTCAACACTCCCCATCCTGCAAAAGAAACCCTCACAGGGTAATGCTTTTAGCTGCTTTGATTCTGACATCCCTGCTAACCACACACTCATTCGACAGGATTTCTACCGGCTGCAAAGCCCATCCGACCATGCAAGCAATTATCTTCAGACTCCAGCCATGCAGCCATCGCTTTGGTACCTATCTAAGGAGAAAGAACAGTTCTGAAAGTACTCTTGAAACCCTGAAGGATTGAAAAGTGGCTCTTTACCTGCAGAAACAGAGCTGCTGGAGGGCAGGAGCATCCCCTGCACACCACACCGCGCAGCAACGCATACTTGATGATGAAGATGCTGGGCAGCATGGCTACAGAAAGCAGCGCTGTGCCACCACCTCGATGTGCTCTCCATGCACACCAGGCAAAATTTCATCTAGCCAAAAAGCAACAGAACCACAAATGTCTTGGCACAGAAAGGAGCAGCAGCTCCGGCTGTGTCCCGTGAGGAAATAAGGCTGGTAGAGCAGCACTCTCCTGGAAGGAGGAAAGTCTTCTCCGCAGATGGTGGCAGGAATGTTTACTGAGGGATTTCACACAATGAGAAGTATCTGTGAGATAGTGGCAAGAAGTGACAGACTTCAAAGTAAAGAGCTGTCCCTTTTTAATTCTGTGGATTGGTGCTTTAGGTGAGGACACATTTGCAAATCCCCCAGACGGCTATCTATCACAGCAATTAGCCCATAGCTACCTAGGACACTGAGGAGGCCTTACCCTAATCTCGCTGATTTCCCAGACACTACACTGCATGTTCTTCAGGGTGGGTGCAATGGGGCTGCAGGTAGCAATGGTGCAGCTGATCCGATGCCAGTAGTGACTCAAGGAGGGGTAGTTTGTCATCATCCCTCATCAGGGATGCCCAAGGGCACAACAGGTTGAGCCCACCTTGAGTGGAGACACTGATTAAATCTGAAGGTGGCTGCTTCTGGGGTGCCTGAAAAAAACAGTCCCCCCTGGAAGGAACCCCCTCCTACCTTCTCACCCCCATTTTTGCCTCCCCTCTGAATTTCTGGCTGAGCTTTTCCACCAACCAGCTCAAGTGCTCATGCACCTGAGTCGGCTAAAACAGCAGCAAATAAACCTGGGGGCGGAAGGGGAGGCAGACACGACAAGATTTTCCTCTATTAGTGTTTTTTTGCTGGGATAATGAATTCAACTAGCAGGTGCCAGAGGGTGCCTGTCTGGGGACGAAGTGGGGTGAGGATGGGGCAGCATGGCTGGAGGGTAACATGGGAGCTGAGGAACAGAGGACAGCAAGGGACACCGTCCCCATTTTCTGGCAGCAGTGAGCTGTAAGGTCAGCTCAGGCAGATGTGGAAAGGCAGCGCTGAAAGATGCCAATTCGCACTGAAGCAGATGCTGGGGTCCCCAGCTAGCAGGAGTGAGCACTGGGGAGGGGAGCCCCAACCTCTCTCTCCCAGGGGCAGCAGCAGACACCCTGGGGGCAGAAACGTCCTAAACTGCTCCAGCTACAACTGCCAGATGCTGCCTGTCTACGGCTTAACTGAATTTAGCACAGTCAATGAAAAAAAATCTGTATCAAATTAAGAAAATGAGTAATGTTAATGGGAGTTGCACGCAAATGCTGGTAGGACAAAGGCTCCCCTTGTTAGCTCAGCCGCCAAAACCAGAGGTGACCATTAAAGACCTATCAAGGTACCACCAGGATACAACATAAATCAAGTGTGACACGTCTTGATACTTTAAACAGGTCTGTCGTGCTTGACCAAGGACTGTGACGCGTCAGGAATCTGTTCTGAATTACTCTCCGAAGCCAGAGGAGATTAGCGCCCACAGACCCTGCACGGCAGAGCAGAACTAGCTGGAAATTCTTCAGCAGAAAATGTTGATTCATCAAAACCTAAGTTTTTCATGGGAGCAGACGGCTTTTGATGAAAGGTTCCTCTGCTCCAAGAGGGACAAGAGGGATAGACTTGTAACAGAAGCAGGGAGACAGGCACGCCAGCTGGGTGACTCAGTGGCTTGTGAAGACTCAGAATATCAAGATTTATATCTGCAGCCCAAGCCAGGAAAACGAGGGGTGGCAACTTATTCCTCCATATCCTTGATAAGAGGCCTGACCATTGAACTACCGGCTGCTCTGGGACAGATCCCTAAGATCTGCCCCTTCATGGTTCAGGGCAGGGAAAATGGCAAAACTGTGGAAGTTTTCAAGGTACCCTGGTCAAGAAAGTCACCAGCTTGCTTACTGACACAGTACAGGGATTTGATTGGTGATTTGGGGTATTTTTTAATCTAAAACTTAATATCGATATGAGCATTAGGATATCAGCAGGCAGAACACAAGTTTCACAGGAAAGCTTTGGAAAAAACAGTGCTGCCATCAACTACCCCAGACAGACAGACTGAGCTCTAGCTGAACTGCTGAGTTTCTGCTGGATGAGCCTTCTAGAAAACGGTTACAAATAAAGATGATCACATTCCAGGTGACCACAGATGAAGACGGCCCTATCAAAGACTCTGATTTTCTTTGAAAATTCCTTTATCTTCCCTTTCCCCAGGATTAAATATTTCTTAAAATAATTACAAAACCAAAATACTCATTTCAGCCAAACCTAAGTTACTAACTCTCCAACGTGCAAAAAGTTGGGCCTTCACATTCCAGAAGAAAATCTGAAATGTATTAACTTTCCAACCAAATCTGAAGCACCTCGCAAGACAACAGATTGCAAATTTAAAATTAGATTGTAGTGGGAGGCCCTGGTGACAAATCTGTATTTTTCTCCTGGAGTGGAGCTTGAAGGCTGTGAGAACCAGAACAATGATTAAATCCACAGCGAGCAGTGAGCCTACAGAAATAAACTTTTGCTAAAATCTGCCAGCCAACAACAAAGATTCTTACTGAACTCACAAGAACCACATAGAAAAATGTACAAGACTAATAACCAAGTGTGAACATACACATTTTATTGTAATTAAAGTGTGCTTTTTCAAAAGGGCAGGAGAGAGGCTGAAATTCCACACTAAGCCTTTGAGTTTCTCGGAAACTCCAGCAGCATATTTAATTGCTTTCAAATCAGAACCTTTTAACCAGCCATTTCTTTTTTGTCAAGCCGCTCTTACATATGTTAAAGCACGGGATGGACTCCAAAAAGGCCCTGCAGGCAATTCAAATAAGAGGAGGAGAGAGGGAGGAAGAGATGTCATCAGTAGCTGCTTGATAGCCATTTAAATGCCTTTGTATTGCTAAACGGGCGTAACCCTAATCCCCAGGCAGCTTGTCCAATTCTTCCCCTCCCCGCGAACCATTATACGACACAGCAAACTCCTGAAGAAAAATATACGGACACACATGTACCTTCCGAGGCAGTACTGGTGTCCAGCGCAACCTTCCCCAAGAGAGCTGTGGCATTTAGAGGTATAGAATTGCAAATGATACCAAAATGAACAGTTACTGGGACTGCAGAAGCTGTCAGCACCTGCCACTCAGCGACTCCATTACTCTCGCGTCAGAATCTATGACTATATGCCAAAAACCTGGGGAGAAAGAGGGGAGAAAGAGAAAAAAGAAAAAAAAATAGATCAGACAAAGGGTTAGCAGGAACGGGCTGTACAGGAGGGCGTCTTCCACAGGCCCTGTTATCATCACTTACCTAAGAAACACTGTGCAATGCAACACAAGTGCTGTGCTTAAATCCCAATGATGTCTCTGATTGATGGTGGAATAAATGAAAAGCCCAGTCAAGCACCTTCAGCCCAAAGTACTGAACGCAGAGGGTTGCTGTTCCCACCACTCCAGATGATAAAAATCCCCACAGACATTAAAACCCCCTGTCTGAGGCAGGGCTAGAAAACCTCGGGTCTGATAACACACCCATGTCCGAAGACGAATCCCCACAGACATTACGCCGTGGCTGAGGACAGTCTGTCTGAGGCAGGGCTACAAAACCTCGGGTCCAATGACACACCTGCTGAGAAAGGCTCCTTCCAGTAAAGTGGAGTTTAACTTCGGGCAGCAAAGGGGGAACCCCAGCGCCCAGGGAACAGGCCCAAAACTGGAAGGCCTCAGCGGAGATTTCTCTGCGCAGACCACCTCATTTACGAAAAGGGCGGTTATCTGAGCAGGGATTTCATTAACGTTTTTCAAGGGCAAATCAGCCATGTAGGGCAGAGCATTTACATGTATTTTTGTGCACAGTGAAAGGATCCGCTGGGTTAATTGCATTCACTGAGGCAGGGACACGAGAGACCGGTCTGCGCCTATTTAGCTCTAAGACAACTCAGAAGAGCAGTGTGCACTCGTATGAGTACCAAATCCCAGCCCCTTCTTGGCCTGATGCCCCTGGCAAGCACACCTGCAAGTACATCAGCTCGAGGTCAGGTCCTGTGAGATACATGAACCACAAACCCACGGGAGGGCTGGGTGCTCTGCCCAAGCTGTCTCTCAAGTCACCCAACTCTCTCTTCTCCCAGCCAAACACGGGCAGTGAAACATCAACTCGATGCTGCGTGCAGAGTTTTGAGAGTTACAAACTTTTCCAAGCGTCCTCTCAAGGAACAGGGAACCTTGGAAGAGATTACCGATGCCCTTCATCTTATTAGAGCTGCTTGGTGGGGAAACTCTGATCCTCAGCCTTGGCCAGATTCTCAAAAGAGATGAGAGTCACTGGCTCCTTTCTAAATTAAAAACATTCTCATTTTCTTTTCCCTCCTTCATGTTCCCCTCTCTGCTCCCCACCTCTCCCTCTTCCCCCAAGCTGTTGGTTGAGATCTGAAAAGCAGTTCATGAATTGCTCAGGAGCTGGCAGAAATTAATAAAATGAAGCTCATTTATATTGAAATGGACTCATTACCATGCCAGCTGCCAATAATTTGCAAGACGGGAATCTTGCTGACAAAACAAGGTCCTACAGGCAAGAGGCTTCCCACCTGCATCCACTGCACGATGAGCAACCCTGCGATGTGTGCTCCTCACCTTCAAAGAAACAGGCATTGCAACCATCTTTTTTTCAGATCTGCCTGCTGCTCCTCCAGAAAACTTGTCCAAATGAAGAAAAAAAAACCAAAACAGACACAGCCAAGCAATATTTTCCACCCTGAAGAGGCTGCTTGAGAAGTTTGCAACTCATTCAGAAAAATCTGCTCTGGGCTGGAGCAAACTCTGGTGACTTCTGCAAGAAACCAAATGCAATGTCGCTCACACCACACACTGCCTCTGCTTCTCTGGCAAATACCATTCTCTTCTTGCAGTTGTTTATTAAAAATGTGGGGAGATCCAAAGCAGATGTCTACAACTGGGTACCAGATTATCCAAATCCTTACTACTCTCCAGTACATCTGAAGGCCTGGCAACATCCTTCGCTATGAGCGGATGAGAAGAGCATCCTTCTCACCACCCACAGATACCTTCCTGAAAAGCTTTGTTCCTAATAACTTTTACAACTTGGGAGAGATGTTCCCAAATGTAACCAAGTCACACTTTTCATGAAGAACAGCAGTTTTTCATACTTTGTCTGTCATTAATACGCATTGGAACGGTCCTCACCCTTGTGCTTCCAGTTCACCCAACAGCCCAAGTGCTGCTGCAGCAGCAATTCTGAAGGTCTGCAGTGCCAAAGCAGCCTCAGACAAGGTCCCCGCTCTGACAAAGTCTTGACAAAAGGGGATGACTGTGCTCCTGCATCAGGAGGAAAGGCAGAAGCAAACATGAGTACAGCCCCATCACTTGGTTCCCAGCACAAAGCCCTTCCCCACACAGGACACATTTTCTCCTGTGGACGCTTGCTCTGACCAAGGGGGAAGCTAACCACATGTTCAGACCACTGGTTACTTGCCCGTAACTGTTCTCAGGGTAGATGGACACCTTCAAACTTCTGTGCTCAAGGCAAAGTATTCAGCCTTGAGAGCTGACTCCTGCAAACATACATGTACACTCACATAGATATGTTTACATCTATGATGCATGTGTGCATGCGGTTATGCCAACATCTACATACATCAGTGTGTCTCCTCTTGTTCTCTGGCGGTTTGGAAGTAGCACAGCTGTATTTATTCCATAGCCACAAACCAGCGCCTTGAAAAACCAGGCCAAGGAGTTCCCACAGGGCTCATCACACAGCAACTCTGGTCAATCCAAACTGAGGAAGCTCGCAGCAAACCACCATGAATGGATTAAATGAATGCATAGTAGGGAAGCAGAATAAATTAAAGGAGCACCTTGTTATTCATCACATCTGCTACTGGCGATTCTAGGTACAGCAAAGAGAGGTTTGACTTTCGCACGCTGGGAGGAGTTTGCAATGCCAAGAGATTAGGAAAAAAACCTGGCACACCTGTTTTCTTTTTGTTTGCAGACACTGAACATGAACATTAATGGATGGAAAGGATGGAAGCTGTAGTTTTCTAAAAGCCTTCTTTCCAAAGCAGAACCTTTTCTTTCCAGCTAGGAAAAATTAGTATGCAAGTATATCCCCTTGTCCGGTGAACATGAGAAGTTGGCTAGAAGGATGACAGCTCTCTCAATTCTATTTTTACTTTCTGATTCTATGATGCATCGTTTTTTTGTCAGATTGCAAATGCAACTGCAGATGTGAGATCACTTGGTCATTATGCCTTGAGAAGCCCTCAGTAAATCTACCCTAAGCCATCAGGATGTATATACATAGGCAGAAAGCAGTAGTCATTTCATACAGAAACTGTTTACTATTAATCAGTGGCTCTGGGCTGCATTCCCCTCTCATGATCCCAGTTCCACACCACTGTAACTCTGCTGTTCGATCCTGTCTCTCAAAATGGAGAATCAGGCCCTTTATAGATCACTGGAGGGTACATTTTGCTAGCCTTTATTACCTCTCGTTAATACGGATTGCTGCCGAAATCAATCTATCAAATCACCTACCCCGAGAAGAAGGTAAGTGCTCTAGTATGCTCCAGGGGCCTGATGCCCTGACAACTCAGGCTTTCCCCATCCCATAACCCTGGGCTACCCTCCACAAAACGACACGCTGCAATCCACAGGAGATGGGTGGGTGGGCGGAGGGATGGGTAGAGGGAGGGAGGGATGGTAAAGGCTGGTCTATGCCCAGATCGTTGTCTGAGAGGGCTTTCCATGACAGGGCTGGATGCACACATGGGTTCAGAAATGTAATTCTGAAACATCTCAAGCTCTCCCATTCTCACCACTGTGTATAGTACGACACTGAGCTTCAAGACCAACTCTAATGGATTGCAGAAGCTGGCTGACTTTCAAACTAGTGAAAATAAATGAAAAGCACGGTCCTTTTTATGTTTTTTTTCTACGATATATAAAATGTCATAGAAGCCTTTAGGTTGTGATAAAAACAAATTTTAAATCAAGCATGGCTTAAGAGTACCTGTCAAAGTGAACAGCTGCTCCTGAAGCTGGCATCTGATGACAATAACCGTCCAGACAAGGCTGGAGGGACCATCCGCAATTCTGCAAGAATTGGCCATCAGGGCTGGAACTGCCAAACCTCCCTGCAACTGTCTCACTAATGTGCAACCTTCGTGTCTGTCACACTTAGGAGAACAATGCTGGGTGATCACTCCCGATGAAGAGGAGGGGAAAGAAAAATAAACCCACGTTCTCTTTTGGAGAACTCATAAAGGAAAGATGTGGGAAGCCTTGTTCCTCCAGCTGCAGCACCATGCCTGTGAGAATTTCTAAGGGAGGGAAGAAAGAAAGAAAGGGAAAAAAGACAGGGAGGCAGGAAGGTCCATCAAGAGACCTAAAACCGCCATATAGCCAACAGTCAGCCATTCCCCAATCACAGCTAAAGAAAACAAAGCCAGAAACACAGCCCTGACACAGCACAGGGGGGCCTGGTAATAAAGTAATGGAAGAGAAGTGCAGGTAGCCCAAGGGAAAGCCCCTCTTCAGCGTTTCTATATTTACATCAGGGGATGTGAATAATTGACATGGTTGTGGGCTCGCTTGTTTTCAAATCATTTTTACAAGTATCTGAAAGCGCATTTTAAGTCTTTCTCCTTCCCTTCCCCTTTTATTTTTAATGGTGGGAAAATCCCCTTTTCTTCCCTAGGGCAAATCTGCAAGGTTTTACACGTTCACAGAAAAGGGCAAAGCAGGGAAAGGATTCTAATTTCAGATCATCAGACATAAGCAAATCTATGGGAAGCCACAGGGGCAACTCCCTGGAGCCTGTGGGGCAGACGAACAGCAGCTTGCGCGCTGCGTCCTGGGAAGCAGAGGGGGTTTATAACTTGCTGCAGGAGGCAGGGGGAAGCTGCAGCCAGCAGTAAGGCAGTAAGGGGCTGCAGGGAGGAAGGAGCCCACTTGGCCTCCGTGCAGGGTGAGAACGAGAAAGGTTGCTACAAGGGCTGCATGTGCGTTTACTGAAATAAAAAGGAAAAAGAACACCCAAAATGCAGCTGAAATAAAAGTAAGGTGTGGTTTGTTTATTTACCTTAAGGTTATGCATTATTGTTATTACACATCGCTTTCTGCTTGAGCCAAATGAGCAGAGAACTGCTGATACACAGTGAGCATGGGATGTGCCAAACACATTAAAGAAACCAGCTCTTTATTTAGAAGTAACAAGAAAATGTTCAGAGCAGGAGACGGAGCCCTGAACGGATCCATCAGAGAATGGATCCACTGCACAGCCAAGGATCACAGAATCACAGAATCATAGGGGTTGGAAGGGACCTCCCAGAGATCATGGGGTCCAACCCCCTGCCAAAGCAGGCTCCCTAGGACAGGTCACACAGGTGGGCATCCAGACGGGTCTTGAATATCTCCAGAGAAGGAGACTCCACAACCCCCCTGGGCAGCCTGTCCCAGGGCTCTGTCACCCTCACTGGGAAAAAGTTCCTCTGCACATGGGTGTGGAACTTCCTGTGCTCCAACTTGCAGCCATTGCCCCTTGTCCTGTCTCTGGATGGGCAGCCGGAGGAGGGAGAAGCAGAGCTGGACTCAGCAGAGACCATGCATGCACAGAAGAACCACCCAGCGCCATGATCTCCAGCAATAAAAATTGAAGCCCTTGGCTTGAGTGACTGGGGAGCCTCTGCAGGCAGGACGAGAAGGATTAAAATGTTGTGGAAAAAAAATTAAGGCTGATAATTGGAAGAGGGGGGAATTGGAGAGGAAGTGCTTCGTGTATATCCTCATTTAAGCACAGAGGTAAGTAATCTGATTTTCAAGCAATGCCAAAGACCTCACACAGATCATTAAGATGGTGCTTGAGATATGAACAGGAGTATCTAATTTTAGACACCCCGACTTAAATACTGGGGAGGGATTCCAGCGGTCTATGGAAAAACAGGCGGCAGATTAAACTCG
Organism: Hypotaenidia okinawae; assembly: GCA_027925045.1. Lineage (NCBI taxonomy): Eukaryota > Metazoa > Chordata > Aves > Gruiformes > Rallidae > Hypotaenidia > Hypotaenidia okinawae. Next base: position 114,638,518 of record BSDF01000001.1, read on the forward strand.
AGTGAATGAATGATCAGAGTAGTCTCTACATTTTGGCCACACTCTCTCTGACAGAGAACAAGGTACCTCTCTAAAGTACAGAAGCATTATAGGGTATACCGTAGAAAGGACGTAAAAGTAATGACGACTTCAGTGATGAGGCCACAAGGAAAGTATAGTAAGTAAAAGGATGGAAGCAGAGGATGTCCTTTTCAGATTACAGCACACTTCATGCAAGTTTTGGTACCAGCATCTCTTCCTGTGAGCTCCTGCTTTTAGATCAGTGGCCTGCAAGATTGGCTCTTTGCTGAACTGGTTTGCTGGGGCCACTGCCCAGGCTGGGATGGAGAGGCAGCTAGCTGCAGCATGGCACAGCAGGGCTCCATTCCTGCCTGGCAGCCTGCCTCCTCTGCCACCTCAGGTGAGCTGGGGAGAATTTCCCAGCACTCCTTTCCTCTCTGCCAAACACAAATATAGAGCACCCTCATCCACTGCAGAAAGACCCAAGATAGCCATATCCCCAGTTAAAAAGGGCACCGGGCAACTCCAAGGAGGAAAGCCACCTTTACCCAGCAGAAAGCACGCGTTAAACATCCCACACTTCCTGAAAATAAGAGAGCTTACTGCTGGGCATGTCAGCAGGTTTGCTCTGGCATCTCCAGGTGGAAATGGAGGTGGGACAGGGCAAGGTGGAGGTGCCTGGTGCCAGGAGTTCACCCGGGCCAAAATGCAGTACTATCAGTAGGACAACCAGCCTCAGCCTGAGCTGAGTAGAGCACTGCCACCGGCACTGCCGGAGAGGACGTGAGAAACAAAAAGGAGCCCCAGGTGAAGAGGCAGCTGTGCTTCACAAAACTCAACACTGGGAATTACAACTACTGTTTATTCAGAGCCTGGGAGAAGAGGCAAGCAAGCATGTGACCAAATGGCTGCTGCTTTCGCCTAGTGCAATGACACCAGCCGCAAAGGAGCAGGTTTCTCAGCCCGGCATTACCACAGGATAAACCCTTGCCGTTTCTCCAGCACACAGGGAAGAAGAAGGAAGAAAAAAGCAAGCCTTCATGCAAAACTCAGCTGGTCTGTACCAGCTTGCCGCTGTCAAAGTTAAATTAAGCACTCAGATTTTATCTTGCACATCCTGACAGAACCTGATCGCTCAAACGCCGTCCCAGAGATGCATCCGCACCGCAGTTAAGTTTATCTGGGTTTACCGGTTTTAGTCACAACTCGTACATCACATCTCCTGACACAGCTCCTGCTGAAGCCCTTCCCCCGCCGGGGGAACACACAGCGCCACAGGCCACACGTCGGGTGTTGTTTCTTTAATTAAGAGGGGACAAAACCCAAGAGAGGTAGTAATCCTGGGAGATGACACCCTTGGGGCTCAGGGGGTGCGCCCCCACCCTGGGGAAATGCAGGCAGGGAGGACAGAGTCCAGCCACAGAGTGGAGGAATGGACTGATCAACAGAGGAAAAGCCAAAGCTATCAGAAAGCAGACTAAGCCTGTCAGCCCCGAGTGTGGCCTCGGAATAAAACGAACGCTTTGCCTTCATTTTCAGCGAGGGCACAGGGGAGCAAGGCATGTGAATCACTACTTCTGAGGTACCCAAGGAGCAAAATTCAAAGAGTTTAAAATGTGTCAGTCGGGGAGTTTTGAATCCGCACCCCAAAACTATGAGAGAAGTGGTGCGAGCAACCACAGGGGTACTGAGAAGAATTTTTATATTAAAACCTGCAGATCAGGATCCTGCCTGGGACTGGAAAACAAGTGATCCCAGCAAGGACATAGCCATCTGACTGGCCTCAATGGCACACATGAAGAATGCACCTGAGAGGTGGAACAGGGAACAACATGTCAAGAAAGAGAAACTGAAGAAAACACAATACAGATTGTGGCACCCAACTCCGATCTCTTTCTTCAACAAGATGGCCCATTTTCCAGGGGATGAAAAGGCAGAAGAGATCTTTCCAGGAAACTACTAGTTAAACTGAAGATGACAAAACCTGGCAGAGGAATTATGATATGCATAAGAAACTCTGCAAAGAGGTTGTGCTGAGAGGAGAATTATCTGGCTCAAGGGACCAGGCTTTTTAATGATTTCAGCAATGACGTGCAAAGAACAAAAATGTACCAGAGACTTGTGCTGATGACACAAAGCTAGACAAAGTCACCGTACAGAAGAGACCTTTTGTATTGATCCCGGAGGACCATAAGCCCCAGTGCGATAGAAGAGAGAAAAAAGCCAATGAAATCAAAGGACGTACCAAACAAGCCTTGCCCAGCAGAAACAGGAGTGAACACTGCCACAGAAGACATTGACCTCATCTGGACTAACATGCACAATCCTTGTCATGCGTGGCAAAGGTTAATACAGGCCAGGCTACCTTCAAGAAAAGCAAGGCAGACACAACGAAGCACAGAGCTGTGCTCCGAGGGGCAAAAACAACAGGACTTGCCTCATGTGGGGAAACAAGAGGCTGCAAAAGGACATGATTGATGTTCATTGCCAGAAAAGGATAGGTTAAAAGATATCATAAATTCCAATAGTCACATTCAGAGTAATTTCATCCTGACAGGAAAAAGCAAGGCAGGGTTAAAACACAGCATGCCTTCCTCCCACTCCCTCTCCGCTTTGCAAACGGCCTGGACACAGGCAGCCCTCCCTGGTACTTGTCTCTGTCAGGGAGACCTGCCCAAAAGCAGCCAGCTGCCAGTGTGTGGGGGGATCATGCAGGACAAGGGAGATGCACAGCAGGCAGGTTCCCGCCATCCCAGCATGACCAGTGCTGGCCCAGGGAGCTGAAGGAGCAAGCCAGAGTGATCCCTATCTCAGACATGTTGCAATGGACAAGGACTGAAGACTGTACAAGTTTTACACAATGGTTTCTTTTGGACAGGATAAACTTTGCCTCTAGAATAACAAATCTTAAGTCACACAGGACACGAGCGTGTAGCCAAGAGGCAGCTTTGTGCACCAGCAACCCCAGTGAATCCAGCTGGCTTGCTCAGGAGATCATCACTGCCCTGGGTTTCATGAACTTACCAACTTTGGTGGGATCCATGGACCACCACTGCATCAAGGGAGAGAGCTCAACTTTTCAAAAGATGTGAAACTCAAGCTCTGTCTGAGAAATATGAAGGAAAAAGCCCAAACCAGTGATAAAGCTGGGCTAATTCTCCATAGTTTAGCAGGCACAGTAGTTGGTTCAAGTTCTCCTCTGGCTTTGCACAGTATGGGAAAATGTTGCTGCTGGTACTCACAAGCTATCATGTGAAGCCAGCAGTGAAGGATGGCTGCTGTGTGTCTTGTACCTTTGAGCTCTTGAGATCCTAAAGACCCGACCAACAAAAAGAAGCTTCAGTTTTCTTCTTCTTTTGAAAACAATTCAAAAAGTATCACCAGAGAAGAAGAGGTATTCCAAAACCTGAACAGGATTTTTTTTCAGCACCAAGCTCTTACTTTCTCTTACTGCCTCAATATTTAAATGTTACACAAAAAGCATAAGCAACTAATTGCAAGACAAGCTGAGGACAGCTCTTCCAGGAGCATCCATTACTGTAGTAACTCAGTAAAACCTCCTGCAAAGGTGCCTCTCATAGGAGAGGTGGAAAATGGAGATTTTAGGTTCATCAGACAAAGGACTTTGATCTGGACCTCTGTGGTTTTGGAGGTTTGACATCCTCTTGGGCACAGGATGGAAAGGAGCATGCAGGCACATGCACGCATGCAAGGGGGAGGGGTGAGTTTAAGTCAAACCTGTGGTTGTAGTGATGGCTCAGAACCTCTGGTGCCATCACATGTGTGCCTAACCCAGCCTGGGAGCTCCAACAACACAACATTGCTTGACTACGTCTCTCTGTAGCTTATAACCAGGTCTAGAGTTTCTTAGCTGTCCTAAACTCAAAAAACTATGTTTCAGTGAATAAACCATTCATGGGGAGAAAAAAAAAAAAAAAAAAAAGAAAAATTGATTGCCTAGCCCAAAGCAAAACCTCACTGGAAAGTCACCTGGCAGAGTTATTTATTAGAGAGAACTTTTACAGATGCCACCTGACTGAAGCACAACCATGGCGTTGGTGGAAAACTGCTTACTGCCAGCTCTGGTTCAATGCCTGTTTTACCAAAGATCACTAATAAAATGTTCTGCCTTAATATTTGTAAGAAGAGTATTTTTCTTACTGGTGGCAGTTACTGCAGCGTACAGCCACATAAGTGAAACATTATACAGTGCTAAAATATTATAATGTGCTTAAGTGGGATTTTTTTTTTTAAGGAACTTGAAATTATGCATTAGAGATGCAAACATCTGACGAAACAATAGCTGTACCCCTTAAAAAATGCAAGGCTGGTGAAATATCAGCCACCCGATCAAACGAAGACACAGCAGATCTACACAGCACTTGATATTTTCAGCAGGAGTAAGTGTCATTCCACCATTTCAATGCTTGACATTGGTATGTGGCCCAAAATAGTCCTAAAAGAAAACCACTGGTTTCCTCTTTAAATTTAAAGAGTAGTAGATGACTTCAGTAGCCAAGAAAGCTAACAATATTTTCTGTGGCACCATTCCCAGTCCAAACGAAAATAAAAATTGCACTAAGTGTGCACAGGGTGTATTTGTGGGCACATTGATCATATTCACCTATGCCCATGCTACAAGTTAATTATTCAGCCTGCCTGAGCTGGCAGCAGTTCCTGAATTTGTTTGAGTGACATCTGTCTGACAAAGGGCGCCACCATCAAACTGCAGGAAAGACCACACTTTCCCAGGAACTTCCCAGCACTGGGTTTTACCTGTATCACACATAGCCCCCACTGTGTTAATGGATAAAGGGTTTTTTACTCAAATGGGTGTTAAAAATAAATTTTATTCATTTATTTTAAAAATAAATATTATTCATTTATTTTTATTTATAAATTAGAGAGCCTGAATTTCAGCCCTCTTGAAAGCCACAGTTCCTCCCTTCTGTGCCAAGGCCACCAAAAGAGGTGATGCCCCCATGCTGTCCACTCCATAAGCAGCCGCAGCCTTGCAGTACCTTCACGCTGATCCCACTGACCTAGGGCAGAAGGCGTAACTATTTTGCAGCAAGTGAATACACCTCAAAGACAAAGAAGAGACTACTGCCATTTCAAAAAGGAATATTAAAGGGAACAAACTCCTTTTAAAGAGGGGCCAAAAGAGAAGGGAAGGACACCTTTACAACTGAGCTAAGCAAAGACGCCTTGGTTTTGCAGTGCTTGCACCAGCCTTTGCACCTCTTTTTGAAAGACCAGAGTCTTTGTGCTGGTTCAGAGGTCTTTAGTGTAGACGTTTTCAGATCTGTAGTACAGAGTCTGCCCTACAGGTACTCTGGTGACCTCCGGACATTTTGCCATCAATGACAGTCTTCCCCATCATCAAAGATCACTGCGTCACTCAGCACTGATGGGCTGCACATCCCTTCAAGCCACCCAAGAGGGAAATCAAAACACTTCAAACGCAATTCCCTCCTCTTCTTGTTTACATGGGTTTTTCCACTCTTCTTCAGAGCAGACACACCAAAATGGAAAGAGGAGAAGGGGAGAAAACAGGCAGCATTTTGCAGTTTATCGTGTGCAGTTTTCAACCACCTCAAATCCTACAAAATCTTTGCCAGGAAAGTTATTCCCTGTAGATTTAATGAGGAAAGACAGCTCTTTGCAATGCAGGTATATAAGCACTGTCTCAAGAGTCAGGCCAGACCTAAGTTACAAGCATTTGCCAGCACAGATACGTCAGTCACAGATTTGATGGAGCATGACCTCTGATGATGCCTGCAGAGGCCACTACAATACAGTTATAGGAGCAAAATTGTGACATGACTTACAGTAACACTTTTTTCTTTTTTTTTTCCCCCAAAGGAAAACAAGCTTAGGGTAAACTCTTCCAGCAAAAGCACCATTTTGCTGGCATAAGTGCCAGCTGCATGAAGAAGCCTTTGTACAACTGTGAGAAAGCTGTGCTGGTGCACCACACTAGCCATGTGCTCTTAACACCTCTCTGGCCTTGCTGCTGCACCCCAGCTGCTGCACCTGCCTTCTGGTTCTTTCTTTGTTCCTCCACCAGCCCTGGTGCTCTCAGCTTGCTACAAGGCAAAAGCCACTCTTTCCTCTGTCAGTCCCTCTCCACTGCACAAAGATGGGGCTGCTCCAAGCAGCCTCCAGTCACTGCAACACACAGCAACACAAACGTAGTTTGTGTGGCTGGGTTCTGGCAGAGGAGGGGGCTGTCAGGGTGGCTTCTGCAAGCAGCACCCAGAAGCTCTCTGCAGGCCCAACAGAGCAAACACCAGATGGCTCAAGGCTGGACCTGTCGCTGACCAAGGCCGAGCCCATCAGCAAGGGTTCACAGTGCCTCTGGGAGTCACATTTAAGAAGAAAAGAAACACAAGTGGCCACTTCTTGTCACCAAAGAAGGGATTAACAAGATGTAAGAACCTCTACAGACATCAAGTTCAGTGGAGAAGTTGGTGAAGAGGTGCTCCAAGTGCTAGAGAGAAAGATGCCCCTGCAGCCTGTGGAGAGGCCCCACACTGGACCGGGTGGAGACATACAGAATATGCTGTGACCCACGTTCGAGCAAGCCCCTGACAGCACTTGGAGCCCACGGAGAGAGACAGAGACATAGAGATGAGAGACCCACACAGTAGCAGGTTTGGTGGGGAGGTTGTGACCCCGGGGAGGACCAGGCTGGAGCAGTCTGGGCCTGAGAGACATTCTATGATTTATGACTGCCCGCCATAGCAGTCATCCACGCTGGGGCAGCTAGTGAAGAGCTGAAGCCCTGTGGGAAAGGATTCACACTGGAGAAGGGTCCCATGGGTGGGACCCCACAGTGCAGCAGGGGAAGGGTGTGAGGAATGCCCCCCACCTCCCCGTCCCGCGGCTAAGAAGGAAAACATCTCATGAGGAACTTACCAAAACCCCCATTCCCCCAGTCCCTGCCCCGCCTTGTGCCACAATGGGGAGGAAGAAGGGAGAGAAATCCTGACTAAAGTGAAGTCTGCTAAGAAGAGAGCAGGGGAAGGTGCTTTAAGATCTGGTTGCGCTTCTCATTACCCAACTCTGGTGTCACTGGGTGTACAGTGCAGTGTCATAAATTAGAGAGTTTTCTTTCCTTTCTTCTGTGCTGAGTCTGTTGTGCCCGTGACACTGATTGCGGAATGATCTCTCCTTGCCCTTATCGCGACTCCTAAGCATCTCAAAATACATTTTCTCCCCTGTCCAGCTGAAAAGCGGAATGCTAGCGCTTCTTTTTGCCATACTGCAGCCCATTTCTCCCTGCCTGCGAGACCGCCAGCTTCTGGCTGAGCTGAGGGTGGGCAGAAACCTCCAGTCTATGAGGGGAAGAAAAAGTGTTTCCCTCCGCAGTGCTGACACCGTCCTTTTCTTCAAAAGGAAGCTGTCAAGCTTATGCTTATTGGTCTCACTCAGAACAAGCCACTACACAAGTGACCCAAACACCCTCCTGCCTGCAGAAAGCTCTCCTAACCACCTCACTTCCGGCCCGCCGTAAAAGCTTTTGTGAAATCAGTGGAAAATTAATTCAGTGGGCTTCAGATCAGGCCGGCAAGCAAGTAATGATGTTCCAGAAGGCTTAGTCTGGCTTCTGCCATTTCTGAGTTGCAACTGGAAATTCTTATTTGCGTCGGGTACCTACTTTCATACCAAAAGGAAACAGGCAAAAGAGCACAAAGAACAGAAGAAAAAGCACCTCAGAGAAACAAGATGCTATTTCTCTGATGTTTTAAAAAACCATTTCCTCAGCAGTGATTTTTAGCACCCTTTTCTTTGTCCCACAGACCCCTCACCAGCCAGGCTGTGCCTCTAAAGCCAGCTCCACTCACCCCTCTCCCAAGGGCTGCTCCACCAGGGTTTGGCAGCAGGGAAGGCTCCTTCTCCTCCTCTTCATCCTTTTCATCCTCCTCATCCTCCTTCTCCTTCCCCTTCTCCCTTTCTCCCTGGGAGACTCAATGGCCCCAGCAAGGAGGAGAAGGAGGAAGAAGCAACAAATGTGGCAGGCATCACTGGTGCTCTCCCCAGCTACCAGCTCCCAGCATCACCCCAGGTAGCAATCCCAAGGCAGCACATTTCACATTCCCATTTAAAAGAAAAAAAAAAAGAAAAGAAGTGTGCTTCACAGGAAAATCACAGCAAGCTTTTTGAAAACACTCTTATGTATGTATTTTCTGAAATACTTGAAATTCCCACAGCAGCTGCGTTCAGGCAGTGTACCCAAAAGGCAACCAAGCTCTCCTGTACCTCTGCAAAAAGTGTTCATTGCTTTAAACTCTTGAGAGCCAAAGGAAGGGAGCGCAGGCTGGAGAAAAATCACCTCTCCTTACAGCCTGCCTTACCCGCTGCAGCATCCACTACACCATCCTCCTGGTGACATCTGTACGGTTGCAATTAGCTACCAGTAGCTAATTAGCTACTTCTGTAATCTTATATAGTGTAGCAAACTGTAAATCCATTAACTGTGACCTTTTTTTTGGGATTTCTGTCTGTTCGCTTGTTCTGGAGGCTTCTATTTATAAAAGATAGAGAAAGCTGACAGGCTCCTTTGTTTGCAGTGTTTCAGACAGATTCTCAAACTTTCAGGGTTCATTTCAGATTTAATTATTAGATTAATAATTATGTGTGTGCAGGCAGTAAAAGCCTTTTAAAGATAATAAAAACATTTGAAGAGTAACAACGTTAAAACCGAGAGTGAGGCGGCTCCGAGCATCACCCGAAATCCCACTGCACCAATTAATGCGCGGGGTATTGTTTAGCCTGACCACTTATCGGCACGGCAGGTCGCAAGGGAGAAGTAATTTAAACCAGCCATGCCTGCAGTGGTCTCAAAACAAAACAAATAAACTACTACAGCGACGGCTGGAAATGTGGCTTGAGGCCGGTTTTTACCTCACAGGGTCCACAGCAAGCACCACGGTGTGAGGGGAGGGGGCATACCCCACCCCACCACCTCCCCCCGGGATGGGGACAGGGATGGGCGCCAGTGCTGCTCACGGGTATCAGGGTGCTTGTGTGCTTTGGGAGGAGGGAGGGGGCAACGCACCCCTGGACCACTTCGCCCCTCTCTGTCTCAAAGCAGAGGCCACACAGCAGCCCCCACGGGAGAAGGCTGCCAGCAAAAGAACCCAGACATGAAGTTTGGCGCGTCTTATCTACGCCCAGCTGTGGGAAAGGAGGGAGGCACTTGATTATCGCTTCTCACGCAGGTTTTAACATGCCTGAACGCATTCTCTGCCTCTTAAAAAAAACCCAACACAAAACACAACAAAAAACCACGCAAAGGAATGTATAATCACTGTTGCAGGGTACCTTTCTGCTCCAGCTTGCACAATCTGCCCCACCATGCGCTTTTCCCAGCACAAACTCACAAAACCTTTTACACAACGGGCACCTCAAAGTTTGCAAGGGAAACAGCTTCTCATGGCCCCACTGGGAAACTAGGCAGAGGCCTCTGCTGATGGCTCTCATACCAACAAGGAAAAATGCACCGGTGATACCTGAACGTGGAGGTGAAATTTTTTAGAAAAATGTTCATTTACACGGGAGATGCAAGAAGCTCCAGACAAACACACACCCAAATGCATCCCAGGCTGCTGGGTTCAGGATTTTGGTCAAACAACCCTTGTAGCACCCAGCAGAAGCGCACCTCCAACATGCGCCGTGACCATTTTTCAGCACCTACTAAAAATATCAGCTGAAAACCCCCCAACCTGGACGGCTCTAACCAACACTGGAGGTGTTCAAGGCCAGGTTGGATGTGGCCCTGGGCAACCTCATCTAGATCATGCCCGGAGGTTGGTGGCCCTGGCTGTGGCAGGGGGGTTGGAACTCTATGACCCCCAGGGTCCCTTCCAACCCAGACCATTCTAGGATTGCAACGTGGAGGTGCGTATGCTGGCAGGGAAAAATCTCCTGGGGAATAATTTAGTTGTGGGCAGGCAGAAAGTGACACCAACTCTCTGCCGAGTAGTACAAGTGCATCTCAAAGCCATTCATAAAAGCCAGTGCTTAATTTGAGGCACGAAGCGTTGAGAAGAGCCCAGACGATGAAGCAGCTAACGAGATCCGGAGTATCGAAACGGGAGAGGGAAAAGGATTGCAGTTAATCTTTCTAACGAGCAAAAAGGCTGAGAAAACTCTAGGAGGGTTTTGGGGGGGGATTTACACGCACTCGCAGGAGCTCAGTGAGGTTAATAACTCGCTCTTCTTACAGTGCCGCATGTAAATATGCCGTTTTAGGGCACGGGCCAACTTTGTAAGTTTATGCTCAGTAGCTGCATTTTGATCTTCCTCCTTAAAACCTGACTTCCAACCGCATTTTGAAAAGGAAACGAGTCCCATACCTGCCTTAACAAGTGGGCAACACCTGCTCCGGCGCTTTTGGGTTTACTGTATTGTTTTGGGGGTTGGGCTTTCTTTTTTAAAGCCCAACCTAACAGGCTTAGGGGGGAAAAAAGGTCCCGTAAGTGGCTCTGGGAACTATAGAGAAAAAGGCTTTATTCACTCGCTCCTTTGTTTTCAGGAAACCTATCCTCACATTTCTCTGTCAATACATCATGAAAAATGCAGAAAACGCAAACATAGGCGGGATGGTGCTTCAAAGGGAAAAGGTAAGGCCCCGCTTTGGCTCCCCATTTCTTCTGAGCAAGCTTATGTTCTGGGATATTTCCATGTCATCAAGAAACCTTTATACAGGAACTTTGACCAAGCAGGGAAAACACAGCAGCGTCCCACTTGCCAAATGTAATTTGTTTATGCAAGTTTTCCAGAATCCATCTTCTTTCCCCGCCCCCCGGGGAAATCTGACGTTCTCCCCCAAGGAAGATATTTAAATGTCAGAACATGAGACCCGAGCAAAGCCCAGCACTTGCTGTAATAGAAGTCGGCTCCCTCTACACTCGAGGGATGTTTTTGTATGAGCGCTCATGTGACTGAAATTAAGCATCGTCCCACAACGCTACACCGAGATCATTATTTCACATATCACCCTGACAAGTCACTTTATTAAAAAGAAACGAGATTAAAAAATTATGCAGAATTCCAGGCAGAATTAGCCCCCAATTTGAGTGAGCGGCTCAAAATGTGGATCAATGCAAAGCAAGGATTGCTAGCATGCCTATCAGCAATGAAGCCAACCCCCAGCTAGCATTTTTTTCCAGGGAACTTTCAGATGAAGATGAATGGAGACAAGAGGACAGCTCTCAGTTTAGCCTGTCAGCCACTGACTCCAGACTAAATTGAATTATGAATTGTTGATCCCATAAGAGCACTACTCTAGGTGTTTTCTTGCTGTGTCTTTGCTTAAAGACACTATCTATCAAAATGAAACAACTTCTTTGTCTGCCACGGGTGATTTTGCACAATTAATTCATTAATGGAGTTTGAGGGAAGTATTCAGAGGAATGCCACATGGTGTGAATGGATAAGTAAGATGTCCCACCACACGTATTTTCTAACTTAGCCTGTATTTAAGGCAAGCCTTAAAGATCAAACAGAACAACAGTGAACACGGTTCTTGGTACTAACGTAAAGTGAAAACCCCAAAGTATTGTTAATTTTGTTAATCGTTGTCCTGTGTCACGTGTAACAGGTTGATAAATTCCTGTGGAAAGGATGTAATTCACAAGGACCATCCCTGCACTAGCTGGAGATACACTAGGAAACACTTGAAACACTAAAGCCAGCATAGCCGACAGCACAGGAGCGATACCTCGATTCCATGTGTTCAAACACATTGGCAGCTTCTCCGGTGGATTTTGAGCTGTGGTCTCCGCCTCAGCCCATGGGAATCCGCAGAAGGGGACTGGGAGAGCCCAGCCACAGCTGCCAGGCAGCAGCATGCTGCCCACTGATGACTTCTAAGGGACTTTGGGCTCTTTTGGAACAGCTTTAGGGACATGAAAGCCGCTGTGCCAAAGTACAGGCGATGTGCAGCAGAATGGGTTTGAATTTGCATACAGAGGAGAAGAAATCAGGATAAATCACATTCAGTATCATGACAGGTAACCATACATTTTAATTTAGCTGACATAATAACCAAACATGACACCCTGGACTAGAAGACTGATCACAAAGTTGCAACTGATGTCACACAAACTAACTTGATGCTTCAGCGTCAGGCTTAAATACACTGAATGGCTGTTAGACCAGCCTTAACTAAAACCTCAAAATTCTACCAGGATTTTCCAAATCCACTTAGAAGCATCGATTCAACAGCCACACAGCTTTTCCAAGGAGATTATAGCGACTTTCATGAAAGAAACCAGGAATCAACTCTATACTCCAAGTCAGTAATCAGAATTAGATTTAGAATTAGAGGAGTAATAAGTCCATTTTTCATCAGGGAAAATGGTAGAACTAATTAAAAACTAATAATTGTTATGGAAACCCAGATGAAACTTCTGTTGATTTCAAATTAGAGCAGTCACATGTTGGACTAACAAAGAATTATATTTATAATATTTCCTTTAAAAAACCCACTTAAATCTGCTTCATTTTTAATTAAAAGAATAACCTACAAGACTTAGAAGAAAAACCTGGTAGGGTCTTATGCTGTATGGTGCAGGAGCCTTTCTGCAGCAAGGAAAAACACTGTAGTGTTAGACCCATCAAGAACACCTAAAAGAACTTGGTCAGATTGTTCAAGTGAGGTTTGAAATACAACAAATATAAAATCTTATTAGCATTAATTTTAGATAACGCAGCATTTTCTCCTTTCTCCTCACTCTTCCATTTTGTGCTTTCATCAGGCTGTCTTCATCATTTCACCTATTAGCAAGAAGGGATCACGAATAACAACAGGAGGGCCGGTTTAGGGTGCGGCAAGTAAAACAATCCCCATGGGTGTACCCAAGTGCCCTGCTCTGATTTTAATGTGGGGATACAGGCTGAGCCGTACGGCTTAATGCCGTATTTCGCCACCGCTGCTGCAGGGGCGGTAACCTCCAATAGAGGGCCGGTACAGACGGCTGCAGGCAGTCGGTGACTCAGTGCCCACTGTAATTTGCTATTACAGAGGACAACACCCTTAGCTACCTTTTTTGCTGTGCTTGGAGGACCAAGTGCTCCACGCAGGGCTGGTGCCCCGGCTGGATCCTATGGCCCTGTGGCTACTCCGTCACATACCTCAAACCCTGCTCAGCTAGTGGGAGCATTAGAGGCGTGAAGAAACCTGAACTCTGGTCTCCATATAACCTTTTTGGCAGCAAAACCAAAAAAAAGTCAGTTCTACGGTGGTTTTGCAGAGAGAAGGATGCGGTGGTATCAATGTATAGGTGCCTCTGCTGCTGCAGCTGAATCCCCTTTGCACAGAAAAATCAACTCTGATGGTGTTCTTGGTACCAATGGCACTGAAGGGAGACCTTACCACAAGCTGGGAGACTCCCACCTGGGGAACCTACGGATCTCCAGGCATTTCCAGAGGGACGCGACACTGGCTCAGCCCTCTGTACATCCTCGCACCTTCAAGAGCTGGCTGCCCAGCTCCCAAGGACACAGGCCAATGTGGATTCACATCCTTGATAACAGCCAGAAGAAAATGGCTGTCTGCACCGGGCTATATAACAAGCTGGAAGCATAAATAGTCATTTAGTCCAAAAAAAAAAACAAACCCCAAACCCTCAATTTCTATATGAAATCATGATAACCTGGCCCAGGCAGACAATTTTGTCTCGTACTCTTAGGGTCAAGCTCTTCACATACATTTGTGTTTAATCCCTTGAGCTCTATTACAACGTCATAATGAAAATAAATAATGGCTTTCAAGTGTAGCTATTGAGATAATCACATTCAGGCAGAAACAACCACAAAGCCCAAGTCTTCAAACCCACCATTTAGAGTGAAACAGCTACTGCTAACAGGTAGTGTTTCAGATCACATTCTGTACCGCTGAATAAATTTGACAACATTATACAATGCTGTCCCATCGGGCAGGCCTATTTTCTGTTATTAGCCTGATGGAATAACCAGCAGTACTTACAGCGGGCACATTTGTGTGCCTGTTGTTTTCTTTACGCTCTGCACCGCCGCTTCTTTTCCCGTATTCAGCGGGATTTCAGGAGAACAGTCAGGTCTGATGTGCGGGGGAGATGTTTTTCAAAGAAGGGTTTGTGCCTTTAGAGCCAAGGCCCCCTTTCTTCTAAATTTTTAATTTCTAGAGGATTCTGTTCAACCGCAAGCCAAGAATTTTGGCGTACGGCACCCAGGCTTTCTGGCAGGTTTATTAGTTTAGGTAGCTGTGAAGTTTCGACAGAGGCTGTATCTCACAGTGAAAGTACTAGATTAGGGCTCTGCTCTCAAACTTCCATGGATTCACGGGCATGTACCTTAAATCTCCCCGTGTCTCAAACCTCCCTTTACAGAGGGAAGAATTACTTTCCTGTATCAGTGAAATAAAGCCAGAATAAATCCACTTATACAGGTGAGGTGCCCGAGCAGGTGATGCAGTAGTGATGGGCACCTAGCTAGGCAGAAGGGACTGTCTGTACTCAACACCTCATGATTTCATCAGAGCTTCAGAAACCACTAAATCCCTTTGCTTCACATAAAAGGCCTCTCTAAAATGAAGTGAAAGGGATCATACGCATCTCCTTAAGAGATGACCAGAATTAGTCTGATATAGAGACCTGTAGGACCCACTCAATTACTTTGAGATAATATTGCAATAAATTGTAGGTCAGGCATGGTGGAATATGAATCCCTGGCCCCCAGCATTCATCTAATAGGTTTAAAAAAGAGAGGTCGGGCAAAGATAATCCTCTTATTGCTCTATCAATTTTACTAGCAGAGAGTCTAAATGTGAAATTTGGTTCAGCTTTAGCAATAAAAAATTACTATTATGTGCCAACATCCCAAACTTCTGCCTCTCAAGAGCTCTGTCTGGGAGCCTCACTGAGCTCCAGGAGCGGTGAGTCCAACCTTGAGCACCCACCAGCTCAATCCCGGCAATCCTCCCAGCTTCCTAAAGCCCTTCCAGTGGGGAGCCAAGGAAGTGGGTGAGTGGAGAGCCTGGACAAGTCTCCACAGAAATGTATTCATTATGAGACATTCCCCCCAGAGAACGTCACAAAAAAACCCACAGTCACACGTTGTGGTACATTTTGTTGCAAAGAGGGTAACAAAAAGCAAGCGCTGCCAGGAAGGCATGAAGTTGATAAAGTTGCTGTCTCTCCTTCTGTACCAAATTCTGAGTAATGTTAAGATGTGACTAACATCTTTTTGCAGATTGCAGCGAGGCAAGAAGTTTTATTGCCATTTAGAGAATGAATCAGTAGCTCTGGGAGGAATAAAACCTTCTAAAAGCCTTTATCCTCCCATATTTGAATAAAAAAAAATTAAGAGAATTTGATACAAGTATAATTTTAAACACCTGCTGAAGATGCTTTAATCCTTAATTCCTTTTCATTGGTATTACGCGTTGCCAAAACCATACTCTGATGGATTTGGTTTACTTCTCTCTCTGAATAATCTAGGACCAAAGCGTGCTGCAGAAAAGTCAGTGGAAGCAACAGGTGGGCAGAGCTTTCAAAAATCTGAGGCGGCTCCCTTAAGTGACTCATTTTGGGGTTCAGTGAGCAAAAAGCACATTAAACTTTAAAGGGATTCCTGTACAGAAATAGACCTCTGCAGCTGGCACGTCTCACTAAGTTTGAAGTGAGATGCACACCCTGATGAGGTTTGTGACTGCTCTTAAAAAGCTGGCTATCTGCAGCGCGCCTGTAATCTCCTCTAAATTACAGGCAAGCCAAGGATGGCCACTGTGCTTCTCCTAAACCCACAGTGCTGAGGAAAATCCCGGTTGGATGGGGATATCCAGCCATCTCAGCCAACACGGGCTGGGGAACCAATAAAAAAATAGGATGGTTGACCCACACGCTTGGGGTAAGCACAGCAAGTCTGGAGCAGGCTCTGGTGGCAAGCAGGATCCAGCCTCCCAGCCCTGGGAAACCCTGGAGCTCAGACTAAGACCCTGTCCCATTGTGTGGGTGCTTGTGTTGACAGGGGCCGACAGGCAGATCTATGTCCTGGAAATGAGGTCTTCTGAGCCCCAAACGGAGTCCAAAGGCAATTTCTCAGACCTCCTGTAGGCAACAGCTCTAGGCTAAAACAACTTACTATAAAATGCACTGGAAACATGCAAGTGACATTCATGAAATATCAGAAAGCCTTTGTAAATGTTCCTTAATACACAAAGTCTGTGTGTGAGGAGCCACCTTCCTGTACAGAGGCACCAAGCAACCATGCCTGAACTCTGGGCAAGTCATGGGTGGCAGGTACTGATCTCCTACTCGGACCACTGGACCACATTCCCTGCTAGAGGCAGCCCCCTTTCATCTCTACAAGGAAATCAACAGTGAAACCGATTTAAAAGTAAAGTTTTTGGTGGGGGAAAGCACTCGAGCAAAGCCCTGAGTGCAGATCAGGCACCTGAAAGTTTACTTGCATAACCTGGCTCAGTACGTTTAAGTTAGTGCTACGTGCTCATCTCATGAGGACAAGGCTCTACCTCCCCAGAACCACTGCAGCTGTGAAGTGACCCCCCAGCCCTTGAGCTAACACACTTCTGCCATCACCTCCGGAAGGAAAGCCAGTCTGCAAGGAATAAGGTGCCATCCCTGGATAGTGACTTCATTGCTCTTTGCTACTCTATGTCAACCATGTACTAAAATGTCCCCAGCTTTTCATTACCATTCTGTCTCTATAGCTCTGCAACTTTTAGTATATAGGATGGGGTTTTTTTTCCCTTAATATTTGCAGCGTTGCCTGCCTGACCACCCACTGTCTGGGAGCTGTACTTTTACTGGGCTCCTTCAATCAGCCTTCAAAGGCTTCAGCCTCCTTTCACCCTGCACACTCATGCTGGGCACCACAGAAACATTTGTTAGAGCACGTCACTGTTTACCTTCACAAGACACATTCCTCTGACGTTACACGTTTATGCAGAAGTAGTATACTCCACTGACATACTTCCTATATGCTTAGCAAGTTGTGATAGCTGTGTTTTATACACACGAGGGGCATGTTCTTTTGAAATGTTTCTCCTCCTGAGACACCATCCAGCCCATTCGCCTCCCAAGACAAGGCCATGGACCCTGCTGTATCTATACCGACCGCAGGTGCGCCTAAAAGCTCCGGTGTGGGCTGGAACTGGAGCTCCCAGCTGCTTCTCAGTCGCACAAGGATATATGATCCTTGGTCCCGGAGCTCGGACAAAGCTGTATCTGTCATCTGCAGCATCACAGGCCTCTCAATTATTTCACTGCCATTTACTGGTGGGGGAAGCTAGAAGGAATACCATGCCTGGTGCAATGGGGCAGTCCCAGCTCTCCTTGTGCATGGCAACTTATATTTTGGGGGAACCAGCCCACACCACTTGACAATGGAAACCAGGCTACCGTCAGGCATAACGTGGCTCAGCCTCCTGCTTTCCAGAGGAAAACACACACTCATTGAGACTGCAGTCCCTTGCAGCATTGGCCAATATGTCCTGTCCAGAGACCAACAGCTACTTCTGGCATGTCCACCTCCAGCCCCATCCATCCCAAATCCTTGCCTTTCCCCACTGTCTGTTCACTGCAAGCTCTTTCCTGCCCCCTTACCAAACACCTTTCCCTGGAAAAGGAGATCTCAATGAGGACAGCTGTAAGGTCCTCAAGAAACACAGGGTTTCTCTGTTAGCTGTGAAGCCCAGTGAGCCCAGCAAGGCTTCAGGTAGATCCTCCTCACAAAGCCTCTATGTCCAAGCAATCCTGCCCCTTCTCCCAACAACACAGCCTCAGCACCCCCAGCCCTGGAGACATTTTTACTCTCAAAGTCATGCCCCAAAAAAAGCCTCCATTTCTTTCTTTTCGCTTGTCTGGAAGCATGAATCAAAAGCTGACTGTGGTAGGTACCGCGGTTTTCTCATGCTCCCAGAGAGCTGCATTCTGCTTACTCCCCACATTACTTAATGTTATTTCAAAATACAGACTCCAGCTGTTTGAGTACCTATGCAGATGTGCAACTTTGCCCCCACTCTGCCCTCTACCTCCCCCTCTCTCCTGCTGCAAAGAAAGGCTGGAGGCCACATTTCGGCGGAGAGGCACCAGCTTTCCCCCTGCCAGGGGGACGGCCCGCACTGCCGGCTGCTCCAGCAAGGAAAGACAAGGGGCTCCCGGGGAGACAGCCAATGGGTTTACCCAGTTCAAGTGGCTGAAAACAACTCACCATGTCTACTTCTTCCTCAAAAATGTCCTGTTCCATTTAAATTTCCCTTTAAAAAGAAAAAAAAAACCAAAACCAACAAATCATAAATTCCAAACTTGAAGGTATGCTCAGGTAACCATGTCAAGCATAAAGACCTGTTTTAAACAGTAAACAGAAGCTGAAATGTCATGCATTCATTCATATGCCTCCAGGAATGACAGCTTGAAGGAACATATCAAACAGTATGACTTTCCAAATTTAAAGGGGAAAAAAAAAAAGCTGGTAAATTACAGTGATTTTTCATTCCATAACAGAGTACACACACAAAGAAGTGCTTCCCAGAAAATGATTACCAAGAAGTCATCCAGATGTTACTAAAGCATTAAAATTAATTTGCTTAAAAACAACAACAGCAACAAAATAAAAGCAGCGAGGAAATGACTCCCACTGGCTTTTCTGTCATAAGTTTCATCCTGCCACTTCTAACTGAACTGACTTTTGCACTCTGCCTCAAGTCTTCCACCAATGCCACGAGCATTTCTGGTGCCTGCTGCTGATGCTTCTCACCTCTTACAATAGCACCTTGCTAACTTTCCACTCTGGGATGCCATAAAAGTCAACAAAAATGTAATTTCGCACTCACTTAAGGGGGAAAAAAAAAGTTTTTTCATTGTTGAAGTTGTGCAAAGGAGAAAAAAAAAAGAAAGAAAAGATCCTTTGTTACTGTTAAAAAAGGCACATTAGTCATTTTTAACCAAAACAACCTTTGGCCATGTATTACACATCACCTACACTGAAAGCCATCAGAGGCTTGGCAAAGGTTTTCAGTAACCACCTTAATTCACTGCATAAACCTGCAGCGATCACTTAATAATCCACCTCCCCTCCCCCAGGAAATCTGGGAGTAGTTAATGCTTCAAGTCCCACAGCAGGTTTCCTCCAGCAGCCCCAGGGCTGCAGCCACGCCACGCCACAGCGTGAGACCCAACGCCATGCCCCGGAATCCCTCTGGCGGTGGAGGGCCCTCCTGTGTGCACGGGTCCCCCTCACTAGGTGAGGTGGGAAGCAACTCACAAAGGAGGAGCGGCGGATAACCTCTGTTTTGTGACTTCCAGGTTTTGCCAGCCTTCCTTCAAAAACCTGGCGTCACAGTTTTGCATAGCTGGGTCCTGGTGAAGAAGGGGGCTGCAGAGATGGCTGCAGCCAGAAGGTCTCTGCAGGCCCCAGGGGGAAAACATCGGCTGATTCAAGGCCAGAGTCTCTGATGACCAAGGCCAAGCCCATCAGCGACAGTGACAGCACCTCTGGGAATCACATTTAGGAGAAAATAACCTGCAGGCAGGGGCATTGTGCCACCAGGGAAGGGAGTGAGAAGATGTAAGAAACTGTGCAGACACCAAGGCCAGGGAAGAAGGAGGTGGGGGAAGAATGAGGTGCTCCAGGTGCTGGAGAGAGAGATTTCCCTGCAGCCCATGGAAAAGACCATGGTGAAGCAGGCTGTCTCCCTGCAGCCCATGGATAATGACAGGGAGTAGAGACCATCTACAGCCTGTGGAGAGACTGACCCATGCCGCAGCAGGTTTGATGGGGGACTTGGGAAGTTTATACCACACAGTTAATGTCTTTCAAAAGGCTAGATTTGGATGTTTTAGCAATATTTAGTGTAATCCCATGCAGGTTGCTAAAACCATTTCAGCTTCTTCCAGCTACGCACATCGGTTAATATGCAGAAAATGTGCCTATACAGCGGTGCTGTTCAAGTGAATTTTGTTCCGTAACAACCACTCAATACTCCTTCTGCACATCACAGGCTACAATCAATACCCCTCTTGTCCTGCCCAGGGTTTGGTCCCCTTTCCTGCCTGGGTGCAAGGAGGCAGCTGCACCCAGCAGCTTCCCATCTCCCTTCCAGGTGGCCTTGCGCAA
This sequence comes from Hypotaenidia okinawae, assembly GCA_027925045.1. Lineage (NCBI taxonomy): Eukaryota > Metazoa > Chordata > Aves > Gruiformes > Rallidae > Hypotaenidia > Hypotaenidia okinawae. The sequence goes on from BSDF01000001.1 coordinate 114,658,648, forward strand.
TGGGGAGTCTTTGTCTTCATTTCAATGTCTAAGGGCCCAGAGCTCACTCTGAATATATCCTCCCCGCCCAGGTTGATGCAAATGAGTAACAAAGCAGTATTCATCTGGGGTGCAGACAGCAGAAGGCTTATTTGTTTTCCCTCCGACTCGAGGATTAGAGGCACTGGGCTGCAGGACCACAGGGTGCTGTTTGCTCACCTGGGAAAATCACAACATTGTATCTTCATTGTTTGCCACAGCAGTTCCTAGGAGGAGCTATGAAGCCCCCTCTCACCAAAAGCCCAACTGCTGCTAGGGCATTTGCAGCAGCCACGTGGCAACACAGTATAGGGAAAGAGAGACTGGCACCAGCAGCTCTGTGCATGCTCCAAAAGTGGGAGAGGCAGGTATGAAAGCAAAATCTACCTGCTTTCTTTCCCCCTCCCACCTCTGCTGTTTTACCGGCTTCCAGACACCGCTTTCTGGTGCTCCAGACAAGGTCTGGCAACTCCCCTCATACATCCATGCATCTGCAGCTATGACTCACTGGTACACTACCCTGTCTACTCCAGAGAGCTTTATCTTTGGAGGGGTCACCCTCAGCACCCAGGACAACTGCCCAAATGGCTCCAACACTACAGGACAGAGGCATGCAGAAGGCTTTGGCTCCATGGAGCAAGAGTCCAGCAGTGCAGCAGGACCACTTCACCTCTGCCAGGCAGCTGCCATGGTCCTAAGCCCCTGCCTGTCCTGCTTGGCAGCAGCACAGCCCCCTGTGACTATCGCCATAAAATGAAATGCATTTGGGTAGCACCACTAGTGCTGCAAGTTAATAGAGAAGAGGAGGAGAGGAGAAGGAGAGGTTTCATAAAGACAATGCTATTCAAGTGCTGATTATGTGCTTATCATTCAATATAAAACCCCTTCAAAAGGTGAGGTGTGTTCTTGCCCTGGTCATATGAAACTGAGCCTGCCAGGTCCAAATTGTCTGGAAGGGAATATAGAAACGCAGAGCCACTTTCACCAGAGAAAACATTTCTGTCTCTTCAGAAACAAACACATCCGTTCCCACCACCACGGCCACCAACGAGCACCACTTCTACTATCCCCTTATGTCTGCAGAAGACCAGACCTACTGTGACCTTAACACATTCCTATGTCCACAAGTAATCCATATGCCTGATCTTTTGACAGACCAAAACTGTCTAGTAGAGAATGTCCCTGCCCATGGCAGGGGGTTGGAACTAGACGGGCTTTGAGGTCCCTTCCAACCCAAAGCATTCCACGATTCTGCGATTCCCAAAATCTCCCCCTTGCAAACACCCCTGCTGTCACAGCACAGTGTACATATGCAACGTGACTTGTGGTCAGGCCCGACTCAGCTGACGGAGGTACCACTCCTTAGCTGCAACTCAGCAATGCAAGGTGATGCAACTGATCTTATACTGCTCTTGGTGAAGTTGCACCACGGCACATTCGCCATGCTCCTAACAGCGTGCACACAGTTCCCACAGCACAGCTAACGCCTGGCAACTGGCTAAGCTTTGGTAACATCATTGTGAGGTTGAGCTTTTAATTACCCCATAATCTAGACCAACTCTAGGCAATACTAGAAAATGCAAGCGTCAAACGACTGCTGGTCTCTCACGAGCTAACCTCCAACCTGCCACCCCAGACATGGCTGCTGGGGAGACCGCCGAAGGCAGCACAGAACAGCGGGGACCATTGTGGACGCTGGCAGCAGTGAGACCGCCAAGCCTCCTGCCCCGGCTGCTTCCAAGCCAGGGCAAGGCCAGGAGCAGAGAGCATACGCTGGACCCCGCAAGCCCGCACTGCACCCAGTCGCATGCTGGTGCCTCGTGGGCACCCCCTCACACTGCGGGCAACTGCTGAGATCACACACTCACTCTGGTTTACAAGGGCTTTTTAAGCTACCCGAGAACACTGCATTCCAACTCTTACTGAGAGCGTAATTGGAAGTCTCAAAGAGCAATTACACTAACAGCGCTCGGCAGTGAATCAAGTAACTACCCCTCTGCCTCTCGCGCCAGCCCCAGCACCAGTTGACGGGGCTGTATTTCCGGGACGCGTGTGCGGAGCTGAGCCCGGTGGGAGGCTTCATGCACAGGGACAACACGACAGCTTCCCCCTGGAAGGAAGAGGGGTTTGTCAGTTACCACCAGTGCCCCCTTTTCCTCAAGTCCTTTGACACCAGCCCCGCGGGAGCACAAACAAGAAGCAGAGAGCGAGCCTGCTGAGCCAGGGAAAAAGGATATTTGTGTTTGTTTACAATTCAATTAAAATTTGAGATGTTGCAGCCAATAAAGAGGAAAACTACACTCGGGTTCTAGAAACCCCTAAATCTTCTGTGGCCTATGCCTCCTAAGGCACAATAAAAATAATAAATATTTACATGGCAACTTCCCTTTTTCCCCCTTCCCCTCTCCTGCACTGCTTGCAGCACAGCTGGGCTAATCCCATTTCCACCACTCTGTATTCTGACCTCCTTAAACAACCCCATGCCAGGATGCTAAAACACTCTAATCTATAAATAATGCATTCCCCTCATCCAGCAGTGGATTACTGGTCCATAAAACTCGCTGGAACACACCGCACAGTCACCAGTTTAACAGCGAGAAAGATACATCAGCAGGTCACCCTCTGTCTTTCTTGTCAAATTCTTCTAAAGATTTGACACCACAATTACCTTTGCGTTGTGGCGTGTTTTTTTTTCTCTTTTTTAACAGTTTAGGAGCTGGCATTTTATTCCAGAGCCTCACATCTTCCCCCTACCAAAGACCCTCTATTTTTTTGTGCTATCTATCCCTGCAGCCTGGCGACACACAAAAACCAGCCAACTAAGCAGAGCCAAAGTGAGAGGAGAGCAGCGACGTGCTTGCTGATGCTACATGCTGCACAGTGAGGCCACGCTTCAGACCCACCTGTTGTGGGGAGCTCCCATTTCTTCCCATTGCAAAACAAACGCCTCTCCTATGCCACAGACACCAGCAGGAGTCCCACCAATGACTTCCTGGAGCAAAAGCATAAAGCTCAAGCAAACTTGCTTAAAAGATGCAAATTTGAGGTTTGGCAGGTTTGGGGGTTTTTTCCAACAGGCATTCTGGAAAAATAAAGTGTTTCTGCCTCAAAACAAGTTGGAAGCCTCTTGAAAAAGAAACAGAGAAGTGCACCCTTTAAAGAGCAAGTTCCCCTAGGAAGTGTAACTGGGCATGCCACACTCGGGCACTTGATTCCTTAGCTCTGTTTGCCATGATTAACAGAGCAATTTTCCACGCGCTTTTCATAATGCACAGATCACTCCTAACTCCAGACAGGCTGGGGATGAAAACAAGCAACCCATCGATCCCCCACAAAACCGGCCTCCTTCGCTCCACAGCACTGATCACATGGGAAAAATTAAATCACTCCTGCAATACGAAGACACCGCTGAAGGAATTACTAGTCGCCCTGATGATAGGTTCCTGGTATATGAAATGAAATGATGAAAAAGCACTAGCATCTCCAGCGGCTACAGCATGACTTAGTTTCCCCCAAAAGGTGTGCATTATAGGTAGCCTCTGCACAGGAGGATTATTCATGGCTGATGGGTCACGGCACAACTCTCTATCAGGTCTGAACCCCTGTCTGTCAGACAGCAAGCCCGTGCCCCTCGGGAAGCAGAGGCTGTGTCCGACATTTCTACAGAAGACAACGGGCTGGGACAGCGTGCCGGGAGAGGATGGTGAGCCAGCCCCTCTATGGCAGCCAGCTGTTGGGGGATGCACAGGGCCAGCAGATAACACTACCCACTTGCTTATTAGCCCTAGTCCTTAGTCACCGTAATTGCAGGGCCAGGGCTCTGTACTCACATTTCCTGTCACCAACCCAAGAATTAGGCAATTGTGATTTAAAGATAGTAACCAGTATATAAAATAACTCAGTAAGCGATAGCAGAAGTAGCTAGGAGAAAAACGAGCAACTCGATACGGAAAAGCTTGCCCCAGCCCCTGCTTCTGCAGTGCTATCAGATCTTCGTTGAGACCCCACCAGCCCCAGCCATCCCGAACTGTCCTGAAAAGCACGGCAGCATCGCCCTTCACCATGTCTCAGCTTTCCCCACCTTACAGGAACACCTAACAGAGCTCAATTCAAGTTGAAACCTTTCACGGGGCTCATTTTCAACAATTAAAGAGCATGGCAACCTGTAATTACTGAAAATAAAGCCAGACAGCTGGAGAAGGGAAGCATCTTTAATAAGTAACACGATACTACATTTTCTCTGTTAGGGAATTTAGCTATTAAGTCCCCGGCTCCCATTCAATCTGTCTGAGCTCTTGGTGTCTGCAGTGAACCCGACGTGCCGCTTCTGCTACCTGCGAGCAACACAAACCCTGGAAAAGCAACCACCACCCGACAACCTGATTAAAGGCAACTCAGAGCAAGCAACACCTCCATCCACACTGAGGGGGAAAGACAGAGGTTAGGAGGGGAAAAGCTTATGGGGCTTCCCAGACACACAGCGTCTTAGACAACACGGCGACACTACACCCCGCAAACACGTTTTCCCGGCTTTTAGCTGAACCTCAGCTGCCCTCATTCCCCCAGCCCAGCACACACAACACGAGCAGAAGTTCATGTCGTTCGTGAAGCAGCTTACCGCTCATCATCAACAGCACAAACATCTTTGCCTGTTGTATTTCCCAAGCCCCGGCTGCCTGTAACAGAAAGGAGGAAGCGCCAGCGTTTCATTCCCCTTCTGCTTCAGAGTGGGTGTAACTCGTTAAGTTTCTTGCTAAGATGAGATGGGTCAATTGGGTGTGTTTGAAGGTTTGGGTTTTTGCCATCTATCCCTCCCTTCTTCCTTCCCTCCCTCCCTCTCTCCCTCCCCTGATTAATTCCTCCCATCACAGGCTTCAGATGAGCTGTCACTCAGCCCCGCTGGCTCCCAAAATCTGAATTCCTAAGGACACCCCTCCAGGGTGACTTCAACTCACCAGCCTGGCGTGCAGTGAGAGGAGCCAAGAACTAAAACACCCAGCGAGCCGCAGAGGTGACTCGCACTTCAGTGAGCCAGCTGCATGGTCCCCTTCTTCGCGCTGCTCAGCTGCTGGTCCTTGGCATTTCACTGCATTTTCAGGGGGCACTTTACCAGTGAGGCACAAAATAACACCAACTTCTGACCCACTCTGTGCCCTTTTCACCACCCCCAACTCCCTTACATCCCAGAGGATTTCTCTCTGGGTGCGTACCCGGCCGGTGCTTCCACAGAGGGCACGCATTCAGAACCGTGAGCAATCCCCTCCTACTAAGCTGTCCACAGGTGCAGAAGTGTTTGCAGGATCAGGAACTACAGGGATTTAAAAATTACTCATGGATCTGGTTTTAATTCATTCCCTACTTCCACATAACTGTCTCTGGATTAGGAGTTGAGCAGCATTGTCCTTAAGACCGGGGCTGGTTAATGGTTGCTATAAATAAGAAATACCAATACAAAACCTAAACCATCTGTGTTGACTCCCCCAACTTCTCCCACCTTGCCCCTGCACTGTTTGCAGGGGAGAAGAAAAACAGGTATCAAACTATCCTTGGAATGAAGCAGGCAACACAGTAAATATTTTTTACAAACAGAAATCAAACTAACAAATGAAACAAATTAACATTTGCAATTCCATGTGACACTTCAAAGGTAGAGTAGTAAGCAACTGCCATATCCTTTGCTGGTCTGCCCTCTGCAACCCAGCAACAACCAGGGACTGGGAGAAGTACAAAACCACTAGGAAAATAAATTAAAAAATATAATGACAAAAGGTACGCACAGGAGCCCACTTCTCCCACAGGGTTTAGCCCCAGCCAGCAGCTCAGCACCACGCAGCTGCTTGCGCGTGTCTCCCCACCCCGGCCCCCCACACTCCCAACAGTGAGGGGGAGAAAAAATGGGAGGTGTGGAGGGGAAGAGGAAAAGAAAAAGGGAAGACAAAGGCAAACACCGTGGGTTGGGATAAGAAAGGACTGAAACAATCCTTAGCCTTCTGGTTAATTTAAACACCAAACAAGCAAAGCATGTACAATGTGTGTACAATGTGCGTACAGTGATTAAATAGCTGTAGTGAGGCACTGGGGCTCCACATGCCTGTGTGCTATGGGTGCTGGAGGAGAGAGGAGAAGATGACTCTATTTTGGGCCAGCCAGAGCTGAGATAGCCATGTACCTGAACCTGCTTTGGCAGGGGGTTGGACTCGATGATCATTTGAGGTCCCTTCCAACCCCTACAGTTCTGTGATTCTGTGACACGGGAATGCAAGCCGAGGTTCCCGGTCCAGCAGTCAGCCAGCCCACCTCAAACAGCAGGTTTGGTTCACCTGTACATCAGCTTTACTTGCAACGTCAGATGTTTCTGATGTATCTGCCCACGCTTAGAGATCACCAGGTCCTCCCAGTGTGACCGCCAGCGCTCCTGATGATAATCACCGAAGTCCTGCACCTCAACAGCAGAAAAGGGCTGAAGGAGGCTTGGGACCAGGCATACCGTTTGGGGTAGAAAGTGCTGAAGTGATCGATCTTTAGCCTTATGGTTAATTTAAACACCACAGGAGCAGAGCCAACAGCTCCTGTTTGTGGGCCAGGCAGGACATAAAAACGGGAGAAAGCCCAGGGGAGCGGACTGCCTTCTCCAGAAGTTTTTCAGCTGGGTAAGTAGCAAACCAGGAGCAGGCAAGCAGGTTTGGTGAGCCATGAGTGACTCAGAAAGAGGAGGGGGATGCTGCTGCTACCTGCCTTTGGGTTCACTCGGGCACCACCAGCACTCACCATCTTCAGCCCATGTGAACAGCCCGACAGGCAGAGCCGCGTTCAGCGCTACAACACCACCCACCCTTAATCGCTCCCATCAGAACAGCTTCGCCATTACAGGGAAACCAGTGTGTAGGTATAGGCAGGTGTGCGTGCACACAAGCTCACACAGATACAAAGCAATTATGCTCCAGTCCTAAAGGAGGAACATATATGCTTACTACGACAGATTGCCAGTGATTGTCTGGAGCACTTTGCAGCTAGAGAGAACCAAAGGAGGCACACACACCCTTTTGCCGCCAGCGTCACGTCGATTTGCATTCTCTCACAGCAGCTTGGGGCATCTTTTCCTGGCGGTTTGTTGCTACCTGGAGTAAATCCGTAGCATGGCCAGGACTGATGGGAAAACATGAACTATGTGTGCCCCCCTTCCCTGTAAGAGATGCATTCAGAAAGCCTCAGACAGCCAAGGTGTAAGTCAGCAAGTCCCAGGTCAGTCTGACCACCAGTGGATTTTACATCAGTGCACATGTGTAAAAATAGTGATTTCCCCATCCCCACCGGACAAGAAAGAGCAAGTAATAAATGGCAAGCCTGATGTATGTATGGAGAGAGATGCACAGAAGGATTACAGGTGCCATCATGTAGCTGACATCTGGGGGTCTCTAGATACAGCACTTGATGAGATCGACCTGGCTGTGGCTGCAGTCCTCAAGAGGGGCTGAAGGGCGAGGCAAGGGAAGGAAGCCTTCTCCCCAGCCACACACCAAGCAACCCACCCATCTCCACAGCTTTGCTGAGAAACGAGACAACTGGCCTTCAGGAAAGCCTGGCTGGGGCAAGTGAGCCACTGCAGCCTGGACTGCGGAGAGCAGATGTCCCCGGACACTCAGGGAAGGTGCAGAGCAGCCGGATGACAGCAGCCTCCCAGAGAGCCCTCGCGGGCAGCGCGGCGGCTTGTCGGCTCACGCCTGCCTGCTGCGGGAGAACAGGCATTTCCAGGCCCCGGCCCCGTCACCCCGGCTGGGCTGACGTATTTGGATACACGCCTTTTTGATGTGGGCCTCTTCTAAAAGCGCACGAGCCGACTTATATAAATCTTAATGCTCTCCTGCGCTAAGCGAAGAGCAAAGACCTACCGAAACCTGTTTTCAGACAACCTAGCACACTCCACCCGAAACGGGCTGGAGACAACCAGGCCAGCCTCCAGCAGCTCCCAGAAGCAGCCATCGGGAAAGCCCCTGCGGCTGGCTGGAAGAGAACACACGTTTACCTTCTCCTTCTCAGCTGAATAAAGATGACACCACTGGGAAAAGCCCCTTTTTCCTTCCAGCCTCAGCATGACAAATCCTAGCAACCCTCCAGGGAGCCCACAGACTCTCCCAAATGTCAAGCTAAGATGTGGAGACCCCTCTTCAGAGGCAGGAGGAGAAAGGTCCCCACAACGTGGCATGGTCCCCTGCAAGACAGCACCTCCTCGGTTGTGAAAGGAGAGGGACTCCCATCAGACACAAGCCAAGTCTGTATCCTGTGTAAAGGTGTATTTATCAACCCTAATTAACATCCCAGGCTTCTCACACCCAGGCACGCCTGCTAATTAGAACACATGAGTTAATATCATTTTAACAATGGATTACCACTTTGGGCAGGAAAATGGTTGGGAATCACTTCAGTGCAGTGACTCACCCTGAGCACAGCAGTAAGGTAAGATACAAAGAGCATGGGCTGCACTTGCACAGGGCTAGGCAGACCGTATCTCTTTAACTATGGCTTGCTTTACAAAGCCAAGGTGCTTCAAAAATTCATGATTGCATCTCTCTCATTTTCCACCTGCGCAAACAGATGGTCTTGGAGAAATGTCCTGTCTCCATTCTCCAGACAACTGGAGCCACTCAGGTCTTTCTTCAAGCCCTTGTAGCCACAGTGGTGTTCCTAATGGTCCCAGCCACTGTGATTATTGAGTCCTTTGGTCAAGCATGTTTCAGGACATGACTCAGGGCCCACCAGGCAACTCATCATCTGCCAGGAATGACTCCTGCGAGGGGAACACCAAGGTGCTGACAGCCAATACCAGTTTTGGTGCCAGTTCCAACATCTCATAACCACAGACCAATCTGCCAGCACAGGCAGGCACCCCAGCACGTGTTACTGCGACAGGACGTTCCTTTTTCACGCAAGACTATAAACTACAGCCCTACAAACACAACCTGGCCTTCAAAGTTCAAGCCAGTCCTTGCATCTCTGCAGATGATGCAGCCAAGCCATGCACTGGCTTCCACCCTGGTAACCCAACCGCCCTTGTGCCCGTTGCAGCCCCACGCATCAGACAGGAGGGAACCCTGACTGAGAATACTGCTAAAGCAAGGGGTTGCCTCTGTGTATGTGGGGACACAGTTTGGCTTGAGCCATCTCAATGATAAACTGAGGAAGCAAGTCGACTCAGGTTGCTTTTGTTACTTTTTTTGAAGCCTTGGCTTTCAAACTGGATCTCTGTGATGTAGAAGCTCACAAGAGTATACTGGTGGGAAACCATCACACTGCCATCAGAATCCCTTTACCCTCAAACTGATGTTTCATGCTACCTGCCTTCACTTTGTCCAGTGAAAACCTGCAAACAGACCCCTGACAATTAAAGAACATTAACACCATGAAAAACCATATTAGTATGAATGTTTTCATACACCCTGTTATCAGATGAGATTTTCTCAGCCTCACATTTCTATTTGGGCTGAGAAAGGGGGCTGTGAAAGGCAGGTTTTGTTCAGCCACAAACAGTTCCCTTTCAGCCTCTCCAAAAGCAAGTTAATGAACTACAGGGTTGGGTTGGTTGGGTTTTCTTCCTTTGGAGAGGTCAGCAGATATATCAACTCAGGGGAAAACTGATCCCTGTTGTTACACTGCAAGGGAAGCTGAGAAAGGTTCCTAATGAGCTGCAGGGAGGGGATGCTGGCGAAGAGCCAGCGCCCTTCCTGCGAAACCAAGACAAACGACCAGAGGCAGGAACAGCCTCCGAAGCAAGCACAAGTTCAAATGTAAGGTTTGTCTTTCAGGGCCTTGCTTGTGGCTGGCAGTTCCCCGCACCGACTTTGCAGGACAGACGCAGGCACGCTGCTCACAGACGCTCGGGGCGCATAACTGCCCAGATGAAGGTGGGACCCCTTCTCTTTGTTGGGACCCTCCAGGTGCATGAGGGTAAAACACACACCTCTGTGCACACAGGGTTATTATCCATCAAAGAGCTCTGCTTCCAGTCATCCAGCTTCAAGAAGATACCCACGGTGGTGAGGCTCTTCCAGACACGCACACAAGCATGCACACACGTACCCGAAGTCACGACGAGCTTCTGCACCTCCCCAGCACCAGGATGGCTTTATCGGGTCATCTGGCTGCGTACGGTGGCTCCAACCCAGCTGTCCCTGACCAGGGAAGCAGGTACCGCTGTGACACCCCCATTGCACAAGCCTCGCAGCAGCACCCACAGGGCCCTTTGGTCCTTATCACAACTGTTGGGTTGTGTGGCGCAACGGTAAGCGGGAGTTTGACGAAATGGGGACTGCTTCCTTTTTCGAGGAGAAGGCTCGAAGAGGAACACTTTATTCAAGACCTCTAATCCAAACACCTCCTCTCGTTTCTTTGAAAGAAGCTAAGCAGTAGCTGCTGTCACTTTCACGCTGCGTTCTGACACGCTTCCACCGCATCCTTGCCAATAGTTTTAATTTTGTTGGAAAAACCAGCTCAAAATGAGAGTGACAAGCTGCACGCTGGTGATGATGCAGTCAAGTGATGGAAATCGTAGGTTTACATTAGCTGTCAAAATTCTTCAACACTAAAAATAGGTATCACGAGCTTTTGGATTCATCGCACCGAAGTATCAAGCATACAGGATACTCACACCTTCAGAAGAGCCCAAAGCCAGGTAAAACCAGCAATATGGGGTGTACAGCAAAAGACTGCATGCATCACTTATTTTCAGAAGGAAAACCAACACGCTACTATATGAAATCTCATAACAGCTCTGGCCAAAGCAAAGACATGATGCTGCAGACAAGAAGAAATATGGCAGCACAAGATGGGGTGTAAGGAAAAGGGAAAGGGCTTTAGAGAAGAAGAGAGAAAATCCTGCATCCTGTTATCCCAGCTCTTGGTCCAGAGCACACTGAAAGGGAGGTCAAAGATCTCCCCACAGCAGCTCCTCCTTTCCCTCCTGCTATCCATCACCCGCTTCTGACCAGGCTGGAGAAGGATGGGAAAGCCCAGGAAAAGCAAGCGGGTTGCCAGAGGGCTGACATTTCCATTTAAGGGATCACCTCTCCAGGCAGCAACCCGCTGACGGACACCGGCCAGGCAGCAGGTCGCCAAAGGGAATGCTGTTTCTATGGCATAGAAGAGGGGAAGAGAGACCATTTGCAAACCACATCCAGCTTGTTTATTCCCTCTGAGTCACTGAGATGACTAGCACAGGCAGAGTTGTCCCTGTATTAGGCCAATATTTATAGCAGAAAGAAAATGAAGCATCATAAGGAATTACTAATTAGATGTTATCATAACCCTGCGTAGAACTGAAGCAGCACTCCAATGTGCTTTATAAATAATTAGCAAATTAACTTTCACAATACCCCTGCGAGGCAAGCATTATTCCCATCTTCTGGACGGTCAAGCGGAGAGTGAGCGGTTTGCCCCCGGCCGCAGTCCTTGAGCAGAGGCGGGATTACAACGGGTGCCCTGGTCCCATGTCACCAACGCCCAGTCCGGGCACAGCCTGCTCACCCAGGGTGAAATCCTGACTCTGAACACACTGTGTTAGGTTAGGCAGAGTGCCTGACCCACCATCTATGCTTTGATGCCAATGGAGAGAGGACAGAAGACATCTGTCCCAGTATAAAGCCCAACAGTACCCAAGGAAGCCCAGTGGTACAATTGGCTCAATCTTACCCAAGTTGGAGTCTGAGTGCACAACTGGCTGAGCACAGGGATGGGACATCAAAAAGAAAGAGGGACCCAGGAGCCCTGTGGTTACATCTCTTGTGTCACCAGACCATGTGCCACACTGCTCCTCTCCCCTAGCCCTCTGCTCAGCCCAGCGAGCGGTGTCTCACTGGTTACCATCCCAGCCCCACGCATCTCCACGCACTCACCCAGGATGCATTTTTCCAACTCCTTGCCGTTGAAGGAAATGCACTCTCAATGAGCATGAGCTCCAGCCCTGAACTCAGGGGTGCAGGGCTGACAGAGCAGCTGACCACATGTTACCTGGCACGGGCACGACTCCTTTCACTCTAGAGACAAATTCCAGCTTACACCTGCATGAGACCAAGACACAGCCTCCTCCCTTGCTTGCAGAAGGAGCACTAAGCCCAAAGTTTTGTTCAATGGTCCAGTTCCCCCCACACTCCCCAGAGGAGGTACATTCTCAAAGCTCAGAGAGAAATCTCTTCACAGCCACGGAGCCACAAGAGGCCAGCCAGGTGCCTGGACCACAGACAGACTTGAACCCCATCATTGCCATCCATCCCTCCCACCTTGCCTGAGGAGGCTGCAGCCTGTGGCTCTGCCATCCTTCCCTCAGAGCAACCCCTGCCCCAGCAGCTGATACAGCACTGCCTGCTCCCTCCAGCGCTCACCCATTCCTTGGGTGGAGAAAGGCTGGCCACATGGAGTTGAGTCCCCATGAGCTCCTCATGTATTGGGGTCACTAGCTGGGGCAGGGGGAAAGTCCCTCCACCCCCAACAGATCCAAGGCCCTTTTCAGGCCAAGCAGCTTCAAGCATGGACTATAAACATCTGCTAACTCCACCAGCAAAACAGAAAGCAACTGCCAGTATTTCTGCTGTCTGTGCAGTGCTTCCCTGTGCATCCACCTCTCACCTTTCACTGGAGCAAGTGGGCTACCACAAGTACTCCTTGATGCTCCTTCAGCAGCATCAATGCTGTCCGCACGCAGCCCCCTCTTGTCACTACCACCTCTGTCCTCATGGTGCAGGGACGACTGGCACATCCAAAGCTGAGCCACTGTCTCAATGGCTCACTGTCAGCAGTGATGACTTGGGGAGACAAACGCATGCAGTCTGCTTCTTCAGGAGCACGCAGTGAAATCAAGGATGCTCTTGCACAGCTGCCTGGGCAGCCCAAAGGAAGCAGGCTTTGGGAATGAGACCGGCAGAGAAAGCTTCTGCTGCAAACCCTCACAGAACCTTCCCACCACCTGCCACACCGGGGACTGGACAGAGCCAAGCTAAAGGCTTCATCGGCTTCCCAAGGACTGTCCTCCCCTGGAAGTACTCCGAGACCTTCACAGAAAGAAACAGTACAGAACCATAAACTGCTGCGCCTACCTTCTGCCAGACACATGCTAGGAAAGCAGCCAGACCTGCACCTATTTTATACACGCTACATAAAAATAAAAGAAGCTGGCTGACTGCACGTGTTCTCGGTTTTAGGAAACAAGCTCCAATTTATTTATTCTCACAGCCAGACAGTAAAAAATTCACCTCAGTGTCACCTCAATGAAAAGAAGCCCTGACCTGCTCCAGGGACAAGAGCACAATGTGGGAATCTTCAGCCAATACCTCTCTCCTAAGGACTTCTGACCTGACACCCCTCACTCACAGCCTGACCCAAAGCCCTCCGACATGAGCAGAGATCTTGACTTCAGGTTCTGCCCAGAGGGCTGCCACCACCGACTTCACAGGATGACTCGAGGTCATAAACACCACATCTGGCAGACACAGCTGCCACAACTGGACCTGCAAACCTCACAGGTCTCACTGAGATTTAAGGAGGTATGGCTCTCTGGTTTGCGTCTTAGTGCCTTTCCCTTCTTTCCTTTGCCGTTAACTTGTTCTAGCTGCTTTGGAGATATTTTTCTCCTTTAAAAAACCCACATCAAGTTATTTAATTGAAAAACAAACACAATTTTATCAGGAAATGTATGTGATTTTTTGACTTTTCCTATTTATGCTCCCCTTGCTTGCTGCTATATAACTGTATTTCCGTCTGCTTGCTTGCCAGTGCTGCACTCCTCACAATGAGCAAACCTTGAACTTCAAGGCAGAGTTTGTACCCATCTGTGGTCACTGACAGGATCCATACTGGTGGTGCCCACGCCAGGTCTGGTACACTGTGTTACAGTGGCCATAACGTGCGTCTCTGGCAGTGCTGTTGGGATATACAGGGGTCTTCTTCACCACAAGATGCTTACAGTGAAATGAGAAGTGGGATCATGTTTTCCAGAGAGGTTGTGCAGGCTCCATCCTTGGAGGATTTCAAGACCTGCCTGGAAAAGAGCCCTGAGCAGCCTGGTCTGGATCCATACCTGGCCCTGCTTTGGGCACCCGAGACCCCTCCTGTGTCCATTTCCACCCAAGTGACTCTGATTCATTGACTCCAACCTCCCAAATCATTATCAGGTAAATGCCCAGGACCATGCCTGGCAGAGAGAGCAAAACTCCACATCAAGAAGAGATGAGCCTCCCATCAGTGTTGTGTCCACCCAGCTACACTAACTTGAAGCCTCCTCACAGTTTGCAGAAGGGTTTGATCCAGTTAAATCACACTTACGGCCACGATGTCTGGACCCTCCTCCCACACCAGCTGCCAAACACACCTACCAACCTACCAGCCACAGCATCCCAACCCGTTTCAGTCCAACAGAGCTGAGGAGACACTTCAACAAAGAGGTCTCTGCTAAACTGGATGACGGCGAGTGCCAAAGTGGCAGGAGCACTCGGAAAAGCGGTTTCACCAGCAAACCTGAGAGCCACTGACTTCCAACAGAGTTTGATAGTACTTCCTGGTGGCAGCAGGATGGCACCCTCTTCTTGAGTCCACAGCAGTCTGCAGAGCACACCTCTATTTATACCCTCGTTCCCAACGCAGGGCTGAACAAATCTGGGGGGACATACGTACACAGCTCGGAGGCCAAGAGCAAAGCGTGGCAGCGGCATGCCAAGATAAGAGAGCACTGAGAAACACCACTGGTGCGTTCTGCTTGAAAAGCATCAAAACGACAGGAAGTTATTCAGACTCCCTTTATTAAGAGAAAAAGAAACGAGAAGCACGACCAGGAAAAGCTGTTTAAAAGTTGGCTCTTTTTTTGTGCTTAGCAGGCAACGAGAGGAGGTGCAGACCAAGAGCAGGAGGAGAGCACGAAGCAACGGGAAGCGTCTTCTCTGAATTGCAGTCTGAAGTCTTTGGCTTTCTTTCGATTCCAGTAAATAAGAGTCTCCAAACCTCCTTCCAAACTACTACTTGGAAGAAGGCCATGGCTTGTTACAAAAAGGGCAGGCAGAGAGGAGTATATGGTTTGTGATACTCAAACAACAGCCTGCTCCTGTGAGCCCGCTCCTGAGTGCTTGCAGACACCACCGTCAGGCAGCACGTGCGCCGGTGGTATGCCCGGTTCACGGTGACAACCCGCTCTCCTTTGGAAGAACTGCATTAAGGGCCGACGTGAGCCTGCTGCTTCGAACACCACTGAACAAACGTGGTTCTGAATGTTCAGAGATGCATCATTTCTCTGGGTGATCCCCAAGACTAAGAGTTCAAATACAGATTAACTGCTTAAGCAAGCTCAAGGGCAGAAACCTGGGCTCTTCTACTGGCAAAAGCCTCGTCCTCTGAAAATCATTATTGTTCCTTAACTCCTGATTAATTTTCCTCAACTGTACTTTTTTTTTTTTCTTTTCCCCTTTTAAAGTCCTGCCTGTTCCTTTTATTTCTTAGGAGGTTCTTCAGTATTTGGCTGTTACTTGAACATTAAAACCTGATCTGTGATTAAAGACAACATTTGGGAAGTGGACTGCAATGCTGCCTGCTGTCACCGTTCCAACTGTAAGCAGCTCTGGGAGACAGCAGCATATCAGGGCAGATCCTTCTCTGCCTAAGTCCATGCAATCCAAGTTATTTCTTGCCCTCTTCTATCCCTGTGTCCCAAAAAATAATCCCCTGATTAATACACAGTGGGACAGCTGCATGATATCAATGGTGGTGGGTACATATCAAAGTGGCAATAAGTAGGGCAGCACAGAGAAAGCATCAAAATATGTTGTAGAGCAACTGAAATGGTTTTATCAGCTGCATTAATTGCACACAAGCAGTAATCAGAGATTGTATGCTTAAGTATGCTAAGAATGCTACACTCAGTAACTTGAAGAAATTAGTTTTACAACTTGGCCTACTTCCCCCATTGTAGCTGCAACTCAGCAGATAAGGGAACTCTTCAGACTGAAATGACCACGTTCCACGTTTTGGGGCTCTGAGAAAACCAGCTGAGCTATCTGGAGGCCAGCCGAGGTCAGGCCAGCTGAAATCAGGCCAGCTCAGAGGGTGTGAGCATCAATCTTCTCACCCATTTCAATGACAGAATCAGCCACAGGAAAAGGGAGTCTCCTACATCAGACACAGATAAAAGTCCTGGAGAAAACCCCTGCAAAAGCAGAACAAAAAGCACAGAAGGCCTCAGGTCTCCTGTGCTCTCCCCATTAGGTGATGTCACAGAGTGAGTCATAAAGCACCTCTCCAGGGAGATGCCTCCTCCATCCCAGATCTCTGTCTGGTCCCTACAGCAGGTATCTCTGGACATCATCTTGCAGGACACAAGTGTAGAAGATCTAAAATCCACAGCAAAAAAGCACAACCCCATAGCTGGCAAGGAAGGGTTAATCAAGAATGTCCATCTATCACTGGCCTTTGGAGTGAAGGCTCCTAACGACACGGATCGCTGAGCACTAACTAATCAGGTTCCAAGGCACCTCCTTTCTCCTCAAACCTCCTCCAAAATGACACAGACGTATGATGCAGAAGGGCAGAGGCCAGAGAGCACAGAGCCCAACTGCAGGCACCCTAGAACAGGGAAAACGAGGGGCAGACCTTCGAGTGGTTGCATATTTGTGCAGTAACAACAACTGCTTGCAGGCAGCATCCAGAAGCACAGCTCCGGAGCAGGATGCACTAAAGCGCTCGGAGAGACACCTGTGTCAGGAGCGGGGATGCTGCGAGCAGAGGATGCAAATGCTGCAGAACAAGTAGCAGGCGCTTAGGAGGCCCCTCTACGCCACAGCTCAGTGCCCAAAACCTCAGGGCAATAGCAGGAGAATCAAGGACTGGCCTGAAGTACGCCATGGAGAGGCCCAAGCTTTGCAAAATGTGCCTCCCTCTTTTCAGTCGGCCTTCAGCAGAATCCAGAAGTGTTGAGAAGCAGCTGACTTCCCAGAGTACTGGGATAAATTGTCCCAGTGTGCTGGCAAGAAGAGGTGGCAGAGTGGTAGGAAGCACCAGGCTGTGAGACAAGTTTACCCCTCTATGTCAAAGCTTCCAAAGGACATCACTGCTCACGAACTAAGAAAAACTGGTTCTGCACAAGAGAAAATCCTGTTGAAGTTGTGCTCCAAGGGCTGCCTGTGACCTCCACTTCTCCCTCTTGCTCTTGCTCAGCAAGGTGCAGCAAAGCCTTTTAGGCGGCCTCAGAAAGTGTCTGTCTCGTCCCAGCAAAAGGCATAGTGACGGGATTGACTTTAGGCACATGGAAAAGACCCTTGATTTTAACGAGAGCTCTGGTGCCTGCTTAAGGCTGATCATCACACGTGTGAGTTTGCCTGTGTAAGAGCGAATGGTGACGCATCTTCACCTCAACAGGCACTGAAGGCTGGGGAGACGGCTGCTAACCAGCACTCTGGTGCCGGTGGGCAGTTCTGCGAGATCATAAAGAAACATGCCAAAGGAAATGAAAGTGGCTGTATCCACCCCAGCACCTTTCCTCATCATTAACTCCATTAATTAAAATAAGGAGGTGCAGTAGGCACAGCACACCTTCGCTGTTCGGTCAACTGGTGCAGAGCTTGTGATAAGAAGAAGACAGAAAGATCTCTGACGTAACTTCATGAAATGCAACATCTCCTGGCTGGGCTTGCAGTCAAAATCAATGCATACAGGTGCTGCTATGGCTACAGCTGCAATTTCACACATCATCTGAGCCATCTCTTCTTCCCTACCAAGAGGGGAGCGATGTACACTGTTGGCCAACAGCACCCCCAGGCAGCCACCTGCCCCAAACCCCTGCCCCTGCCCCTCCTTGCGCCACTTAAACTACTCCACATAAGGGCTGCCACGTCCTGCCCACATGTTTTCACCCCCAGTCAGCCACCAGCCCCCTTCTAGCCCCCCGCTCACAAAATGCAGCTGGCCAAAAAACCCACGTTTTGATTTTCTGGCCATTTCGTCTCCCTGCTGAGCAATCAAGGCAGGCACCCGCACTGCTGCAAGGAGGGGAGCAGGAACACGTGGCACTGATTAAAAGGACATCTCAAGCCCAGAGCCATGCCTCCACCGCTCGGCCCCAAAGCGCAGCAAGGAAACGGGGCCAGCTCAGGACTGGCCGGGGTGACGGCTACGCAGTTTATACCCTGCGATGCACGGACTGTATACTGCATCGGTACCTTGTTCAGATTCATGACCACTGTAGTGATGCAGCTGTGTGACAGGTCGGGATGCTCCAAGCTGGAAATGTTGACACCCTGCTGTACCAAAACCCAAGCCATACACAGGCATGGAAACGTCACACATGGTATTGATTGCCCTTCCCACATTAAAAAAAAAAAAAAAAAAGAAAGAAGATTTAACTTTGGTGTTTGTGGTGAAATGTGCAACAGCCTTCAGAGCAGCCATCCCTTTGACATTAGGTGCTGCGCTTGGGCCGGAAGAATCTTGCAGCTCGAAAGGCCAATGGTATCCTGGGCTCCATCAGAAAAGGGGTGGCCAGCAGGGACAGGGAGGTGATTGTCCTTCTCTACTCTGCCTTCGTGACACCCCATCTGGAGTACTGTGTCCAGATCTGGGGCCCCAATACAAGAAAGATGTGGAACTGTTGGAGAGGGTTCAGAGGAGGACACAAAGAGGATTAGAGGGCTGGAGTACCCCTCCTATAGGAAGGGAGGCTGAGGGAGCTGGGCTTGTTCAGCATAGAGAAGAGAATGCTGCGGGGAGACCTCATTGCAGCCTTCCAGTACCTGAAGGGAGCATACAAACAGGAGAGGAATCAACTTGTTAAAAGGGTAGACAATGGCAGGACAAGGGGGAATGGATTAAAGCTAAAGGAGGGAAGGTTTAGATTAAATATTAGGGGGAAGTTTTTTACAGAGAGAGTGGTAAGTGCCGGAACAGGCTGCCCAGAGAGGTGGTGGATGCCCTGTCCCTGGAGGTGTTCAAAGCCAGGTTGGCAACCTTGTGTAGATCCAGGCCTGGATGTTGGTGGCCCTGCCTGTGGCAGGGGGCCTGGAACTCTGTGATCCTTGGGGTCCCTTTCCAGACCAGACCATTCTATGATTCTATGACTAGTCGAAGAGAGAAGGGGAGAGAGAATGGAGAGGAAACCTTCCCCATTTTTCTCTCTTTCTTTACGACACGCTGCCAGTCTACATCCTCAGTAACTCTCCGTGCATCTCGTTACAACATAAATGTCAGCCTTGTAGTAGACTGGAACTGCCAGAATTAACGTATTAGACATAAAAACTGCAACATTTCCTTATCCATCGTAAACTGCCAGTGCCTTCACTCTAGGGAAACTGGAAATACCACACAATTTCACTTTCATCTGGTGTTAACGGGCTGTTCTACCGCGTATTCGCATATTGGGGCATTCGGTCTGATGATATATCGGTCTTCGTTCTTCCTTCTCTGTAGTGCCAAAGGGTTTTTAATCCAATTTTTTCTGTTCTGTTTTTTCTGGGTTTGCCTCCACAAAGGTACTGTGCTGCAAGACCACTCGGTTTCAAAAACAAACCTACCATGCAGCCAACAAAACGGACTGTTATTTGTCAAGCTGAAAACACACCCAAACAACCCTATCCTGATGCCTGAAACAAGAGCAGGAGGCGGCACAGAGGTTAGGAAAACCTCAGACACACCAGGCAAGGCTTCAACTCATTTACAGGCAGCGCCAAGGCCTATGGTCAGTAGCGAGGCACTGCAGAACTGAATCTGCTCCCTTCTGTGGTTTAAGCTCCCTGTATTTTTCCTTCCCACTACTAGGCTGGCTGCAAATTCAAAGATTTGCATAAGCCACAGATTTTGTCTGCCTATTTGAAAGGTCAAAAATTAGAAGCAGCACAAACACACATGACGAATAGGCCAGCTGGCAGCAATTTGGAGTGACCACAGGGAGGAAGTGTGGAGAAGAATGAGGGCAGGAGAGGAGCCTTTAAAAGCCCGGGTCATACATATATTGCAAGGTTACAGGGTGCCTCAGGGGAAATTTTTTAATCTTTTTGTATCTTTGCAAAGATTAGTGACCATCTATCCAGATTTAGCGCTGTCATGCTTCTATAAACATGCCTGGATCTACTGTCTCTGATAAAACATGCAGCTGCTGACATGTTTTTTTTGTACAAGCATTTTGTTATGTTTTGCATTGCCTATCTCAAAAAAAGCCTTAACATTTTTATTTCCAAGAGACAACTCATTCTCCTCCGCAGGCTATGGAGCATTGCTCCAGGACAGAGAAGCGAAGGGACAAGTAAGTGAAGCGAAAGGAGGATGGGTGGGAGCTGGAAACGGATACAATAGTAAAAGTCTTTACCAAAACCACTCTGGTCGTTACTCACATGAGGGCGTTACTGGAGTAAGGAAGGAGGTAGGGAAACATCTGATGTCCCACGTAGCTTCTGGAACGGAAGAGAAAGATTAACAGGTCAACATCAAACACCAAGCCAGATGCGCACAGCTGGTGCTAACCTGCATGATGACCCTCACAGCCTGCAGCAGACCTCTGCCAAACTGCAGCAGCCAAAGAGCCGGCCAGATCTACACTACTAACATCATCTCAGCCTGTTAAAGTAGGGGGAAATAATTCAGCTCCAAATTGCTTCTCACTATTTGTTGCTGTTAGTACTTTGCCAGAGCTGCAGGAGTCAATGAAGTCAGCTGAGCTCCCCCTGGTTTGCAGGGGGTCAGCTCCCAGTGCTCAGGGCTGAGGTGCCTGGAGCTGCCAGTCCTGCGGGGAACATTCACTTGGAAAGCAACTCTTTCCACCAGACTTGGGTTTAGCTAATTGAGCTATTTCTATTGATCTCGAGTTTTGTAAAAAGCTTGGCTCACAGCTGCACGCTGTCAGCAAAACTGCGCTTGCAGGCCAAATTTGGTTTAGTCTGGCTCCCACAAAGCACTAAATCAGGAAGCACTGACCTAGGCTTAAGGTGGTAACACTGAGTGAATTAAAAAAAAATAAATCTCCACAATGCCTACCCAACTGACATGGCAAAAGATCACTTATCCCCAGCAAATATCATCATTGCATGCTGCTGAGAGGTTGGAAATGCGAGTTGATTGATGGCTCCCTGAGCGCCATCCAACTGAGATTTTCTATAGCCCTTCTCCCTGACCAACCCTCTTCACATCACCTCAAAAACACGGGCTTGTGGGAGGGAGAGCCCGAGGATGGCTCATTATTTAAAACGATTGTTTTCCCACAACAAGAGAGGTTTCCCGTTGCTATTCGACCCACGACAATGCACTGAGCCCTTTCAAAACCCTTGCAGGCTCTAAGTGCCACAGATGATGTAACGGCATCAGACATCTGCCAAATAAATAAGCAAGCTCCAACGTGTCTCCCTCCAAACCTGCAAAGCAATTTCCATCCCAGTACAGGAACTTGTACTGGGGTTTAATACTCCCTTCAATATATCTCCTTCCACAAAGAAAATCTGTGCCCGCTGCTACACGTTTAATCCCTGTAAGCAGATGTCGGCCTCCAAAGCTGGGAAAACGACTCTGTTCTTTAGGATTGGGGAACTTAAAATGCAAGAAGTTGAAATGCCCTGATGAATTTGGTAACTTAAACCCTGAGAGGAAGCACCTGCTCTCTGAATAGCTGCCCAATTAAAAACCCGATGCTGTTTTATGCACCCACAACTCAACGTGAACCGTCTTTTGCTAGTTGACAATGTATCAGCTATGGTCAAAGAGTGATGCAGCTGAGAAGGAGAAGGGAGCTGCTGAGAGCAAACAGTCTGAATCCCACAGCATCGCCCTGTATAACAGCTCTCTGATGAAAACTTTCTCAAGCCAGGGTTGCTCCAGAAGGATCTACTAAACTCCACATAAGCTTCACCAGCCACCCTGGAGGGATGCCGGGATGCCCCAGTAAGTAGACATGGGGCCTGGAACCATGTCTCAGACATACAGCCACTTCTTCCACCTGCCAGCAACCCACCACGGTTTCCCACTTAGAGAAGTAAAGGCATCACCCTTCACTATGCACCAGGTAAAGAAAGGCTCCAGTATGCTACAGATAAAATAAGGTATGTTCATTTACACCAGAGCTGGAAGGGAAGGGGAGGGGAAAACTAAAACAAAAAAACATAAAAAGGGGATTTTCATCAAAAAATAAAAATAAAAGCCAAGAACATGCGGGAACAATCAGCCTGCCTGCATGATTAGCAACCTCAACAACAAAAAGCAAGAACCAGTAGCAATCCCCTTAGATGAACTAGAAATAAAGTGAGAGGGCTTCTCATGGCAGCTTGCTTGCCACCATGGTACCCAGGGTGAACGGCGGTGAGGCTGGAGCAGAGGCTGGAGCAGGATCCTCATCAGGCGTTAGGCAGCAGCTTCAAACATTCAACCCACATCCTGATCCACCTTCAGGTTGGATAAGAGAAGCTCCCATCAGTTGCTGGGCCAGGTCAAAATCATCTGTCCATTTACCAAAAAGTCTCGTTTGCCTTGTGCTGGTTATTGCTTTCCCTCAGCACAGCCAGGTTTTCAAGAAAGAAACGCTTCCCTGTAAACAGGCAGAAACTCGGCTAAAAATAAGGTCCCCCTACACACCTCATGGAGCTAGGAGGACTTGCCGGGAGAGAGACTGCCTATAAGGAGCTCAGGCAGGAACAGCAACAGATCGGCAACATTTCTGGGAATATTCATCGGTGTAACTACCCGTGCAGGAAGGGTATCTGTTTGGAAGGCTTAAAACACACTGGCGGGAATCCTAATGACGGGCAGAACTGTCACTCTGCTAGGATTAAAATCAGTGTCGATACCCAGGGCTGGGCGCTTCACCCGCTTCCCACCGCCTCCGGAGGGGTGCGGAAGGCCCCAGGGAGAGCCTGCGCTGGCCTCCGTCCAGCCCTCAGGTTGGCGGCAGCTTAGGAGAGCTTCAATTGCCACATGCCCAGGGCAGACCACCTCCTCGAGCATGCTCATGCCAAACACTGCTGGCCCTCACGGAGCACATGTGTCAAAAATTCTTCTCCTGCCCCCAAAAAGCCAGCCTCTGCCCTAACACAGACATCTGCCCCCATGCAGGTCCCACTCACGTGAGGCATTTCCCTCACTCACCTGGCTAGGGCCTGAAGAGCACAAGTGACAGGCACGTGGACCATGAGCCAGACATACACCACACCAGACCAGACATTTATCCATCCAGGCCAGCAAGACCCCAATAAACCCTTGGGTTTCCCAAACTAGAGGGCCAAAGCAACAAAAAGCCTGTCCCTCTTCCCCATCCTCACGTCCCTCTGGCAACAAAACCAGGGCCAGAGGCAGGCCTCACTTTTGTGCCCAGGGCTGCCAGCAAACCTGCTGCAGGCAAGGCAGGAGCTGTCCTGTAATTAAACACTGATTCAAAACGTGTAAGGAGGACAAGTTAATATTAGGCAGACAACCTCAATTCTGACATCATCTAAGTTAAGCTTGCTTAAAACCATAGCTTCAACAACATGTATTTAATGTTTTAATAATGTATTTAACGTTGTACACAGTTTTTAATGTGTCTTTTGAAAGGTCCTTGGGAAAAAACATTATTTTTTTTTTAATTTAAATTTACCATGTGAATTAACCAAAGTTTGGCTAGAGTGTCTACATACAGTTTCCTTGCTTTTGTGTAAGAAAAACCTGTGACACCTGACTACACTGAGGTCAGAACATTCCTCTTTTCTCCCCACAGGACTCCCCTCCATCAGAGCTCCAGCCTTCTTATGGGTCATAGAATCATAGATCCATTCTGTCTTTATCTGCAAAGGCCTTTTCTTCTCTTTCTCTATTCTAGGAGCTCATAGTAAAACCACCCCCAACAGCTACTGTAAATCCCTGGTCCTTTTTTCTGATTTCAGAAGGGCTGCAACAGTACAGTATCATCATACAGCGCTTATCCTTGAAAACATGTAACTCCAATTCAACAATCCTATTACATATGCTCCTCGCATTTAGGCAGAAGAGATTTAGCTCTTAGCTCTCCATTGCTTTATCTCTTTCTGTGTTTGCGAGTGCAGAAATTATCTCAGGCTCTAGACAAGTCACGTCCAAATGTTTCTCCTATCTTCCTGCAAATCTGGAAAAAAAGGAACCGTCACGTAGCTTGCACTACCCTGTCAAGCCTCCTCACTCAGCTTTTGATAGCCACCCCTCTGAAGTGCCCTGGAAAGAGCATGGTTAGGCCATGTCCCTGCAAAGCGATGCTATCACAAAGACCACTCGTGCAATCTAGGGGTACGTTCATTCCTATCCCAAGGAGCGCGGGGTGGAGGGAACCCGTGGCGCACTCGTAACGATCAGGGTCGCTTCGGAAGTGATGGAGGTACAAGTCCAACAAACTAAAGGGCAAAGAGCTTGCTGGAGCAGAGTGGTCAGAAGGGGAGCTCCCAAGGGCAGAGATGGCAAATGGACAAAATGAGGGGAAAGCAAGACACACAGGCACATGCACAGATGGAAAACACCACCTTCTGTATTTCAGTAACTCACCCTAAAACATGGAGCTGAGGTGGTAGGGTGAAACCACACCAGCATACCACACTGCTAGCAGGGAGAAACCATCCCATCATGCTCTCTCCTGCCTCCGATCCCCCCAAATTGTACGCACGTTCTTACCTCACGGGCACAGCCAACTACCCATGGTCCTTCCCATGCCCAACACTGGTCATGCCAACTCGCTGCTTTTGTCAGCAAACTCAGCCAGAATCCAGCTGTCTCCGTGTCTCTGCAACACACCCACCTCTTGCATAAGAAAAAATTCAGAGCTAAAAACACTTCGGTTTCATTTACTCCACGTGCACGGTTGCTACAGGTCCCGTCCCCCCCGATATATGTATACATTTCTTGAATCATCTTCTCCTACATCTAATACCGAAATCCTGTTTTAATGCTGGTTTCCCATTCACCTGCAAGGGATATCCTCTCCCTTTCACTGCGGTACCCGCTTCTGTGCTCTTGCCCAAGACCTGTCTCTTGCCTCATCCCATTTTTTCCCTCACATCACACCTCCAACACACTCTTGACAACTCATAGTTTAGTCACTATTAGCAAGTCTAAACCTGGGCTATGCAGCATCTGCCAGCAAGACAGCTCTATCTGTGTGAGAACATCAGCCCAGCTTTCTAAATACGCAGCTCACCAGCTCTGACGCTGCAGCCCAGGGAGAGCCCAAGGAGCAGGCAGCTGCTCTCGAGAAACTTGCCCTTTACATACAAGTGCTAACGTTCGCAGCGGCATGGTACGGATGCTTTTGACTCATCTTGCAGCAGCTCCACTTGAGGAGCACTAACTGGGGTGTACACTGAGAGGAATGGAAGGATTAAGACAAATGGGATCCCCAAAGTGATTCCGTCTGCACCCATCTCCCCACCAACTCAATACCGACAGCAATACTTAAACCACAGAGCGAGAGATGTTGCTCAGAGTACAATTCCACTCAGAGCTCAAGCCAAGACCACGAAAGGGACAGCACAACCCAGGGCTGCACATTCCCCCTGGCTCCTTTGGGCTGCCTGAGCATGGCTGCACCCACCCACATGTCAGCCAGATCAAGCTGCATGAAAATGCATCTGATGAAGCCAGGTCATTTTGGAGCCTCGTGGCCTCAGAGTGCTGGTACTGACAAGATCAAGGCAGTAGGAACACAGAGCCAAGCACAGAAAAAGGGAGGATAACACCATCCCCTTCCCCAGCACTTAAAAAAAAAAGTCATAGAATCATAGAATCATAGAATTGTAGGGGTTGGAAGGGACCTCGAGAGATCATCGGGTCCAACCCCCCTGCCAAAGCAGGCTCCCTAGGACATTTCACTGAGATAGGCATCCAGACGGGTCTTGAATATCTCCAGAGAAGGAGACTCCACCACCTCCCTGGGCAGCCTGTCCCAGGGCTCTGTCACCCTCACTGTGAAAAAGTTTCTCCGCATGTTGGTGCGGAACTTCCTGTGCTCCAACTTGCAGCCATTGCCCCTTGTCCTGTCCCCACAGACCACTGAAAAGGGGCTGGCTGATTCCCCCTGCATCCCTTGCTTAAGATAATTGTAAACATTAATTAGGTCCCCCCTTAGTCTTCTCTTCTCAAGGCTGAACAGTCCCAATCTTCTCAGCCTTTCCTCATAGGGGAGATGCTCCAGGCCCTTTATCATCTTCGTAGCCCTTCTTTGGACTCTCTCCAGGAGATCCCTGTCCTTTTTATAACAGGGAGCCCAGAACTGGACACAATACTCCAGGTGGGGCCTGACCAGGGCAGAGTAGAGCGGGAGGATCACCTCCCTTGACCTGCTGGCTACACTCCTCCGGATGCACCCCAGGATCCCATTGGCTCTCTTAGCCACCGAGGCACACTGCTGGCTCATGGCCAACCTGTCATCCACCAGGACCCCCAGGTCCTTCTCCACTGAGCTCTTCTCCAGCAGTCAACAAAGTAGTATTTTTTTTTTCCCTGAAGAGTATCATAGAATCCTAGAATGGTCTAGTCTGGAAAGGGACCCCAAGGATCATAAAGTTCCAACCCCTGCTACAGGCAGGGCCACCAACATTCAGGCCTAGATCTACACAAGGTTGCTCTGGGCTGCATCCATCCTGGGCTTGAACACCTCCAGGGACAGGGCATCCATCACCTCTCTGGGCAGCCTGTTCCAGCACCTCACCACTCTCTCTGTAAAGAACTTCCCCCTAAAATCTAATCTAAACCTTTCCTTCTTTAGCTTTAATCTATTCCCCCTTGTCCTGCCATTGTCTACCCTTTTAACAGGTTGATTCCGCTCCTGTTTGTATGCTCCCTTCAGGTACTGGAAGGCTGCAATGAGGTCTCCCCGCAGCCTTCTCTTCTCTAGGCTGAACAAGCCCAGCTCCCTCAGCCTCCCTTCCTATGGGAGGTGAGCCAAGAGAAACAGGGAGCAGTCTGCAGTCAGCCCCAGTCACAGTCCTTCAACACCACCAACGCTGCTCAGGACAGTTTCTTCTCCCTTTTCCCAACCGGCCTCTGAGGCACTGCTGGTTTGGCTTCAGTATCTGATTTTGTTCTGCGAGCACTGCACCCCACCTCACCCCACCCCACAAGGAGCCATTTCCATTAGGTAAGCCAGAGTTTCACTAACAAAAATTTAAAAATAAAGCAAGAATAAAATAAAAATTAAAGTGCCTGGGAATAATCCCAGCCTGTTCTGCTGAGCCGCGTCTTCTCTCTACCCTTGCAACATCGTGAACTCCTCTAACCACGCTGTTTTGCTCTGCCCCCACAGCCGGACCCCGAGGTGTGCCTTTCTCAGCCCCTCACCCCTGACCCACCGCTTCCGACATCCGTTTCTCATCCTCTTCCTCTCCCTTCCTCTCTCTCTGTTATCTGGCGCATTCCCACCAGCCTATAAACCCAGCCTTTGTCTTCTCCAGGGAGCAGCACTGATCCCAGTGCCCTCTCCCCACCCCTGCTCCCCCACCCCCACCCCCCACCCCTTCCCGAGCCACCCAGGGCTATTAACTGCGCTGTGGCATTTGAACACCGTAAAGCTTAGGGACATGTAAAAGTCTGTGGAGGAAAAGAAAAATAAAAACAGATAGCCATTGTGTGCATGCCAAGGGGTTTTATTTAAAACAAGGCTTATACCCAAACGGGGAGCCCAGAGATTGCAGCCACAGTCCTTCTCCCTGTGCCTGGCTGCTGGCCTCGCAGCACTGACACATTCCCTTTCCTCATGCCCTCCTCTACACCTCCCCAAAGTGCCAGCTCTCCACCATCTGCTTCACCCATCGCCCAGCCTGCCCCAAACCACCTGCCTTCCTCACTGCTTCCTCCAGCCATCACCCTTCCCAGCGTCGCTCCTCCAGCAGCCGTGTACCTGCACAGCCCCGACTCCGAGGGGGCCTCCGGGCATGGCCACAGAGCAGACGTGGAGCAAGAAGACAGTGACAGCAGCAGACATAAACCCTTTTGCCGGATTCCTGCCTTGTTACCACATCGAAACGGCAGCACCTCCGGCCAGCTCTAGCATTACCCAGCACAGAAGTAACACCGTGCTGCGGGGGCTCACCCAGGGGCCCAGCAGACTCTCATCAAAGGAGGCCATGGCGAAAGAAGCCAAACATCTGAAGAGATACGCTGCAACTTGAACTGAAGCCTGAGGGAGAAAGTATGTGACATGCCACGATTGCTGTCATGCAGAAGACCAGACAGAAACGGGGTCTTCACCTTTGGTTTCTGTTCCGCAAGCGATTCTCCAGAGCAAGGGCAGCCCTTGCAGAAATTCCTCCTGGATGAACAAGCTCACCTGTACTCACAGCAACATGAACTTCCTTTCACAGGTACCTCTGGAAGATCCCGTCCCAAAGGAGATTCCCAAGGATTCCCAGACAAAGAGCCGCAGGTGCAGATGACCTTCACCAGGCACAGATGACCACCAACACTGACCTGTCCTCAAGTTTCTGTGAACTCAGATCAGATAGACCAAAGAGGACAACCTCCTCTCTGCTCGCATTTCCAGGTTTGCCTTCAAATCAGCCTCTCAGAAGTTACTGCTCCTCTTTCATTACTGGTCTTTTTGTCTCCTGGTCCAGTCCATTACTCTGGTCTGCTATTATGCTGTTTGCCACACTGCCAGTATTATTTTCTCTGCACCAAGCCCAGCCTTTCTCTTCCTTCAAACTTCCGCTTCACATCAGTTTCTCCAAAGACACCTTCCAATTGATGTTACTGCTTTCTCTGGGACACGGCTGCAAGACCTGAGTTTGCCCAGGACCGAGCACACCCCTTCTAGATCAATGTGGCAAAGAAATCCTCTCAGAACATGTGCGACAGGATCAAGCGAGGTGGCAATACACGTGATGTTCCTGCACCAGATTGCTGTTTATATACACACATACATAAAAACGCTTGTAAAATGCTTTCTGAGAGGGAGGTGGGACCAGAGAGCTCTTCTAACCTACACAGTCCTACAATTCTGTCATTATTTTCCTGGCAGAGACTAGAACTGGAAGCAGCACTGCTCACTTGACAGCATGCAGCAGAGGACTTCCCAGCTCTGCTGCAGCACCACGGCGTGACCTTTGCTACGACATTCCACTTCTCAAAAGAAAAAAACCCAATTCATTCCCATTAACACACACATGACATCAAAGGTCTTCTGCAATGTACCTAATAATCTGACAATGAAAATCACAATGTGAGTAAGTAATTACAACTGCTTGAGACTGAGGAGCATCACTACAGTCTAACATATTATTATTGTACCACCCAAAAAAACCTCATAAAATATAAACCAACCATGGAAGTCCTCACTGCTCAAAAAATACTCGCACTTTCCCCTTTCTTCAGCCCACTCTGACAGGGTAAGGAGCACTGACATGTAAATATGCTATCTAAATGAGGCAGTTTCAACAGCCCAAAGAGACCAGAGCCATGAGTAGCAGTGCACAAACCGGAGACAGGCATATAGGCTGGAGCACGCAACCCTGTTCCAGCACGCAACCGCAGGCCGCAGCCACAGAAAGACCGACCCGCTACTGGAGCAACAACAGTACCAAGCACCACCACTGCCTCTTCAGCACCGGGAACAAGAAGGTGTCTTTACCAAACATAACTGGCAAATGAAATTCAGGAACCCCTCCTGGCACAGGCTGAGATGTAGTTAAGGGGAAGGAGCCCTGAAGTTTCCCTTCCCACAGGAAACAAGTTTTACTACGGTACAGAATTGCGGGCTCTATCCTGTTCCAGGCCTGAAGGTGCCCATGCCGTCCACCAGCTTTTTCCAAAGGGACAGTTTTCTCCCTCGAAAGTGAGGAGTAATTCAGTCACCACCAGTAAGAGAGATGATGTTTAGCTTGATAATGCGACTGTCAGTGGGATTTTGAAATGTCACTCCCACACCTAGCAGATGCGTTTGGTTCATTCCTCCTTTTAGAAAAATGTACTGAAGTTCCTTTTGTAATTGATGCAAAATGTTTCACAAGGCTGGAGCTTTATTTTGAAGAGAGGAGAGAAAAAAAAAACCCCACAGCTCTCATTCTCTTTCAATTGACAAGCACTTTAATTAATTGTCTTGAACATATTTAAACTCTTCTGCCCTTTTTAAAGATGCTTTTGCAGGGACAAGCCACGTCCTTAAGTAAAGCCCATATGGCACTGAGCTGAACTAAAAATGCACAAAGCCAACAGAAAAGAGTGAGCTGATGTTTCGAGAAAGTGGATCCTCCACCTGTCGTCATCCTTGGCCCTGACTCTGCAAAAACTTACATCTGTGAATAGCCCTGGAAAGACGACCAAGACAAATGTTTGGATACTGGCAGCTTGAAAACATACCCTGTTTTTAAACAAGCATCTAAGACAAATCACAACTGGAATGACAGTACAAAAAACAATGAGAGGAGACACCAAAAAGCCATGGGAGAAAAATGACATCAGTTCCCATTACTTTTGGTACGTTATCTCACAAGTGTGCTCACCTAATAATTTCAGTACCAAAACTAATCAGTTAGATTAGCTTTTTTTTTTTTTAGTATCAGTTTTCAACCCATATAAAAATTGTCCCAAAAAGCCTTAACCACCACAAACCTACCTGCACTCTTCACACCCTCTTTACGCTTTCAGAAGTCTTCCTCTTCTTTGGACAAATGCATCTGGATGAAGAGGAAAGCCCTACAAAACAACTCCAAATTTACTTCATCTTGAATCCAGGATATATGAAGACGTGGATGTGGAAAGAAAATTTATTCCTGAATTAACATTTCACTCAGAAATAAATCTTTGATTTTTTTTTTCTTTTCTATCCTGTGGCAACTAAATCTCCTCTCCCTGCAAGTCCTGACATTGAACTTCACAGAAATTGGACCAGGCTGCTAGGAAAACTGCCGTGACATTTTCTAAGGGCCCAGATCTCTATACCCATATGCTGGTCTTTAACTTCATCAGCTAAACATATTGGATTTTTTTTTCTTAAGGTTGGAACAACACTGTTTACCCTCTGTTCCAGCATGCAAAGTTTAAAAGTGAACTCAATTGGTTCTGCTATTTGTCCTAAAACCAAGGCAATGATCGCTTTATCATCACCACTTAAGTCAGTTTGTTCTTCAATCTCATCACAGTTCTGTAAATTGCTTTTCTGTTTTCACAGGAGGGTTGGTTGGATTTTCTTCTTCGAGGACCCTGGCCAAATACAAATGTATCTGCCCATAAAATGGTCACCAGCATTTGGTAGAGAAAGGAAGACAAGCATACTCTGCACCAAATTCTGTGCAGTTGTTATCCTCCATTACACAAACACTTGGCAGGCTTCCCTCACAAAATTTATGCACTAAAATTAGCTCTCACAATTGCAATCAATTGCAACAATCAAGCGTAAGTAATTAAACGAAAAAAAAAGGTCAGCATGGAAAACAATGTTACAGCACTGCAGCAGTTCCTCTAGTTATTGATAATTATGTCCAATACAGTCTTTCCACCCATCGTTTGTAAGGCTGCAAGCACACAACCTGCAAGCAGAGTAATTTCTCATCAAGAAGCTTCCCGCTGTAATGCCCCAGAATGTTTCCTTGTCATTTTGGTTTGGGCACTCTCTCCCCATCATGGGGAAGGATGCTGGGAAGAGACCCTAGAAACTCTTCAGTGCAGCCAATGCTCTGCTCTATATCCCCATATCCCAGCTTTATCCAGCACTGTTCAGGCTGCTTCTTGTACATGTGCCCGCACCCCTTTTCCTTGCCTGTTTCTACAGACGAGTGGCCTAGGAACTGCTTCTCTCCCTGCCCTTCCTCACTCACAAGCCACCCGCACGATGCTAAAGCAAGAGACGCTTGCCCCAGAGGGGCAGGGAGGGGTGGGTCCCCAAAGCAGCAGCATCGGGGCTGCCCCTCTCTCTCAGGGCTCACAGAGCTGGGAGATGCACATCACCACTTGGAAAACACGATCCTTGCTTTCCCGCTGCAGCGTGGGGAGGAGGAAAGGGTTAAAAGCCAGCTTAGCAACCGAGAGGGAAGAAGCATCATGAACACTCCTCAAAAAGATTTTCATGACCATGAATGACTTTAAGACAATTACACAGTGACCTGGTCGATACGTGTGTTTCTTTGTCGTCCTCTTTGACGCAGATGGTATATACGTTATGTGTGGTACAGTGCCAGAGCGGTGCCCAAAGTCATAGGCAGAAATGTGCAGATTTCTCCCCCTTCAAGCAACAACTGATGAAACTAGCAATAAATGTTACATTGTTTGGAACAAAAAGCAGATAATGTATATAAACTTCTGGAAACTAAACACATATGGCAAGAATACGCTAGAGAACAGCGAATACTCTGGAGAATGCAAATAATGAAAAAGCCCTCTCTGTGTTCCTCAGTGTAAACACCACATCTGATTGTCTCTTCTCTCCCACACGAGCACAAGCAAACCAACGTCTGGCATCCCACTTTCATCTGAGCAGCCCTCCATCTTCTACACTAGCAATATACACAGCTTCTGGCCCCCGAGAACCTACGCTTTCCGTGTCATCACACGTTCGGACTGAACTACCCACCACTGTTTTAGTTCACTTCTGGGTTTTGGAGGGGGTTGTTTTGGAGTGTCTTTTTTAAACAAGCTGCAGATGTATTGTAAAGGAATATAGATCCATAAATAAGCACATGGTATTAAAGGAACATTTGAGTTTTGCGGAGAGGAGCAAGAAAAGCTTGCGTGGGACAGCTTGATCAAATCAGAAGCAAAGCCCTCGGGTACTACACATTTGTCTCCCTTCCTCAGTTCCTCACAGCAAGTGCTCTTCTGGCCCAGACCTATCACACTGAGGAAAAGAATGAGAATAAACTCATCCTTCTTTTTATCATCTAAAAGCTATTCACGGTAGTAAACATGAAACAAATTAACCCCTTTTGGTCACAACAGAGAGCCTACCAACACAACTTCAAGAATTTTCCACGGACATCACTTGGCTTTGGTCCAAGCCCATATTCTCATTTCTCAAGGACATCCCTTCCCACCGTGAAATTTGAGCTCACAACTCACATCAGAAAAAGCCAAAGAGGTCTTCTCTCAGCAAAAATATCCAGAGAACCAGCTGACTTTTCAGCAAAGTTTACCATTAAAAAAAAGGCTTATGGACATGCGATTAAAAGCACACAAGCAAGAGAAACCATCACTCCAAAACATGGCTGCTCCCCAGAGACAGTGCAGGGGCAATCTGTAGAGTAAACAAGCACTGTGACTGCACTAAGAGCCTCACACATGGCGTTTCAGCACAGTACACTCCACGATTGCTTTTCCCCTCCCTCCCTGGAATGAACATTGTGATGGGTTCTACCATCCAACTCTCATCAATTCAGCTTTTTCAGCCTGAGCTGCATCTGCAGGCTCAAGTTGCTGCACCCCTCCAAGCAAACCAGCCGACATCAGAAAGTGGTGACTGTCAAAAATTATACCAAAGAATGAGACCTGCAAAATTTTTTTTTTTATATGAAAATTATTTCAGTTGAGGGATGAAAGTTTCTTTCAAAGGAGAAGAGAAATCCCGGAAGACCCATCCACCCCGTAGCTATTCCCTTGGGAGGATCAGACATGTCTCAGGACGAAGAGCAGGAACTTGACCCCAGGCTCCCACTTCCCTGCCAAGTCTCCACCCCCCACACCCAATCACTGCCAAGGCAAGGCTCATCACTCAAGTCCAGAATGGCTTCTTCACTCCCCTCCGATTCAAATCCAGTTTAAACCCAGACATAAGGAGAACATATCTGGATTCTTCAAGTTTTCTAGGAAAGCATTTCCATTTTCAATGCAATTGCAATTAAAAATAATCCATAAAATACCATGGTGATGTAAAGTTATTTAAAATTCCCCATTTTGAGCCTGCATTAAGATTAAAAAGAAAAACAGCTAGGGAAGAGTGTTGAAAAATATGAACTGTTCGTGCTAGTTTTAAATAAAGCGAAACTGGAGATGGCTGGAGGAAAGGAGCTGGAAGAGAACTGAGGCTGATCATCAGGAAAGGGGAATGTATCAACTTGCCAGACTGCAGAATGCCCTCCAAGAGCAACGAAAAGATAACCACTGCAGAAAGCATTGCTACAGCAGAAGATGATCAGCAGCTGAACACAACTCTCTAAACCCTCGTGCTCCTGCAATGCTGTGGAAATGCCGTGATATCCAGAATACTGGAATTTTCTTAAACTGGACAGATAGGGGAAAGAAAATGGCCACACCTTGAAAGTAACTTAAAACACTTCCTCTGATGACTAGCACAAACAACAAACAGTAGCAGAAATTATATACCTGTGCTCTCAGAAAGGAAAGGTCTCTTGACTGGCCATCCTCCCCCTCAGCTGGGAAGCGTGCTGCCAAGCTGCTCCGAGTACCAGGGGTAGTAGGTCCAAGAGCAGCCACTTAAGTAAATAACTTCAAACATGGCACGGCCAACCCCAGCACTACAGATCTTTCAAGATCAGGTGCTCACTGAGCAGATGACTGTTCAGATAAGAAGCAGTAAACAAAATCATACACATGGATACACAGAAGAAATACTTTGGCTTCAGAGGCATTTTTCTTCAGCACGTAAACATTGCAGGAATTTCTCTCATGTCTCAAATAGCATCCCTCTGCACACACCCTCCAGTCCACTCCTGGCGGGGTTTATTTCTGTCTGACCACCAGAAACAAAGCCACAGCCTTTGTAACGCTCAGGCTGCAGCACCACGTCCTGAGGTTCAGAGATGCTCTGCAACAGTGGGTTACGCTATTTTTGGAAATCTATCTGGTTGCTAGGGCAAACTCTTGTAACGATACGCACCATCCACCAAGCAGAATCTGGTCTGCAAGTCAGGAGAGGAGGAAAAATTAAGATGAGAGATGACTAACCAGGGTAACGTGAGAAACCAAACGAAATGCCATGCTGTACAGAAGCACAGCGAGGGCTTCCATCAAGACGCAGCTCAACTCCTACGTGAAACACGCCTGGTTGTTTTGAGCCAACGGAGCCTTGATCACAGGCTTGAAAGAAATTTCAAAAGGTTGTACAAGGCATCCTGCTCCCCCCAAGGCAGGATTAACTACATCTAAACAGAACCTTCTGCAGGGCGCACCACTACTGAACCGCAAGCATTTGTTCCTACAACTCTCTTGTATCAATATTACTTGTCTTTTCCACATGGGAGTACATGAGGCAGACAGAAATGAAGCAGTTAGCCCTCAACTGCACACTTACGTCTCCTGCAAAATTAGGAAATCATTCCAGATGCTCAAAAGCCCACAAATAGCTACCTGATGGATCGGTTTTCTAAAAGCTGTATTCATGGATATCTTCTCATTTTCAAAATTGCTGGAGCCTCGGTTCACATCAACCTGTTACACATCTGGATATTCTTACCTATTTTATAAAAGCTCGTGACAGCTTTTCTATCCAAACTCCCAGCTTTCAGCTCAAGAAATGTTCTTTGAAAGTTAGCAGGGCAAAGATGGTTGAAGACAGGACAAAGGGAGGAGCAGGGAGGCATAACTATTTTCCTTTTTCTCCGCAAACAGCGAAGAATGGAAACTTGCATGCTAATGTTCAAGAACACCAGCTTCGGATGACGCAAAATGGAACAGTTTTTGTAATTTATACCTTATTGATGAATCTTCTGGTCAGCTTTGTGCTGAACTCAACTGAGGATGTAAGACAGCGCGCAGATCAAGTTTAGGAAGCTGCCATACTCTTCTTCATAGCTGAGTGCTTTGCGTGTCAGAAGAAAGCTTCTGTAATTACAATAGTATCTCCCTTATAACTGAGAACAGGGACAATTTATTAGGCTTTAAACTGTTGAGGAGAGGCTTACCCAATAATCTCACTTAGGTCTCACAGTTTAATGAGAAGTGCCTGCTGAGGCTTAGTCAAACTTGAGCGTACCTCACCGGTACAGAGAGCGCTCCCTACGCAGCCTGGCATTAAAGCTCCATTACTGCACTCTGTTCCTCCATTCTGACTCCTGAAATAAAAAGGTTCAAATTGAGGAGAGATTTAACACTGCAGAGGCCGCAAGCCTAAGAGGATTTGACAGAGCCACCAAACTTAAAGATTACCAATGCAATATGTAGGAGCTATGCTAAGAGCAGAACGACCATGGAGACTGAAGCCAAAACTCCTGCCACAGGCAACCAACAGACACTCATGGGGACAGACACCTCTGGCACAGTCCTGGGCATGTTTCCTGGGCCTCTCTGGTCAGCAGGCATTGCAACTCTCTTCAATGGAAAAAACACGAACCATGCAACATATGAGACACCAGCTCATTCTCCTGCCAACCCCCCGCCTTCACAGAAAAGCAGCTTTCACACGAAGGTCTGCCTGACTCTATTACCTTTAGGCCCCAGATTCCTCACGTGTACGTGGGTGACATAGGCACTCCCTGCAAGGGTCATCCTCACCCATAGGGTGGCACATCCCTGGCAGAAGATGCGGAAGTGGGCCTCCAAGGGACAGGCCAGCACTTCAGGCAGCAAGCCCTCTCCATTCCTACTGAACATGCAGGGCTCTGAAATGCAGCAGGAGCAGCCTTCCTTTTTTCTGCTCCTCTGTTCAGGAAACAAATCAACTCTTACTTGACAAAGCATTTGGGCAAGTAAAGATAAGGACCTAGCTGAACTATTCAGAGCTCAAACTGCAGCTGCCTTGAAACTCTTATCAACCATAGCACCAAACACAGGGTTTTGTGCTCTGCCAGCTGCCTCCCAAAGACCTCTTCAAATGGAACTGGTTTACAAGTGGGATTTCCCTAGCCAGCCACAAAAACGTGGCAATTCTCCTTACAGACAGTGAGTTCTGCTGTGTGAGCTCCAGCAGAGCTGCCTGCACTGACTGGGGGCAAAGCACAAGCGTGAAGCGCTCACGAGTTTCTGCAGTGATCCCGAGACCCTGCTCAGGCCCTGTAAGGGCCACGCGGCACACGTGGGCACGCACACGTGGCAATTTAAGCAACAGTCGTGTTCATGTTAGGTACTGTTAAACAAGCTAATGCTCCTGGGTAACTCCGTTTTTAAAAACGGGGCTTAAATACCACTGAAACCTAAGATCCTAAAGAGAAGAACACATGTGCACGTGCTCCTAAGAAACCAAACAGCTTTTCAAAACAGCCTTTCCCTGACATGCTCCTAGAGCAAGCTTTTCTACTTAAACCACCATCCACTGAAAAGCAGGAAAAAGACTTGAACAAATCTGTCAGTAACTATTCCCAGTCTACACAGGTAAAATCATTTGCAGAAAGTACTCTAGTAACTCCCCAAGCCAATAAAGTGCCATAGCACGTAACATAAATTATAATGTATATGCACACGTGGTATTTCTATATGAACATATGCGTGTATCACAATGTATAGCTTCTTACAAATGCCTACAGGAGAGAGTTTGGTCCTATGATTACCCACCTCAGGGAACTAGCACAGAGAAGGGGGAAAGCTACTCTCGAAACCAAGTGTCAAGGAAGCTACTCTAACTCAAGTGAAGTCCATCGCAGTCAGGAGACCCGTCTTACTTGACAAAGATTAGACAGGGAATGAGGAGACCCAGCTTTCATTCCCTGCAGCATCGCTTCCTTCTGGGCAGCTCCACTAGACCTCCCCAAGCCTCTGCCTCTCCTTGGGCTGCTGTCCTTTGCAGGCAGGCAGGCAGCTTATTTACAGAAAGGGCTCACCTTCACTATGGGCGTGAGCATTTATCTGCCCTCAACTCCTCATCTTCCTCCAAAGAGCTTCGCAGTCAGACAAGCTGGCTTCTCTTCTCGGCTTCCTGCTGACAGGAATATGAGTTAATAAATATTAGGAGGGAATCTGCCCACAGCTTTACCACAGGGCATAAATGGTTAAAATTTTCCCAGAGCAGCAGGGAGTGCAAAATGCACAGCTGCACAAATGTAAGACACGGGACGGAGGGTGGAAGGTACCAGGAGGTCTCAAATATTTTCGGCGAGATACATACACAGGCTCACCCAGCCTCCTGACAAGCACTCAGATTTTAAAAGGCGCTTTAATCTGCCTCAGATCTATATAAACAAAGATCATAGAAACAATTGTATATAGCAGCCTGGGAAAGAGGAATACTGGTATCATCTTTCACTTTGTAGCTTTATGTTGGAGATGAGGGAGGAGAAGGGAAGAGGGAAGTAAAGTAACCACGCTCACCATCACGGCTTGACGTGAACGGGCCTGTTTCTTTTGTTACTTTCGGTCATCAGGATAATTAAAACCTGTATAATAGCCACAAATCCGCGTCAGGCAGCACATGTAACCGCGAGCCAACTTCTCTAAGTTGCACAAAAAGAGGTGCTACATATTGCAAAATAGCCTCTCTGCCCTGCTGGGCGCTTTCAAGGCGGATTCTGGCGCCACTACTTGAGCAGTGCTGTACCCTGCTGAGCGGCCAGGCTGACGGGCAACCTCAGCCCATGCTGGCCATGGAGCCCCAACGTGTGTGGAGGTCTGGTGCCATTTGGGGAGCAATGGTGGTACCCCAGTGCCTGAGGTACAGCCAGCCCTATGCCATTTGGGGAACCCCGTGGTTCGACCACGACTCAGATGCTGCACACGTTTTTGGAAGAGCTGTGGAGTTGATAGAAAAGTCAGTCTGAGTCGCTGCACTTCAGTTTCTAGTCCTTCTCCCCCAGCTGCAGAGTTTCTAAATTAATCTGGGTCTTTAGGCTTGTCGGCTTTTATTGTCATTTCTTCAAGGAAAGCCCAGCTTTCACGCTACACACTACAGGGCTGAAATCCCCAGACAAGTTTAGTAAGTGCTTTTTGCAGTTCGCCTTTGCCCTTATTTAGCCAAGTGTACTCCCTTAAGTGTCTCCTAAAAATCTAAGATAGGAAATGCGCTTAGAGTTTCTTCTTTATTTTTCCCTCCCTGCAATGTTCTAATCAAAAGGCAGTAGCCAGCTTCATCCAGCAGACGTGGGGCAGCCAGGAACAGCACCGCTTTGTACAGATTGCACTCACCACGTCACATCAGTGGGGTACAGCCTGAACCCATCCCTCCCTTCCTCCCTCCCCAAATCCTGACCTCTGCTACTCAGAGGTCTCTGACTTGGGGATGCCAGAGGGCAAGAAATCCCGTGTCTGTGCAACAAGACATTGTTAAAGGGAAGAATTCCTCGGGTTTTCTTTTTTCTTCCTCCCTAAACCCTTGACAAGGAGATCTCTGTATGTATGGCCCACAGCAAAAATAACCCTATGCCTACGGAAATCAAACAGGAATTTACTGACCAGCTCTCACAGGCTGCAGGCTGTCCTGCCACGATGTAACACCTTTTCTATTTTAGTTTTGCTTAAGTACAGGAGGGAAGAAAGAAAAAAAAAAATCATAAAAGCATGTTTAACTAATAACTGGAAACTTTCTGCTAAACTAATCAGAGTGCTATATTTGGGTAGGGGTGCACTACAGCTTCCCAGGACGTGGTAACCAACCAAACACAACCCACCATCGGCTCCTGGCAGGATCAGCTGCTCGGCTGCGACAACACGCATCTGTTAGCACTGGCGATTTACAACTGGAAAGTATTAGGGAGGGTTGATTAATTGCTACAATATGAAATTTCCATGCCTTCGTTTTACATTAGCAGCTTTGCGGTGAGCAAAAACCCCAGGGAAAACCAGGAAAGGGGAGGAGTGGGGGGAGGAGAAAGCAACCCCTCTCAGGCATGTCCAGGGCCAGGAGCATCCTCAGAGGATGCCCCATTTTCAGCAGGGTTTCTGCTCTCATCAGAAACAAACAAGGCCTCCAGGCTTTCAGGCTGCACAGAAGACGCCACAGGCAGGAGCTGACAGCACGATGTCCTCCAGAGCCCCCAGACAGCCCCGTGCCCCTCTCCACAGCTGGGAAGGCTGTCTGGGTCAGGGCCCCAGGGGCATGCAGCACTGCTGAGGAACCACAATGGCCACAAGATGGATGGAAGCAAGGCCATCCACCCTCTTTCACCACCTCTATCCTCTTCTTCCCCCTCAAAAAAGGAGGGGTGAGGGTTACACACTGACCTCCCGGCTGCAAACCTCTTACTTCACATGCCCCTTCCCTGCCCAGCCCTGGAACCATGCAAAGGAACCAGCTGCCCTAAAGAGCGAGGACCATTAAGGGTCACCACCTTCACCTTACCAGGGCGCAGGAGCAGGCCCAAGGATATGCACCCGAACGGGCATGTGGGTCAGTGACAGCCATGGGAAAAGCCCAAATCCTTCATTGGAGGACAAGCTCACCACCAGCCCAAGGTGCAGGGACGCACTTCATGGAGACGCGGGTGTTGCAGGCTTCCCGCTGAGCCGCCCAGGTCCAACTCATCAGCACGCAGGGGCAGCTTGCACCCACTGCCAAAGCAGGAAGTGGGAAACACCACCACGTCTTGCTTCCCAGGACGGAGCAAAGCAAGGCAACGGCTTTGTTGTCACCTCC
The DNA here is from genome assembly GCA_027925045.1 of Hypotaenidia okinawae. Lineage (NCBI taxonomy): Eukaryota > Metazoa > Chordata > Aves > Gruiformes > Rallidae > Hypotaenidia > Hypotaenidia okinawae. Next base: position 114,699,035 of record BSDF01000001.1, read on the forward strand.
CCTGCATCCCTTCCCCTCCCCTCCGCACGCCGGCAGCGGGCTTGTTTCCAACACGCTTCGCGATACAAACTCAGACGAACAAAAGAACAGAAACTCTCGCCCCCTCCCTCCGGAGGAGAGGGGGAAATTCGGAGTTCGGTCTGCCACTCCGCTGCTAGCTGCCGCTGCCAGCGCCACGCAGGCCGCCGAGCGCCGGGTAATTTCACACACCATATGTGCAGCGATCGGGAAGCAGCGAGAGGACAGGGCTGGAGGAGCAGCCGCTGCCTGCAAATCCACGGTGCTACGGGGAGGGAGAAGCAGCAGAACAACATCCACAACTGAGCTGTCACGTGCAGTCTTTCTAAGGTGACATAACGCCCCTGGACATGCTCCCAGTCCAGCGTGAAAGGCGCGTGGACGCGGGGCATACTTTGGCATCGCCCAGCTGCATATGCAGCGCCGCTAGCAGCGATAAACCCAAAATACAGCATCAACCCCCACTACCATGCGACCCACAGGCAGGGGGTTTTGGGGCCAGCATGTCACACAGTGACACACAAGGTCAGGTCAGCGGACCCAAGGGCAGTGCACACATGGCTGGCTGCATGCCATGCATCCGGCTGAGCCCAAGGTCTCTACCCTGTCCCCCCAAGCCTACGCCCATACCTCTGGGCTCTGCCACCAGCTGGAGACCTTCCAGCATGTTTTTGGGACTGCCGCTGGTGGGTACCCACACAGGGTACCCCACAGCCTCAGCTGGGGTCGGCAATGCACATGCTGGGTGCAAGAGATGAGCATCCTCTTGTCTGGAAGGAGAAACCCCCTCCTTGCAAAGAGCCTCGATCATGGGAATACAACACTGCCAAGACTCAGGCATCAAAACCCTGAGGTCTGCTGCACATCTGGGGTTTTCCAAAGTTTGGGGGGCTTTTTGGGAGGTGTTGTGGGTTGTTTTTTTTAAACAGCTGCTGGGTCCACGTGACAAATTTTAAGCAAGCAAGACTCAAATCCCAGTAATTAAAGATGCAGAGAAATGCAGGGGGGACGGACACGATGACACGACAGACACCCACAGGCTTAACCAGTAAAAACCTAAGCCGTAGTACAGCACAGAAGTTTCTGTCCCAGAAGTAGCAAAGCTTTATTTTTTTCCTTTCTTGAGAACATCTCAGTCACTGAAGAAAAGAAAGAAGAAGGAAAAAAAAAAGAAGTTTTAAAAACATGGTCTGACACATCATTTGTACTCACCTTGGCAAGATCTCTTCTTCTTCAACGGTCTAACAACTTCTTGATGAATATCGCAGCTCTGGAAAGAGAGTTTGACAGTGCTATCTGCAGAGAGATGCCTTGAAAGCAGAGGGTCAGAGTTTTTCTCTGTGCAGTCCCATTAGCAAATTTTGGCCTTCACGGTTCCTCCAGTTGGCTTCTCCTTAGCAGAGGGGTCTGGAGAGCAGTCACGTGGCAGCTTTGGGACGAGCGTGAGAAGCTTCTCGGGGGACACCTGGGCTCTGGCGATCGTGGGTGCGGGGCTGACACCGACCAAACTGCTGTGCCCCACGTTGAGCCTTGCTGTCGGGTACCAGCACGCTCCCCTGCACAAAGAGCAAACAGAGAGCTGACAAGTGCAGCCTTCAGCTACGGTGCAGCATTTTGCTTGTGTTTTATGTAACCATTTATGACTGTTATTCAATTATGAAGGAGAGCTTACCATGGAAACTGCAAGGAGGTGTTTTGTTTAAGATACAGAGCACACTTTTTTAAGTAAGAGCTCTCCATCTCTAATGCGCAAACATCTGAACTGCATTCAAGGTTTCACATGTAGATGCATTTCCCAGAAGATGGCCAGTGCTACTTGGAGCCTATGCACTACACAGCAGGCTCTAAAATGAAAAAATATTTACATTCTTCCTCCCTAAAGCTGTAATGCCAGGTGAAAGGAAGGGACAGATCTGTTCCTTCATGAGGCCATCATAGGGTTTGGTGGGAAATGCCATTTTCCACTGAGGTCCCATGGGGTTGTGGCAGCTTAGCAGGCTGCCAGCCTACATAAGCCCCCCAAACTGCTAAGCCTCAGGGACCAGTCCCAATCCTGTAAGGCCCACAGTCCATCCGTAAGTGACCTAGTAATCCAATTAGGCAGCAACACAGGCTGTCTGAAGAAATAAAACAAAAGGAAACAGGGAAAAGTAACATGAAAGAAATTATGCCTAAAGCAAAGCGTATCCTCATTACCGCCCTAGTCTGCAGCTGCAAGGAGGAGCTTAGCTGGGTGCCCAGTGCCTGGGAGAGGGAGGACAACAACCTATGGAAAGACTAGCTCACATCCCCACCTGGAAACCACACACCCTCTCCAGCACCAAACAGGAGAGCTGCTCACTGGGTGTGTGGAAGATGGGCAGCGAGGGGACCACCATCTCTAGCCAGCCTAGTCAGTAAGGCTTTGGCATGACTTCTCCAACCTGTTCTGCCTATTTAAAGGCCTCCTCCGGCTTTTGTAGCACCGCATTCAGCCATCACCCGGTATTCCGAGTGTGTTACCCAGAAACACGTGTAGGAGAGGGACACCAAGGTTATGCCTTCTGAACACACCTGGTTTGCAAGGCTGCTCCTGCGAGCGCTGCCTCGAGGTGCCCACCCCCATCTGCCTGACCCCAGTGAGTACCCCATGCTTTTCAGAGGATGCCCCACATCTAAGCACGGGCATGAACAAACCAAAGAACAGACCCCCAGGAAGAGAAGGGCAACACAATTTTGCAAGGCGCTGTGAAAAATGCTACAACTGCCAAAGGGGGATTTCTGGTTAAAACAAATGCTCAAACTGACGGTGGTTTCACACACCTAAGAAATGACCACAGCCAAAGTTTTTAAAACACATTTTAAGCAGCTTCCTAGATGAGCATTGGCTTTTGCTGGGTTGCAAGACAACTGCAACTCAAACACAAACAAGAGGTCTCAGCCACTGCCGGATTTGTTTGTGGGTGTGAAAGCTCAGAAGCATGAAAACTCTCACATCAGCAATAAAATGAAAGGGGAAAAAAAGCTTTAAATGCCATTGCTCTGTAAAATTAACATTTTTAATAGGAAAGTAAACATAAGGCCTGTTTTATACGATGCTAACTATCAGCATGTCAGGGTTTTTTATTGTTTCTCCATGATAATAAAAGCATGCTGAGCATCTCAGTTGGACTGCAGGAGTTAAAAATGCATAACATCCCCACTTCTTAGCAGTAATTTTGCAAACAAGAAGCGACAAGGATGCACTTCTACTGCTGAGTTCTTTATGGATAACTTCAACAGGACTTGAGGTCTGCAGAGAGATCCAGTTATTTTATCAGGATGGACCTGCAATCCAAGATCAAAGTTTGAAAGCAAGACAGGTTAAGGAACTGGGCATTCATCTCCAGCTTTGAAAACTGCTTCTCATGAATATTAGCATAAAGGCTCCACGTATTTTGTGACATGACGCTGCACGGTATCATCTATCAATGACAGCCTGTGGGTAGCTGTTTGCCATGCTACCAAAACATCGGCTGAGCATGGCCAGGCCCCGTTTTGAGACAGAGCCACTCTCATGGTGATCCAGCTCCTATGCCAGGGGCTCCTCTGGACCAGAGAAGCCATGCGATTAGCCAAATTGCCATCCCCAGCCAAGACCAGGCACAGAGCAGCTGAAGCCCACACCAGCCCAGCTACAGGCATGTTGCTCCACCTTAACCGTGCCCCAGCATGGGCTACAGCCTTCCGGGGCCCCTCTGTGCCCAAGCACAGGGGGTTGTCCAGCAGTAGCAGAGACAGCGCCAGCCTCCCGTGCAGCGGGGAGCACAGGCCGTGGCATGCAGGGTGACCCCAAAACATCACCGCACACATCCCCGGCTGCAGGCAGCAGCAGACAAGGAGGGACAAGGAGCTCGGGACCCGTGCAAGCAGATCTCAAATGCTGTGCTGTCACAGTTTTGCGTAGCTGGGTGCTGAGAGAGAATGGGGGCTAGAGAGATGGCTGCTGTGAGAAGCAGCTAGAAGCACTCTGCAGGCCCTGGAGAGTAAGCATCAGCTGATTCAAGGCCAGAGTTGCTGCTGACCAAGACCAAGCCAATGGGTGATGGTCACAGCGCCTCTGGGAATCACATTTATGAGAAAAAAACGCAGACGTCTGCATTTTGCCACCAGAGGAGGGAGTGAGATGTAAGAAACTGTGCAGACACCAAGGCTGGTGAGGTGGGGGCGGAGGCACTCCAGATGCCAGAGAGAAAGATGCCCCTGCAGCCCATGGAGAAACCCATGGTGGAGCTGGTGTCCCCCCACAGCCCAAGGAAAAGGCCAAGACCACACCTGCAGCCTGTAGAGAGGCCTCACGCTGGATCAGATGGAGAAATACAGGAGATGCTGTGACCCGCGTTGGAGCAAGCCTCTGCCAGCACTTTGCAGCCCATGGAGAGAGACAGAGACACAGAGATGAGTGAGAGAGAGATTTGTGCCAGAACAGGTTTGCTGGGGGAAAGTTTGTGACCCCGTGGAGGACTGGGACTGAGAGACATTGTGATTTATAACTGCCCGCCATAGCAGTGACCCACACTGGGGCAGCTGGTGAAGAGCTGAAGCCCTGTGGGAAAGGAGTCACATTGGACAAGTTTGTGAAGGACTGTCTGCCGTGGGTGGGACCCCACAATGCAGCAGGGGAAGGGTGTGAGGAATGATCTCCCGCTGTCCTTGACTCCTGAGCCTCTCAATATAAATTTTCTCCCATCTCCAACTGAAAAGGGGAGTGATAGGCCAACTTTGGTGAGCATCTGGCCTCCAGCCAGGCCTAAACCACCACATGTGGCTTTGCTGGAGCCCCTGGGCAGTGTTTGTACCGTTGGCTACACAGGTCTAGGGACAGCAACCAATTTTGCCGTGACCAAAATATTTTTCTACCCTCTCCAGGCACGATTAGTAACACAAACCTGAAACGTCAAAAACCAACTCTTAATTACCGAAGTTAGCACCTAATGACTCCAATTATATTTCCACTGATTTCTGAAAATTGGATTCTCCACTACACTTGCTGTGTTTAAATTAGTTTCTTACCTCATTCGCGGTAATTATACTTTGACAAACCAAATTAAAATACAGTTCAGGGTTTTAAGATCCTACTTAAAAATAGTGGGGATTTAAGAACCAAGGATTTCTTAAGCCTACCGCCATCCACATTTTTCATCACCCTTCCTTCATGGGGACAGGAATACTGAGGGTTAAAAGATGACAGGGGTGCAAAGGGCAGTATTTTGTTAAAATGCTGCAGAAACAGTGTTTTGGTAGTAGGAAAGAGTGGTTTAGTGCTGCAATAGAAAGTCACTCTCTTATCCTCCCCCTCCAAATCACAGAAATTAGTTTGTTCTACCCCAGAAACCAACAGAAGTTAGTCTTCTCATGCTCACCATCACCAGTACTGCAGAGGGCTTATGCAATGTGCATTTATTGGGGGGGGGAATACGATTCTCCCTTCCAACTAACTGCTCCCTATCTAAACCGCATGCTGTGACCCCAGTATCCAGACCTACCATCAAAACATGCCAATGGGATAAGCATGGAGTTCTGCAAGGTACAGCTGCACCCATCTGGGGATGGCTACCCTTTATAAGGGAATTATTCTCAAGTTTCTGTTCATAATTATTGTCAGAAATGGAAAAGAACAGGAGAATAGACAGTGTGTTTCAAGAAACCCAGCAACCAACCAAAAGAATGCACAAAACCCCTAGTATTTTAGGGAAAGTGTCTACATGCATTTACTTCATATGACACAGAGAGCAGTCTTTTCCCCAAAAAGGGATGCCCCTCCACACATTTTTCCCCTAAAAGAGGGAGAAAAACAAGAAGTTTGGCAACAGCCTCTTGGCAAACACCCACATGGGTTTCATGAATCAAAGCTTCAATTTCCAGTTCTGTTGGTGGTTTGTTGGACAAACTTAATCAATTAACTTCTTTCAGTGCTTTAAATCCACAGTTGTGAAATGAAGACGGTTGTTCTCTGCCTCAATTGCAGAAGAGGATGAGACAGCACAAGGTAAGAAGGTTTATTAAGATTAGCATGTCTTAGTATTTTATCAGATATAGCTTTGTCCTGGAAAGGATAAAAACTCCCCTCCTAAACTGCTAGCAGAGCCATTTTTGGATCCCTTTGCCAATCTCTAAATTGAAATATCTGAAGCACACACCTTTGCGTTGCATCAGCCTGGGAATAGCCACAGGAGGCGTGGAGTATCCAAAGTAACTATGGCAAAGCCAAGGTGCCCATGCCGGCACCTGCACAAATGAATTCTATTCCCTGCAGAAGCAGAGCTGTTTCGGGAGCTGGCTACCTGGCACTGCATCCCAAAGGCAGGCATTCTGCTACCTGGGAGTTTAGTACATTGAGCAACCAAGCCAGCCCCAAAGTTAGCTGATGGTAAATTTTAAAAAACAAGAAGTAGTTCCAGGTTTCTGAGGGATCACAACTGCCCCAAAGGAGCAATGACAAGCCCGAAGCAGCCCCGAATGATGTGGCATGCCCTCCTGTAGTTCCTTATGGCAAAGACAAAAGGCACTGCAAAGGCCCCATCAGCTCACTACAACTAGAGAGGAACACAAAGCAAACCATCTACACATATTCCATGTATACACAGCGTTATTTCAAGAGGGTACAGATTTACAGGGTTGCATTTTCACTTCAGCACAGGGGTATAATATGCCGCTGTCACAGCTCCTTCTTGCAATAATAACTTTTCATTATGTTTGTGTCTACTTTATTTTTATTCTCATCTTTCGCAGATACCCATTACTCAGCAGTGGCTGTTGGATTTTATGTTCACATATGGTTTTAAAAGGTGGCTGTTTAATGTTTCCTATATGTAAATAACTACACGCTGTTCCAGTCCCTGCTGTGCCAGTGAAGGGATGATTAGATTATACAACTCGAACACAGAAATGCGTCGAGTTGGTTTTCATCTACAAACCTCTTAGAGCTTACTCTGGGTCACATTTTCTATCTTCCCTTTTACCCACGAATCCCCACTGCTTTTAATGAGCACAGGCAAACCAGCCCAAAAAGCAGGACTCCAGGGGAGCAGCCAGAAGCCGTGCTGCAGCCCTCTCCTAGGCATCCCTCTGCCTGGAGGCCAGGCTCTCGCTGGCCCCAGTCTGAAACTGAATCACGCATGGCGATGCCAAGGGGGCCCAGGTGCTGAGGATGCTTGGGGACCCCCATGAGCCAAGCAGAGCAGGGCCCAGGGTGACACAGGGTAACACAGCAAGCCCTGTCACCACCCATGCCGGTGCTCCACATGAGCAGGAACCACCACGCAGGGAGATGGCTTCACCGCCAGCAAAAGGCAACCATGGGACAACACAGGACATCACCCGTGTTTTTAATTATTCTGCTCTTACAGCATCTGTGGCAAAACCTGAGCACTGCCACTAGATATGAACACACGTTTTTCAATGTAATTTATCATCCCTTTAATACGGCTGATGGTATTCATTTCAAATCAAAGCTCCCATGCCAAGCCCATTAAAACCATTTTTATTTTTTCAAAGGTGAACATCACAGAAGCAGTATCAACAGAACCACTAACATTTCCAGCTTGTTTGGTATCACAAACCAGCACACAGAATCATCTTTTGAACTTTCCAAGGTGGAGAAACTCTCCTAAAGTAGATAAAGAGGAGATACATAATTTGTTGTTCAGCCAGTCTCCCCTCCTTGCTGTAACCACTCCAGTCCCCCGCCATCCCCAGCCCTAATGCTCCCAGGCTTTTCAGTGCAAGGGAAGAAGGCAGAAAGCTCAACACCAGCTACCAAGTAAGCATCCTATTGCCACAGGTAAATGGGCAGCAGACCTTTCATCACAAGTACCCCCAGACAGCCCATGCTGCAACCCACAAAGCACTTGTCCAAAAAAACCCTGGGCCTGTACTGCAGAAGATGGAAAGCCTCAGTAAACTATGATGTACCATGGAAAGTAAGCAGGAGACAAGGCAAGCAGCAGTGGCAGCATGCAAATTCTTTCCAATGAAGGGGGAGTTTGCTGGGTTAAAAGGTCCATCTCATCCTAGAGGGGTGAGCACGCAACTGGCTGCGTGGGCCGGTCGCTGTCAACTCCATCCAACAGCACAATTCCCCAAGTGCATTGGTACCACCGCCAACAGGTGAAAAGCGCACCCCATGCAAGCACCTGCCTCAGGTAGGTGGGTGTAAGAATTAATTTCTGGTGGCAAATAAAGAAGTAAAGCCAGGAAAAGCTTCAGAAGGCAGAAATTAAGACACCAATCACGAAGCCAGGGAGGGAGGAAAAATAAATAAATCTTTGGCCCGTGGAAGCAGTCTGCAGATAGCCTGAAACCAGGCATTAATTCCATTTATTCCAACACAGTGCAAACTATCAAGCTCGGGCACAGTCTTTCTGTACTTTGGAGACACCGGAGTGACTGCGAGAGCTATGGGATTCAAAAGATGCTCCAAACCAACACTGCAGTACAAGGATGGGAGGAACCCCAAAGTTGCCCAAGTCTGCCCTGCTCCATCCCCACCCCACCCCCACATGCTTTCAGAATACTAATGAGGAATCCTTGCTCAAATCCAGTCCTAGTAACTGGTTTCTGCTGACCTAAAGTTACTCCACAGTTCTAACAACAGATGATGAATCTCGTTTCCTGCCCTAGCAGCCTCTGTTGTGTGGCACTGCTCTGCATATTAATGATCTTTAATGACACCCTAAAAGCATCTGCAAAGTCTCGAGTATGGATTTTACCACTTAGTCTGAAGCCATAAATAGCCAACGATGGTGAAGGATGTTTAATGATCAAAACCAAGAAAGGAAAGCGTTCATTAAGACATACTCTTGCTCTTGCAGAAAGGGACATTAGGATGATTTTTTCTCCCCAACCAGTGGTGGCAGGTGAGTAGTGATGAGTAATATTAGCCTGAAAGGGAGAAAGGGATCTTTTTTTTTTTTTTAATTGGCAGAGAATAAACCTATTCAGTGGAAGCAAAACAAAAAAACAAAACAAACCCAAACCCATCAAACAAACAAACAAAAAAATAATAACCAAACATAGATAGGGGAGGGAGGAAAGGTCAAGGGAGTGAAGGAAAAGAGCTGCCCACTTGCCCGTGACATTGTCAGCTTCAGACAGTGATGGAAGATTAGTTGTTAGGAATATAAATCACCTCCAGTCAGGGCTCCTGGAATTCAGCGCTTCCCATGACTGCTAAAGAGGCAATGTCAGCTGATCCTTATTTCTCAAGTTTGGGATGATGACTGGGGTGGGATAAGGCTGAAAAGAAGGGTTAATTAAACAAAGAAGCAAATAGGCAAGAGCCTTTAGAAATTGATAAGACAATGAAAGTAAATGACTTGGCAAAACACTGTTGATTTCACTGCCAGAGTTACAAAAACATTGAAGGGATGCAGTGCTCTTTTAATGATTGACATTCTCACCGTATGTTCCTGCAGAAATTATAAATACTGGGACGTTTATTGGGGTAAATGAAATCACAACCTAGTCACCACCTTTTCTACTCTGTGAACGGAGAAAAAGCTGCCAAGATCCCTTCATCCAGAAACCAAAGCACCACCAAGGACTTGAGAAAAGGATCATGTTGCCAAAAGGAGGCTCAGAAAAATATATTCTTCAAGCTCATGTGTCGTGTGTTGTTTCCTTGCTTGGAGGAACAGTGCATCAGCATTCAGGTAGGTGACCAAAACCTGAAACCCCCTTCCCTCCCCATTTCTGTTCTACACCTCCACTCTGCATTTTCCACTCTCCCATGCAGATCTATTTCTGTATGTTTGGGAAGCCACGTGGCCAGTAGAAGGCCTGGAGCCTTGAAGAAAAAAAAGCATGTAAAACATAGAACATGCCTACCTTACTCATCCAACTGTTACTTAACACTTTCTTGTAATACACCGGTAAAGAAAAGAGGCTTCAGTCCAATTTAACAACACCAAAGTCTTGAATCACCATGTTCACGAGGTCAGGACTATAAGTGGTATAAATTTACTTACCACCACCATAAATCCCAGCATCGTAAGGCTGAAATATCCCAGCCATCAGAGCAGCAATGTTGCAGACTGCCCTGCATTTTTAACCTCCATTGTAAGTAATTGTTAATCACTGACCCATTCTCCTGCAGCCCTCGGCAGAAGCAGGTTGCTAAGCGACCTGGTTTTGCTCCAGATACTTTTTTCAGCTAGTTTAGAAATGGCCAAAAAGTCAACAAAGTGTGTATCGAGATTATTGGGGGCTGATCCACGGTGGAGACGTGAGCGCAGGAAGCACGTGAGACTGACCCTGGCTTCTACTGACAGCATAACAACACTGAGCGCTGCTTCGCTATGTGTGGAAAGCCCTTTCAGAAGCCTTGCTGCAGGCCCGACACCGCTCGCACACCTCCTGACCTACAATATTTATTGCCTCCTGCTTCCAAACCAACTCCTGGTCACCAGAAGATAGAGGTGAGGAACAAGACCTCCCCCCGGCATGGCTTACGCTCGCCTTGATGGGGAGCAGCATGCATCTTGGAGGTGCAATGGCTGCAACTGGGCACAGCCAAGAGCAGACACCTCACTGTGCCCACCCACCAGGCCCACAGGGGTGGCAAGCCAAAACACTGGCAGCTCACAAGAGCCCAAGGGTCACAGGCGACACCCTCCAGGACCAGCGCTTGCAGGCACCCAAAGGACTGTGCTGAACAAGAACAGCCTTCAGAAACACACACAGTGTTTTATTACTGAGGAAAAAACCCCACACTGTTCTTAGAAAGCTAACGGGAATATAATTACTCTGCCAGACACAAGTGCAGGGACTTTCTGTAGTCCAATGAAGAGAAATCACCAGGTAGAATGAATCAAGTAGAGGGGAGAAATTGTCCAGCCTGCGTTCCTGCATCCATGCTGTCCCGCAGCCATCCCTCCCCAGCTCCCCCATCACCGGGTACACTGGTATACACACCCTGACAGTACCCAACCCGACAAGCAGCACACCAGGCAGTCAAATTATTTCTCCTGCTCCCTTTAAGAGGTTGGGGCTCTTGCGCTCACGAGGCTGCCGTGCTCCTCAGGATTTGCAAGGAGGGGAATTTTATTTTTCTGGCAAACTAGTTTGGGTGGGACATGGATGTCATTGGGACAGTTGAACACGGCCCTATCTCTCAGTCATCCAAGACTCAGATCTTCTCCTTTTTTTCCTCTCTTTTTTTTTTTCTTTTTTGAAAAACATCCTGAAAAAGAAGACCAAAGCTTACAGCATTACGTCATCTCAGAGAAACATGTCCTCACCTTGCTATTTTACTCACATATCACCATCTCAGCAACAGCCACTATGGTATGTCATCATTAGAGAAACTTGATTTTTGTCCTATAGAAATCAATTATACATATTTAAACAGAAGCAAAACTTAGCAACCACATTAACTGTCCAGGAGGAACTGGGCAAGCTTCAGAATTCAGGAGGAACATGACAGGAAAGCTCTGAAGTTCTGCTTTTCCTGCGTTTTGTTTTGTTCTGGTTTGGTTTGGTTTAAATATACCCTACTTGTGTAGGTTACAGCAGCAACCGGTCACAGAGCAGCTGAGCAGTTGGGTAAGAGAAGCTCTGGCTATATGCCAGAGCAGGTACTCAAGTAGCTGAACGTGTCTTCTTTTCAGAACAGGCTGTGTATCAGTTCAATACATTTATGCAAACATGTCTTTTATCCTGGGTTTTTTTCTAAATGTCAAGAAAACTTTAAGTACAGCCCAGCCCAACAAGTACTGGGGTAAACAGGCACAAAACCCGTAAAGGCTTCCATCTTGTGCCTCTCATACTGTCAGGAATCTTCACAGAAAGTTGTCTGGGCTACAACACCGATGTTTCAGGAAGAGAGACAGGTGAAAGAACATTGTAAGCTGTATTTTTTAAAGAGGGAGATAAAAATTTGGGCAACCAGATGATTGCCAGGGACAATATGTGCAAAAAAAAACCCCAGAGGTATGAGGATCAAGAGGTCAACAGAGTAGAAGAACGGGAGGCTGAGCAGAGCACCCACCCAACAGAGCCAGCAGGACGCACAATAGGGCAAGGGGACAGAAATGGGCTCCCCACCACCGAGCCTTCCCCCTTTCCTCTGGGTGGGCCGGGGCAATGGGGAGTCTGATGGGTAAGTCCTATGACTCGGCCCCCATCTTCATTGTAAGGTGATTTCCCCATAACCCTGCTCGGCGCCGAGCCCCAGCTGAGGCCTACAGGCAGGGATGTGTAAGTACGTCAGCCCATGTCACCACGCTCACCTACACGCCCCGCACACACTTGGCGTTTGTTCCACTTAGCCTCTGCTTTATAACCTCGCGAAAGAAATGCTATGAAATTATTAGCTTGGAAAAGAAATGATTAAGCATGAAGAAGTCATACAAAACCAGGGGGCCCCATGAGTAATTTGACCGCTCCCATTCAGGCTATTTTTTTTGATAGTTTGTTAAAGAAGGCTTAAAACCCCAACCCAGCTCGCCTTCGCTGCTGCTCTCAGGGTCCAAGGGGGCTGTTTACGGCAGTTGGCGATGCTAAAGTCAGTTATGCAGCATAAAGCTGTGTCACTGCCTTGTCAATCACTCCAAGCAACAGGATACCATCACCTCCAGCTGACCTCTGGAAATTAAGTATTGTTTCACAAAAAAACACTGAAGCTTGTTGATGGCAATCTGCCCTCCAGACAGACAGACCTTGCGCAACACCCAGCAGGATTGCTAACTGGAGATAAATACCTAGGGCGCATGGGAAGGTGACGAGCCAGAAACGCAAAACCAGTGTCTCTGGGAAGGCTGCTGGGATTAAACAATAACATTTCCATGGGTTCTGCAGAGGAAGAGCTAGAGACGACCCAGAGAAGGAAACTTTGCCAAGTAAAACTGCTAGGGGCTGGATTGCTCACTGTTCACTTTTGCAAGAAAAGCTTCTAGGGAAAGAAAACAAACCCCTTTCGGTCCTAGAAGTGCCTGGAGTACAAAACCTGGACCCAGCTCCACACCCCGCCTGTCCTGGAGAACAGAAAGGATGGGGTGGGGAAGAGCAGAAATCCAGGACAATCTGAGCACGCACGCAGGTAGCAAACAGGCACTGCTGCTCCAGAGCCAGGAGACAGAGAGCAGAAGTAATTTTAGGCTCACTGGCTTTCTGCAGAATGATAACAAAGGGCAAAAAAAAGGGAACAGTGAAGAGCTCCAAAATTCCTTCTTGGAGAAAGAGAGCGATTTGAGTAGCACCTGATAAACGTTGCAATTGTTAAATGATTGATGCCTGCGGGCATCAAGGAACCAACCTTGTGCCAAAAGCAGAGGTGACTGGTGGAATTGCTGGAAGTTTTGCATGCACGGAGACCTGAGGACCTCAAAAGTTTTGAAGAATTCCATGATCCCTAAAGGAAGAAGAAGAAGGGGGAGAAAAAGCAAGCACAAGGCTAGACAACCAGAGCTGGTCGGCACAGAGCTCTACTCCATGGGACAGGAAGCAAATCTAACCATGCATAAAATATCACAATATGCGTTTGGAAACCAATTCCTACTTCATCAGACCTTTTAAAACCAAACATCAAGGGGAGCCTCAACCTGCTCACACCGCAAGCAAGCGCCAGGTGACTGAGTGTGCCAGAGAGCTTGGGGCAGCAAAGGCAGGAGGCAGGAGCAGCCACCAGAGAGCGAGCAGAAAATGAGGAGGTGTGCACAAAGCCATTTCTGTATCATGGCAGAGACAGAGATACATGCTACTTCGGGTGTCTCACGCTGGTCAGAGATTGACAGAGATGACAGCTCCTTATATCGGCACCCCACACGACAGACCCTGACTTCTGCAGGACTGGGTGCTCCTGCGCCCACACAACCCAGGGTGTGCAAGGAGAAGTGAACTCTTGGTGAAAATCACCCCTACCAAGAGTAGTTTCAAGTGGCCTGGGAACCTGAACACCTCATCACATGGTCACGGGAATCTTCCTTGCCCTCTCCCTTGTGCCTGCCTCCCCAGGATGCCAGGGGATGGAAATACTCCTCCTTCTCCTCCCACCCCATGTCTCAGGGATGCACAGGGGGCAGAGCTGATGTAGCTGCTCCTGTTCTGAATCCGTTCTGGTAAAGCAGCCTCATGTTTCCAGACAACCATTAATCCATCAACCTCCAGCTCTAAAATTCATACAAATTATTTTATTCATAATTAATTAATGTCTCTACATGTGGAAATTAAATTACCATTTACAGTGTAAAAGGAGATAGCACAGAAAAACCTAGATAGCAGCAACAGCTCTCTCACCTGCATGAATCAGGACACGTGGGGGTGGGGGCTATCTGGGAGCAGCTTTAGGTCATAATAGAGATTTCAGCATCTTTGAAAAGATGCTGAGGCCCAGTGACTAGAGACCTTTATGTCTGAGGTGCCAAATTAATCCCAAATATCAGGCGCCCCTCAAATCTGCTCCAAATAATCCCCTGGTCTCTTGCATTAGGGGTATGTTTGCAGGACAGATAAAACCACCACCACCCCCTTTTTTTCTTATTTTCAATCGCTTGGCTCCTCTGCAGGAAAACAAGCTGCTTGAAGCACAAAAGAGCTGCTTCTCGTCATATGTATTTAGACTCACCTTTCCATTCAAATCAGGCTGCAGCGAAAGAGAGAACATACAGGGAAGCAGATGGCCCCGCACTGAACACAAGGCGTAAATCACTTGAGGGGCTGAGAGTGAGGGAGGGAGATGGGATGTGCAAGCTGCAGATCAACGCCACCATTGAATTCAGCCCTGTATTTACGGCAGAGCCCTGCTGTAAATACTGCTAATACATACTACAGCCATGAACATTTCTTCATTAGCTCAGAGGGGAAAGATTCTGGGAAGTTTTTTTTGCTTCCTCTTTCAATGGCAACGCAGCATCTGAAGCAGCGATGGCAATGATCATGATGATAGTTTCAAATGCAACTTCCTCCCATCCCGGCAGCCCGCTGATGTGGTTAGTATCGGAATTCACACCCACGAGAGCGAAAGGATCTTTTTCCCTTATATTCAGCTACTGATTTGCCCAACTGCAAAGGGAATTTTAGGCTGAGGCAGTTGTAGGGAGATGGTCTGTATGCAGTTACTCAAAGAGACCAGGAAACAGCCTCGTCCCGAGACATTAGCATACTCAGCCAGGCAACCAGATTGCAGAAAGGGTAATAGCCATGTTGAAATTAAGCAAAGAAGAAAAGGTTAATATACATGACCTTTGTGATTCTGCGCAGCCAAAAATAATGATGCACAAACTACAGGAAAGTTTTAGGGCTTGATTTACACACACACACACACACTGAGCACCCTCACATCTTGCTGAAGTCAGTGGGGGCTGAGCTGATGCCTGTGCTAAAAGTACACACAACTTTTTCTGACAGAGGGAACATGGGGCAGGGCGGGGGACACACTCCTCACAGTACCCCACAGGAGCCCTTCAGGATCAGTTCTTCACTTGGCAAGACAAAACCCACTGAGCCAAGTAACAGCACAGGCATGTTTGCTGCTGAAAAAGCAGGCTCTGAAAAGATGGAGAATGCGGATAGCAAGAACAAGAAGAACTGCTCCGTCTGGTCGCTCTTCCTCATGTGCCCGTCTCGGTGAACCCACTGTCTCTGCAAATCCAACCAACTGGTAAGTCCCCTTCTGCCACTGACGCATGAAGGATGCAAAACCTCAATTAAGGACCCATGTCTCACAGGCTGACGTAATTCATGCCTTTAGCTCTGTAGGAGCCCAGGTCAATTCCTGATGGGGAGCTGCTCCATAAACACAGTTCAGAGGCTATGTTTCAAAGTGCCTACAGACACACTTGTAGAGGTATATAATTGAGCACCAAAAGAAATGCAATTATTGTGGCATAGTCTGTTTTTAAAACCCACTGTTTGTTTCTTGTAACATATCCATTAGATACAATGAAAACCTTTTTACTCTTTTCCATTTTGGTTCAGGGTATTATTCTACAATGCATCTGATGGTTTAAATCTGTAGAGACCATGGCACATGCTTGGTTCTCCATGTTTATGCATGGTCTGTATTTTCACACCACGAGCATAAGACTTAAGCAGATGCCCAGATCTCAGCAGGACTACAGTTGGCATTTTAGTGCCATACCCAAAGGAGCTTATCTCTGTATCTCCAGTACAATGTGGCCCTAGTGAGCTTGGTGACCACAGTAAAGCTGAACGAAGCTCCCTGTTTCCAGCTGGAATGAATGTAATTTTATACAAGAGGCAGCTCAAATTGATGCCAGCATCAAGACGCTGTAAAAGAAGACAAGTGTGAAAAGTGAACAACTGAGGCATACCTCAGAAGGCGTACCACACATAAACATCCCTGTGACACTGAGGAAAGCAAAAAGCCCCTCCAACAAAGACAACTCTTATTATTCATAGACATCTGACTTCTTGAAGAGTTGCATCCCCAGGCCAGGCACCCAGACTGCACAACAAGCCCCAAGTCTGTCCCCCAAAAGCTGCCATAGGCATGTGCTGTCCCTGCACACCAGCCATGCAGACAGATCGCTGCAGCAGTGGAGCAGGGCGTGGCCCTCTGGCAGTCCTCTTGGCCTCTTCCTCAGCCAGGTACCCCAAACCAGTGTACCTGCATCTGGGACCACTCGCGGTATCCCCCCTCTCAGGAGGCGGTAGGGAGGAGAAGACAGGTTTCCACACTGCCTTGCCAACATAGCTCTTCCTGCAAGACACTGTTGTGGGAAGCCCGCTTTAAAACAGACCCCACTCCTGCCAAACACGTTCTCACCTTCTGTGCCCGGTGTGCAAACTCCACCACCTAATGGGACTACTTACAGACACAGCCACGCACCGATGGGCTGTGTGGTCCTCAGGCCTGCCATGCCACAGCGCAGGCCTTTGAGATGTGCAAGCAGGGAGGCGCAGAACACCCAGGTTGTGTTTGCACGTTTGTTATTTCATTTAACAACGGATAATCCCAACCACGTGGGCTCCCGTTTGCTGGGAGACTCACTGAGCTCCCTGCCCAGTTTGAAGGCAGCAATCATGATGCCATCCTCATTTCTGCCCCCAGATTTGGATAAGGTCCTCCCGAAGGAAGGGGGCTGCAGCAGAACCTCCTCCCTTCCGAATCAGGAAGCCAAAACCCAAGACAACCCCACCAGTTCCAAGGAGCTCATGCACGAGCTGCTTGCAGTGTAGAGAGGAAAAAAGCCACTTCCTTGCCAGTACCACTTTAGTTAGAAACAAGACCCGAAGCAGCAAAAGGGCCTTCTGCAAACCACTCTCACCAAACCAAGAGCACGTAACACATCGTAAATACCATTCTTCAGCTGGGGATCAAGCAGTTTTCTTCCTAATGAACTTCTGCAAACCAGAGCAGACAATGACCACAAAACAATTACAAAGAATGATACTGGAAATTGCCAACTAGATACAGTATATAAAAAAAAAAAATCTTCAAAGAAGAAAATAAAGCTTCAACAGACACTCTCTTATCTTTTACCCAGCTATGGACAGTATTTATTTAAGGGAAAACATTTTGCTGGAAAACATGTTTGTTTTAATTATATCATTCTGAATTCCCACACAAACAAATCCACGCTATGGGTAATGTCATACTTAGGCTTTTAAAATGTTAAAAGGCAAGGCAAGGAGAAGAATATGCTACAGTAATTAAGTTTCTTTGCAATCTAAAAGGTATTTACCATTTGGGTTTGCCCACAGGAAATAACTGCTGTTGCAAAGTGATAAAAAACAGTTCCAGGAGTAAAATCTGCCTCTGCCCTCTCCTTACTACTCCCTGGAGAAAAAAAAAAAACCTGTGTGTGCAAGCAAATGGAAAGAAGTGGGTAACCCCATAAAGGCCAAGATGCTGCCCCTTCTCCCCTTCCCGGGCTGAGTACCACCCCTCCCTCTCCCGAAGCACCTTCATGCCAGCACACCCAGGGGGTGACCCAGGGCAGCAGCAATGCTGTGGCTGGCTCAGCCCATACCACCTGTCATGGAGTTACCCAGGACTGCCTTGGATGGCTTACAGACCCCCAGTGTGGGTCCACTGCCCTTTCCCATAGGGACCAGCAGCAAAGCCAACGCACTGGGGAAAAAAATCATTAGAGCTTGCTGTTACCTCCAGTGCAGGAAACTGTCTTCAAGTATAAAAACTTTTTATTTCAGCTCCATTTCTATACAGCTGAAGCATCCCCAACTGCCCGAGGTTATCAGCACAAACATCAAACGTACAGAGATAGATTAAACGCATCAGCAGCTGGCCCACTCACATCTCTAACAGCGATGCCAGTGCTGGCAAGAGGAAGTTGCTAACCCAACTACGAGCACCAGGATCCGAGGGAATTGGATGCAAAGGAGAAGAGAAATGAGATAGATATACAGATAGTTAAGAAGAAAGCTCACCAGGCAATTAAAAAGAAAAGAAGAATGTAAGACTTCTTCACATCAGAAGAAAAATCATCATCCAGGCTATTCCAGTCCATTAATTTTTTAGCTGTGCTACCCATTCAAGTCAAATATCAGATAGAGAATTTATACTTTTAGTCTTTTGAAGTAAACCTTCTTTTTCCATAAAAAGGAGAACGAACCTGATAGCAATTCCTTTGCGGTGGAAGAAAAGGGATTCCCTCTCACACACAGTAAATTCAGTGGCAAAACTCTATAAATACTGTAAGCCCATTTCAGCAATACATCTGATTTGAAAGGGTCTCAAGAAGCCAAGGCTTAAAACAAGCCATTAGAGTAAAACATTTCTGCAGTGAAGTGCTCAGAGGTAGTGTTTGGGGGTTTTTTTTACATATTTTATTTCTTTTTCTTTGCAGTTTGTGACACTTACATCAAGAGCTTTTTAAACCCTGAAGCAGAAAATACTGATAGAGGCTCTGTTTAAGTAGCAGGAGTAAATTTTTGGACTCTTCCATCAGGCGCCAGTCACAGCCACAGAGCCATGCTGCCTCCCCAGGGAAGAAACCAAAAGCTTCTTCAGTGAGATGCTCACACGAGCCCTCCTTGCTTTAAGACTCAGAGGTTAGTACTGATCTTGCTCACACTGCAAGAGTTTAACAGTTGGAAGGACAACCTTCCCACTACCCCAACAAAGATTTGACATGAAGAACAGCCCAGGCTACCCCAGCATCTAAATCATTTCGACAGGGAATTCCCACAGCTGAGCAAGGGAGAGCAGCAGCAATTCCATAAAGCCATGAGAGACATGCAGAGCAACAACAACCCAAAGATACTTCCTGCTATTTTTGCACAAGTTACTTTTATAAAGAAAAACGGGAAAAAAACCCCAACCTACTGCTTAAAATATTCTTTGCAGGTTACATAAGGGATGTGGGTTTGTTTTGGTGGGGTTTTTTTTTAAATAAGCTATTAATTCTTTGCTAGAAGGAAACATCCTGAATGAAGGTCCTAGGAAGAAAAAAAAATGTACACAATTGCGTACCATTTACTTAAGACCGCTGTGATCAATGCACACAAGCAGTCTTCACAGGCAGGGTTTCCCCTGAACTTCCGAGTGTTCAACTCCTCTCCTCTTCACACTGAATAAAATAAATAAATAAAATTGAATACAGTATGCATGAGTAATTCCTGACTTAAAATATTTACGAAAGACTATTATCACTACCCCAGACGTGGGTCATCCGCAGTGCAGAGACATTCTGATCCACAGCACAAGCAGCAAGGACTAGAGAGAATCAGCACCAGATTTGTTTGGGGTGTTTTTGCTACCTGGATCACTCATAGACAGTGGTAGGTCTCAAAGCTACCAGGCATCAAAGAAGGTTCAAACAGTCACAAAGGGTTGGTTTGACAGCAGGTTTCAGGGAGAAGTCTGCTCCCAAATGTTGCCCAGCATAAGCATCCACACAAGTTGGATCAGCACAATTAAAATGAGCTGGAACAATCCTATTACAGCTAGGCTAGCTAGTTTCTCACACAGACAAGCTTAAATTCATACTTAATTGGCTATTTTAAGAAAGCTCAGTAGTCTTTTCCCAAGACCAGCTTTCCAAAACCAAAGGGACCACCAGCTGCATTTTCAAAAGACAGCACAGGGAAAAAAAAAAAAAACCCAACAGAAAACCCCAAAAAGCTACAAGTCATTTCCTTTGGTAGAAGGAGCCCCACCAAGACCACAGGATGGATGGACTCCTCTCTGCCCCAAACTGCCCCCGCAACAGCCACAGGTCCATGCAAACCCGCATCAGCGGCAGGCAAGGCAAGAGGCTGCCCTCGGCCTCCGTGCCCTTGCTGGGGCTGGCTGCAACACCCGGAGCAGCAGCTGCATTCCAGGTCCCACTACAGATTCCACTCACCCCTGCAGATAGCAGAAGCACGCAGTACAAGGAGCTGACTCCCTTATTCTTGTCATACAGTACAAGAGTGACCTCGCAGCCCCTGGCAGGGCCTGTACCTAGTACCACAAGCAGTGAAACTGAACCATGGGGCAGCAGCATCTTGCAATCCTCACAACCTCACGGTCCAGCTTTGATTTACTTTATTTATTCGTGTTTTCTTTACGAGATGGGGGCTACTTTACATGAAAAGCGCGCTGGGTCTTCAGGTCACTAGCCCAACTACTTTAACAAATAAATCCTGAGAGCGTGCCAGGATATATTCACCTGGAAAAAAAAAACAAAACAAACAAACCAAAAAACAGCTAAAGAGACTACTTGACCAAAAGTAGCAGCAGGTTTACTTTAGGCATCTGGAGTGGAAGCAGGTATTACAGCCAGAGTACAAAGAGAGGCGTAAGTGGCAGCAGGACTCTGGTAATGAGACAGGGAGATTAAAAGAGACCCAAAACATCAGAACAAACCTTTGAGGAGTAGGAAGGGACAAAGCCACAGCCTGACAATCACTCTGACATCGCTGCAGCTTTAGCTATACAGATGGATGGATAGGCATCACTGCTTGAAACCTCTTGAGGACTTCTACAAATGTTACTTTATTCTGTAAAAAGAAGTTACACAGAACAACCCTAGTTTGCTTTTGCATGTTTTCTCTGCAGCAAAGACTACAGGCACTTCAGTCTCCTCTGGCAATGCCGCACACCTTCAGCCCCCCCTGAAATTTGGAACCTTTTTAAATTAAATGAGAACAGGAAATTCAACATTTTAATCTCGGCTAGGGGAAACAGTATTTCAAATACAGAAAACATTCCCTTGGTTTAACAAAAAAATTGATTCAATCTCTTCAAAAGCTTAGAAAGGTTGAAATTATCTTCTTCCATCAAGAACTACAGAAGCAATTTTAAAGGAAAGCATCCACTGAGGAGAGACACTACTGTATCTAACTTGAAAGACAAGATTTAAGGCTAGATTAGGTTTTGTTGGCAAGCCGGAGGAGCTCCATCGATATCAACTGTCCCACCCACTTACACGAAGCCAAGACTTGTTTTATGGCACTGCACAACATGACCTCAGTTCTGAGCTTGTGTTAGCTAGGAACAGCGTGTCCCACTGAAGCATTAAAATCTATGGACTCCGCCAAATCTTCCATCTCAATATGCCACCAAGTCAAAACAGCAGCAATTATCAGCCCCATCTTGAAATACGCAATAACGCGTGCAAGAAATATGCTCCCGCTTGATCTGGGACACAGATCACAGCCCAGCATTTCTTAATTCCTTTAGAAACAGTCACCTTCAACGTCTCAAAGAAGAGGCCATCCCAGCAGCATCTAGCTGTCAGCCCTTACAGAGAGAGCAGAAAAAAGTATCTGTTTTCTTCAATGGGAGGTAAGGGAAGGTGCACCAAGAATCCCTGGAAGGAAAGCAATTAGCTGAAGGGGTACAGGACAGAGAGAGTGCCGCCTGTGAAGACAGTACTAGAAATGGCGTAGTAGTGAATTACAGCAATAACATTGCCTCCCCCTTCCCCACCCCCTAATAAAACCCATCCTGGATGTGTCGGTGCTTTCTTCTTACAGCGTCAAACAGTGCAAATGGGAAGCGGAAGGTCAGGGCCACTCCACAGCTTTGCCACAACATAGCGTGCACGGAGCTGCACCCATGCCCCAGGAATCCCCCACCCTTAACCCACAGGATGGGAGGGTGAGAAGCACGTGACATTTCTCAATAAATGTTATCTTCAGATTTCACGCTGGTTAGAATTCATCAGGCAAGCACTGAGTGGTCAGATACAGCTATGGATCAGAGATTCATTTACTTGCCACAGTCAACTACAGGGAAGAAGAAAACAACAACCCCCACACACACAATTGCCTCTCCTTTCCTATGTTTCCAGCATCTTCCTATTTTATGTGGCTTGTGACACCACCAACCAAAGGGAGAGCCCAAAGCATCCAAAAGAAGAAAAGCTGGTCTTTCACAGGGATACGAGAAAGAGGTATAGTACCTGCCCCTCAAGTACAAACAGGTCCAGACACCTCTTAGAAAGATAAAGAGCATTTCACAAAAAATTCCTCCCACCATCTCAAGGAAGCTTTAAAGTACTTGAGGGAAGGAAGGAAGAGAAGATTGTGTATTTGCATCAGACGCTTTGATGGTAAAAACACTTCTGTGTACCCACGTTTATTAAAGAGGTAATTATGACTACCACACATGAGTGAAAACAGACAGCAGGCCTCACCAAACACGGCATGCAACATGGGCCGCAGCACAGGCCTCAGGACTCCAGAGCTCATGGGTGAGGGAAGGTCTTCTACAGCTTTACACAGACACTAGCAGGTCCACAGCCATGAAGATTAATGCATAGACATACAATAAATAAATAAGTAAATAAATAAATACGTTTTTTTTCTTATTTTCTGTAAAACTTAAGAGTACATCATTACCTTGGGACAGCTTGCTCTTTCTGTCCACTACGAGGAGTATCCAGAGTAGCCAGCCCAAGCTGGGTTGGAGACACCTTAACTTCTTGTCTCCCTAAGAGCTTATGCATTTTCCTAATCACTTCACAAAGGTTGTCTTCACACCTGAAGACTCAACTAACAATACATGTAAAATTAACACCTATGAAATTCTGATTAAATCATTCCTTTTCACAAAGGCCAGAGCAAGCCTAGAAACAAAGCAAACTGAGCACAGATTTTCTCCCCCTGCGACCTGCTGCTGCTGGCTGATCTCCGTCACGCAGTTCAGCCTTACCTGTCTTCCCCTCCTGTTGTCTGTCATTTGCCATAACCATACCATTTAGGTATCAGTCTTCTCTCACTAATTTCTACAGACTGTATCCTGTGCTCTCTTACAGCAGATTCAGCCCCAAGCAATTTTTGGCACAGTTCTCTAAAGGAGGTGATTTCATCACTTAGGTACAACTGAGAGCAGAGATGAAGAAAATAATTTAGCAACATGAAGAGAGATGCTTAGCCTAGCAGATCAGCTAACGAGCACACCGGTGCTGGAAAAGCCACATGCAGATTTCCGGCTGGGCAACACTCTTGGGTAACTTTCAAAATGCTTATTGCCTTCTTGGAAACCCTTCAGAAGTACAAAAAATAAAGCAATTCCCAGCTTCAGCTTGAGAGAAGGTATACATCGTTTTAAGGACAGCCTCCAGCCCTAAAGAGAGACTTCTGTCCATCACAGACATTATGTTGAATTGTCATACTTTTTGCCATTTTTTCCCCCTTGTTCCAACACATGGCAGGCTCTCAACAGCTTCAGGAGATAGATATAGCAACCTTGCAGCCAAAAAACATGTCTGTGTACAAATGGCATCATGTAATGCAGAAGTCTTCAGAAGGTCCCCACCCAGTAACACCACTGCAAGACTCCCCATGTTTGCAGCTGGATGCTGAAATATCTCTTCAACTGAGTCTTTCCCGTTTAAGAGAGGAACTGAAACACAGCAGGAGGCTTCCCAGCCCCAACATCTAAAGATTACCAGTGGCCCAGAGGAAAAGCTGGATGAACTGGTCCCCTTCTGTGTGTGCATGCAGGGCGTGCTGGAGCAGAGGAGGCACAAGGCGAGAAACCTGCACATTCCTTCTGTCAACAAGGATTTGGGCAAATCCAAGAGAGCAACGTTTACTACTAGTGGTCATGAGCGAAAGCCCCTGAAGATGTGTCAGACTCTGCTGACATAAACAAGCCTGCTCTTAGCCTACGGGCTGCATAGCTCAGAGACCACGCATCCCTCTGATCTCGCATCCCTCGCCCAGCTCTGCCTGCACCAGCAGACCCAGTTTGCTGTCAGTCCTTTTTATCTGCCTGGTAGGAAGAGTCAGGACACCTCATCCTAGAGCACGTCCATACACTTCTTCAAGGGGCCTCCATCCCCCTCACATAGGCCTGTCGACCCCCCTGGACCAGTGCTGTTACCCCACCTCGCCTTACAGGGGTACGCCTGCTTCACATTGCTCCCCAGCCTCAAACTGAAGCCTCGGGAGCTCCCCCGGGGCTGCTGCTTTCGCTGGCTGTCACAGACCACGGCCCTTGGGCTGTGCAAGCAGCTGAGCAGGATCCTCAGCCTTAGACGCTCACATTAATGCTGCTGCTCACTCCCTCTTGGCACTTGCCAAGAGGCACCATGCATGAGCTCTTCCCTCTCCCGTCCATCAAAAGAAGGAATAAATTACCTCCTGGCGTACTGAGACTCAGTTGTT
This sequence comes from Hypotaenidia okinawae, assembly GCA_027925045.1. NCBI lineage: Eukaryota > Metazoa > Chordata > Aves > Gruiformes > Rallidae > Hypotaenidia > Hypotaenidia okinawae. Next base: position 114,723,596 of record BSDF01000001.1, read on the forward strand.
CTCCTACTCTAGAGGCCTCCAGCATCTGGAGCAGGCAAATCTCCCGAGGCATTATTTCATGTGCTGCCATTCCCAATTCTGCTACACGGCGACTCCCATTAGAGTGCCCCCACCTCCTCCTCAGACCTGGGTTAGGATTTCAGCTGGCATGGGTCCTGAGGGCTGTCTCTGCGGGCAGCAAATTGGTGCTTTCACTGCTGCCGCCCACCATTACAGCATGGCCAACAGGGCACAGCTCAAATCACTCTAGAAACAATGTCTTTCTGGCACAGAGCTCCCTCGATCCTTCTTTCCCCCCATCCTCAGCTCTGCATCCAGGCGAGACCCAGGCCCAAGGATGTCTTCCCACCCTTCCAGCAGAAGGAGCAACCTGAGATGTAATTTCTCCTCCTCTTCTCCCATATTTCAAGACGATTTGGGTACTCTGCAGAAAAAGTGCAGATCTATTTCTACTGCTGCACTGATCAAAAGGCTTGTTTGTAAGGTTCAGTCCCCTTTGCTGCTGCCTCTCCTGCTCCCACTGCAGGACAAAAGGAGGCAACAGGCAAAGTGCTGACAAAGAAGAAAAAGTCATTAAACTTGTAAGACTTCTCCATTTGAATGGAACACTCTTAGGCAAAGATAAATATTACCCTGGCAAGCTCCACAGAAACAGAAGGCTAGATAAAAAAAAAAAACAAATTACAGAGGTCAGGAGCAGAAACAGCCACCAAAGCTCAGCAATTATAGAACCATGTGTGCAAGTTCACCTAGCTCACTCTTCAGGTGTCCAGCGAGAGGAAGAGCACTTGCAGAGGACTTGCTTTTCTTTCCAGCTTGATCAAATACACCTGTCTTACACAGACCTGTGCAGAGCCAGGGAAGACAGGAGAAGTCCTCCAGCATTTTGGGACGCCACCAACAGCAGCCAGAGTCACATCCATCTGCCCAAGGAGGCTTCATGGGATTTGACTGACAGTTTAGCTCTCTCTAAAAAATTTTCGTAAAACCAGAGAGCACTAGACCTCAGATGGGGAATAGGTAAGGACGTACATGGAGCAGGGGCTATGGAAGGAGACCTCTCCACACCACAAAAATATACAGCTTATTTATCATACCCTGGGGGGTCCCTTCTGAAGGCTGTTTTTATTTCTTTTCCAGGAAGAGAAAGGAAGAGGGAGTGTCTTTTGGCACTATTAAAAAAAAATACACCAAAAAAACCCCACACAAACCAACCAGACATTAAAAAAAAAAAACAAAAAACACCCACCAACATGGAGACCTACTCTCTGTTGGCCAAGCCTTCAAGCATTTTCTGCCAGCCCCCTCCAATTTGTGAGATTCTCCACATGCCTCCTCACTGTCCCCTAGCCTCTTTCAGCCCCTGGATAAGGCCCTAAGTGGAGGACATCAGGGCAGAACCCACTCTGCAATGGGGAGAAAAGGCAAAGGAAAGGGATGACTTGCGGGATCCATCGATCAGTTCAGCATTTGGCTTCACAGCTGCATCCAAACACCAAACAGGTACCTGCTTCTTCTTGCTTTAATGCAAGAGCACCCACACTCACTGCTTTTTCTTTTCTTCTTTTTTTTTTTTTTTTAATACCTGCCTTTTTCCTAAAAGCTTGGTGCACCCTGTTTTTTGAGACTTGTCCCACACCTCCCTGTCAGAGTGTCTGTTTGTAGGGAGGGGCCAGGCAAACAACTTGGAGCCCAGCTCTTTTTCTGAGCGCTGCCGTCAGAGAACGAACTGAGCGAGCAACATCTACAGCCATCAGACCTTAACCCCGTGCCACAGAGCCAGTAGCGCGTTAACCACAGATGGCCCAAGCAAGCTGAAGTGAGTAATGCAAGTACTGAACCACTAAGTACCTCCACGGTCACATGCTTCAGTGACTGTCTTCAGAAGACCGTGAATACAACTGTGCCCAAGCTTTTAACATCAAAATTAATTCATCCTTGGCCTGAGGCACCAAAAAAAAACCCCAAACCAAATGCACCCACACCATGGATTTGGTCTTCAACTAAACTGATGAGTGCTGGTCAATACCATTTAGGCCTTTCCTTGACCCATCACAAGCCTCACACATAACACACACCCATATATGATGACAACACTCCCAGATTTCAAGCTCACATTATCCAGAGAGATGCACGCACTGAGCCCAAAGAGCAGTGCATACCATCAGAAAGCAAGCAAGAGAGGGCAATCAGCATGGGGGTACCTCTGAATTGGAGGATGAGGTCTCTAATGCCCTGTAATATGCTCGCAAGGATATGAAATCCTTTATGCCAGAGCACCTGCAATGCCACCACAGCTGCCACACAGATGTTTAACCCAAGCAGCACTGCCCACACAACTAGTCAGTATGTTAAAGCCCAAGGTAGTAGCACAGTAAACCTTTGTTCATATATTTGCTATAATTTTATCCCGTTCTTAGGTTGTGGATACACGGGAGATGGATAGCAGCAGCCAGCTGGCACCCACCGATGGTCTACCTAGGCAAGTTCCATCGCCATCCTGCTGGGCCACCTTTGGGATTTGCAGCACCAAAGGTCTCACAGCCACTGCCACTCACAGGAAGAGTTAAATGTTGCCTGGCTCCCTCTGGAACAGAAGTTGGTAAGTACAAAGAGGCTGCTGCTGGGCTGCAAAATCCTCAAATTGTATGGTCCTGGAAGCTGGAAGAGTACTTCAGAGAAGTGTGAGCAGCACCTGTCCTAGCCCCATCCCAAGGACAGAAGGGCCTAGGAATATTTAGTGGCCTTCAACAGACATACTTCAGAGAAGAAAACAATCAAATATGATGTGAGAGTGTACCTCAGAAAAGAGAGGTACCTGCAGACAAGTGACCAAAGGAAAACTGCTTTATCATTCCCACAAGCTTCTTAAGCTCCCCTGTGATGCAAAAATAACATTTCCCTGGAATCATATTCCGCCAACAAACAATTTCTACATGCAGAACAGAAGTAAGAATTTCAAACCGTTTCAAAAGTTGAAAGCTAAACAGTTTTAACTTGGGAAACAAGGATGAGAACTTGAATTGCCAGCAAGTAATTCTCCAGAGTAAAACAACATGCGCACCCCTTCTCACACCCCCACGTGAGCAACCCGTCCGGAGAGGACACATGCATTGTGTCTATGCACATTAGGAGGGTTCTGGTGAAATAATTGCAATTAATCCATTACTTCATCTCCTAACCACTTCTGAGCAAACAGCATTCCGGGACATTTGCTAATGACACATTCATTTTCATACCATCCTATTCACCAAAATTTAACCAAGAAAATAAATTGGAAAATGCCCAGGTAACACCAGTTACCTCATTCAAAGCTACAAGCAAGAAAGATTCACAGCTGATGCTTCGTCCTCAGCTGCAAGTCACCATCACTAGTGCAGGCACCAAGAGCTGCCCCACACCAGGGGTCTCATCTGCGAGCCACCCTTGCCCACCGCAGCAGCTGCCCTCAGTTTCCAGCTGCTCAGGCGGGGTTTTAAGTGGCTTGTGGTCCATGAGCTGCATCCGTAATTGGATACACAGAGTCTCCCAGCAATTCCCCTCTTACCCAATATATTCCACCTAACATACATACCACAGATTTAAACATGCAGTGAATGAGTTTAACCACCCCACGGGATGCGCTAACTCGGTGTTACCAGGAATGTCTGAGAGCAGACAAGAGTAAGAATAGAAATTTAGGCAGTCTTTGCGACACTTCAGTTCCATGTCTCACTTGGTAGGCTTGGGAAAGACCTCAAACATTGACTTCTTTTTGTTGTTTATTACCATAGGAAGGAGAATATTCCAGCATGGGAGCCCTGGAGCTAAAATTAAAAACCTATAATTTGGGTTCAGCGGCAGTTGGTATAATTCAGATCCCAGCCACAATGAGAGGTCTCCAACATTATCAACTGTCAACAATTATTCCTGGCTCGGCACACAAAACAGCTTTGTTCTGAACTGGAAGCCACAACTGCAAGCGGCAGTAATTGCTACCAAAGGCAAAACACACACACAAAAAACCCTCCCCCAGCCTCTCCATGCAAAATTCTCTCTGAAGAAGAACATAGGAGTGGACACAGAAGTCTTACTATCTCCACTCAGATCTTTAAAATACAAAGAGCAGCATCCAAGCCTACACACCCTGCAAAGGAGGGGGTGAGGGAGGAAGAGGGATCCCAGAAAGACACTTGTTAACTATTCTGAGCTGAACGCACATTTAATGAAACATCCTGTTCATTAGATACTGAACTTTCATTAGCAGTTTAAGGGAAAGCTACACATGGAAGAGATGAAATGCAATCAATTTCTCCTGAAATTGCATACATTTCCACACTAATCCTCGCAAGTTCATCCCAACCGATATTAAAAACCAAATCAATTAATAGTGATTGCTCACCTTATTTTCACAGAGGGATCTTTGCACTTCAGCAAGCCTCAAAAAAAAAAAAAAAAAAAGAGAAAAAGAAAAAAAGAAAAAAGACTATTTGTACAAAAGCAATTTACTTGTCTGGTCTTTTATATTCATTTAGCTACACACTTAATTATTTTGGCAGGTAATTCCATCAGCTCAAGTCTCCTTCCTCACAACTCCCCTTCTGCAAACTGACAGCACAATGCAATCACGTTTTTATAGCCCCACAGCCTATAGCAACAGAATAAACAAAGTTCTCTGAGTCATGGGACGAAATCCCAAACCCACTGACTTCATTAGCAGACCTGCCATTAAGTTAATACAACTGGTGCGACTTTCCCAGGAGACAATGATGACCAAGGGAGGAAATGTATTTTACCAGCACCAAGCAAACACAGCAGGATTTACATTCCTGTTTTTTGAACGTAGATTTTTCTGCAACACACGTATGTTTTTCAAACACCCCGTGCAGGCAGCACAGAGTCAAGGGAAGCTGCACTTGCTGGTGTAGGACTGCAACAGGTCTCATCGCCTTCATGCACAGGGTCTTCAAAAAGGTTTTCTCTTTCTGCACTCCATATAACCTGCCTTCAACACCATACACCCCCCATTAACAGGACTTGAATTAGTGTGGTTTTTTTGTTTTACATGGGCCTGTTAATGTGTACAAGCAAATCAAGACAAATGGATGTAAAAAACAGTCATTTAATGCTGACAGTCTTTCTTCTCAATTAGTCCTACGGAGAAAATCCTGCCAAAATGGCTCTCCAAAACTCTACGTACCTGGGTCCTGCACAACCCCAATTAATCGGTGTGTCCCTAGAGCATTCTGCACCCCTCACTCCAGGGGTGTCAGTACCAGTCAAGCTCTGGGAAGGCCTCCCAAGGAGCTAAACCACAAACACAACATCTACCTAGCCTTCTTCCTGCCTCCAAAAGCACCACAGCTAGCCCGTGTCTCACCTGTCCCAGCTCCCACACAGATGGGGGAAGCACAACAAGGTAAGACAGCACCAGGCTGAAAACCTTTGGAAAGAGATAGCTCATGCCCCGGAGGCAGTAAAGGGTGGCAGAGGTCCTTTTGGGGCTCTGCAGCTTCAGCTGTATCTGAGCAGCCAAGAAGTGACTTAAGCATAACTAGCTACAAGGTGGGAATGCAAAAACCTCCAAATGTTTCTCACATCATGCAGTTTCTGTGCTTTCTGCATTGTTTTGCATTTTTCCACCCTCACTCGCTCTTAGCAAATGCTGCAGGGAAGCCAAGTCTCCTTAGGGAAGATGCTCCCAAGTTGGAACAAGTTAAGTAGTATCACTAGCTGTCATGCTGCTTTGTCACCACAACAGCTCTCCATCTCCTTGCACAGCAGATATGAAACCTTCTGGATCAAAACCCACTATCATATCTTTAAAAAAGTGCTGATAGAAGAACATGATAGGAAGTGGGGAAATTAACTTGTCAGTCCGCTCAGCTTTTTTTTTTTTTTGGGGGGTTGTTTTTTTTACTGTGGTTCTCCGGATCATCTGCAATGATGTCACACAGGCACTTACCCAACGTCTAGGGAAGGTCCACAATGAAGGAACAAGCTATAAATGGAGGCCTCCAGCAAGTCAGGAGGCAGGGTTAGTCTGTGCTTGGACTCAGTGATCTTAAAGATCTCTTCCAACCCAAGTGATTCTATGATTCTATTCATGCTGGTGTGTGGATAGAAGTGCAGATAGGGCACGGATTAAGGCTTTCATATACATTTCTAACAGCACAGGAGCTCTGCAGGAACCTGTGGGGTGGTTAGGAAGCAGTACTCTTAAAGTTCTAAGACATGCTTCCACTACACAAAAGGAGTGGAGGAGCTGATGCAACTGAGTAGCGCCCAGCTGGAGCACAGTCTGGGACATGGAGGAGGGAGGTGTCTTCTGCCCATGGCTTCACAGGTGACTAGTCACAGGGAAGGTGCCAGCAAAGAGCAGAGCAGTGGGACAGAGCGGTGGGGCACAGCAAAGCGAGCCTGGCCCCTTCGGTGAGGCCATCCACCCCAAAGGAATGGCTGGCAGCAGGACAGTAAGTATTCAAAGCTTAGGGGGTTTCCATGGCCCAGAGATCAAAGCAGTGCTGGAGTGGGAGGAGGTGTCGAACAGGAGAGAAAAGGGCCTGTTTTGAGATCAGGATGGAAAGAGCTGACGTCAGATGGGAAGCAGTCAGGAAGCTTGCCTGGGGTTAACAAGGAAACCCACATCTCTCCCCAAATGGTGCCAAGAGATAAAGGCGGGCATAGGATTTGCTTTAGAAGCAGCAAGGGAAACTAACTGTGATGGACTCACAGAGTAAGTAAGAGAGAATTCCAAACAACAAACCTGTGTGCTACTACGGTAATGGATGGGTCTGACAGATAAGCAGTAACTGGATCCAAGCAGGAATTGCCCTGGCTTGCTGAGATCCTGGTGCCTGACTGAGCACTGCTTATCAGAGAGGGTGGAAAGCCAGACAGAGGGCTAATGTGATGGCAAATCGGCCACGTTACTGTACAGACAAAAAAAAGTAATGGGACTCGGGACTCAAAACACAAAGCAAAACTTTCATAACATCACTGTTTCTTTCCACACTTTCCTCTGCCAAGAAGACAGACAAGATACAGGTGATCAAGGCAGCAGCGCTGGCATAGCCGGGAATCATGGGCAAAGTATTAAGCCACAGCTTTCTGGCATGAGGTTTTAGATCTCTAGATCTAAGATATTTTGAGTGAGACATGAGAGATGTTTTCCAGCTGTGGTTTAACTTTAGCCTAGCAATCGGCAGTCACTCTATAAAGGTAGTTCCTAAGAGTATTTTTTACAACAAAGGGAGAGGAAACTCCAGTCATCTGAGAGCGCTGTTGTCAGCCGGTCTGAGACGAAGCGGCAGAGCAGCGACTGATAACGGCGCTGCATGAGATGGTCTCATGTTAGGGAAAAAGACTTCTTTCTCTGGGTAGCTGGTTTGGGTTACGGTTCTGCAGAGGCAGCTTGGAGCATGTATGGCTTCACATGAGGAAAGCAGGAGAGATGTTCCTCTTTAAAAAGACATTTTGGAAAGAACATTAGCAGAAAGGACTTTTTCCAGGTAGGAAGCTCTGCTGCAGCCCCTCCACTGTTCCGGGCAAGAGACACATATTCCTGCCCCTACCAGCACCTTCCCATGCCATGCCAGGTAAGGGGCGCACTGCAGGTGACACTCAGTCAAATACAGAGTTGGAGGTTGCCTCAAGCATTCTGCGGTCGACTTTGTCTCCACGAAACACCCTCCAACAGAGCCATTAAGTTACCGCGCAACACACAGCAGAGCCACTTCGCATGGATGTCTGTGCCATCATTCTGCCAAGGGAAGGACAGCCCTGCCCTCCGGTAAGACATACAATTAGCAATGTAAATGAGTCGTCAATAAACCCTTGATTGTTCAATGAGACGTCACTAATGGGAAGGTAAATGTACACTGCCAGAATCCATGACACCATAGCGATAACTTTCCAGTTACGCTTGATGTTTCTGTGATGAAGCTATTTTCAGCTGCTTTGAATCTTCTTCAGAAAAGTCAGTCTTTGGATCAAATAAATAAATAAATAAAAAGTCGTGATTGTTCTGAGCTCAGATCCATGCATTTAATCAGTCCAGGTGTTTAAATTATTTATCCATGACGAGGAAAACCGCACTAATCTTAGGAACGGAGCATATGAAGGGGAAAAACAATTAGACATAAAGACATGCTGAATAACGCGAAGCGGTAGAGAATTCTCTCATGCTCAAGTTAACTGTGACTAAGGGTGTTCCAAGTGTTTATGTTACTGCAGCCTGGGCTCCAAAACTCAAAATACAGAGCTTTGCTCCTAGGAAAAGAAAGGTTTCCCAGCCATAAGGGAAAATGATTGTTCCCAACAAGCACAAAACCCCAGCTAAAAGTTGGTACTTTCCCTAATTTGAAAGAGCTGAACCACTTAATTATTTTCTTCTTTTTCCAGAAATAGTGTCTGGGGAAAAACAGAGTACTTTGTAAATTATTCTTCAATAGCTAAGTGTGACATCCAATGCTTTGGACCAAACCATGTTAGACACAGAAAATAACCTCTTGCCTTTCCTCTCCTACCTCACTTTTCAGAGCCAAGGGTCTACCCAAGATGCAAGGGAGACCTCCCGTGTGGAGGATACACAGAGTGGGAATGACACTCCAGCCCACTGCAGGCTTGTTAGGTGGCTCCCCCAGCACTGGTTACCACCAAAGCAACTTGACAGGCACTATGGCTGTACCTCCCCATGTGGATTGATGAAGGGTGGTGGTGACATGCCAGGACAACCTGGTCAAGAATACAAGATCCTCCCACCACCCCTACCCACCGCCTGCTCTTTCAAGGGAAGTCTGCTGTAATGTTAATGGATTAGTGATCCTGTTCCAACTCTCAAACACCTGGTCCCTCAGAAGACTTGGCTTTATCCACAGAAATTAATGGAGAAGGTCAAGAAGGAGACGTATTTATACTGCGCACCAGAGAAAAGTGAAACTAGGTGTCCTGCTGCCAAGCATTTACACAACGCTGAACCCCAGCACTGGTACCTGCACTTGGAAAGCCTTAGCCAATTAAGCTGACAGCACGGCACACACCAGTACTCTCTGAGCATGCAGCAAAACAACCAGGTGATTCTCGTTCCTGCAAAGAATCTGGCTCTTCTCCCAGCTTGTTACCAGCTCTCCCTGCCTCACCACCCTGCACGCGACATCACCTACCACGGAGGTGGGTTATGGGTCCTGAGCAACACCCTGCTCCTACACGAACAAGCTAAAATCTTCTCGTGGTCTGCACCCTATCGCAAAGCTTGGGCTGACTTCAGAGAAAAAAAAAATCCCTCCTTTTGCTCAAAGAGACCCAGGGAGAAGTCTGAGGTATTTCAGCTCACTTCAAGTCATTGCCAGCTGCTGTTTTAATCATTTTGTTTCTATAATCTGGGCAGCACACCAAAGATCACAAGGTTTGGGTTTAGGTTTCATTTAAAAACCATCTCACAGGAGAAGAATCATTCCTCCATTTTATTAAGCAAAACCCATAGGCTGCTGACAGTGCTATTATACGCGGCAACATCAATGAAACATATATATATATATAAAAAAAAAATATATATAAAAAAAGAAAAACATTGAGCTGGAAGGTTACTAACAAAAATAGAAAGACCCCCAAGACATTCTCTTTGTAATTCCTTTTTACACAAGCCAACACTTAGAGCCTCCTGGCTGAGATTCCCCAGGTAACCTACAAACCATTTTATAGCATCGCTGCTCAAACCAATGTGAGTATCCAGTCGGGCAGTTTATAAGGGGATGACGTGCCTGTTATTGACAACACTCTTTACAGAGCAAGGAAAAAACCTACAATGCAGATACATCAACTTTTTTTTTTTTTTTTGGTAGAAGTAACATTGGCTCAAATTGAGTTATAATGGGAAAGTGATGTGTTTTGATGCCAAATGCTCTTGGCATTGCTACTCAGAGGAAAAGTGTCGGTGAAACACTGCAAGAGGGACCCAGTTCCACAAGGAGAAGCAGCCAAATGAGAGGGTAAAGAGAAGGAAATAAAAAAATAAATACTACCATCAGAGCAGCCTCTGGCACCACAGCCTGCCCAGCTGCTCCCAGTACAGGGGATCCTGAGTCCCCTTCCTCCTTTAGATCAGGGCTCCAGCTATGGGAATCCTTCATTTAATGTTTGCTTTCAGCCAACATCAGCCTTTTTCCTCAGTTTTGCCAGATTGCACTTTTGTCATTAGTTCTGGTTAGAGATATGGATGAGGTGGCGCTTCCATTTCTGGTGGTTTTTTTTAAGTGCCTTATGCAGTAACTCTAAAGATAATTACTTTGGGGTCTGGAATTTCCCATTCTTCTCACCACAGAGGTACGTATCTGAAGATCTGCTTGGTCATTTAAGGCTTTTAAACATCTTCTCCGATAAGCACAGCTGCATTTTCAAAAGTAGCTAAAATTACAGAATTTAAGAAAGGAAAATTTGATGTGGTATTTTGTGCTTGAGTTTAAAGAGTCTTGCAAGATACAAAGCTCCAGTTGCTCTGGAAACTGTAACTTGGACACAACCATGTAGATACATCAACCCCCCTGGCTATAAATGCAAACACTGTAGCAACACTGCACATTTGTGTTACAAACATTTTTAAAAACAAGCATGGCGTCCTGATCCTCATACAGGGAGGGCACATCCCACAGCCCTCCAGAGTCCTCCAACTGCATTTCCTTTAAACCTCCAGAGAAAGGACTAGCGAGGAGAGCGCGTGGACCTACCGTGGGGACAACCACCTTTCAGATAGGGGAGAGATGGGAGACTCGGGTGGGTATTTGAGGGACACACATGGGGATCGAAGCAGGGCTGATTCTTCCTCTGTGTGCCTGGTGCCTATCACACTCACTGCAGCTGGAAGCAAACACTGGTACTGAAAGAGGGGCTCTTCTGAAGACAAGTGACCATGGTGGGAAGGCCAGGATCTGGTAGACAGAGCCCTCAGCTGCTGGGCCAGGAGAAGGCAGCAGGAAGGCTGGAGCTGGGAATGGAGCAAAACACCAGCCACTGGGAGAAGGAAAGCCAAGGGGGATGCTCAAAGGCAGAGTAGGAGTAATGAGTGTGGGGTATTTGTGGAGCACACCACCAGAAGCCAGATACAGTTCTTAATTTTTTTTTTAAAAAAGGGGGAAATATTGCATACGTAAACGACAGCCAGAGTGCTGGTTGCTGTGGTAACCATAACTTTGAATTCAACGGCTAGAACCTAGCACTGCTATTTATACCATGCTCCTCACTACAGCACGAGAACTTTGAGAAACGGAGAGCTCTGCTACCAGGCAAACGTGTCTTCTTACAGGCAGTGATCCTTTCAAACCATGCCTCGCAAGGTTCTTCTGATGTTCGTGGTCACTGAATGGCTACACAGCACAATCACCTGTGATAGGAAAAAAAAACCCCAAACACCCCACCCCTCCAAAAAAAAAAAAAAACCCCATCACTGCCTTGTCCTTTTCCAAGCAAGACCAGATGCAAGATCACTAGACTGACACATCAGGGAGGATTTCCTGAATTCTTCTTTGGCCAAGAGCAAACGGAGAAGTGGAAAAGGCCATTTAAAACAGCAGTATATTTTGTTTCCCTGAAGGCAAATTACAGTCAGTATCACATAAGATTACAGAGGGCCAGATCCCAAAGTCAGTTATCATTAAAGATGACGAGTACCGTAATTGTTTAAGGACTCCAGAATATTGCCTTTAATATAATGGAAAGCATAAGTTGATGGTTAACACGATAATAAAAATACAAGAAGGCTATAGATTAAACTCCTGTTGGAGAATCCCTTTTAAAAAAGTTTCATTTCTGAGTCGCTCTGCTTTTCCATCAAGAAATGGCTTTTTTTCCTCCATGAGAAATGTGATTCTAGGGCAGGAAGTGTTCTTGCAGCCTAGGTAGGAGCAGGACTAATCTACCTGTAACCAAAGCAAGATGATAGGTATGTCACATTCTTCCTCCACCTCACCATTCCAGAGCCTGGAAGGAAAGAAACAGTCCTATTCCCCATCCACTTCTAAATAACCTTTTACCTCTCCTAGTATGGAGGTGCTAGTGTAATATGTGCATCGCCACTACCAAACATGAGTGACATCTACCATGGGGGTGACAATTGGGTTTTAGGACGCTTACCAGGACCTGCGCATACATCAGTCCCTGAGTCAAAGAGCTTGAGGCATACAAGGGCAATTAAGGCAAAAGCTGAGAGAGAAAAATCACAGTGCCTTCCAAGGTCACTCGGACCTTCAGAATCCCACAGGGCTGTCCCCTATGTGTGGGCTCATCAGGAAGCTGCAAGGACAACCCTTACGTGCAATCCAATAAGCAATACTCTGCCTGAGCAGAGTGTCTCCCTGGGAAAGGGCTGACGGGGATTGCGCAGGGACAGGAGCAAGGACTCAGCAGAAGGGTTCCAACAGCTGCCAAACCAGAAGGGGTAGAAGAAAGTTGCTCTCCACGGGATCTGGCCCGTATGGCAAGGGTGAAGGAGATCTCTTTCGTTTGCCCTTGTTCAATAATTTATATCACAGCACTGAAGTGTCATTGAAATTGACAGAAGCGTTTTAATAACACAGGAAGGGGACAAGATGCTCTAATCACAAATTAGGCACCCAAGTAATCACTCCATAGATCTCAGCCTCTCCTAATTTATTCCAATACATTTTTTAATCAGAATTTCATACATAGCAAAACGATTAACAAATCACGAGTGCTACCTATTTCCCAGCCGTAGCCACCTTTCACTTGCCCAGAGTCCTCTAAAACGGGCACCTGGGAACGAAGGGCCAGTGAGTGAGGAGCGGAAAGTCGATTTCTCCCAGCGCTTTCCTGCCCCGACGAGGGGGCACAGAGCCGCTCGCTGGAATCACGCACCCACTCCCGCAACTCCGCTGAAGCCCGCTGCTGTGCCAGCGCTGCCCGTCAGAGCTCAGGACGGCGAGTGTGAGCCGGCAGCCCGTAGCTCCGGCAAGGGCAGCGCGGGCAGGCTGCTCCCTGCCTCCAGTGACCCGCGGGCGACAACACGCCGCCCCTACCCGGTACGCGCTCATTAAGCGTGCGCTGCCTCAGTGACACCCCGGCTGCGTCCCCGCGCCGCGACCGGTACGGCTCCACCGCGGCAGCGGGACCTGGCGGGGAAGGGACCCGGCGGCCGCTCCCGCTCCGTGCGGGGCCGGCGCCGGTTGCTGGGGGGTCTCCGGGGGCGGGAGGCGGCAGTGCCCGCACGGCCCCCGCGCGGCTTTCTCCGGCGGGGGGGAGGGAGGTGACATTTTAGGCGCGGGAGCGGCGCTCCCTGAGGCCGGCCGCCGCAGGGCCGGCTCCGGAGCGGGAGCAGCGGCGGGGCTGGACCCTGGTGAAGACCTGGGCATCCCGCCGGGGACACCCCCGCGCCGCCGCACCGGTGTGGGGAGCGGCGCCGGCTGCTGGCGGCCCACACCGCGAACAAAAGCGGGCCCCGGCGGGCCGGGCGCCCACCCGCCCGCTGCGGGGCAGCGCGGCCGCTCTTCCTCCACACCCCGCCCGGGCCTCCCAGTGCAGGCGGCGGCGGAGGGGCTGCGAGCCGGGCCGCGGCGCCGCTCAACGCCCCCGGCGCGGGGCGCTCCGCCAGGGCGCACCGGCGTGAGGGGAGATGCCGTGCGCGGGAGACGGGAACGCGATCCGCCGCCCACTCACCTGCCGCGGCTGGACTCCGCACCGGGGGTCGACGACGACCGCCACCGCCCGCCCAGGGAGCTGTTCCCCGCCGCCGCCGGGCGCCCGCGGCCGCCGCCGCTCAGAGCGCGCTGCCACCAATAGGCGCCGCTGCCATATTGTTACTGCCGGCGCTGCGAGGGGCGGCAGCGGCGGCCACCTTGGAAACCGGCGGCCATTGGCTGCCCGGCCTATCAATCCGAGTCGGGCGAGCCAATGGACAGCGGAGGCGGCGAACAGCGGGGCGTTCAGAGTTGGAATGTTGTGTGACAATGGCCCACGCGGCTCCCAGGCGGGAGGGGAGGGGCCGCTCCCCCTGAGGGGGAAGCGGCAGGGGTGGGCGGCGCCGCGTGCAGACCACTCCTCCGCACCTCGGAAACAATGGGGAGGGGGGTAACGGGCCGGCCCCCGCGCGGGGCAATCCAGTCTATCCGGAGACGGGGGGGAGCCGCCAGGCGAAGTTGGCGCGCTCGTCAGCGAACGGGATTGGCTGCGGGCGGGGAGAGCCTGACTTCGAAGTCAAACCGGCTTCTGAGGCGGCTGGGAGCTGTGAGAGAAAGGCGCCCTGCCCGCCTCCGCCGCGCCTCCGGTGGCACCGTCCCGTGCGGGGAAGAAGGTTCCGGACCGCTTCCAAGGGGTCGGGAGCCACAACTGGACAGTGTCTGACCGGCTCGGGTGGGACTTTGAGGGGGTCAGCACCTTCTTCCCCATGGCTCTCAACCCCCTCGAAGTCCCACCTGAGCCAGCCAGGCTCCTTCCCCCTCATGGCTCCTGAACTCCCTCGAAGTCTCACCCAAGCTGGTCTGGCACCTTCCCCCTCAGGGCTCCCAACCCCCTCAAGCGCCCCGGAAGCAGTGCTGAGCTATCCCCAACTCTCGCTCCTTCACGTTCACCCAAGCGCCAACAGCTCCTTAAGTGGCTCAGAGAGGCAAATGTGGTGTGATGGCTTCCCCCACCCAGTGCCAGCCTGCTCCTGTGCTGGTTTTGCAGCCAACATTTGGAGGCAATTTAAGGGAAGGGGTTTAAACCCATGCTTTAGTTGTGTGTCGCCCACACCGGCTCCAGTGGGATGCAGGGAAGTCACACAGCACCTTGGCACGAGCATTGGCCCAGCTGCCAAGTGTTGGGCTTGGTTTGGTTTTTTTATAAAGTAATGACTCAGCTCCAACCTGGCTAAGTACATTTTAAAATGCACTGCTAAATAAACATAAGCTGTGTCTTAAAGTATTTTACAAAACCTGTCAAACTGCAGGAGATGATTTTTAAGTACAGGAAGGTGGAAACACCTCTACATCAACTCGGAAAGGCAAGAGGGGGAAATCCAAATCAGTCATCGTGTTAATGTCTGGGTGTGCATCAAACTAAGAGCATTTCTTTTCAAATACTCTGTATTTGTCCTACCTTTCTGAATCAAATAGAAAATCTCAACTAATCACTAATCGCTATGTTGTTCACAAATCAAATCCAAATATAAAACATCAGGTTTTTTCAGCACACTATTGATTAATGAATGACAGGTTTTAAGTGGCATTACCACACCAAGCACTTTAGCCAAAGCATTTTATCAGCAAGACTGAATGCAGATCCTTCCCTGACATTGATTTCTAGGTAACGTTTCCCAATGATTCAGCCAGGAAGTCTTAGGAAAATTTGATGGTGTGCTACAGCCCCAGATTAGGAAAGTTCAGCTAGTCGAATGGTCACTCAGAATAACCATACGAACCCAAGGGACAGCTACTCCAGGTGTGCAGTTTGGTGTATAGCTCACAATCACATGGTGTAACTTAAAACCAGATCTTCAAGGTGCCCATCACCTTACAAACAAATGTATCTCATCAGTCTACAAGTTACACATCAAAATCTCCATGTACCCCTGGCAATTCTAGGCCTGTGTAAGAGCTGCTCTTCCTCCTACAAGGCTGCAGACCAGGAGGTCAGCCCTGGTCCTCGGTACCTCAATCACAACTAGGATCACAAAGGGAAGTCCCACTTGACCAACCTGATGATCTTCTATAATGAAATGCCCGGCTTGGTAGGTGAGAGTATTGTGCTTCAGTGCAGCTTTTGACATCGTTTCTCATAAGATCCTCATACACGAGTTGATGAAGTGTGGGCTGGGTGAGCAGAGAGGTGGAGTGAAAACTGGCTGAACAGCCAGGACCAGAGGGTGCTGATCAGTGGTACAAAGTCTAGATGGAGGCCAGTAACTGACAGTGTATCCCTGATGTCAATACTGGCTCCAGTCCTGTTCAAACTCTTCATTAATAATCTGGATGATGGGGCAGAGTATACCTTCAGCAAGTCTGCAGATGACATAAAACTGTGAGTGACACAAAACAGAGAGTTGTGCTGCCATCCAGAGGGACCTCAACAGGCTGGAGAAATGGGCTGACAGGAACTTCAGGAAGTTCAGCAAGGGGAAGGGCAAAGTCCTGCACCCTGGGAAGAACGACCCCATGCACTAATATATGCTAGTGCCACCCAGTTGTACAGAAAAGGACCGTGTGCCCTTGCAGAAAAGCAGCAAATATTTCTCTGGGCTGCATTACCCAAAGCATTGCCAGCAGGTTTAGGGAGGTGATCATCTCTCTCTATTCAGCACTGGTGAGGCCACACCTGGAGCACTGGGTCCAGTTCTGGGCTCCCCAGTACAAGACAGACATGGACACAATGCAGATGGGGAAGGAACTGGAGCATCTTTCCTGTGAGGAAGGAACTGTTGGGCCTGGAGAAGAGAAGGCTCGGGGAGAGGGGGTCTCATCAGTGTATAGAAATACCTGCAGGGAGGGTGCAAGGAGAACAGAGCCAGGCTCTGTGCAGTGGTGCCCACTGGCAGGACCAGAGGCTCCCTCTGAACATCAGGAAACAGTTTCTCACTGTGAGGGTGACCGAGCCCTGGCACAGGTTGTCTGGAGAGGTTGCAGAGTGCTCCACCTTGGAGATACTCAAAAGCCATTTGGGCAGCTGGCTCTAGGTGGTCCTGCTTGAGCGAAGGGTTGGACCAGATGCCACTGTCCAGAGCTCCCTTCCCACATCAGCTGCTCTGCAACTCTGTGGCCAGCTCCTATGTACCCTGGCCTCCCTCCCCTCCTGCAATTGTATGTACCTCCTCCACTCTGGGCTCTTTATGCCTGACGCATGCCTCATTTGCACCACCACCACCTTTGGTCACAAGTGCTACCCAACCACTAAGCCAGTGCAGTCACTGTCTTAGCCAAGTGGGGCCAAGCTCCTGTGTCATCATATGCCAGCTGACTGTGGTGTGCCTGGCACAGCACTGCTTTATTTCTGTATATCCCACAGCTCAGGATCAACTTCTTCCATGTTGCAGGCAGCTCCACACAGCCTGGGGGAAATCCACACCCTTGGTTGGTAGGCTATTCTTGTCTTCTCAGCCAGTGTGCAGGCACACTTGATACACACTTTCCTTTATAACAACTTTAAGGTCTCACAGAGTGGCTATTTGTTGCATGGTTAATTAAATTGTAATGCTGGTAAGTGCCATTTTGGAAAGCTTCTAGTGAAAGGGAAGGGAAGGGTAATGGTAAAAAAAAACCCCATCAGCCAAAAACAAAACCCAAAAACACCCAAAGACAAAAAGGAAAGAACATCATTTCAACTCTCAACCAAGCTGAAGCTACCAAAGATGTCAGAAGATTCCCCCTATGGGTCTTGCCTTGGCTGAGCAGTGGTTGAGGAAGGCTGTATCACTTCTTAGGTCTGGCCAACACCATCCAACGTCAGAGTGTTTAGACAACGAGCAGTGAAAAAATCAGGACAAGGATCCAAATGCTCCCCACTCATGGGATTCTGCAAAGAAAAGCTGGAAGGACTGGATTAAGCTGAGCATGCTGCATTGTTCATGCCTTACAGATCAGACTATGAAGCTGCTACCACCCCACATAACAAAGCAGTTCAGAGACAGCTTCATTGAAATGAGTCAGGGAGAGGGACAGAAGCAGAGAGGGGACTTGAGGTATTTTAAGGAGGACTGAGGAAGGCAATGTGGTGCAGAACATCCTTATTACTTGGAACACAGGTGGCATCAGTGGGACTGTAAATCACAGGAAAAGGAAGTTGGGAGGACCTCTGGGAGCCTCCTGCTCAAGGCAAGTCTAATTTCAGTCAGAGGCTGTGTATGGTCTTGTCTCATCACAGTTTGAATATCTTCAAGGCTGGATGTTTCATAGCTTCTATGCAGCCCATGCTCCTTGAACACCATGAGCTTTAGCCCTTAGCTTTGCGTCCCTCCACCAGACAGGCTCCACTCTGCCAGTCTGCCTCTGGAATGGGGGCTTTCATACGTGTCTAAAGGAGAAACCCCACAGCTGTCAGCATGGTTTGAGACAAAGACGAGCCAAGAAATCAAACAATCATGTGGCAGGTCCTGTTGTTCCCTGTATCCTCCATTTCTCAGCCTATGGGTCCTGCAGAGCACAGTACAGCCTCCCAGTCCTCTCGCACACAGTATCTCCCCTGTCCCATAGGTCCCCTGTGGTACCCAGGGAAGGACGATAGAGAAGAGCTAACACTGAAAAAAGGCCAGGGCCTTTTCCAGCAGCTTGTAAAGCAAAAAGGCAGCCAGACCCACCCAATGGCATATGAGAGTCTGACTCCAGAGAGGTGCTGTCACCTCCTGCCACCACAGTGCACGGCATGGGTGCACTTTTCAGCAGCTGCCACAGAAGAGGGGCAAGCCAAAAGGATCGGGGGTATTGACCTGTAGGTGACGTCTATGGTCAGACCCGATGGGGGAATATTTCTGTTCCCCTGGAAAGCTCCAAAAGTGTCTGGGGGAGGAGGGGGCTCCCCTCCACCCAGTCCAGCTCCTGCATCTCCTTCACCACTCTACAGATGCTCACAGAAAAAAGGGGCCAGAGGCTGAAACCCCAGCAGGGACTGCTTTTCTCTGCCGCGGCACAGGTTTGAGCACACATCAAACAGCTCAGGAGAACAGTCCCCCCCCTCAATGCTCCCCCCATGGCTCCAGCAGTTGGTGGCTGCGTCTCAGCAGTTCTGGCTGGGCAACTGGGGCTTATGCCAACTAATACGGGCATATTTTTAAGTAATCCCTCTTCATTAGCTACTTTTCCAGGGCCCCAGCATATAGCGAGTGAAATCCATTAGTCACCTGACAGTTCTAGTTATTCTGCATGTCAAGTCCTATCTCTTCATTACCATATCCAGACTGCTACAGCAGGCTGGTGTGCTAGTTGTACCCCCTCCACCTACTCAGTGCTAATTTAAGAGCTGTTATTTTTGGCTCACGGTGATTGTGTGCATTAAAAGTTTGCTTTTCTCCAAAAAATTTTACAAGGAAGCATAATGTAGGCCTGAAGAGAAAACTCCCCTTGCTAAACACCACCTGCCCCATGCCAGCAACATTTGTTTTCAGGTAATTTAGCAGAAGTAAAGGGTCTTCCTTGGAAGATTCTGTCCAAGTTTATGAATGACCGAGTTGCAAAAAATGTAGTTGGGTTTGACACAACAGCTAGACTGGAGTAGCTCAGTCAGAACAAACAACATGTCAATTCACCATGAACAGAGGATAATTTACTGCAAGGATGGCAATCCCACGACTGAAAGCTTGAAATAGCATTTACTTAATTGAAGAAGTCACAGGGATGAGGAAAACTCAAAAGCAAAGTTCTGTTGCCACTCCAGACTTTCCCTGTCCATTCGTAACATTAATTATCTGTAACTAAAGCATTCTGGTCTTTGTGATACATGTTTTGCTATTTCTCCTCCAAACACAAGAGTGCTCTTACTCCTCAGCAGTGCACTCCCGTACCTGGGAGACGGGAATGGCAGAGGAATGCTTCAAGTTGAGATATTGAATAAGGTGTTAAACAGAAAAAGAAAGAGAAAAAAAAAATCAGGGCAACTGTTCTTTGAGAAATGGTTGCTGGCTGTCACCGGTGCATCCTTTGAAGGATGTGCTGCTGTGCGCGTGTAGGCTGACGTTTTACGTCCCACACACAGTTAGCAGAAGGACTGCTTACACCAAAGTCCTAACCAGGCCATCAAAGTCAGAATGAATTAGGACTTGTTCTGTACCAGTGGACTTCATGCCTTCTACTTATTTCCCCGTCAGCTTTACCCATAGCTTAAATAAGATGTTCACCACCACCCAGAAGCTGTTGTCTTCTTTTTTTCTTTGAAAAC
The DNA here is from genome assembly GCA_027925045.1 of Hypotaenidia okinawae. Classification (NCBI taxonomy): domain Eukaryota; kingdom Metazoa; phylum Chordata; class Aves; order Gruiformes; family Rallidae; genus Hypotaenidia; species Hypotaenidia okinawae. The sequence continues at coordinate 114,743,423 of BSDF01000001.1, forward strand.
AGGAACAGCAATGAAATAATGAAGGTTTCTTTCCATCTTTTAAGTAGAAGTAACTCAGGCTGGTTAACTCCATACACAGAAAGTAACTATCCCTCTTCAGTATCCCTTTTAGCAGGGACAGGCTGTCTCCACGAGTGCCAAATATCTAGTACCCCTTACAGTCCCTTGAAGATGCTCTCCCCAGTCTTCATATCTTCAAAAATGACAATAATGCCTTCCCTGTTGTTGGTTGGTTTTTTTTTTTGGGGGGGGGGGGGCAGCTGGTGTTTGCATAATTTTCAGGCTGCAGCGAGGCTGATTGTAGGGTCACATCCTCATGCATCTGGGATTATACAAAAGAGGAGATGCGTGTGATGAATTGCTGTCCACCTTAGCCTCTCTTCTGAACAGTGCTGTTATCTGTGCTCAGCGGTGGCTTTGAGTGAAGGGACATGTAAAGACCCAGAGTACTTTGGATAATGGCAAATCCAGAGCTTTCCCAGACTATGATTGCCCATGTCATAAGGACACGCGTGGGGAAGGGAAGAGTCCTTGCTTCCAATCCCCATTTTGTTGTCAGTTGATGGCATTAAAGGGTTTCTTTCAATGTCATTGATAATTTATGGATAAAGATTGCATTACTGGAAAACCTGTATGAGGAGGGGAAAAAAAAGACAATCACTGAAAATATATGTCTCCTCCTGGACCAGCTTAACCGACACATGTAAACGTAAGCAAAATCTGTGGTATTGCATTAGCCTTTTCCTATTAGAAACCCAGCCTCAAGCCCTGATGTAGGTCACAGGCAGAAAATCATTTACTGTCCTCAACTAAATCCAAAAGGGGACAGTTGCCCTTAAGACCACCTCACTAAAACCCCAGAAGGGTTGGCAGGGGAGAGGACAGAGGTGGCACACTCTGTGGCAACATTTCCCTCTTCTACCCTTCTGTCTGTGAAGGGTAGAAGAGGTGTGGGGGGATAAACCAACAAGAGACTTGTCTCTTGGGTGTCAGTGACTATTTCATAGGGAGCACCAGCACTCTCTGAAGCATCAAGTATACGTTTGAAGATGATAGAAATAACCAAAATTTTGAAAGCTAGATGCAATGGGAGTGCCTACATGAAAGATACCCCTTATAAACGGCAGAGCACAAAAGGCAGCCTACCAGACTGACAGCAGGCTTTGCCGTCAGGCTGAGAGCACAGATTTCTGTGGCATCTCTAGGCAGGTAAACCAATCTCACTTCAGTGCAGCTTGATACTACATAAAAAACACCATTAATAGCAAACGACCACATGGAGGGGCAGCATTGGTCCTGCTCCCTTAACTACTTGCTTTGCACTATCTCACTCTGTGGTGAGCAAGCTCAGTAACCCAAAAATTAACTCTTCAAAAGCAAGACATCAGCTTTCTCTTGGTCTAGCTCCCTGAGCAAGCTGGAAAGATGGACAGGCAGGTGCTGGTACCAGTCAGAAGGAGAGAACCTTCCCTCAGCAGATAGTGATTATACTGGTTTAGCTGCCAAGAGTACAGCAAGTAGTACCATGAACAGTGGCATCAATGAAAGGAGATGGTGGAAGTAGGACTGGCGGGGAAAGTAGAGAGGGACCAGAAAGTACCTGAGGTGCCACTGCCATTAAGCAAAGCACAGCCCGAGCCCACAAATGAGGTGTTTGCAGGGACAGGCAGTTTGCTTTGGTGTTAGGTGGTTGTTGGGCTGTTTCACAGCAGCTTTCAGGCACACAAGGCCTTCCTCACTTCTGAAAAAGAAGAAGCAGTCTTCATGTTAAGAACAGATTGAGATGAGTTATTTTGGGTTTATTGAATTACATTAATCAGATGGACTATTTGAGAACAAATTTAGTTGGTGCTTACAAGGGGGAGGTGGTAGGAGAGGTGGGTAATACTTGCCTGTGGGATGCTGAGGTGCTAGCAGAAGGGGAGCATCTATAATGTGTCTTAAAAGTTAGTATCTTCTTTATAGCTGAAACGTCCTTTTCGCCAGTAGGTTCATTAGTTCCAGATTCACCTTTTGAAGGTGTTTTGTATGTTCCTCTTGGCATCTGTTTAATGCAAAATGCCCCTCTCCCCCACTTTCAATTTGGGGCACCTTTCCACGAGGGCTGTTGGTAGGAGTTAATTCTAGTGACCTGTGGTTGCCTGATTCCCCACCCCCACCCCGGTTACTTCTTCAAGGGCAATGGTGCCCTGAGTGGTGCGTGTGCGTGCTGCCGCCCCAACGGCTGTGGTGGCTGGGCCTGTGCACAGCAAGTTTTGCAGCAGGTGCTGGGCAGTGATCTCCCATACAGGGAGGCCTAGGGAACAGCTCGGCTGAATAACTCAGGTCAGGCACTGATGTTCTGCAAGGATGTGTCTAAGAAATACGTGCCTGAGTAATAAGAATGTATTTTAAGAGGTCATTTTATCTTGAAAACAGTATTACTCGGCTTGAAAGCCTGATGGCTTGCTCTGTAGCATCATCTGGTGGTAACAGCAAGGAAAAATTACCCCTCTGGCACCTCTCGCTTGCGTGTCCTTCATTACTGTAGTACTCGTAACCTCTCTGTTTCTTCTCCTTCTCCCCACCACTCCTTTTTCTCCTCTAGGTAACCTATTCCTCTTACAGTGACCAGAGCCACAAGAAAAACTCGAGGAGTACTTGGTTCGGGTGATGGAAAGACTGCTAGTCCCACAGCTGGCATCGTGTGAAACTTGCTCCTTGGTAGAGAGTCGCCAGGGGCCCATGTATCACGGAACCCCTTTGGAGAGCTGCAGAGGATTTACACAGCCCACAGGTTTCACGCAGGCCTCAGTGGGGGCCGCACATCACAGTTACTGTTTGGAGAGCAGATATGGTGCATTTAAAACTTAAATGAACGTTGGCTTGTGCTGCCAGCCTGAATTTCCCCTCACGGCCCCAGCGGCAGACAGGTAAGGCATCTCACCCTTACTCCCTGGCACAAGGAGAGGGCAGTTTCTGCAGGCCTGCTGCTCCCACACCAGCTGAGCATAGTGGGGGGCAAACAGGCAGCAACCAACCATGCAGAGACGAATGCTGCCCATCAGAGCCTTAGTCAGGCACAAACACCTGGGGAAGAAAGGACACAACTCCAAGCTCTCCCCCAGAGCATGGGGAGATGGGGACCAAGATGCGACCCAGGGCTCTGTGTTGCCATCAGATGGTTTGCTCACAGTAGGTGAGCACCACCATGGTTGCATCACCTGGTGAACTTGCAGACTGATAGCCATGGGGATGCAGTGGTCCTGGCTTTGGCATGGGTCATTATGAGTTTGCTTTGCTACCTGCTCAGGTGGCTTGCTGCACTGACATTCGGCTCCTGCACACCCAGCCTCCCCAGTGGACTTGGGAGAAGCTGGGCAGCCTTGACTGTGTGGAAAGATGACATCAACACCTGGGGAGAGTGTTCAGCATGGCTCTTTTTAACTTGGTTGCTAAGGCTAAATCTGAGCAGCACGAAGCTCTGCAGGCACAAACTCCCATTGTAGTCCATTGGACTTGCCTGCTGGCCCATCTCCTGAAAGGGCTACAAGGCTTGTAGCCTGCAGAATGACATGGGAAATGGGCAGGTGACCCCGTTTCTTGAGGGTAAGTGGGCTGCAGCAAGACCCACCCAAACCTCCAAGCCTTCTGCCCCCAGTGCTGTGAAATCAATTTGCCTTTCTGAGGCAAATGTACAGCACAAGTAGATTTATGGAGAATTAATCATACTTTACCCCACAATGTGTAAGAACTGTGGGATGCAGAGAAGCACAAAGCTGCCTGTGATAGGATGGGGGGAAAGTACCCCTGCCTTACTGTCTAAATCATTAGCCTGGAGCTTTTCTCCTTTAAATATTAATGTTTTCCTGATTACCTGCTCCTTATGCAAAGGTGATTGTGCCTGTGGACTCTCTGAATAATTCATTTAAGATATTAAAGCCAGAGAGAAGTGAACTTTTACTTAACAGTGGATTAAAGCATGGCCTGCCCAAACCATCCATGCCCTGGCAGAGCAGAGCAATGGGAAGCCATCCCAGCATCCCAGTCCTTTGGAGACGGCAGTATGGAAAGCAAATGCAGTGGTCAGAGTTGCTACAGGCCATCTTCTCCTATGTGTGTGCAGGTGTGGAGGGGGAAGGAAGGAATTGGGGGGGTGGGGTGTGGAATTGGGGAGCAGGGGGAGACAGCTCAATGAGCTTTCCTTCAATTTATCTGATTTCTTCAGCCACTCATAGCATCGCTGCTTCTGTAGATGGCCACTGATGGGTCACTGCATTTCCTCAAAATAAACAAATTAAGCAGACAGTGCAAACCTGTGTCGTTCTCACTCCTGCTGTCCATGGGCACAAGCAACCTGGGTGTAATCCTCCTCCTATTCTCCACGGCACTTCCCAGGGTCAGCTATGCACTTGGATTCACTTAATGCAATTAAAACACAGTTTAACAAATGGTTTGGCAGATAGCAATGGCAAGCTTTGGGCAGCTGGCTCAGGCACTTGTACCAGCAGTCCCTTTGGAAGGACATGGTCTTGGAAGGGATTTGATATATGGTGAAGATGTGCTGGAAGGTGAAGGATAAGGTGATGGAAGAGACAACTCCTTGCTCATGCATCCCACCAAAATGGGTGACTCTTGGCCACAGTGAGAAAACTCCAGGTTGGTTGTCTATTGCTAACTCAGCTTTGAACATGTGCTGGCAGGAGGAGAGAAGAGACTGTAGATTATTGAGGCTTGGAAGAGGACTGCTGGTTTGATCCTGTGGCAGACTCGCCTCATATCTCAGTAGCAGGAGAGCCCACCGCAAGCACTGTGTGGGCTGCTCCAGCCCTTGAAGGTCCCAAAGGCTTCACTGTCACCTCTGGCTATGCTTGCGCTGCTGGATGAAAGAAGAGCAAGGACCAATTCCTAGCTTAGCAGCTAACCAGCACTTCCCTTGTGCATGACTCTGTTGGCAGCTGTACCTTGGAGGGGCTCACTGAAATGAACTAAAACATTGACCTACTAATTACTCAGTGCAGATAATCAGGAACCCAGTGCTTGAATTTACTCCCTGGTCCTCCTGTACTCAGCAAGCGTAGACATACCTTCCATCTTCTTGAGGAGCTAGAGGCAGGAGTGCTACCCTACAAGAAGCCAGAATACGCATTGTAAGAACTGGGGGAAAAGGCAGAAAGCAAGTGAAACCAGGCTCTGAGTCAGCTTCTCCAGGGGTGTGTCCTTGTGGTGGTTGAGCCCTGGCCAAAGGCCAGAAGCCCACCAAAATCAATCTATTACTCCCCTTCTTAGTTGGACAGGGGAGAAATATATATTAAGCGGCTCAAGAGTCAAACTCTTTAACGACGCGGGCAAAACAGACTCAACACTGAGTGCAGAAGAGAAAGTTACCTCATTCATTACACTACACTTAAGAGAAACAGTGAAAACCCAGAGTCAGGAGTGCAACCAAATATCTTACAACAAATGCAACCAGGCAAATGCTTTTCCCCCACCACTCCCTCCTTAGCAGGCTTTAGTTAAGTTTGCTCCCTTCTTCCCTCCCGGTCACAACCCAGGAGGGGCAGGGACTGGGGAAAATGGGGGTCTCGGTAACACCTTCCCCCCACCCCTCCATTCTAAAGCAGACTTCCCTTTCAGCCATGATTTTGCTCCCTTCTTCCCCTCTCCTGCTCGCAGCACAGGACAGGGGGGCAGGGACTAGGAGATGGGGGCGTTAGTCAGTCCCTTGCAAGTTGGTTTCCTTCTCGGCCGGGATGGGGGCATTCATTCCACACACCCGCCCCCTGCTGCACCGTAGGATCTCACCCACAAGAGCCAGTCCTCCAGGAACTTTCTCCAAGGCAAATCTCTTCCCACCGGGCTTCATCTCTGTTTGGCTCATCTCTGTAGGTCGCTTGTGCTGGCAGGGGCTCATCCCAACGTAAGTCACGGCGTCTTCTCTATGTCTCCACCGGCTCCATCCAGCGTGGAGCCTCTCCACTGGACAGGTTGGGTTTCTGCCTCCTCCATGGGTCCTCTTCACTGCTACTCCACCGGCTGCAGAAGCATCTCTCTCTCGGGCACCTGGGCATCTCTCCCCCCCACCCCTTTCCCAGCCATTTGTGTCTGCGGCTGCTTTGCATTTATATGCAAATATATCACAATACCTTTAATGGGCCAACATTGCGGTCTTGTTGGCACTCTGTTCTCTGGTGGCAAAATGCAGCTACTTCCGAGTCTTTCTCTCCTATATGTGATTCTCAGAGGCGCTATCAGCATCCTGGCAGAAGATTCCAGCAGCCATTTTCTGCAGCCCCTGGCCCTCTCTCTCTCAGCACCCAACTATGCACAACTGTGACAGTCCTCCAGAACAGTTTTAAACAACTTGTGACTTCTATAAATTCTGGATTTTTTTGAGTTTTCTGGTTGGACTTTAAAGCTCTGAGATGCTTTGATGTAGGCAATTTGCTGGTGCAGTCTTGGGCAGCTCAAGAGTCCTGAACTGGTTGGGCTGAGAGCATACCCCTCCATCTTGCCCTCGCCCACTGTGCTGGATGTTAGATCCCACCTCAGAGGGGACCAGAGGGCATTCGGTGTTGCTGGATACTTGTGCCTATTGATTTGTGTTTATTAGTTCCATTATTTGTATTTACACAAGCGCTTTTGCTGTCCTTCCATAGCTCAACCCAGTCAGGCTAACGCAGGTAACAATTCACCCTACCATCTGAGCCCAGAAAGTGGCCCTGCCGTGATAAGCATTTGCTTTTTCTGCCTTTTTCTGTGTGCACTGGATGTGGAGGGACCAAAGTGGCTCTGTGCCACAGTACATCTGAACAGCCCCAAGCACTGCTGTCACGGGGTTTGGCTGAGCGAGGGAAGAGAGGGAGGCAAAAAACCTTGGAGGCTTCTCATGGAATTAGGCCCCTGCAATGTCAAGTGGGTGCCAGTTATGCCCCCAGTACATTTTTGGCACTAAATCCTGTTATGGGACTAGTTCCTCTATGGCCTCAGCATTTTGCTTTCCTTTCTGAAGCCAGGAGAATTGTTTAGCGGTCTCTGTAATTGGGAAATGTGTTTGGAGTTGGTATTCCCATCTCACTCATACAAGGGGGCTTCTGTTACATGGGGATGCTTCCTTCTGTCCTGGTGAGGTCCCACATGTTGCCAAAGGGCAAGAGATCACACCCTGACATTTTTACTGAAGCTGTTTTATGCAGTGCTGGAAAACTCACAAAGTATCTCTGTGTCATTCTCTCTGAAATCCTTTTTCCCCAGACAGACCGTGTGAATGTACTCAGCATTGGTGAGGCTGCACCTCGAGTGCTGTGCCCAGTTCTGGGCTCCTCACCATAAGAAGGACATTTTGGTCCTCGAGCTAGTCCAGAGAAGGGCAACCAGGCTGGTGAAGGGGCTGGGGGGCAAATCCTATGAGGAGCGGCTGAGGGAGCTGGGGATGTTTAGCCTGGAGAAGAGGAGGCTGAGGGGAGACCTTATCACTGCTACAACTACCTGAAAGGAGGTTGTGGAGAGGTGGGCAATGGTCTCTTCTGCCAGGTGACAGGAGATAGGACAAGGGGAAATGGCACAAAGCTGTGCCAGGGCAGGGTCAGATTAGAAAAAAAAAATTCACTGAAGGAGTTGTTGGGGCCTGGAACAGGCTGCCCAGGGAGGGGGTTGATCAGGTACTTAGGGATATGGTTTATCATAGGACGGGAACAGTTGGACTTAATCTTAAAGGTCTTTTCCAACCTTGTGATTGTGTGATTCTGTGAATGTGACAGACTGGTTCCATGTTCTGCAATGGAGGGTTTCCCCTCCTGCCCCCAAGTAAGTCCTTACACCTCTTTTTACTGAAGTCTAATGTAAGAAGCCATTTGAAGATCTCTTCTGCGTCACCAGAGGAATTGGAGCAAACATATGTATGAACATGAAAGCTTTCTGATCTCTCTTCAGACTTGTTGTTTTCAACCTTTGATAGGCAATTTTTCTCTCCCAGAACAATATCAGCTATCTTCCCCATGCATTTTGGGGTAAGGAAGGAGGTTGGGGGTGTTTTTTGCTACAGTTTATAGTCACATAGTCAAAGATTCCTCAAGGTTCCCTAATTACAAACTGGTTTGTGTTTGCATGGCAAGGTTTTAGTAGTGGGGAGCCTATAGGGGTGGCTTCTGTGAGAAGCTGCTAGGAGATTCCCCTAGGTCTAATAGTGCCAATGCCAGCTGGCTTCAAGATGGACCCACCACTGGCCAAGGCCAAGCCAGTCACGGTGACAGTGCCTCTGAGATAACATAGTTAAGAAAGAAAAAAAAAAAAAAAAGCAGCAGCAGCTTTTGCACCAGAGAGAAGTTAGAAGATGTGAAGATGTGAGAAACTTTGCAGACACACAGGTCAGTGAATTAGGAGGGGAGGAGGTGCTTGCTGGAGCAGATTCCTCTGCAGCCTGTGAAGACCATGGTGAGGCAGGCTGTCCCTCTGCAACCCATGGAGGATGATGGGGAGTAGGGATTCCACCTGCAGCCCATGGAGGACCCCACTCCAGAGTAGATAGGTGCACCCAAGGGATGCTGTGACACTATGGGAAGTCCACAGTGGAGCAAGCTCTTGGAAGGACCTGTGGAAGGGATCCACACTGGAACAGCCTGTGGGAAAGGACTCATGTTGGAGAAGTTTGTGGAGAACTGTCCCCTGTGGAAGGGACCCCAGGCTGAAGCAGGGAAGAGCGTGAAGAGTCCTCCCCTGAGGAGGAAGGAGCAGCAAAGACAATGTGCTGAACTGACCACAACCCCCATTTCCTATCCCCTTCTGCTGCTGTGAGGGAGGACATAGAGAATTTATGAGTGAAGCTGAGCCTTCGAAGAAGAGAGGGGTGGGGGGAGGTGTTTTAAGATTTGGGTTTAGTTCTCATTGCTCTACTCTGCTTTTCTTGGATAATAAATTAATTCCCCCAAGTTGTGTCTGTTTTGCTGGTGACAGTAACTACTGAGTGATCTCCCTGTCCTTATCTCAAGCCCCATGCCTTTCATTACATCTTCTCTCCCCTGTCCAGCTGAGGAGGGCAGCAACAGAGCGGCTTTGGGTGGGCAAAAGGGAAAAAATTATTTTGATTGAGCTGGTAAACCTACATCAATTTTCCCCTTTGCTTCCTCAGACCCCTCATCCACATACCTTAACAGCACCAAGCACATCCAACAGACTGTTATGTCTTAGCCAAGTCTTGCTTTTGCTGAATGGTCTGAAGCTGGAATCAACTGAGTAGGACCCACCTGAACCCAAAACTGCTGAAAGTCAAGCGCCCAAAAATGGGATGAGATGGGGTGTGGAAGATCAGTGGCCATTTCAGGAAAGCTGGTGATTAGTTTGCTGTTTACAAGGAGCAGCAGAAATTTCTTCTCCTGCCTCTGGGTTTCCTAAAGAAGGATGAAGACGGTAACATTTACATAAGAGATGGCAGGGGCAGCTGTGTGTATATACAAAATAATCAACATGCCTGGTTATCCTGCTTCCCTTTCTAGCTACAAGATCTCCAGAGTTTTGGCAAGAGTAGTAGTGTGGATGGTAGCGTCTGTCAGAAAAAACCTGGATCACTAATGCCATCCAGTGGCTGGTACACAAACACACTTGCCATTGCTAATAAATCCTGAATTGACCAGAAAACAACTAAATTCTTCCCCACACATTGTTTACAACCATTCACACAGCAGGTTTTCAGTCCTATCAAAACACAGGCTTATACTGGAAAAAAAAATATAAGAAACCACACATACGCTGTATCTAGCTTGTTTTAAGGACGATTTTCCATGCCCACCTGCTTTCCTTAGAAAGCAATGTCTAGAGCTTTATCTCTGTGAAGAAATCTCCATAGGTGGTGTATATGCCGCTGAGTTTGTATCTGATCTTTCTTCATGTCCTGATGTAATAAGTTTTCCTGCCCAACACCCACTTGGTTACAACCTACCTTCAGGGAGTTGTAGAGGGACATAAGGTCTCCCCTCACTCTCCTTTTCTCCAGGCTAAACAACCCCAGTTCCCCCAGCTGCTCCTCACAAGACTTGTGTTCCAGACTCTTAACTAGCCTAGTTGCCCTTCTCTGGACACCTCCAGGGCCTCGATATCATAGAATCATAGAATCATAGAATTGTAGGGGTTGGAAGGGACCTCGAGAGATCATCGGGTCCAACCCCCTGCCGAAGCAGGCTCCCTAGGACATTTCACTGAGATAGGCATCCAGACGGGTCTTGAATATCTCCAGAGAAGGAGACTCCACCACCCCCTGGGCAGCCTATTCCAGTGCTCTGTCACCCTCACTGTGAAAAAGTTTCTCCGCATGTTGGTGCGGAACTTCCTATGCTCCAACTTGCAGCCATTGCCCCTTGTCCTGTCTCCACAGACCACTGAAAAGGGGCTGGCTGATTCCCCCTGCATCCCCTGCTTAAGATAATTGTAAACATTAATTAGGTCCCCCCTTAGTCTTCTCTTCTCAAGGCTGAACAGTCCCAATCTTCTCAGCCTTTCCTCATAGGGGAGATGCTCCAGGCCCTTTATCATCTTCGTAGCCCTTCTCTGGACTCTCTCCAGGAGATCCCTGTCCTTTTTATACCAGGGAGCCCAGAACTGGACACAATACTCCAGGTGGGGCCTGACCAGGGCAGAGTAGAGCGGGAGGATCACCTCCCTTGACCTGCTGGCTACACTCCTCCGGATGCACCCCAGGATCCCATTGGCTCTCTTAGCCACCGAGGCACACTGCTGGCTCATGGCCAACCTGTCATCCACCAGGACCCCCAGGTCCTTCTCCACTGAGCTCTTCTCCAGCAGGTCATCCCCCAGCCTGTACTGATAGAAACGGTTGTTCCTTCCCAGGTGCAAGACTTTACACTTGCTTTTGTTGAACCTCATCTGGTTTCTTACTGCCCAGCTCTCCAGCCTGTCCAGGTCTCTCTGGATGGCAGCGCAGTGTTCCTGCATGTCAGCCACTCCTCCCAGCTTTGTGTCATCGGCGTACTTGCTGAGGGTCGAGGCTATTCCCTCATCAAGGTCGTCAATGAAGATGTTAAACAGGACTGGACCCAACACCGAGCCCTGGGGAACACCGCTAGTCACAGGCCTCCAGTCAGATTCCACTCCACGAATCACGACCCTCTGGGCTCGGTCCGACAGCCAATTCTCAACCCACCTCACTGTCCACTCATCAATCCCATGCTTTCTCAGCTTTGCTATCAGGATGTCATGGGAGACAGTATCAAAAGCCTTGCTGAAGTCAAGGTAGATGACATCTACTGCTCTCCCTCCATCTACCCAGCCGGTGATGAGATCGTAGAAGGCTATGAGATTGGTCGAGCACGATTTCCCCTTGGTGAATCCATGCTGACTACTCCTCATGACCTTCTTCTCTTCCAATTGCTTGGAGATGGCATCCAGAGCAAGCTGTTCCATTACCTTTCCGGGGACAGAGGTGAGGCTGACTGGCCTATAGTTGCTGGGATCCTCCTTCTTGCCCTTTTTAAAGACTGGAGTGACATTGGCTATCCTCCAGTCCTCAGGCACTTCTCCTGTTCTCCAGGACCTGTTGAAGATGATAGAGAGCGGCTCAGCAATCACCTCCGCCAGCTCCCTTAGCACACGTGGATGTATCCCATCCGGTCCCATGGATTTGTGTGCGTTTATCCCTTTGAGCCGCTCCTGGACCTCCCCTACCTCAACCAGAGGGAAATTCTTCATATCCCAAACACTCCTATTTACATCCAGTGCCTGTGGGTCCCGGGGGGCCTTTGAGGTGAAGACCGAAGCAAAAAAGGCATTCAGTATCTCCACCTTCTCAGTATCCCCCGTTACCAGGACACCCTCCTCATTCATCAAGGGACCTACATTATCCCTGGTCATCCTCTTGCTATTCACGTATCTAAAAAACCCCTTTTTATTATCCTTTATGTCCCTTGCCAGCTTTGTTTCCAAGAGGGCTTTAGCCTTCCTAGTTGCGACCCTACAGGCCCTGACTACATTCCTGTATTCTCCCCATGTGCTCAGACCCTTCTTCCACAATTCATAGATCTTCCTCTTTTCTTTGAGTTTACTCAGCAGCTCCGTGTTCATCCACGCAGGTCTTCTGCCTCTCCTTCCCGATTTCCTGCACAAAGGGATGCATCGTTCTTTCTTGTAGTGGGGGGCCCAAAACAGAACACAGTATTTGAGGTGTGGCCTCACCAGAGCCAAGTACAAAGGGATGACCGCATACCTAGTCCTGCTGGCCACACCATTTCTGATACAGGCCAGGGTGCTCTTGGCTACCTGGGCACATTGCTGGCCGCACTCAACTGGGTGTTGATCAAACCTCCCAGGTCCTTTTTTCCCCAGGGAGCTCTCCAGCCACTCTTCCCCAAGCCTGTAGCATTGCCTGGGGTTGTTGTGACTCAAGTGCAGAACCCAGCACTTGGCCTTGTTAAACCTCATACAGTTGGCCTCAGACAAGTCATGGATGGACCGGCATAGCCATGCAGCTCACAGACATGTGACGCAGTGGTCTGCCTGCCAGGGACCGGCAGGTTTAAATTACTCCAGTTCTAGAAAGGTATGGGGACTGTCCTGCTGGGCCCACTCAGAGTCCCCAGCGCCAACAAGCTGGGGAATGAGCCAACAGGGCTGGACACAGCTCAAGCCAGACACTGGCTTCAGTGGGTGCAAGAGCCTGTTCCAGAGCAGCCACAATGCTTGGCCGCAGGGCAGGCCTACAGGCAGGCTTTCAAAAGTCTCTTGACATTTACAGGTGAACGTGGAAAGGGGCTTTCTCTTCTGTCCACCACACACAGCAGTCACAGTGCCAGAGTCCTGACTGGGAGCTTGCGCGCCTGCTCTGTCCGCGCTTGGTGAAGGCACTCCAGACCACACAAACCCTCAGCTCCCGGCGTGCGCGCAGGGTGCAGAGTCTGCACCCTGGCTGCCCTGGTGCCCTTCGTCCTGCTGGCAAGGCTGGAGATGTCTGCTGACCTACAGAAAAACATTCCAACGGATGTAAAATGCCCCCATAAATATTCATTACGTGGTACCGTGGAAACTGTACTGCAACAGCTAACACATTTTTAGCTGCATTCCCACTTATTAATTGCCTGTATGAAAACAGCACCCAAAAGCTTTGTTTCACTGGTGGCTGTACAAATCCAAACTGAGTTCTGCTTCTTGCTCATGACAGGACCCTGCCGCTCCCCAACCAACCCATGTCCCGAGAGAGGAAATCACGTGGTTAAAAAAATCAAAATAAAACCACAACTTTCTTATTCTGGAGACCAGTGAAGATGTTTTGTGTTTGGCAGCCTTGATTTTCCACCACAGAAATGTCACAATTTACCCTGTTGTACCCTTTAGGTATTTTCTGATTGCATATTAACTAGCCTTTTCACTGTGGTTTTCTACTGAATCAAACAACTCTGTTTCCAGGATGACACAACACAGCTGAGTTAAGCAAAAAAACACAAAGCAATGCAACCAAACTAAACTAAACATCCACCACCTCATTTTTCAGCGTACTGACACCTGCTGTGTCACTAAAATGTAAATATGGCCAATAGTCAAGAGAGAGCACGACATGGTTTGCACCATGGAGTGCTGACAAAGATATCCATCTGAAAACGCCTGGGAAGCTACCTCTGGCAGATGCTTATGCTAGTTGGGATTTGCAAAGCAACTCAGATATCAAGTGATGTGAAGAGTTTAGTTACAATAAGGTCTTTTACAAATAAAAACCTAGCCAGCAGCTTTTCTTGTTCTATACCATGAATGAAATCCTAAGTCATTATAAGTAGCATATAGATCATAGATGAAAAGGCACAGGCTTTCTTCGGACCTGATTTTTTATCCTAGTTGATATTTCAAGCATATTTTTCCTAACAGATACTTACACACACACACACAAATGTTTTTGTTGCATTAATTTAGGTGCCTGGAGCCTTTTGGTGGACAAATCAACACTCCTGAATGCATAAACGTCTTGACAGTCTCTAATATTACAAGTTCCATCAGATCAGCTTTCCGGACAATGTTCTGTCTTCAATGAGTCCCAAAGGCAGTATTTTCACTTTTTCCTGACAAAAACTTTAATCCCCACTAACCCCAAATGTGCCTTGCTCTCTAGCCCCAGTTCTGCTTCCCCACAGGAAGCACTGAGTACCTCCAAACACACACGCGCACCCATTTTCTTCCTGCCAGTGCAAACGCCCGATAAGCACCGGCCACAATGTCGGAGCTGGAGCACCTCCTGCGCTGCCCCTGAGCCTGGCACCCCGCCAGGGAGCTCTGCTGGCACAGCCTCAGGAGCTGCCTGTTTGCCAGAGATGGGGTGAAGGACGTGCAGGAAGGACTTTGGTCTGCCTTACGTTGGCCATGCCGACAGCCCTGTGCTCCCCCGAAAGTAGAAACCCAAATCCTCTGGGCCTGATTTTTGCTCCAGTGAACCCAGCTGCAGCACACAAACCCAGGGCTTGCCCACAGCCTTCTGTCCCGCTCCCCAAGAAGTGGCAGGAGCCGGGAGTGGGGGTTGCAGGAGGGCTGCCACAGCCGGAGGAGAGGTGCCCATCGCCTTGGCGGGAAACACGCCGGGGCAGCAGTTTTCTGCGTCTGCTAATTGTGATTGGACTTTCCTGCTTGTAATCCCAGCAGGCAAACAAACTGCCCAGAGGCAGGGGTGTATGCACTGAGGCTGACAGCAATGCTAGTTTAAAACAGGTACCTGCAGAAGAATAAGGCCTCAAAGTATGGTTTTCATTACCTGAACCAAAATATTATTTTAATTTTTTTATAAACTATTCAGGTCTAGTTAAAAAAAAAAAAAAAGGTCTGGTTAATAGTTTAAAAGCCATTTTAAACTTCAGCTGTTTCCCCACAATTGGGATGGATTGCAGCCATCACTTCATGCTATAGCATCAGTTCCCATAATGACCTCAGAAATTATTTTTTCTGCAAACACTGGAAAATCCCCAGAATCCATGTGTGCATCCATCCCATCTTGTGCATGACAGTCCTGCCAGTCGCTGTTAACTGCTTCGTGCTCCCAGTTCCAGCCTGTCAGGAAACTCTCCGAGGGCAGCTGAACATGTGGGAGCTGCTCTGGCCCACAAGCTCTGAGCGAGGCGCTGCAGGACCAGCCAGCCTCGGCAGGAATTCCTCCTTTTCTCATTAGTATTTTTAGCCAAAGGTCACACAGCCTTTCGAGCAGAAATGCAGGTCTGAAGTTTCTCTCAGAAGCTCCTTCCACTGCTTCAGGGAGACACAGGCAATCAATACCGTAGTCTTACTAATACAATTTACAAATTGTCAGCAGTTTAGCGCAGCACTGGCAGCTGCCAGGAACCTGATCCGAAATCCCCTTGGCAGTGGACACTGCCAGGAGCACCCTCTCCTGTGACTGCTGCTGCCCCGCACAGGCTCCTTCAGAGCATGCCTGAGCAGCACTGCCTGGGGGAGAAGGGATGTTGAGCATCAGTTTTGCAGTACTTTCACAGCCCACCCGCTGCCAACTCCCTCTTCCACATGTGGTTCAGCAGGGGATCCGTACGATACACCGAATTCACCAGAAATACCCACTAGAATAACATGCAGGGGCTTTGGCACCACACGAAATACACAAAGTCCAGCCCTGGGTGAATGTAAACAAGCAAAACCATCCCAAATAATCAGTGGACACCACTAAATAGCACCAGTAACTTGCAGCTGCAAGCTCCATGCTGGGTACAAAGGTCTTCATCAACATTTACACAATCTCTCCTTTGAGTCCCGTATTTCGAGTTTGCTCAGCTTGTCAAGCAATGGAGGATGAGGGATTTGCAGCAGACCGATTAGCTCAATTCAGCTGTTAAAAGCAAATGTTATTTTTAATCTTGTATGTTGCATGTAAAGGCTTTCCAGCTGACACTAAGTTAATTACACAAATACTTTGGTTATCAGCACCACTACCCCTTAATTGGAACAGCAGGCTTTCCACTAGGGAGCTGCCGTCACAAAGTTTCCAGTGAAATAACGCTTAGTAATTTCAGCAGCACTTTTCATCTTCAAAATGCTAAACAGACATAAACTCAGTTAATTACCTCTCCCAGCATCCCTCAGAGGTAGGGGAGTGTCATTACCCATGTGCAATCAAATGGGAAGACTTTAATGACAGACAATGTCTTGCCCAGGGCAACACAAACACAAAAGCTCGAGGTTCAATGTGGCTCCTCAGCGTACATACCCAATGTTCTCTGAGGTGCTGTAGAGTGGGTTCAGGGATGTGCAGGGGGCTGGCAGGTAGGGAACAGCAGCTCCAGGACCCCTTCTGCAGCAGCTGGTGCCCAGAGGAGAGTGCTTGGCATATCTCAGGTGGTGCAAGACACCAATGTGTACACAGCTGAGTCTGGTGACAGAGCAAGCATTAGACAGTAGGAGATTCCAGCAGCTAGACTGTAGGATCCCAAAGGAAAAAACCTGATCAACCCACAGGCTTCTTCCAGACTCTTCGTATCACAGAATAATAATCTGCACACAGCACAGTACTCCCCTTACCGAGCAAGCCCAAGCAAACTGTGTATTGAGATCTTGCTGTACCCTGCACTGGTGCAGCCTCGAGTACCTTGAATACCACGTGCAGTTTTGGGCAGCACAGCACAAGAGGGACACACAACTCTTGGAGAGTGCCCAGAGGAGGGCAGCGAGCATGGTGAAGGGTCTGGAGGGGAAGTCTTACAAAAAGAGGCTGAACAAATGAAGGGAGCTTGGAGAAGAGGATGCTGAGGGGAAACCTCATCACGGTCTGTGGCTTCCTGACAGGGGGGAGCAAAGGGGCAGGCACCGATCTCCTCTCTTTGGTGACCAGCAATGGAACCCAAGGGAACAACATGAAGCTGTGACAGGGGAGGTTTAGGCTAGACACTAGGAAGAGGCTCTGTACTGAGGGGATGGTCAGGCACTGGAACAGGCTCCCCAGGGAAGGGGTCACAGCACCCAGCTTGGCTGAGGTCAAGAAGCATCTGGACGATGTGCTCAGTCCCATGCTCTGACCTGGCTGGTCCTGTGTGGAGCCTGGAGTTGGACTTGATGATCCTTGTGGATCCTTCCAACTCAGGATGTTCTGTGGTTCTATGATTCTCTGTGCATTAGGTGACCCTCAAATGCAGCCACAGCACCAGGTCACGCCAACACTGGAAATGCTGCTTCCACCTTTCCACAGAGGAATAAGTCTAAGTGACAAGACTACACAACCCATCCGTTACAGCACTGGGAAGCTGCTGTTCATCACCTTCATGTAACACGAGTTACACAGCCGCTGAGCTGGAAAAATGGATTAAGAATAGCTGGCGCATATCCAAGGACATAACAGGCCCCTGCAAAGGAACATTATTCAGAATTCACACTGGTTTTGTTTATTTTTCTTAATGTAAAACATTTTAAAAACTACATCAATGCGATTGGTGGACGGTGACTTTGATGAGCGAGTGCCTATGTGCACAAGTTCAGGGGATCGGGAGGGATGTTTACCACTGCAAATGTATTTTCAACCTGTGTTTTTGCAGAAGAGTATTCACAAGTAGTAAAGATTATAGATTTACAGAAGGCAAATATATTATTTATATATATTTGCCATGAGAGCCACAACCTTCAAAATTCCCTGATTTTTTAAATCTGTATAACATCTTGATCAGAAGGCAGGTTCATGAGCTGCCTGAGCTTCACGCTTGACACACACCATCTTTTTACAGTATGTAGGGGTTTGGGATTTCTTGTTATTTTTGCATGTTTTGTTAAGAAGTTGATTAGATTCCATTTATGTAGATTAGACTTCTGTTAACCTACATCACCAAGGGCGCATGAGGAAATGACCAAGACTCTCATGAATCCTCAATTCTTCAGAGACCCCTGTGTGTCTAACCGTTACTTGGTGAGAACAACCATTTTGATCAATACAACCCAAAGAACTGCTTCACTCCCCAGCTACAACAAACATGTAGCTGCAGAACAGGGCAAACAGACAGTGCTGTGTGTCCACCCAGCCGTAAGTCTGTCCCTCACGTATTTGCTCCAAGCCTCTGGGCTCCAGATCAGCCCACTTTATCACCAGTTTACCTAGAAAGATGCAGCCAGGCCAAAGCGCTAGGCTTCTTCCAAACTGGGACTGCAGAATCAGGGTACAGGGCAAAGGGCACCCATCAAAAAAGAGATGCCCTCTTTCCCATGCTGGACAGATCCCATTTTACTGTAGCTCCTGCTATCGAAGTCTGTAATCCCACCTTGAACTTTGTCTTCTTTCCTCTCTGCTTTGACTCTGATACTCCTTCTTTGGGTGTGGATTTTTTCAGATTTAAGAAAATAAATGAGTTAAAAGGAAGTCTGTGGGAGAAAACAAAGCAAACCCCTTTCCCTGGTTTCTCCTATAAGACTTATGTGAAAGAGTACACCTGTAAGCTAAGACTTTTGTATTTCTATTGTACTTGCAAAAGAAAAGATTAATAGAAAACACTCTGAAGGGTGAGGCCATGACCTGTATAAGATTACTGATCTCCTGTTGCATGTGCCATACAAACTCTTGCATACAAGTCCTTGTAATTCACAACTCTCCTTTAGCCTCCTACTGCTGATCTCCCTACCACAGCATCTCTTAGCACATGGGTGCTGTCAGCTGCATTCTGCCTGACTCAGGCACCAGGCACCTCGGGGTACATTCACAGGCAACCTGACATGGACACCCAATGCGATGAATCTCTGAAACAATTTCTTCAGCTTATTTCACTTCAGATATTAAGAAGTCTGACACACGTGGCTCTTATCCGTCTGTTTGTCCTACACTCATGTAGAGGCATGAAGAAGGGCAGATCTTGAAGACTTCCAGGAAGGAAGGAATAAGCCTGCCTGATAAAAACAAAGTCAGATTTTGAGATAGGCCTCACAATAAGAGAAAGCGCTATAGCACAGCGCTCAGAGTGCCCCTCTTTATGAAAGGGCACTGACAAGCAAAGGTAGCCATATGGGAAGCCAAAGATGACTGCAAGCAAAGTGAGTCACTACTCTGCCTCCAAGTTTACAAACCAATCAAAAGCAAACAAGGTTCATCTCAAGGGCACCGGAATCTTTTCTCTTGATCTAGGAAGCACTCAGTGCTGCAGGTTGTGCCATGAGCACAGACCTGTTTGCTGGCAAGTGATTTACAGAGTCTCTTCTCTCCAGGCACACTGAGGAATGGAACTCCTGGGAATTCAACTCACAGTGCCAAAATGCCTCCTAGATAGGAACCTGCCCAGCTCTCCTTCTCTCTCAGCTTCAGGTTTAAACCCCAGATCTTTATCTGTGTCTCAGACAAATAGTCTCCATGTATTTACATGGGGGTTTTCCCTGCTGCTTCTTTTTCAAGCAGAGAAATAACAGCTCTCAAACAACCAAGTTCCTGTTTGTTTCAGTCAGGTCACCTGAGCCATGGCTGTGATGTCAAGATGAGTCTGATGTGTGAAACAAACCTTGCATGTCTTTCCCCAATCATACAGGATTCTCAAGCAGGTGATTTAAACCCACCTGGTCTTTTAAGTCATTTATATCTCAGTCATATACACAGATTACCTAAATTCCCAGGTATCGTAGTATCATTTTGTGCTTCTGGTCTAATTTCTTAATCAACAGTGCAGCAGAAAAACAAGCAAAGGAATTAATTACGTGAACTCTTTCATTCTTCAAATGCTCAAAGGTTGTAGATCTTTGATAAAAATGCAGAGCTGTACGTTCCCAAGTCTGGTGCTAACTTTCCCTTGGGGTCTGTTTGCCAGCATTATCGGTGTAGGGAGAAATACTTTGTTTTCTCTCCCTTACACATCCCTCAAACAAGGATTTGTCCATAGCTACACTAAGGTGCTTCTGGTTTTAAGCAGAGCTCTGAGCTGCATACTACACACTTGCCCTGTCACTGTGGCCAGTCCACATGCAAAGGTGCCTCTAAGAAAACTCAGCAGCTGAGCAACACCAGCTTCAGACTGTAACTTCGATGGTTTCCGTACAAAACATCTTTTGGGCAGGGGAACCGCTTTGAAATGCAATCCTATTCAGTGGCAACTTCAAAACCGCATTCCATTTTTACACGGGACACACCTCAGCCACCCACAGCAGCCCCAGACAACAGCCTCCAGGGGAGGGAAAGCGATACAGAGGTGCAAGCAGAACAGCCTCTACAGACAGGAAAGTGCTGCTGCTTGTACCTGCCGCTGCTTTCAGGGCGTGCCTGAAGGAAAAGGCTTTCACATGTCAAGCTGCAATGCTGCAAGACCGAGAGACTGAAGCCCGGTGAGCTGGGAAAGCTTTGAGGCAAGACTCCTTAAGGCACACAGCCTCCTCAGCCCCCAAGGCCACCGCCACCCGATCGCAGGAGCAAGCTTGCCAGAGGAAACACGGAGGAGGCCAAAGCGCGGGCTCCGACCCTTCTGTCCAGGCTACTCCCCTCGCCGAGGCCTAGGCCCAGGCCCAGACCCTCCTCGGACGCCGGGCGCAGGAGACTGTGCTCACGCCCTGCCCTTGCGGCCCCAGCCGTTGCAGCGGCCGCTGCCGTTACACAACGGCCGCCACACCCCCCCACCGGCCGCTACCACGAGCGGCCGCTTACCCGCCCACTAGCTCAGGCAGCAGGTACCACTGATTGGCGCGCACCCGCGCGCCGCTATAGCCCACCCCTCTCGATTGGCCACAATAACTGCGCGAGGAGCCCCGCGAGCGCCCCGCGATTGGCTGCGGCGCTGCCGGCCCTCCCTATATAAGTGCCGCGGGAGGGGCGGACTTTGCCTGTTGTAGCGTAGGGTTTTGGAGCTCTCGGGTGCTCTCTGGCTGCCGCGGGAACATGGCGACGCTGAAGGCCGTGTGCGTGATGAAGGGGGACGGCCCCGTGCATGGCGTCATCAACTTCCAGCAGCAGGCAAGGGCCGGTGGCGGGCGCGACTCCCTCGCTGTGCCTTTTCCCCGGGGGCTCCGCGCCCGGCAGTAGCGCTGAGTCATTGTGCGGGGCGGGCGGCGCGCTTCTCCCTTCCTCTCTTCCTACCCTGCGGCTGCCGAGGCCGGTGTGCGGCCTCGGGCTGGGCCGCGGCTCCGCCGGCTGCCTGCGCCATAGGTGTGCTGGGAAGGACCGGGCCCGGTGCCCGGGCCAGGCAGGGATCGGCTGCCTCCAGCCTGAGCCAGGCTGGTACTGCGAGCGCTGGGGAGCTATGGGCACCGTGTGCCGCCCTGCGTGCCCGAGCGCAGCGCCGAGTGCGGGCTGGGGGTGTGCTGCTGCCTCCCTGCTCGGGGACGGCCTGCTGAGCCCAGAGACGGCCTCGGGCTGACCACGGAGCTGGCTTACCCTGCCAGAGAGGGGCTTCACGGAGCTGCAGCTACCTTGTAGCCTGAGCCCTCTGACGCCCCCGGGTCGGTGAAGGAGCCGGGAGTGCATGCGGGCAGTCCTGTGGAGGAAACGTGACTTTGGTGTCGCTTTTGCTTCCAGGTGGAAGTACTCGATCCTTCTCGAAAGCAAGCCCTCAGATAGAAGGCGTTCTGTTTACATCTTGGTCCATTCTAGGAAGAATAAGTTTTAGGTGGCTAAGTAAACGCAGCCAGCCTGTGAAAGTGTGTATTGCCATGTATAATGGGTGTGGGATGGTAGTCATTCATATCTCGGTAGTGGAGTCGCTAGTGCTTTCAGAGTAGGAAGCTTCACTTGACAATGTTGTACTTGCTTTGGTGATGACAAATACTTTCTGGTACAGGGTAATGGGCCGGTAAAAGTTACTGGAAGAATCAGTGGCTTGAGTGATGGAGAGCATGGCTTCCATGTCCATGAATTTGGTGACAATACAAATGGTAAGATGTCTGTGTAGGCTTTTGAGTTGTAATGTGACTGCTCAGCTTTAAAGTGCTTCTTTTAGTGTTGCAGCAGTGGCTGGTGTTAAGTGTGCTTAGGTGTCATGACTGCAAACATGTTTTAAGAAATGATGACACTTCTTAAGGAATTGCTTCTCATCTAATACTTTGAACATGTTTAGGCCGGTGATCAAGATTTGACATATCAAGCACTAACCTAAATACTTTGATAACCTAATATTAAGAAACCAGACAGCTTTCAACTGAGCCCAGAGTGTTCTAGAATAACTAATCTTACTCTGTTGAATTTCAAAGTATGTAGTAGGTTAGTTAACTCCAGGGCATTAGTAGAACATATAACAGGAGTTACATCACTAGTGGCTTTGCTTCCTCTGACTACAGGGCTATCTTGGTGTGGTATATAAGCCACAGATTTAAACCGACTCCTGAAAAAACACTAACTTTTGATGGCTGTGTTGTGTTTCAGGGTGTACCAGCGCAGGGTCTCACTTCAATCCTGGTGGCAAGCAGCACGGTGGACCAAGTGATGCAGAAAGGTGAGTTTAAAGTGCTTAGCCTCTTACCAGGTAGCAGCTCTGTGCAACAGCCATCTCAGTGATACCTTGTGCTTGGGAGGCCACTTCCAATAGTAATGCCAGGGCAATACCAGAAGGAAACTGGTAATTAGGGTCACTTAACAAAGGCTCTGATAACTATATGGGGATTTGTTAGCTACTTTGGCCCAGAGAGTGTGGCACAGCCTTTGGCATATGTTCTCTGTTTTGTTGTAGCTTGTTGGGAGAAAGAGAAAATAAAGGCTTTTGAGTGAAGGTTGCTCAGGGTGTGTAGGGAGGTTCATGTGTTAAAGCTTTATTTAGTCAGAGGTGTTTTGCTTCTGTTTTGGGGACAGCTTTTGACAACAGGGGCTCTAAGCTGTCAGTTGTTGAGCAGTATGTGGGCTTGTTTGTGTGGCTGATCTGGACCTTCAGAGGTATGTGCTGAGGCTGCAGGGGAGACTGCAAGATGAGTACAAAGCTGCATGCATCTGGGCATGGTGGCTTTTACGGCGTGCACTGGGCTGTGCTTAGCCTGTTAGCTGAGGTACTGTTACCTGCAGCCTGTACTCCTCAGGGGTTGTGTGCTGTGTGTCGGTACAGGCCTGATGCTTGTGCTGACTCTCTCTGTACCTCAGTGGAAGTTGAGACCTGGCTCTTCCCTGAGGTGGTTTCATCACTGCTACCTTCAGGGACCTATTGCAGGCTCTCTAGGTGTGGAGGCTGGGAGGGGGCTGTGCAAGAGCTGAAGGCTGGTGTGATGGCAAATGGAGCTAGGAACGAGTGTAAAGAGCAAGTAGGGTCTGGACCAGCCTTGTGACCAACTTGTGGTTGTGATAAGCTTGTGAATGCTCACACTTATGTCCATAACTGCACCTTTTGTGACTGATAAATTTGCACCTGAATGATGAGTTGCATGCCAGACTAACTGAGAGAGCAAGCTGGCTGCTAGCCAGCAGTCTGGGTGTCAGAGCAGTATGAAATGGTGTGCTTGCAGGCTTCACAGCCAACTGTTCCAGTGCTAAAGGTCAAAACATTGCATGAACATCATGGCTTCTGCTTGTTCTGTTTGGTCAAAATCCTGCTTCTGGTGTAACCTGTTCTGGCTCAGGCAGGTGTGAGCTGGGGAATTCTTTAGGAGGGTGTAAGAATTAGATCATTCTCTTACCAGAGTTGAGTTGAAAAGATTGGATTGAAGCTTAGATGAAGCAGATTCCTAAAGGGGAAACTTCTTGACCTGATTTTATAGGACTTGGTTAAAGTCACAGGATCGGTGCTGTGCTGTGAGAAGCTGGTAGTTGGCATTCGGTGAGCTGAGCCTGTCACCTTGTGTGACTGAGGGTGGCTGTAGAAATGAGTTGGTGTTCAAGGTCCTGAATCTGGATAGAAGGGTCTTGCAGAATGTCCACTTGTCTTGTGAGCAAGTGGTTTGTTTGGGGCAGGTGTGTAGGAAGCAGTGTGCTGCAGTGTCCTAACTTCAGTGAGAACTGAACTGTGTGAGGCTTACAGGAAGTCTGAGCAGAGACCTAGCTCTGCAAACTCACTGGTACTGTGTAATGCTGAGTGTGTAGGAAGATACCAAGCTGACTCTAGCAGTGCTGGATTAGCAGTTTGGTAGCACTTGCTGCATCCCCTCTGACCTGCCACTTGACAGACTGCTTTTACTAATCCTATTTCAGCCTAAAGCCGGCGGCTGCCTGTGGGATGGCTGATTGGATACACACTAAAAGCTATTAAGAATAGTGGCAGTGTTTATACCAAGCCCTGTATGTGCAGAAAGGTTGTTATGCCTAATTTGAGATTAATACCATCAGCATGGAGGGACTCTTGGCTATAAGAAGTGTTCAAGGTTGGTGCTGGTAAATGAGGACATATGTGCTCTTTAAGATAAGATAGTGGAGTATCTGAGTCTTGTGACTGGGTATCGTGTGGTCCTGGCCATCACTTAGCAAGGCCTTTGGTTTAACCCAACTGAGCTGCTCTGTATCTTTGTGTAGGCACGTGGGAGACCTTGGCAATGTGACTGCTAAAGAAGGAGTGGCAGAAGTGGAAATAGAAGATTCCATGATTTCTCTTAGTGGGCCAAACAGCATTATTGGACGTACCATGGTGGTAAGTGTCTTGGTGCCTACTGGGATGCTTTAGGGAACTCCAGAGCGGTCTTTCCAGCAAGTTGAGACTTTCTGATGCTGGAGGCCAGTTCCTGGTGTTTGTTGCAGACCCTGGGGGGAGTGCAGGATTTCCAGAGAGGGGATTTCTTTGAAGCCCTGCCCAAAACCCAGGCTGTGTATGACTAGGGCACCTCACTGCTGTGAGATCCTAATTTCCTGCCTGCATCCCTCCTGAAGATACCCCTCTCTCTCCACCTGACTTGGCTTCTTCCAGCCCCGAGTGACTAAGTAACTGCAGTGCAGCAGTCAGCCTGGGACTGTAAGGGTGAATGTTGAGTCCAGTCTCGCTCTGGGACTAGCAGTAACTTGAAACATGGGGGCTTGGGTGGTGTGTGATTCAAACAAATGGGCAAGTCTTGGCTTTAGTTTTTAGCACGAGTATCAATTTGGCAATGGTTCTCTGTGATTACTGCCACCCTGCTGGTAGTAGCTGGCAATACTGCTTGTCATTGCTGCCACTAATGAGTAGTGGGAAATACCTTAATTCGTGCTGCTGCATACCTAATCAGTATCTTAATTCTTCTTTTCAGGTCCATGAAAAACGTGATGACCTGGGTAGAGGGGGGACAATGAGAGCAAATTAACTGGAAATGCTGGGCCCCGTTTAGCTTGTGGTGTGATCGGAATAGCAAAGAGCTAAGTGTTGTACCTGAAATGCTTAAGATGACAGTAATAAATGGCTGTATGTCACTGCAAATGCTGTACTTGCCCTTCCTTGTGCAAGCAGAAGATTTCTCACTTAACCTCATTACTACTCTGCAAGACTGACCTGATTTTTGTATGATGTTTATTGCAATTAAAGCCACCCTGATGGAATGTCTCTGTAGTCTTCTGCTATAAAGCATCTGCTGTAACCATTAAGTGTAATCTTCACTAACTGGAACTCCTGTTATGTGTAATGGAAGATGTTTAGTAGCGATCACCTGAACACCAAACCTTGCAGTGTGCTGTGTGATTTGGAGGAGCAGCCTGAGAGGCTCTAGCAAGGCTACTCACTGGTGAGCAGTCAGTGTTGTGTGTACCAGGGCTTCCTCCTGGCAAAGCTGCAGCATTTGTAGGTTTCAAACTTCTGTAATAAACTTGCTGGGCAAATACACCTGGGTCTTCCTATCTGTTAAAAAAAAAAGTCACTGTCCCAACAGGGAGCTTGTGATGTCAGCAGGTGAGGCACCTGCAGCATCCATGTAGCTTCCAGCCAGTAACTCTGGAACAAGTAAGGGCTGAGATCAGTCAGTACAGAGGTAACAAATGCTGTCCTGTGTGATCCTGTGACAAGCTGACACCCTCTGCTTGTGACAGCTGTGGTTTTATATGCTGAAGGACAAGCACTGCTTTGCAGGAATACCTTCTGGCTGTAAACAGTGATGGTCTGTGGCTGCAGTGTGTGCGTGTGAGGTGGGAAGGCCTTCAGCACATGTGGTCTGGCTCCAGTGTGTGTCTCTTCTGGGCTGGTGTGCAGTGCCTTGCTGGTCTCTTCTGGGCTGGTGTGTGGTGAAAGTCTGGGTGTGTTGGTCAGTGATATCTCTTCAAGCTATGCAGCTGTGCCCAGGGTAGAGCAGGGCTGCCTTTAAAAATGGTTTGCTTTGCTGAAGTTTTTGTGAAGTGTTTGAGGGGTGTAATCACTGTGCCCTGGTGCCAGCTGTAGCTATTTCCTTGTTCCTACCTTCTAGACACAGATTTCCAAGTCTTTCAGTAGAGAAAATCACTAATTTTAATGGAGACTTGCATTAACACTCCTTTGTCCTGTACATGAGAGATACTCATGGAAGCAGTTGGCTGTAGCTGTAGACACCTGGGTTCCAGCATGGCAGGATTCTGGTAGCACAGCAGGGTGACTGTAAAAACACTTTAACCTGGTGGTCCTGGCAGCAGTGTGTGCAGCCTTGACCCACCTCTACCTCTTCCAGGGCTTAGTCTGAGCTCAGATTCAGCTGCTGTGGCAGACTGGAGAGTGACTGCCCCTTCCAGCCCTGCCTCAAGCATCAGGGGGTGCAGAGCACTGAATGCCCACACATAACCAGTATGACCTCTGGGGTTTGGAAACTGAAAGGTGGGTTGTGCTGTCTCCCCTTTCCCTGATGGAGGGGAAATAGCAGGTACTTGTGCTCAGTAGCTGTAGGTGCAGTGGCAGCAGGAGAGCTCTGGCAGCTGCTTTGTGCCCTCTCCCAGCCATTCCTGGTGCTGGGCCTGGCTGCTTTGGAAGCTGGGAATATACAGGTCTTGGCTTTAAATCTCTTTCTCTCACCTGGATGTACAAGTAATGCTGGGCGTCTGTGCCAACAGACCACTGTCAGGGGCAGGTGCAGACTCGATGGTGCAGGATGTAGTGACTCCACCAGCAGCAGAGGCTTAATATTGAGCTAATTCTTGAGGGCAAATTTCTGGCTTGGGATTCTTTCAGAGCCTAACGTTTGGTAGTTGTACAGCAGGATAGTTATGCTGGTGATGCTCTAAAGATGGTGCACCCCCAGGAGCTTATTTGTGCAGTCACTGCTTCAGAAGGTAGCAAGAAACTCTCCCGCAAAGGACGATGTCCTGTGTGTTCTGTTTCTTGTTAGGGAAAGAGAGAGTGTGAGGTGGCATTTGTGTGAACAAACCTTCTGTCTCTTTCATTTGTATCTTCAAATCCTTTAATAAAATGTATTCATTTAAAAAAAAAAAAACACCAAACACCCTACCTCCTTACAGAATCGTGGCGGTTCTTACTAGGACAAGTCTTAAACATAAGACATAAATGTCTGGCTTGGTATGAGAAGTTAGTTCCACTGGCCCAGCATGAAACAAACAGTCAGGAAACAGGTTTTTAACACATGGAAGTTGAGTTCACTACAAGTATGTAAACAGGGTTGGGTTTGGTTGGTGGGTTTTGTTTTTTTCTTTCCCCTCTTTATTCTACTATTGCAAGAACATAAAAAATGTCCTGTCCCCAGCCCCTGGCTCTGCACTCGCCTTCCCACCCCTCCCTCCCCCAGGAACACACACACACACACACACTTCCCTCTGCTGCAGAGCAGCCCTGAAAGAACGGTGTAAGAAAGGAGCTGCCCTTCACTGCGGGGGAGAAAAACCACACCCCAGAACAAAAAAACACCTTGAAAAAAGTATCACACACCTCTTTGTCAAGGAGGAAAAAGAAGAAAAAGTAATTAAACATGCAGAGGATTGATGGAGTTTTCCTACTAGGCTGCTAAACAAGGTTCAAGGGAAGGGCTGGAGCCACTGGAGCCTGTGGGCCTGGTGTGCGGCTGATGGAGGGGCAAGTGCCTTTTGGGGGCACAACTGCCAGGGCTGCTGCTCAGCTCCATACAGCGCCGGCCCCAGAACAGCTTGTGCCTGAAGGGGCCGACCACCTCTTAGCATTTGGCAAAACGACTTCAGCAACAGGGAGAAGGATGGGAAAACTTGCACAGCTACAAAAAACCCACACTCATTGTCCATCAGCCTGATAGGCACAACAGTAGGCAGGTAAAACTGGACACCTACCTCTTGCAGGATTACAGGAGGTAGCCGGCGTTACCATGGACAGCAGTAGCGGGAAGAGGCAGCATTTTCAAACCCTCCCATGCCCTCCCACCTCCCTTCCTTTTCCCAGCCCCTGTTTAATTAAAAAAAAAAAACCAAAAAAATAAAAATTTTTTTAAAAGGCTAGCGTTTTCTATTGTGTTTTGGTGTCTCTGAGTTCTCTTTCGCCCCACCTTCCAGAAGCATCATCATCAATGAATAACAAGCACAAAAGCTGTGGAAGTGGTGTGCTTCCTAGCCCACCGCACACAGTAATTTTATAACATTGCAAGCAGAGCAGACGAAGTATGTCTGAAGGCGTCCACTTCGTTAAAAAAAGGCTAATTAGGGGAACATTTACCACAGAACCAGAGGGGTGGGAGGGGGAAGTTTTTTTTTTTAAAAAAAAGAATTGATTGCATTGCAAACACTAAACAGTTAAGTCTTCAATTAACATTGTAAAACCACTAACTTTTACCTAGTATGGTCAAGTAATCATTAAAATGCAGCAACCTAAAAATCAAGCCGTTACAAATAAAAACTTGCTTCTGTGAATAGCTACACAAACAGATGTAATTCTTTTAACAAATATAAACAAAACAGTCTAATTTAGACTCCAGTACAGCATTAACAGTTCAAACTTTAAGCTGTTGAACACTCCTTTTCCAATTCAGTGCAGCGTAGGAAGAATAGCACACGTTAAAGTTTGTTACGAAAATAGAGTTTATTAAAAACACATCCCTATTGTTTTGAGGAGCTTTCACCGTTACCTTTTCTTAAATTAAAAAAAAAATAGAAAGCACTTCTACTTCTGATTTGTAAACTTTTTAAAGTCAAAACTTTAAAAAAGTTACAGCAAAAATGGGTAATATTTTAATCATATCTTCAGTATTTCATGTTATGTTGTGGCTATTTTAAATAGAAGGGAAGCAATCAAATTGCTTACAATTCCCCACCAACTACCGAGGGGCTGTGAGAGAAGCAGAAGCAAATATAATACAGCAGACTGTACAACTCTAAAGCTCTACACTCCAACAAATGTCACTGTCGCCTTCCGACGACTTCCAGTCTCTTAGCGAGGAGGCTCCGCCGCTGCGCCCGTATCCTTTTCCGCCTGTTCCGCGGATGAGGTAGCCTCGGATGTTAACTCCTCCACAGGTTTAGCACCTGCGGGTTCCGACTCTCCCGCAGCAAGTTCTGAAACAATGTCTGCGTCTTCCATTTTGCCGCTGTGAGATTCGTGGTTTTTGTCGCCCTCCGCCCTGTCTGTCATCTCTGGTTTTTCCTTTCCTCGATTTTCTTCCTTGTCTCTACGAGACTCCCTATCTCTGGAATCCCTCTCCCTGTCTCGATGGCCACTGGACCGCCTGTTCCGGTCCTCCAAGTCCCTGTGCCTGTCACGGTCTGGGCTTCTTCGTCCCCAGTCTCGCCTGTCACGGTTACCAAGCCGCTCGTGATCTCTGTCATCGTTGCGGTTACCATAGCGCTCGCGATCGTTTTCTACCCGATTTCCGAAAGATCTCCTTCCAAACCTTTCCTGGTCTCTGTTAGGGGTGAACGTCTGCCGGTCGTTCCTAAACTGCCTCCCGTCTCGGTTATCCTCAGGTCCGCCCGGCCCGCTGCTCCCCGGCATCCCCCCGGTCTCACAAAGTGACCCGGCGGCGGGAAGGGGGTTTTCATTCCATGGGGGGAGGCATCCCAAAGCCCCCCGGCCCTGGCGGGGGCCCTCTGTGCATCATGTGGGGAGGCATGTGTCGTGGCGGCATCAAGGGGAACCGCTGCAGAGGAGGGGGTGGGATTCCTGGCGGTCGCTGGAGCGGTATCAAACCAGGCCGGGCACCCAAGAGCCCCGTGGATGGAGTCTGCAGCCCAACAACGGGCGCCGGCGGGGGCGGTGCAACTCCTTGAGTGCCTGAAACAAACACACACACATGCACAAAGTGAAATCTGAGGCCAAAAAAAGCACAACCGTCTTCAGCATTTCCAACACATTCTGAAATTCTCTCACGAAATGAGCAACACCAAAACTGGGGGTGGAGAGCACAGCGGGGAAAGCTCCCCGTGCTGCTTTGCGCACTGCAAGGGAAGCAGCGTCTTCTAACAGAAGCAGTTACTGTTGCATAGGCAGGAACTGATCACTGGCCCCAAAGGTCTCCCCGTGGGAAGAAGCTGTTGGCATTTTACAGGTCGGAACTCTTCCCTGATCTCCAGCTCAGTGTCCCGCTCCATCAACGAAATGCTGATGAAGCCCCTTCCTAGTAGCCTACGCTCCCCACGTTTCCAACTAGACACCTCACCTCCCCCTTGAGTTACCCATGCAAATTTTCTCCTCTCTTACAAACATCAGCAAAATGACATCTGGCTGAAATGCTTCAGATTTCAACTGGTCACCAGCACGACTTGCAACATGTGGCAGATGCAGTAAGCTATGATGGGAGAGGTAAGGTCGGGACAGGGCTGGAGTAGGAGCAAGACATCACAGACAGGCCAAGTTACCCTTCCAGGGAAAAAGGATGATGCAACAAAATTTAATTTTAGGAGAATAAACCTCACAGTGTCAACTAAAAGGAAATTTCTGGGCTGTTTTGTTTGGTTTTTTTTAACACAATTTCCCACCCTTGACAGCAAGCACCTGACAGCATGGTCTTCGTAAAAGGAAAACAAAATTCACTCTCAAACCACACATGTAGAGAAAGCTCAGCACAAAGCTTGTCGGCATCAACACCATAGGCCCAAATGCATGAAGATTATTACCAAGCTCCAGATGGGGATTTTGCAGCAACAAGCTTGTGCCAGCTTATCTTGCATGCCTCCTTTTGTTTGAACTAGGAGCACTTATCGCCTCGTGCTCTCCGTAGATGTTGCACTGGACCCGTCCCCTCGATCTGCTCACTACCGGTTATTTACCTGAAAACAAGCTCCGTATCTGAGCAAGCACATGTTGTTTTCTGAACTCCCCAACTGAAATGTAAAGGAATTGGCAGCCGCCAGCAGGACAAGCTCAGATCTCTCCTAATCCACCTCACATTCCTTTACCCCCATTTGCCAAGACCATAAGCAGTGTTTCCCTTCTGCACACGTTCGTAACAAATGGGAGTTGAGAATACAGCTTACACACAGCTTCCTCACTCCCGCCCTGAGTAAAGCCAGACTGTGAAATAGCCAGGTAAATTAATACCAGAATTCAATACCTGTCTGTGCCATCAGTAAGAACTGCACTTTGGTTTCAGCTTAATAAGCATGGAGGAGTAGACATCCCCAATAACCCTCCACTCAGCTATCGTAGCTTCCAGATTCCTCGAGCTGATTTATTCGGCGTTGCTATCCCAAGGAAGAGCCTCCAGAAGAACGCACATGTTACATCACCCTTCTATTTACACCCCCTCATGCTGACAAACACCTCCAGCAGAGACCTTTTTATTTGAGTGTTCTTTATATTTGGATTCAAAGGGAATTCTCTTTTGCCCACCAGGAGAACTTCAGGAGCAAAGATATGAATATACTTCCAGTCCGTGGTATCATCTTACCTTCCCTTCCAAGCAGTCCCTGTAAGACCGGCTTGATCAGCCACACTTTCTGAAACTGATGTTCCAGCAGCAACACAGCATGTCCTTTCTGTTTGTTTGTCTGGCAGGGTTTTTTCTTTGGTCTTTTTTTCCCCTTTTTAAACTCTAGCATGTACAGCCCCCTTCCTCCTGTTCATACCCAGGGCTGTAAGTCACCTAGTTTCAATTCCTCCCATGGCTTAGCACTATAGATCCAACGAGACAGACAACGGCTTACAAGAATGGAATTTTTCTGAATTCTGAGGTTATTTTTGTTGGTAAGTAAAATATCTGAAGATATTTGTGTTGGTAAGTAAATTCTTCCCCAGCAGATTAAAAATGAGGCAGAAAAGAATACCTGAGACCTAATGAACTGGAGAGAATGAGCATCTGCTTCCGCTCTACAGTGGCAGAGCAGACATGGGCCAAACAGCACAAACACCAGGCCAAGCGCAAAAAAGTTTTCTTAGTTTAAGGTAATTTAATTTCTCAATCTGATTTTTATACAACACACAGCACAGAAGCAGCATAAGGGTATCTGAAACTCGTGCTCCTTCAATCTGGACTCCAGGGCAGCTGAGCACTGGTTACTTTAAGTCAGTGCACCCAGACTTTGAGGCCGAAGCAGACTGCAGTACCCTAAGAGTGTCC
The DNA here is from genome assembly GCA_027925045.1 of Hypotaenidia okinawae. Taxonomy (NCBI): domain Eukaryota; kingdom Metazoa; phylum Chordata; class Aves; order Gruiformes; family Rallidae; genus Hypotaenidia; species Hypotaenidia okinawae. Next base: position 114,775,622 of record BSDF01000001.1, read on the forward strand.
TCGCTGTGCTGACCCATCAGGCGCTGATGCAAAACCAACCCTCCAAGAGCTCCTCAGAAACGTGTCCGATTTCACTGAAAATGCTGAGTGAAACCGGGGGTACAGAGTGCAGTCGTGATGCCTGGGCAAATGGGAGCCCTTTGTCATCTTACGTAAGGGAAACCAGTATGCAGATGGAAACAGTCTGTCCAACTGGAAAAGAAGTACCAGAGCTCCCAGAGAAACAATCGAGTGATTGAGCGGCCACCTCATACCTGCACAGACAAGCGACGGAATCAACCTGCCCCAGCCTGTGTTATATTCACTTGGCCGTAACTGTTAAGCCTTTTTGCAGCAGCTAACCTTGTCTTCCTGCTTACGGGCATGAAACAGATCCACCCCCCTCACCAGCTGCTTAGTCTGCGTAACTTGGTTAAGGCACAGCGTTTAGTACAGGTGATATACTCCTCAGAGCTAATGCGGTGTTCTGGTCACATGTAAAGATACAGGTTGCTTTCACAACTTACTTTTATTTGTAACTTTTACCAGTGACGCGTGGTGAATGGTCCTCAGAACTCACAGACAGCATTTACTATGAAGAGCACGGATGCGAGTGGTGCAGGAAAACCCACGGCCAACCACCAGCGGCATTTCAGAGGTGCAAGAACAATCACACAGTGTCAAAAGTTTCATCATTTCACTTTACTCCCAAGACACAGCCCAAAATGCTACAGCTGTCCTGAAGAAGGGTCTTTTATCCAGAGAGGTCACAGGAACTGCCCCCTTACTGTTCTGACAAATCAGGTATAAGGCCAGATTTCTGTGTGGCTGTAATTCCATTTCTGATTCCTCTCCCAGCTGCACAAACACCATGTTCCTTTGTGAGCATTATCAGTGTTATACACACTAACACAACTGAGATTGGTTTTTATGCTTAAAACCCTGAACTTCGCTTCACCAGGGATTACAGAGTCTCCCATAGCCCACTACTACTCAGCTGGGCCACTACAAGAAAGCGAGGGGAGGAGTGGTGTTTTCTGTACCTGACACAGCAACCCCACTTCAGATCCAGCTCCTTTGCAAATCTGATTGACATTTGTATGGGAGCAAGAAGCCACAAGCAACAGATTCCAGCAGAACAGACTATAGGTTTACACTTTGAGTCAGATGCTGACGTTCTGTGGCATTTAGTGCATCACATTAATTCTCCTATTGTTCTCCCATGGGGAATGATGCATCGTGAAATCAGAACATTAAATACTACTGGGAAATTCTTGAAAGAGGACAGTTTTGTGAACCTTGTGCCGCTTTGGGGGGTTTGAGATGGAATCCTTTAGACCAGGCTAAAGAAAGAAGCCTAAACTTAAGAGCCTAAATACAGCATACCAACATTTCTCAGGTAGTCAGTGTCCACCACTGAAGCCAGTAGGAGCCTGTTCCTGTTCACATAAGATGCTTAAACAAGGATGTGAGTGTCAAACAACATTATGTGTACGGTGTTGGCTACGGGTATTAAGATTTCTAAAGTTCCTGCTCTGTAAAACAAACACTGAACTGATCTGGGGCAAAGCTGAATTCCATGAATGGTGCCAGAGAGCTCATGTTCCCTTACCTCTGCATTCTCATTCAGTACTATTATGAAAGCAACAGTCATACATGTATAGAAATTAGCAAACGTGCCGTGTTTGTTACACTTTTAACAGGGGCTTTCTACAGGACATTTGGAAATGTCATTAGGCTGAGCACCGCTCATACCCTGTATGAATTAAAATCCTACCCTGGCTGTGAAGGAAGCATCCTGTTTATAACACAGTGCTACTCTGATGAACTCAGAATACTGCAGTCCACCTTCCTTCCATAACTTAATGCAGTGTACAGACAGGCCACACAGTTACGTAAGAACAAACCATCCAGGGAGTAAAGAATAATAATTCAGCAGCATCAGCAAGAAATAGGTACCAAGCTCAAAGAGAACTAGAGCATCATTAATCTTTGAGAATACGTAATTATCACTGTACGGATGTTGGTAAAAGGAGCACTAGACCAGAACCTAAAAGCTGCAGTAGGGTGTATTTAATCAAGATAATAGATCACAGAATCTGAATATTCGAAACACAGCACCTGCAACAGCAGTTTATTACTGGCCCAAATTCCAGCATTTGCTCAACACTAGGAACAAGTTGGCAAATCAAAAATGATTGAAAAGCCTGTCACGTTCTGCAATATGCACACGTAAATAGGAGCCTAAAAATATCTGCTTTGCAGACCACTTTAAAAATTACATATGAGCACACACTCATAAAACCAGTTACAGTCTGGATAGTATTAAGAACAAGAAGCTCTTAACAGCAGCGGGTATGATCACAGACACAACTAAATCAAAATCACCCAAGGGTGGTTTTTAGAAATAAGCACCAAAAAATTCAGACACAGTGTCCACATGGGATCGCTCCTCTGAAGCACAGGCACATCTTTGTTGGAAGTGATGAAAGAATTACATTGGAGGAAAGAATGAAATTTAGCAGAGGTGAAACAGAATGTAACTTACATTACTAAGAAAGCATATGAAAACTTACAATAATCAATTCAGAATTACTTTTGTAACATATCTTCCATATAAAACCTGAACAGATCGATAGATAAGCTTCATTTTGAAGTTACAAAAATTAGGAAAGAGCTCCTGCATTTGTACAGGTTACATAAGGTGTCCTCAAGCAAGGTTAAGTTTAGATTTCTGTGACAGTCTTCAGAGCAATCTTCATCCCTTGAATTCAGCTTGCTGAAGCAAGTTCTTCCATCCAGCCCAAACAGCCAAAGAACATTTCTTCGTTCTTCACGTTACACTACTCAAGCCCCTTCACCCCTATTTCCCCAAGCAGAGTCCTCATGACACACTTCACAATGCTGTCAAACAAATCTCACTTCCATCTTCTTATCTCAGCTTGGAGAGACACATCATGAGAATCTCTAACCAGCAGTCTGAGGACTTCAGGAGGAATCAGGCACATGATCAGTCATCTATCCAAATGGCTAAACCGTGTACTTGTGAACATGAGGTCCTTCAGTCTGAAGCGGTTGATTTCCCATGTCTGCACTTTGCCACGGCTGACTGAGGGTGATGTTGTACCTACTCATTTACTTTGCCTCAGGTTAATTTGCCTCTGACCTGGAGGAGGCTGTAGGTCAGATGCTAAGGCTACACTTACACTGTGAAGCCTACAAGTACTCCAGGACTGGGATGCAGGGGTAGATCGCATCTCATGTCCGCACACGTGGAGAAACCCTGGCACACTCTGTTTCCCACGCTTTGATTTCCCTGGGAGTGAAACCTGACACACAGAATGAAAAGGAAGGAACAATGGTGCAGCTCGGCCAGCTCTCGAACTCAGAGGATGGGGAGGGCAAGACTTCAAGGGACACTTCTTGGCTATCTAGATCAGCATCACTGGTGGAAAACATCGCGTCTTTTATGGTTTTCTTCCAGCCTAAGGAGAGACCAGATCTGGACTCTCCTACGCAGGGCTAAGCTAAATTGATAAGTGAATCAAAGTGTTTTTAAGAAGAGACTTTCATTATGTTAACTTACTGAAAAGTTTTAAAAGCCAAGATAACTCTTATTAATATTTTGTCTTTAATCATGTAAAATACTGTAATGTTTCGAGTTTTCTTGTATAGCATATCAAACCGTGAACTCCCAAATGTCAGGATAGAAGGATTTTATGGAACTCCTTGAATATAAATAACTTCTTGAATAAGACACTCATCAACATAAAATGCTGTTACTGAAGTAAACACAGGTCTCTGCGCTATTACTTCAGGGCTGCTCTCTGTAAGCCCACATGTGCAATCTCATAAAATGAAAAAACTCTCCTATCCCCTTGCTGACAAGTCTGAATGCTGAGAGAAGTCACTCTGACCACAGGGAAGACTTTGTCTGCCTCCACTCTTCAGTGAACAAGTTCATAAAAACAAAGGCAAGTTCTTGGTCTTCCGATTTATGGAATTAAGTTTCCTTGAATCTGTAAGATTAAAACCCACTACTGTGCAAGTAACTGATGTGGGTATATAAGTTACTTCACCCCAATCTTAATTTTGTAAAAGCTTTTTCTTATGCCTATAGCGATGCGGCAAACTGCAGAGTAGTTTTTTATTCCAAGCCTTTGGAATGTATTAAGTTCAAGCTATGCCATACAAGACATAGTACCACAAAACTTCCAAAGTCTGGTAAGACTGTTATTACATTTACAAAAAGTGTAACTTCCATCATTAAGGTGTGCATGTTTTAGATGCACAGTCTGATAATCCTTATCACTGCAAAATTATCTCAATCCATGGTGTGATCACAGGGGTTTTTAAGCTTTCCTCTGTTTGCCAAGCATCTGAGATTCTCTAGCACAGTGTGCTGCAGGTTTTGCACATCTGCTTTGATAGATTTTAAGAAGCAGGCTGACTTTCAGAGAGAAGCAGCTCTTCCCTTTTGGAAAAATGTCTTTTAGAAGGGTGTCATTTCGAGTTTCCAACGTGAAGGATCCAAAAATCACTAGCCACAGCTGGAAAATTTAGGCATCAAATCCAACAGAGCACTATCCTCTAGGGTAGACAAATCTCTCTGTTTTTTCCAGCGTACACTGAGGAGGTCTGGGCAGAAACGCATTAAAGAAAACTATATTTTCCATTCAGTTCTAAGGCTCTCCTTTAGAGGTCTCCAATGCATAAATGTAATAATCTCATTAAAACACATAGGAAATAAGTCTCCTAAGTATATTCTTCACACTGACCTGTAAAAGGTCACCCTAAAATGACTATTTAGCAGACCTCTGTAACATCAAAGAGTACACACTCTCTTTAAAAATCTGACCAAGTTCATATTGTATGGTGAAAAGTCATTTAAGTTATCCAAAGTTACCTTGGTTTTGCTAATCAAAATACCATTTGTAAGATTTAAATAACGTAAGATATTGTTAAAAAAGTTTCAAAACCTGTAATACGGCACAGCTGAATAGAAGCTTTTAGGTTTTTCCATTTTATTAAAATAACTTATTCCATACAGAAAAAAGTATACCATATATTCACAGGTTTAAAAAATACACTAAAAATAGTTTATAAGTTCATGTAATAGTTGAGCCTAAAATATGGTTTGTGTCATACACATTTTTCCTTTAGTTAATCTTCTGTATTATATAAACTCGAATTTGTTAGAAGCAGACAGCATTTGTTTCTGCCCTGAATTTGTAATTTATACATTATGGCTTTTTTCTTTCTTCAGAAAACAGATCTTCAATAATAATAATTTTATATATAAAAAAAAGTCCTGCTCCTTCTGTGTAAAATCCTCTAAAAATTATTTAAAAGCCAACAAAAAGGCAGAAATTTCAACAATTCTGGAAAACCTGCTTTAATTTCCCACAAACCGAAGTCAACAGCAAAAAAATGAAAAATGTATTTTAAATCACGATACAACTGCAGAATATATACAAAAGTGAACTTACCAAGAAGTGGAATAGCTTGGGTGACAGGAGCAGGTACGTTAGTAGGTGCTACAGGAGGTGGAACAGTCCCGTATATTTTGGAACTGTCGGTAGTTTCAGCATTCCCTCTGGATCCAGAAACCACTGTTGGGATGGGATTTCCTACAGATGAATCCTTTGTAGTGTCTTCATTCACACCAGTTGCTGTAGCTAAGAAACAATGCGTTGAGACAAATTAACACAAGTCAGCTTTTCTGTGTGCACAGTACCTTCCTTCTACTGCCGCGTGCCCAAGAGATAGACACTTACAGTTTGGGATGTTGACTGCCGGAGTGTGAGGAACAGATACTGGAGGAGTTATAGGCGGTGGTGGTCCAGGAGGAAGAAAGCCTATCGGAAAGTATGTATTAACACTGAGTTAATATATTATTAACTTACCAAAACATATTTGCACCCTTTACGATGCAGATGATTGTATTTGCTGTATGGTTTTTAAAAAAAAAGAGGACTTCATAGTCCTAAAAATATATAAATATACCTGGGGGTAAATGCATTGGGTTGAAACCGGGTCGTAAAAATGGAGGCGGTGGCGGCGGTGGCACTCCAGGCGCAAAGCCAGGAGGTGGGATTCCTAACGGCGCCGTGAAAGCAGGTGGCTGGAGTGCACCGACCACAGGAGGACCTGATGGGTGTGGTGGAACCTGAGGAAAAAGGAAGGGGAAAAACACGTTACCTCAAGACTGAATTGATTATTTGATGCTCAGCTGCAGACCTCTGTCTTCAGCGCTTTGTGCATCCAAACAAGAAAATTTAAGCTACCTTACATTACTTTGCAACAAGGTGAAGTAAATATCTGATCCAACTAGTAGTCAAATAATCCCTGTAACTTAAAATACCAACATTAATCTTGATGCTTCCATCCTTAAAAAAAAAAAAAAAAATTGTTCTCTGTGGTAATTGATATTAATGCATGCTGAGATAGCTCATCTAAATATACCATTTACATGGCAGCTGAATTAATTTTACCACCCAGCATTATAAACTACAATGCACACAACTTCGGAGCAATTAAAATCCTTTTTTTTCTTTTTCACTACCTGAGCTTGTGTATTATATTAGAGTTACTACTGTCTCTTTTTTTAATTCTGATTTATACAAAGCTCTGAATGAAAACTGATTTAAGTTGGTTCTTTATGAGCTTTCTATATGAACTACATTAAATATATGGGAATCAAAAGGAAAAAAGTTTAATTTTTGATGGTGTTCCGCATTTAAAGTATATTTATTAATGCAAAGGAGAGCTGTGTAGTCAAGTGATCATAACTGACCTCTGCAATCATCAATATTTCAAAACTACTACACCAAGACCCCTTATAACTCATTTTGCATTTCTGGAGTAAAGAAGGAAAAGCCTTTCCTGTTTTATTCTCAGAACTAAAACAAGGTGGCATTAAACTGAAGTAAGCACAATATTCTTCAACCTGGTGAAGACACTAAAGCTGCCAGGTACCTGATACCACTTCAAACTGCTCTTCCACCTTCTTTATCAATGGCTAGCTTAGTGAGCTGAGGCAAGCTAAAGCTTATACTATTAGGTTTTTCAAACTCTAATAATTGCAATAGGCTTTAACCCATTAGACTGTACTGTAGATCACCACTTTTCAGTTTTAAATTGGTTATTGGTTTATGAAAACCTGTTTGTTATGTCCCAGCACGAAGTTTAGCTAACAGAGCAGTATATGAGAAACTACTGGGTGCGACACGAGAAATTACCAGCTGAGACAAGGAACAATGGGAGAAGCTGACGCAAGTTACACATGGCACCATGAGGGATGGCTGGATTTGGCAAGTGGTTAGGGGGATGTTATGTCAACAAGAGCCAAACTTCACAGAAGAATAGAAAGGAGCACTGGGGACCTTCTGGGGACTAGGACCTTGCAAGGCCAACAGCGCATAGGCAAGCATACCCAGGACTCCTGTATAAAGCCAAGATTACCTAGACGAATGGTAAACTCTGAGTAACCCTAGAGGTGTTTCTGTTAATCATAGTTAAAAGCTTTTTCTAAAGTGTTCCCAAAACACAGTAACCTAACAGTCTCAAGTAGGTCTTTTTCCTTGCTTTACAGGGCACTGCTTCAAAGGATAACTTACAAATTTACCTAGACATAGTGACCAATCTGTCAATCACAGTGTTTACATGGAGCGGGTATGGACTAGGTGGAATTGAGCAGGGGTATCAAGAAGGCAAAAAGGTTTAAGAGGGGAAATTTCCTGTCAGTCTTTCAGCAGTTCAGAGCTGAGAAAGCTGTGGATGAAGCAACGTGTACACAAAAGGCCTGAGAAGGTATAATGAATACTGCAATGTTATGATGGAATCAGAACAGAAGTAACATCAAAGGAAGGTGAATTAGGTATGTATTAGAGGATATTCATACTTAATTGCCTTAACTGCTGCGCTTAATTTTTTTCTAAAAAGGTAACCGTCTAATACATAATTATAAGCAACACATTAAAACCTTCCCTTTAAGCAGAAAGAAAAAAGGCAGTAAAAATCTGTGCACATATGTCACAACATTGAATTTAAAATACAATTCAAAGCATAACATTTTTCCATGTGTTAAAGAGGTGAAACCAATAAGTAATAAACATTGACAAGTAACAAACAAAGAGGGCTGGTGAATGGTTTCAGAATAACAGCTAATGAAGTGGATAAAACAAAGTAACAAAAATGCTACTGAGGACAAATTGGGGAGGAGTGGGGGAAAATATTGGGGAAATGGGGTATTTTACTAGCAAGATTAGAAACTGGAATAGCTAACTGTAACGCAGACTGCCAGGTGCAGGCAATGAACATGCTCTGGGGTTTGGCCTGTGTCCAGCTACAGTTATTTCTTACTGCACACCTCTGCGACTGAGAGCTGAAGGAGAATCATTGGCCCTGTCAACTAAAGGAGCACACACTACCTACAGTGCTCCAAGACAAGTAAATACATATTTAAGCACACCTGGAGTCTCCACAAGGAAGGCTGCAAAGAGGGAGTCTACCAGTTTCAACAGGAAAGGTATGGGATGGATATCGGACAAATGCGTAACTCCCATATCTAGTTGTAGGGAGAAGGAGCACGTGGGATTGAGAAACACATCAGGAAATTTGGGGGGTACACACTCAACTTGGACTCTGGTTTCTGGCTGAAAACCCATTAATAAAGACGAGGGAGTTTAGGTCAGATTGGGAAGCTTACAAAAAGGGTGGCCACAGCAAACCCTCTGGACTTTGATGTATAACCCGTGGGAAAACCTGAGTCATGGTTCACTGTAAAAGAATGGCAGTTTTGGCAGGGAACACCAAGCTTTACCAGGAGAATGGAACACCAATTGCCCAAAACCTCATCAATGAATGAGCAACAATTGATATCGCAAATGCTACTGACTGAAACTGACTCTCAATAATCAAGAAATAGACTTAGGCTGATTTTCAACACCACAGTAAGACTTAAAAATAAACACAGACCTACCCTCAGAGCGGACCACTGAGGTGGGTTACTCAGACCTGCAGGAGTGGGACCAGATTCAGCAACAGCTCAGAGGTCTGAATCTATAGGCAAGAAAAGGGCTCACTCCAGTGGCACAACACAACAGAAGTATTCCACCTATCTTGCCAACAACCCATGACCCTGTGGCCGAGTAGACTCTGTGTGTGCTATTCAGGGCCAAGAACCAGACTTACCTATGCAGGCTATTGCTCTTAGAAAGACGTTACCAATTTATAAGTGCCTTACTACACAGAAGTTGCATCTGTGAGTCAGGGTGACGCTGGCAATAAGAGGAGGTCAGCCCCAAGTTAGTTACACCTCTCACAGGTAAGGGGTCCACCCCTGCGTCCAGCCCATGCGGGGGGCAGCAGAGAAGGTCCGTTCAGGCTCTGCCAGAGAAGGAGTGCTGCAGCTCCTTCCCATCCTGCCATTAAGTGTGGGATTGTTAGGGCTGCGGGCAGATCACAAAGCTGCTGGCTAGGCCCTGGCCTGAAGCTAAGCTTCACCCACAAAGAGCATGAAGCACATGAAGCCTGCTGGGCACTGCCAAGCACGACAGATTACAATGTGAGAAGCTGACAAGCTACACAGAATGGCATACGGGATGGCTGGATTTTGCAGGTGGTTAACAGGTGAGTTGGAAGGAGCACTGGGGATCTTACAGAGAAAAGAACCTTCCTTGTGAGGCCAACAGTGCGTAAGTAACCATATCTGAGAATGCCGTACATGGTACTTAGGTAATCGTATCACAAATAGCATATCTAGGGAAAAAAATTATGGCAGAGTCGCATACTTGGGAGGAGACTGGAGTGGAGAAAGGGAGGAGCAAGCACAACAGAAAGGAAGGCCAAGAAGTGAGAAAAGGAGAGGGCAAGTTATGGGAAGCATGCAGTCTGTGTCTGTGGTTGTCTGTCAGGCAGCCCTATGCTTGATCACAGCAGCCTGACTCAGGACAGCACATAAAGCCCGTTCTGACACAACACAACCCATCAAGCCTGCTTCTCCAGTCAGAGGGGCAGGATGGTCAGGGTGCTAACAGAGGAGCAGCTAGATGGACCAGTGGAGCAACTTGTTATCACTGTACCCATGCCCACTCCAGGCTGGACAGTGCTAGCAGCTGCCCAGCACGTAACAACTCCCTGCCTTTTACAGGCCCAAACACTGAAGCCAAATACAAATGGAAGCTGTTCTGCTTTTATCACAGGACAAAAGTAAATCAGCAAATTAAAATGCAATTGTACTCTCCAAAGTTATTTAAACAAAAACTGAATATATTGAGCTTTTTCTTTTATGTATTAGGTCACATTTGCATATTAGAAAACCTGTTACCTTTCCTACTAACATCACTAATTTGTAAGTTTTAAGAATTATTTACATATTATCAAACTACTGTAATTTTATGGCCAAAGATGACACCTGAATTGACCAGTTACAGGACAGCACAAAAAAGGTCACAGCAAAACCAAAGATGTAGACTAAATACAGTTCTCTGATCCTCGCCTGAATTTGTGAAGACACAAGTTTCTCTGCCATAATAAAAAACCTTAAGCTGAAACAAGCAATCAGCACACTCAAAATATTTCAGAATTGTTTTCTTCTTTACACTTTCTTTACAGCATAGATTTACAGTACATAAATAAAATTACTTCTACTTAATATAGTTAATAGCTATTAAAACTCTCTGAAACGAGATATTTGACTTACATTTCCTTACTACCTTACAGCACTTCAGGAATTGTGTGTCAAAACAACATAAAATTCAACATGCCATGTTCTCAAATCACATAATTGGCTAAATTATATACATCTTCAAATATTTTGAGGTCTTGATTTTTTCTGAGTGTCTGCCATATTGCAGTTCATAAATCTCATTTTCTCCAGATGTAAAATAGATTTATTCACCCTTCCTCCCATTTGAGAGAAGGCATACTACTACTTTAACGGTGACAAGAAAGAAACTACTACTATGAAAGTAGTAATGCGTCTGTCAGTAAGTAAAGCTAACAGAAATACAGATTATAAACACTGGAGGAAGTAACTACTGTTACAGGCTACTCTTACAGTAAATTTTCAAAGTGTTTTTTTAGTGAATGAACACATAACATCAGCTTTGCCTAAAGAATCATTATAGCAACAAAGGAAGAGTATGTGAATTTTTAATATTAAAAGTCCCAAGGGCTGTTAAACCGAAAGCAACGTGCATGTTGTTGAGGGTGCTGAGGGAGCTGGCAGAAGTCATTGCTAGGCCACTATCCATCATCTTTGCTAAATCCTGGGAGACAGGAGAGGTGCCTGAGGACTGGAGGAAAGCAAATGTTACTCTAGTCTTCAAAACGGGCAAGAAGGAGGACCCAAGTAACTACAGACTGATCCGCTTCACTTCCATCCCTGGAAAGGTGACGGAAAGACTTATCCTTGGTGCCATCTCGAGGCACATCAAGGATAAGAGTGTTGTTAGGAGCAGTCAACGTGGTTTTACCAAGGGGAAATAATTTTTGACTATTCTAATAGTCTTTTATGAGGACATAACAAGGTGGATAGGTGATGGTAGGGCAGTAGATACGGCCTACCTTGACCTCAGTATAACATTTGACACCATCTCCCACAGCATCCTCGTGGCTGAGCTGAGGGAGTGTGGTCTGGATGGCAAAGTGAGTGAGGTGGATTGGGAGCTGGCTAAAGGGAAGAAGCCATCGAGTTTTCATCAATGGGACAGAGTCTTGCTGGAGGCCTGTATCTAGTGGAGTCTCTGAGGGGTCAGTACTGGGACCTGTACTGTTCAATGTATTTACTGACAACCTGGATGAGAGAATAGAGTGTACAGTCAGCAAGTTTGCTGACGACATAAAACTGGGAGAGGTGCCTGACACAGCAGAGAGCCGTGCCCTGGTGAGACCACACCTGGAATATTGTGTCCAGTTCTGGGCCCCTCAGCTCAAAAAGGACATAGAACTCCTTGAGTCCAGCGCAGGGCCACCGAGATGATTAAGCAAGTGTAACACCTTCCTTATGAGGAAAGGCTGAGGGAGGCTGGGCCTCTTTAGCTTGGAGGAGACTGATTGGTGGTCTTATTAATGTTTATTAACATGTAAAGGGTAAGAGTCAGGAGGACTGAGCCAGGCTCTTCTCAGTGATGGCCAGCGACAGGACAAAGGGCAACAGGTACAAGCTGGAGCATAGGAAGTTCCATGTGAATATAAGGAGGAACTTTTTCACTGTGAGTGTGACAGAGCACTGGAACAGACTGCACAGACAGGCTGTGGAGTCTCCCTCTCTGGAGGCATTCAAAACCCAGCTGGATGCATTCCTGTGAAATTTAGTCTAGGTGATCCTGCTCTGGCAAGGGGGTTGGACTATATGATCTTTCAAGGTCCCTCCCAACTCCTCATGTTCTGTGACTCTGTGAAGGTCTAAAGCTTATTTAAGCCAAGTGTGAGGAAAATTAATACAGGAGAAAAAAATGCAACTCTTTGACTGAGAGGATGCAATTCAGCCTGTTAATGAAAATAATCTTTTGCAATAATTTACCTGGGACTGAGAGAACAGCTATTAGAGGTACAGTCCTACAGTATCTCAAATAAACACCTGGCAAACACATATATGCTCTGTCTACATTAGCATTAGAGCGGCAACAAGGCTTTGGAGCAAACCCTCCATCATTCCCACTAACCACACGCTGACTCAGTTCCCAGGGCTGTTCTGGTACATGCAAACTACATTCCATTTCAGGGAAATCAAACCAGATGTTCTGCTCCTGCAAGGCACAAAACATGCTCCAAATCCTAATAGGTTCGGGTTTTTTCCCCAAGTCTTTCATTGCCAGTGTAACTTAGCAGAAAAGGAATGTTCTGCTATGAGACTGTATTGCTTTTCTATGGTAAAAAGCTCAAATAATGGATTTCAGGTATATAATCCACACAGGGAAGTTATTGTCATAAATGAAAAGCACAGCCAGTCTGCTAACAAGAGCATTTTTCACCAGGGACAACAATATGACAGGCACGCACACACACACACAAAATCAGCCAGTTACCATTTACCATATTTCCTCCTTCTCTATAACTTTCAGTATGGCAACATATATGATTATTTAAATGAGTTTTGGCTTATATATCCAGAGAATCAGAAGCAACTCTCACCTGTGGAGGAGGTACTGTTATTGGTGCAGGCATGGGAACGGGAATTGGAACAGGTAAAGCTTTAGGTATAGGTGACACTGGTTCATTATGTGTAGCTTCTGCACCTCCATTTTGAGCTACTTCATTTTCAGACTTCTTTGGAATCCCTTTCCAATCTATATAGAAACAAACAAACAAACAAAAATACTTGTATCACCTCCATAAAAGCATCCATGTCATGAAGTACTGCCACGTAAAATTACCATGCTTTGCGAAGTTTACAAAAATGATATAATTTAAAATATTCAGATAATGAGAAGCACAGAGCTAAGAAGCACTGAAACATACTTTAACCACAGCACATCAATCACAGAAGCACAGCAAGTAAATTTATTCCTTTCATTAGTATTTAACAAATCTTTGCACTGACAGCATTCATCCATGCCCAGGACTCTGAAACACAGTGTCTGTAACAAGAACGGGAAGGCCGCTTTGGGACAAGTTTTCAACAGTTTCATGCCATTGCTCTCAAGCAAGAAAGAAGCTGCTTTCCCACTAATATGCTAAGTAATTTTTTTAAAAAACCCATGATTTTCAAGTCTTGAACAAGGAAAAGGAGAATACAACAATAAAGAATCAGAGAAAAACAAGAGAAGCGCCAAATATAGCTTTAAACTTATTCCACGGAAAAAATATGGCTCCTATTGTTTGTCAGTACTTCCTGGGGAAAAAAGAGCTAAGCAGAAAAAAGGCATCAGTGAAGAGGTATTATGGGAAAGAGAAAAGCATTGAGAAGAATGGAACACATTAAGATTCTATCATCCATTTCATTTAAAATACACACTCAACTTATTTTTGTGTATTTATCATGAAAAGATGCTACTATTTAGAGTAACTGCCACCTAACTAGAGCAAATTGGACAGAATGACAGAACTCCAAAATAACGTTTCAGTAACAGCACACCACACCATGGCTATAACCAACACAGAAGTCCAGAGTGCCAATTCAAAGACAACTTCAATGAAGTATTCCATTAATTTAATATTATTTTTTAAATCACAACAGCAAGCACGCTAGATACTCTATATTGAAGTTTGCTGCCTATAATGGGTATCACTGTCTTAATGCAGCAATAAAAGCCCCAAACTTTCGCTGCTTAAGCAGAAGATAACAAGAGTTCTATTAGAGACCTATAATTACAAGACTTGCTAAAGGAACTGAAAAAGTCAGAGCGTGAGAACTATCAGCACTTTTTTTTTTACAAATTATAAAGTGGCAGTCAGCTCAGTTGCTATACAGTACCCCAAAGGCAGGCTCCTTTGCCAGCGGTGCTTCGCACAAACCAAGGGGTGGACAGGACACACCAAGCTGGCTCTGGGACTGGCAAGTCCAACACATTCACATGGCACATTGCCATCCAGGGAAAATCCCAGCGCAGCTGACAGGTCAACTGTGGTTGTAGCCCAGCCTCTTGTAAGGCAGCTGCACAACTCCTGATGAGGGACTGTCCTTTGCTTACAAATGCCCCCTCTGGCCTACAGGTTACACATTCTGCACTTTGCCATTTCAAGGATTTTACATGCACCTCAGAGTCGTGACAGCCACATCCACGTCACTACACCAGCACTAAGGACAATTTTTAAAAAAGCATTTAAAGGTGTAGCAATACTTTACCTGGACTAAGAGTTTCGTTGTCCAACATTCCTCCTTCACAGAAACTTTCAAGATCTTCAGGTTTCACTTTGTCCCATGGTATGTAAGTAACACCTAATTCTACATCCCAATACTGCTTGTAATCTGGCTTTATTCCTTTATTCAAAGCCCATGCAATCTTGGGGGAAAAAATACATGCAGTCAGTAAAATGTTTCCATTTTAATGGATTTAATATTCAGTACTTGAGGCTAAAAAGTAGAAACTATAATTAAAACAGCAAGAAAAATAGGTTAGTTACAAAACTAACAAGGTTTTAAAAGCAAACTAAGTTCTTATTTCTTGGCTTGACTCTTGCACACCATTTGTAAAAACATATAAAGGCAGTTTCTTCACATGTTCTCCAGTCACTAAAATTAATTCTATTTCCCTTCAGAGAACAGTGTCACACTTGAACACCACGTTCTACAGAAGGATGAGCTTCATTAATGAACGCATTCTTCCTTCTTTGTTAGTACTCTGTAGGATTATCATATACAATTAAGCTTGGTTATAAGACAAATAACCAGCAACAAGAAAAACATAGTTAGTTAACAGTCCACTGTAATGACTACAAGGACACAATTTTTGTTGGTTAAATAGACAATTACTGGCAATAATTAAAGGAAACTGATGCAAGTTCTGCTGGTCCCATTACAGAGCAAGAAGAATACTCATCAAGAAAAAAAGGGGTCCAGCCATATAAATTTAAAGACTATCATGTCTAGAATAAATCAAAGTATAACATAGTCCAAAATCTAGAATATATGAAAAAGGATTACAGTAATTACAGTAACTCTAGAACAGCTTGACATTTTCTAAGAGGTACCTTTATAGATTTCTGATTGACTTTGAAGTTTCCTCGGCTCAGTTTTTGTAGGGCACGGTAAGCATCTTGCCTGTGAACCATTACGATATAGGCACATCCTCTAGGTGGTATCATCTGTCGTATTTTAAGGAAAAAAGAAAAAGAAAGGGTTTGCTAGCACATGAACAAAGCAATGAACAACATACAAGTGTTCAATTACAGTAAGCTGGAACATTGGCAGCTGTTTCAAAAAGGCTATGGAAGTATGGAAGTGAATATTAGTTTAAGAGGCTAGGATAGCCCCTATCTTTTGGAAATAAAAATTTCAAGTGAATCAAAAGCGACTTCTTACTGCAACATTTTAAACCCCATTCTGGGTAAGAACATGGAGGATTGTTGTGTATTTATTCCTTTAAAACTGTTACACAGTAGTGTTCACATAAATGCTGTGGTCTGGCAATTAGTTACTTTGTTAGAAGAAACAAGACACTCTAATACCCCACTTCATTCCATACACCACAAGCTGACAGCTGCACCTCCACATTCAGTTTCCTATCTGCAGTTTTGAAAATAATTTTTATTATTTGTAATGCATTTGAGAAAAAAATTCTATGTTGTCTTACAAAATTTGGGAATAGGAAGGAAATTACAGTCACTTCTTTTTGTTTGTTTAAATGAAATTTCATAGCTGCCAGAACAGCTATCATTTATATATAAAAAAATCCTTAAATATGGCATGGCACAACAGTAATTCTCCATGTTTATGACTAAAAGGATAAAAGAGAAACAGGCAAAAGAAACAAGAACACCAGCTGAGAGTCCACACTTTTGTAATCAAACAAAATGGAACAGACAAGGAATTCAGCAGCGCAGTATTTAACTCTGTACCCATCTCCTCAACAGCCCTTTCTTACTCAATTCTCTCCAGATAAAGCATGATTTTTATGAAAATGGAATAATCTTCTCTATTACCCCCAAGAGCATTTTTAAATTGCAAGAAACTAAAGCAACTGCCTTATTTTTTCTACAAAGCGGCCAAACGAGTTGAGTTCACACGTTAGAAAACACAACTGTATCGGAAATGAGAGCTCTCGACTCTTTCTGAGCGCTGTGAAAATAAAGCTGTCTTCCAACGCTCAGAAGAGCCTTTCTGTAACTGAGGCGTATCAAAGCAGCTTACACTGCACCATTTCTACTTACATTTATTGATTCGATTGGGCCGAACTCCTCCAAAAGACTTCCAACATCCTGCTGAGTTGTCCTTTTGTCAAGTTGTCCTACCCAAAGCGTAGTACTACAAACTACAAGCAGAGAGTTCAGACAGATTGTAAATACGCACTTCACAAGGCAGAATGTCAAAACAGGAATTTTAAAATAGTCAGTTATCCAAATGAAACAGCCAGCTAGTATTCAAATATACATCTCAATCTGCAGGAGCATTTGACAGAAACCTTTTTCTTGCCCGCTGAAAGCTGCGTTAAGATACCCACAGCAACTATGTGAGGGTAGCTGCTAGAATGCACTCACTGAGCAGCTCTCTAGTTAACTAATATTCGAGTGACTGCCAAGTTCTGATGATCTCAAGCTCTGCAAATCATCATAAAAAGGAAAAATACACTTTGCTGATACCAATGCTCCATGAAATATCCCAAACCATACAGTGGACATTTCACAAGAAGACAACTCACTTTGCCTAGTACAAAGTCCATGCTACAGGCCATCATCTCAAGTTATAGGTGGTATATACTGGCAAGATAATTAAGCTGTTTATGGTGATACACCCACCACTCACAAGATTTTCCTCCAGAATGTAGCGACAAGACAACTACAACGGGCAACCAAACATTTCATCTCTTTATTGACCTATTCAATATCACTTATTTCTATGGTTAAGTGAAAAATTATCGAAACGAGCTTTTTCTTTCAGGGAAGAGGAAGCAACACGCTTATCTCACTCTACACCTCAAGGTAATAAACCAGCAGATGAACCAAAACTATCACATTCTCCAAAGACTATCATAGCAACATCTAATACTCATCTGTATTTTCCCCACTAAATGAAACCTAAAAAGCACTAGGTGACAGGATCTGGGAGAGGTGTAGGCAGAAGCATATCTTGCACCACTGCCAGTAAGCTTTTAATGAACACCTAAAAGTCCTTGCAGTCCTTTTAAACTAATGGTATTGCCATCCACAAGGATTTGGCAAGTTAATACTCTTTAGTTTTTGGCTCTCTCATACAAAAAAAGGAATGTTCTTGTTAGTTGATGACTCCAGAGAAGATTCCACAGTGCCCAGGAATATTTAGAAGGCAACTACTACATGTACTACACACACAGGCAAATCAGGATTACTTCAGAAACGCAAACATTAGCCTGTGTGTTTTCCAGGTCAAAGCTCCCCTCCAGGTTTGAAAGATACACAACACTGAACCATTAGAAAAGTCATAATAATGTGCTCGACTTCTTGTTGCTCAATCTGCTTTACCTTATATGTCTGAAAGGAAGGAAAAGAAAAACATAGTGTTTCAGCTTTTTCTTTCCTCATTTTAAAGCCAAAATATTTCTGACTTGAGGATATTCCAAAAATGCCAAATTGTCTACGAGTGAAGGAATTGCAAGGCTCTGCAGTGAATTTAATTCCTACAAGCTTTACAACAGTTCAGAAAATAAAGTACATTTTATTTTTATTGTGTGTGGATGAGTCTTGGAACCCCTATCGAATAGCAGTAAATGCAAGGAAAAGAAACAAAAGTTTTAAAACACCCCCCCATCACATTAAGAGTTTACTTCTGGGATATTCTGAGCAGTTATCATATACTGAAGGCAAGCAGACTTACCAACATTAAGAAGTCTAATAGATACAAGTATTGCTTTGACATTCACAGTTTTTCTAAAATACTGTTTTTCTTCCTAGTATTCTATTTTGCACAAGCATAGTATCTACCTTAATACCTTCAACTTCACAGGACTTTAAACTAAAATAAATGTACTCAAGAAAATACTGGGCACAGCCAAAACGAATCCAGTATGAGCCAGGAAAATGTTCTCCATCTGAAATTGGAAGAATTTGCAATCAACAATAAAGAGAAAGAATAAACTTACCACTAACAGTTTCTGACTTGATCTGAGGAAGACCTTTTGATCTGCGTTCTCTTTCCCTCTCACGTTCACGCCTTTCTTGTGACCGAGACTTGGGAGAGTGTCGACGTCTATCCCTGGACCGAGATCGAGATCGACGGTGACGCGACCTCCGAGACCGGGAGCCCGATCTTGAACGTCTCCTCTTAGGTGACCTAATTTAAACCAACAACCACTTACTTTCAATCTTTCTGACCCAGGCATTGACAGAAAGATAACTATTTCAGGTATCTATTTCAATAATCAGGCAAGAATAAAAAACCCCAAATAAATCAAATTTCATTCACATGCATTCAAAACTCAAATTTTTACAGTAGCTTATTAATACACTCCAGCTGAAGTTGATTATTTTCAAATTTCTTATCTTCTATTAATTTTTTATTGTCAATTACCAAGTCTACGTCCATGTTAACACAGGAAAAAAATACATCTGCTTAAATGAGGAAAACGTTTATTGCTTTTACAGTAAGATGGCTAAAAAAAGAGTAAAAATAAATTCTGCCAGTGAAATTGTGTTTTACATCATGTTCGAGCTGTAAATATCTCAAGGTCTGGAGAGTAAAACTTCAAAGTAGTAATTTGAAACCTGGCAAAGGAGAAGACTCATAACCAAGTTGATAGCTTTGCTTTAATATTGGAGCCAGATTTGTTAGGTCAGCTGGGACATGTAAAATACTGCCTCTGTGACAGGTGAAGTCCCACAGCACACTGGATCACAGACTTCTTCATAAGATAATTGTCTTCAGAGCACAGGCAAAATTAAACTGTCATACTCCACTTCCCTAAAATTTACTCAGCATTAATCAGCATGGAAGATACTCTCTACCAATAAAAGAGAACTGTATAGATACCCAATTTTCCTTGGAAGGTAGATGACTTTCAGCTGTTCACAAGTCTTAAGAGTCACTAACCTGTCTCTCATTATCACTGCAGTGAAGTACATACAGCATTTAGCTGTATTGAAACACAACACCCCTCAGAGGTATGAGATTGAAAGGGTCGCCTTTTTCTCTCTCTTAATAAAGCCCTTGACAGTTTTGACTTTACCAAGAAATGTCACTAGCATTGTCCTTATGGAGAACAATACACAGACAGCAATTTCTGGTAATTAATCTGTAGATTAAATTGATATGGACTCTTTTGCAAAATGTCTCTTTTGGCATTTAGTCATAGAATCCAACTTGTACAGCACAACTGTGCATTACAGGCAACGACCTCAGAAGAAGTATATGGAAGGGACACCCAAGAAACCAACGTGAAATACAGGTAACAAGACTCTGTCCTAAGGCACTGAAAACAAATTCTAACAATAATTCAAGGCATTAGCTCATCTCTCAGCTATTTACTGTCATCTCACTATAAGTTACCACCTCCACAGTAGATGTGGCAGCGCAGCACCAGATTCTCTGAGCTTCAGAAAATAGCACAACTTTCCTCAGTACTCATGCAGAATTAGTACAGTGTTTTCAAGTCTTTGGACATGACACATTTAAGTTCTGTATGTTAAAATCCACTACTTGATATAATAAATACACCCACTGAAAGAACCTGCACTAATTTACCTTGATGCAGATCTAGATCTTGACTTTCTGTTGTCAGAAACATGCCGTTTTCCCTCTTGAATAGGTGGCTGTTCCACTTCCATATCCTACAATATTACATTGACTGGTGTTAAAGGTGAGTACCACAAGTATTTTACTATATTTTACACCTATCCTAAATAATGTAACAGTACTAAAATTATATGGAATAGTGACATATGTGAAATTAAAATGCAACTCTCCTCAGAAGCTTCATCACTAACTACCCTTTAGTCAGTAATAAGTGTTTTAACGAATTTAATGCAACCACTGTAAACACATGGTAAAAATAATTTACACAAAGTTCTCATGTTTCCACTTGCAAGTTACTGTTTTTCCAGATTCTATTCAATCTCAGCAGAGCATACACCTTCACAAAGTAGGATCGTGTTCCTTAGTCAGTGGATCTTGCTCTGTCACCAAAAGCACGGGCAAAGTAATACCTACTGAAGAACTTTTTCTCCACAGTGTGACAGGAAATTACTTTGAAGTCACATACATAAGCAAACTACAATACAATTAGATTTAAAGAATGAAGCAGTAAGTCATCAAACCAATACACAAAATGCAAGAATCTGCTTTTAAAAAAAAAAAATCCCCAGTAAGTTCAGCACAGCTCTTCCCTTCTACCCCAAATCCTTCAGAGGTTCCCACTCTAGAACATACTGTGTCATGCCTAAACTTCTAGTCTTCCCTTGGAGGGAACATCCAAACCAGCAATCACTCAGAATGTACCGATTCAACAGCATTCAAGACTAAAAGATTAATTACAATGATAGTCTGGAGATCTCTCCCTTTATTGCAAGTGGAAAGCAAGAACTTCTTTCTAGACTCTGTGACATCACAAGACACCACATAAAGACAGCTCGGTACCATCTCTATTTCTCATTTTAGGATTGCCTTTTCTTGGAACGAGGGAGGGAAACTTTTTATTTTTTTAAATGCAGGCTCATAAATAGACTTGCTCTTTGATTTATTCTTAAAAGCAGCCAGTTACCAAAACAACAATATCCTCTAAAATCTTAGGAACAAGAGAGAGGCGCTTACATACACCTGGATTTTTAAACACTTTTACAGACTTCTGAGTCCATTTCTACTATATTAACAATTTACCAGGCCCTTAAAAATTAACTTCTCAATATAGTTTCTTTCCAGATGAGATCGCATGGTTAGAAATCCATGGAATGAAAAATTCCTGAAACATGATAGGGAGAGAAAAGGGAGGACGAGGAAGTAAGAAGTGGAAGAACAACAAAAGAAAAAAAGCCATCCGAAGTCCTTCACAAAAGGAGGCATTAAGCATGCATAGGCTGGCTTAGCTAGCCTTCTAAAATACCAGACCTGTGCAGCACTGCAGCTATCCCACTTTCTCTCAGATGAGCTACCACCATAGCCATCTCTACCCATGGTTATCACAGAATTTCCTCTCCCCAACAAACTAAGCACATTTAAGAAAGGCATGTATTAAGAACATTAAAGTTTGTTTACTGCAAGGGGTCCTCACCTGCTGATGTGGTTTTTGCATGTGTGATTCACTCTGTACTGGAAAAGGAGACTGAAAGGTTTGCTGCACGGGTGCTGTTGGCGGAATCACAGGCTGTGCCATGGGTGGAAACTGTGGGGTAGGCAGGAGACCAAAACCTGGCATTTGCCCATTAGGAGGCAGTGGAACCTTTGCAAAAGAAAAAGGGCATGAAAACTTTCAGTTATGGGGGAAAAAAGAAAAAACAAAAAAAAAAAAAAAATCACACTAGTTTTCCCAGTTTGATGAAGTAAAATTGTATCTCTCCTCCAAAGTCACAATAAAAGACCAGAAGCCCCAAAAAGATAAAGTTGGATCAAGCATTCAGGTGAATAAAATAAAGATCTTGTTGTTCAAAGCTTGACTAGAACAGAGAACAAAAATATATTTCTTGAGAAAGTCAGAGTGCTAAGCCATGTTCACCCTTCACTAACAAGAACACTACTTCCTTACTTCTGCACCTAAGAAAACAACAAAAGACAGAAACCATAATGTAACAGAGGGACAAAAGAAAACCCTGAAATTACCTGGTGACGCATTGGATCCTGTTGTATTCCCATCATTCGCTGCTGGAAAGGATCCATATTTGGGAGTTGAGGAAATACTGGCTGTTGAATACCTTCTCCTGGAAACCCACTAAAACCAGTAATATTTGGTGAGACAAGTCAGCAGATACACAGATTTTTTTGTCTTTCTATTACATACTTCTATGTACATTTACAGATTCTTGCTTCGAATGTAGACACAAGAATTATCTTTATCTCATTCCCTCTCTAAAAAGTGAAGACAAAAGAAGGTGAAAGAGTGGCTTCCGTATCTTTTCTCCACTGTATGAGCAGTCCTTTAAAATGTATAGAAATGTTATGTAAAGGTTTAAGCCTCTCTTCCTCCTGTACTTACATGATCTTGCTAAAGATCTCAGACTACTGAAACTTTTTTTGTGAAGGCTGTCTGCCTTAGGCTAACTTTCTTCCTTTCCTGCTCTTCTTTTGGGAACAAAAGTAGTAAGCCTTTTCCTCAAGGAAAATAAATCAGCCACACTTTTGCTGGGGGAAAAAGCTTTTAGTTTGGGAGGAATTTAGGGCAGAGGAGAAAGGGATATGTATATCACACAAGGATTACAGTAATGCCATTCACTTCCTGATTCAACACACAGAATGGACAGTGCTCAGGGAATTAACGAGGTCTGTGCAGTTAATAGGGCTTGTTTACAGGATGCAGTTTGTGTAAGAAACTGAACAGGATTTCAGGAAGATAAAGAAATTTTATGGTGACGTGAAATGGAACTTTGTAGTATTTTGAGACACAGGTGCCATACAATTCTTAGATGATTCTGGACAGATCAGTTTTTCATACACGGTATTAGTGATTTTGTGTACCCAAAATGAGACTACTGGAATCCAATCTTCAGAGGCATCTTACACAACTATAAGGTAGTAAGGACAGAGGCTTTGAAGAGCTACAAGCATAACATAAACATGCTGAAAAGCCCAGTCCAATCATCTCTAGTTAAGCAGACACAAGCCGTGCTTATGTTTGACCTACCTCATCTGTCTGTACTCCAGAGTTCCATCTGTATTACGGGGAAATATACTACCAATTTACTTAAAAGGCATGTTAATTAACTAATGCTTGTGGAACATTACAGTGCTTCAGGTGATAAACAGAGTAAGGAAGCTAATGACAAAGTTAGTAATTCTGTTTTTGAGAGTGGGGTTTGGATGGCATATACAGAAAGTAGGACATGAGGCCACATACTGAAGCAGGGGAAAAAAGAAATATTGACTAACCCAGGTATAGAGCACCATCCAGCCTGTGCACTGAATGAGAGAGAGGTCCTGTGGAAAAAACTAGTATGTGATCATGTAATTTAAGACTTTATCATAATGCATATCAAAAGGGAAAACAGGAGCCTGAGTTAGTTTGCGTCGGTACTTAACGTTGGAGAATGTAAAGCTGCAAAGCCAATTTTAATTTCCAAACTAGTTAACACTACCACTATGTTTGAAATAGCAGCTTTTCCCCAGCCACCGTAGCAAGCCAGCTGATGACTGACAATGCCCTGAGACTCTCAGTTGTTCAATAAAAACATGGAGCTCATCTTGAAACCAAAACTGAACTCCTCTACAAAATGCATTCCTCAATTAGTGATGCAAAAAGCCAAACCTACACCAAATCAAATTAAGAAGACCAAACCCCACCAGAAGCTGTTAACATTTTAACTTTGGCCTATAGCAGTTAAGCACTGAAGTAACTTGGAATTTTAATCAGCTACCTAACCTAAAGATTTTTTAGGATAAAGGCTTGTTACTTTTGTTATGACACAAAACTTACAAAGCTGGCTGAGAAACTGAAGGAGAAGGAGCTGAGTCTTCCTTCTTTGAATCTTCCACTGCTTCTGGTTCATCATCATAGTCAAACCGATCTAGCAGCTTCTGAAACAAATCACATTGAGCCAACTATTTTTTATTCTGTATTTTAGATAATTGGCAGCCAAAATATCTTATTATTGAAGCCTTACTTTATATCTAACAGCTCTGGAATTAAAGACAAAGTTAGAATCAGGAACAAAAAAAAAAGAAAAAATTAAAACAATCTGTATTCTAATACAGAATCAGAAACCGTGCAAACCCAGCTTTATTCAGCTTCAGAAAATGCACAGGCTACACAAACAGGACACTGACCTTCAAACAGAAAGAGAAGAAACACAATGTGCCTATTTTTCCTCCTAACAAATGGAGGGCATCACACAGTCTTCTGCTGAATCGAAATAGTTAAAACACAAAGAACAAATGAAGACTTACTTTGTCAAATGATGTTTTTTGCTCAGGTGGTGGGAAAGTAGCTTTTTGTTCTGGGGGTTGTGCTGCTGTAGTTTTCAACTGAGCAGTAATAGCTTGAACCTGAGCCATCACAGTGTTATCTATGACCGGTGACTGGGGTTTTTGAGGCTGTTGAAAAGTCTGAAGAATTTGCTGAAGCTACAGAAACATATGGAGTATTAAGAATATATTCTTATGTAACGACACAGTATTGCAAGCGTTGTAGGGTATCGATTTTACAAGAAGCCAGACTATGGCACAGGATAAACACCACCAACAGCCTTGGTAAATTACGGAGAACCTTCAACAAGACAAAAAGTCACTTTTTAAATAGTTGAGTGACAATTCAACAGATCCCAAAGTTTCTGTACCCAGGCCTTTCAACACTGCAAATGTTTAAGCAGACCAAACAATAAAACTCAACATTTTGTTTGATGCATTCTGCCTGCTCCTAAAATTCTGTAACTGCATCAATTCAGAATTAATTGTTTGGTATTACATAACTGAATTATCCTCAAATATTGTAATCCCTGGATAGAAGTGTCACAGGTTATTCAAATACTTAACTTCTACAGGTTTTCCACTAAAGATGGAAGTCTTTTTATTTCACCTCAAATCAAGGATATTATTTCCGTCACTCTCCCCCCTCATTTAACTTTAAAACCAACCCAAATATACACAGATTACCTGTTGTCCTTGCGTTGTTTGAAACAACTGAGCTACAGCTGCAAAGGCATCAGAACTGGGCAACTGTGGCACAGTAGGTACTGAGTTAGCAGTAACTTGAGGGGGCTCCGACGGAACCTTTGCTGGAGGGGGTGGCGAACCTGAGTTTCACAGGAATTAAGAAAGCACTATGTTACTCAAAAACATCTTACTCTTCTTCTACCTCCTCAAAAAAAAGTGCCTATCTACAGCACTCCCAAAAGTCCTATCCAAATTACCCCAACTGCATATTCTGTTCACTTTGCCTTTAAGTACTCCATTCACTGCTCACATCTGCACATTATATAGACTGAAAAAGAAATAAAGAAAAATGGCCTATCTGAAAGCTAGTCCAGCAAGTATTTTAGATCACACTTCAAATGTTTATAATTGTACAATTTTATAAAATGTAATAGGAAAATATATTACTCAGTGTTAAGCAATGCATAGCAATACACTTTAAAATGTTAGTTCTGGTTACAAAGTTCTGAACTCATTTCTTTTCCCTGACTATTTCAAATCAATCATCTAATTCTTGTTCATTTTAAGAACACCCGAGTTTCTCTTAATATTTTCTACTTCAACCAGCTACTGAACTTTTGTTGAAATGTCTGGTAATAACTAAAGGTTTATAAAAATTATTTCACGAGCAACTCTTTCTTTGATGAGGTTTGTTCACACACCACTTTTGCACTGGCAGAAGCCAAACCTGCATTTGATAGATAAATCCTCCTACCATAAAAATCATTTTCACTAATTCTTGCAGGAAGGATACCATTTCCACTGAGCATTACTAAAACTAAGATCACATCTTAAGACATACTATAAGCTTTGTCATGCAGCTTCCCTGTTCTCTTTGTTTTATATTACAAAGCTGTTTTGGTTTTGTTAAAAACATTTTTGCAAGTAAAATATAGATTAGCAGTAATACCATCAATTGCTACACAGGGTAAGCAAATAACAATTCTTTAGCAAATATATTTTAAAGGACTACTGTAAAACTGTACAGTTAAAAAAAAGCCACAAATAGAACTATTTTTAGTTTGAAACACTACAATGTTTTCTTTACAATACCACCTTCTTTAAAGGCCTTCATGCACTTGTAGTCTAAATAACTGCAGTGTTGACATGCAGCAAGCAGAGACAAATGTGTTGAATAATATTTTCCCTGAAGTCAGATGCTATATAAAAATACTGCAAAGGATACGTGATTGTTTTTAAATATAAATTAACTCCCAGGTTATTTCTTGCATATATTCAGCAGTATATATATATATTCCAGTATATATTTGCTTGCTCAAGGGAGGAAATTTGCATTTCTCTCTTTTTCTGGCTAAACAGACATTGTAGCATTATGAGCTGAACAGATTCTATTTCACATAATATATTCATATATTTATTATTACCACTTAGCATATTTATTTCAGGGCCAAATTATCTCCCTCTGGTCTATCTGAAGAAGCTCCCCAAAATCAGTAATTCTGTACAGGAAAACCTATGCAGAAGGCACCCAACTAAGATGGAAAACAATGCCACTCACCTGTCATATCAGAATGAAATTGTAGAGCCACCAGTCTGCACCCTAGCTCTGATGCTAAGACAATCCCGCCCCTACCCTGCTACATTATAACACATGCCAATAGGATATGCTTTACTGAACACCACTGGAGACCATTTCACTTAAGCTATCGTGCATGATGATTTTGTTGTCTGCCACCATGCCTCACTCACTCCATTACAGTTTTTTTCCAGTCCTACTCCAACACATGAGCACAATAAATAAGGTTACCAATGCAAAGCCTGAAATACAGAGTGCAAACTCAGAAAGAAGGCTCTCCAGAGAAACAGGATTCTGGCATGCAGATTCTCATCTGCGATTCAGTAACCTCACTACCAGCTTTTTACATGGCGTAACTTAGGCCAGTGAAAATACCCATGGGCAGGCCATCACCGCTCTACTCTTTCAGTCAGTGGTTTGAAACCAGTAAAAGTCAACTGCCAGGCAGAAATTTACGATAAAATGTTTCGGGGCAGCATACTGAAAAAGACTGACAGCTGTTGCTTTCAGATACTAAATTGATTCAAAGAAAGATCAAGTTCTTAATGTGCAAGATCACACTTTACTGTCCAGTATTAGGAAAAATTACATCAGAATTATAAAACTGAGATAGTGTTTCAGACAAAAAAAGGGATTTTTTATTTTTTTGAGGCGGGAACACTGGAGTCATCTGCAAGTAAAGTGTGTACATGTGTATGCACATCCACATACACATGATATAAATTTCTAATATTTTCCAATTAAGTGTTCATATGCTGATAATTTCTGAAGTACAGTATCAACATTTATTTAGAACAAGTTCAGTTGCTCCACATAACTCTAACAACAAAGTTGAGTTTATTAATGTGCTACTGCTGAAACTAATAGAGGCACTTTAACATGAAAGCAAACAAGCTATTATCAATCACCCTTTCAAAGTACAATGTCACTCATACCTTCATTATTAGTAGCATTTTCTGTCATTGGTGCTGTGGCACTAGTTCCTGCTGCCATATCCAGAAGGGGTTGAATTATTTCAATTTTAAATACTCCATTTTTCTGCCAAAGGTTTAGGACACGGACTATCTTACTCTGTTGAAACAAAAGGAAGCATCAACACTGAATACAGCTTTCCTAATTCACAAACTCCAAATTTATCTTCTGTACGTTGACAATACAGGTTTGAACAGTACAGGAGTTCATCATAGTCAGGCATACCTATGTAACGACCCCCTAGGTCAGAGATATGTGAGCCCCCAGGTCACGAGGCAAAGAGAAGAACTGCCAGCTTATTTTACTATCCACTTTAATAAAAAGCAATTTGTGCCACCATTTGTACACAGATGGTCATAAAGGAGTGAAACAAGCAACAAATGCAACAAGACAGACAGAAAATGAAGATGAGCTAGAAAACCCTAATGAAGAGGGCAGCAGTTAAGATCATAAAACACTAGAACAAAGTTTCAGATAGAAGGTTATTTGCTTGATTCTCTTTTTTTCAACTAACCCAACCAATTCGGTTTACATCAGAAAACCCATCTCCAGTATTATTCAAAACATCAGGAAAGCAAGTGGAAAACATTCTAACTGATCACTGCAGAAAGATTAAATTAGAACCTGTGATTGTCAGCTGTTATTTTAAGCTCTTTTCTTTTTCTTTTCATTTTTTTTTAACATTAAGAACAATGCTTTCAGGAACAAGCTGTAAATCAGTCTGTCTTTCTTTAGCCCAGTATTAATAATACCTAACTAGAGCTGCTGCTTCAGTTGTAAGATGCAAGCAGGTAAAAGTCAGAAAACAGGTTATATTGACATGCCTGCCCTTTTTGTACACTTAGTCACCTGACTTGCACATATACACATTTTAAGTTCCTTTCCTTCTACTGTAGCTAAGAATGAATTGATGTTGTTCAAATAAGAAGGAACAGCAAAGTGCTTTACTGTGACTCAGTTATATATACACCCATACAAATCCCCCTATACTTCCATAAGCTAAGTGATTAAAGATGAATTTGACAAAATGTTTTCTACAATAAGATCAATTAAAGAGAAACATAAAATTGCTATTTTGAAATAAGGCTTCCACCTGAAAAACAGTTAACTTTAAAACAGAAGCATTTTTTTGCTTAGGGTAGTCTATTTCTCCAGAAGACTTGAAAATAATATGAAGGCCAAAAGAATTAAAAAAATCCGTACTCATTTTCAGTCATAGATGAATCTTACAGAAAGGCTGTTGAAAAAAAACCACATCATAGTATTCTCTTTGGGTATCAACCACAGCTGTGTATCTGCAGATTAGGTATACTGCTTATGTACTGGAAATTCCTTAAAACAAGAATGTAATGAACAGTATTATTCTCCTAATGGAAAGCATCTTGCTTATTTTAGCAGTGAGGTATCAGGTAGTTCCACAAAGGATATGGAGGGTATTAACCCTTAAGCTCCAGAATACAAAATTCAAAGCCTAACGATTTAGATGTTCACCCTTAGAAAACTACAGAGCATCTTAACCTTTCAAAATCTTAGTTAGAAAGAAAAAAAGAGAAAAAAAAAAGCATTTTGCTCTTATAGAACTAAATTTAAGAAAAAGAGCAAGTATGTGATTTTCTGGAAACCAACCGGCAACTTCTAAAACACTTATCTCAGGAGTCTTTTGAAATTATTCTGATGGAGGGCATAAAAGCCATCTTCTCTTGGTAGCAACCTGTACCATCATGAATTCGGGGTACTTTCTGAGCCTCTCTTCTGTCAGCAAGTACAGCAGAATTTAAGAAAACTGAGGCCTTAAACCAGTCTTGGCAAGGGAGAGCAACAATGAAATTCTCAAGTACGGGATTTATAAAGACTGGAGAAATCAACGTGGCAATTTTTGTAGAAAATATCTGGTAGCAAAACCTTCACTGCATACAACACCAAAGCTTCTCCTGTAACACTTTTTTTTGTTTGTTTGTGGGAGACACCACATCCCATACTGTTTTCCCAAAGAAGCCTCAAGAAAAGAAGTTTTAGCATAATCACACACACTACTGAAGTATCTACACAGGCAAAACAAAACTGATAAAGTTAGGCAAAACAAGTATTTTGACTAGAACTTTCATTTAACTATCGCGTCTGGTAGCTTTTCTCAGCATGCTTTACCATTTCATATAATAACACTCGCTACCATGGACACAGAGAATCACAAAATTAGCTTTCACGTATGTGGAAATACCAAGGTAGCACTGCTATCAATTCATAACAACATTTGAGAAATTACAGATGTACCTTGTCTTCAGATGGACAGAGATACAAATACTGGAATGTGGCAGTGATATTTTTAGAGAATCTTGGCCCAAAAACATCTTTGTCTGTTCCGAACTGATGACGAGACTGACGAACAATAGAGTCAATAACGTACAATCCAGGGACTTTATATTCTGGTTTACACTGAAAACAAAACAAAAAAAATTCCATTATGCAGTGGTACTAACAAGGTAACATGCATTCACCTTACATCCTTAGCCAAAATCTGTATTTGGTTGAAAAAACCCTTGTTAATTTCTTTTAATTTGGTTTATATAGAAGTAGTGCTTCAAGTTTGGCTTGTTTAAAGAAATACAAAAGGAGAAAAATCTTGCTTGCACATTTACAACAATGTGCTTGAAGCAGCCTGTATCTTCTCAATCACCACTTTTAAAGTACCTTCAGCTTGACAACAAGTGACCATAACAACAGGTCTCTACTACATTACAGTAGAGACTGTCACAGCTATCACGCTACCTCACACTCAGTGCACTGAACTACTTTCACCAACTCTGTTCTCCCGAATTTAATGCAAAATCCTTCTCTGTAGAGCTCTGAAGGACTCTGAATAAAAAAAAGAGCATTTCTCCTGTTCACTCAAGAGGAATTTATTTTAGGCAACATGTTAGTTTGGTTTTAGTGAGTATTAAATTCTAGCCTGTTGTTCTACATGCCTAGGCAAGCATGAAAACTGTATTTGCTGAAATTATGTATTACCTTACCCACTGCAAACTAATTTGAAATTTAGTACTCTTCCCCCACAGATGCTGGGTAGAGGAGAAAGGAGGAATTTCACTTTTTTTCCTCCCCTCCTTAAGGCACTACAAAAAGCTAAAATGAGGATATTATACAGACAGATCCCAAAATGTATAAAAACCTAACAAAACAGAACTTCCTCCCTCAGTATCTGAGTAAGAGAAGCCTTTTTAGTTATTTACTAGCATTATTAATAATATGTAGTAACAGATGCAGACTATTTCTTTATTAGTATATTACCTCCTTACCTTTTTGATAAACTTCTCTACAATCTGGACAACATGCTTGTAGAGCTAGAAAATAAATAAATTAATTTATCATCTACTCCACAGTGGCACATAATTTAATAAATACTTTTACCTATTTGTGCTTACTACCACTAAGGACAGACTACAAAATATTGTAGTTACATTTTAAAAAGAAGTATGTTAACACATGAAGTTAATCAAGCACAGAGAAAAAGATTTCATGGGGGGGACAGAAACAAGCCGTCCTTTCTGTCAGAAGTGTATCAGTCCTAGTGAGTATAGCATTAAAAAGCAATGATTCAAAGAAATTCAAGCTGGCATAATGCTACTAGTGTAAACCAAGAGATGATATTGACCACCCATTTATGTCTAGATAAGATTCTTAACGCCAACTAGAATAAAACATCCATAAAAATAAGATTGGGAAATCCAGATATCCATTTACTTAGAATAACAAAAATTTGCTACTGATACAGTTTTAGGTTTGTTGCATTGTACTTTACCTTAATAGCTTTAATGGCAGCTTTTGTGATGAGAATCATTTTTGCTCGGGAAATAGGAGGTTTCATCTCCATCAGCGAAAAGAGCTAAACAGAGAAAATAAATATTAAAAATGTATGCTGAAATTTAAGCACTTAACCAAGAAGACAACAACTCAGACAACTGATTGATTACTGATGTTCCATACCATGTGTCGTCACAATGCTGGGTGGCCCTTGAAATAGAAGAGATGAACAGGCAGACCTTTCTAGGCAACATTCGAAGACAACCTCCTTGTCAACTAACCCATATTCATCGATTTACCAGATTTTGATAAGGCTGCTGTCAAAGTTCCACTGGTGTCTAAAAACTAGCGTCTACTAACTTATGGTACAGACATTACTAACTTACAGTATGGGAACGTGCTACTTTACAAAAACAATACAGACCAGAAATAACGGCAGCTTGATTTAAATTAGCGCGAGCATCTGCTTACCAAATAGAAATATGAGGATGGTCCTACAGATAGCTAGGCTGACACAATTCTAAAATAACATGCATCAATACCAAGTTATCAAATTATCCCACTTCCTACAAGCATTGCCAATGCCTTTAACGGAGATGTTTACCGTTTCATTTGCTGACCGTGCCATATTATTATTATTAAAATTAACTATACCAACTGTTCTGGGTAATCCTCTGCGCTATTCCCCATGCTAATGTCATCCACTCAAAAAGTTAATTCCTCCAGGACAAAGTTTTCAGAAATTACTAGTCTTCATTGATGACAGTTAGAGGCATTCTGTGAACCAAATTTACAGAGTAATTCTGATCTCATTTCTGTAAACATAGCCCAGGCACAGTATTTCAAAGAATTTTAATCATATCAGAAGCTCAGAGTGCTCTTCTGTTAAGACCATTAAGCACAAAAAGGGATTCTGCACTGCTAGATTTAAATACTCTTTCATTTCTTTTTTTTTTTTTTAAGTCTGAATTCAGATATCACATTCTATATTCAAAACAGATAGGATACCAGTAGGATGTTCAGCTCTTGAAATCTGAAAGTGTGACTTTTAAGTAACAAAACCCCACATTTCGTTTTCACAAAGAGCATCACCATGACTTATATCTCATGTGTGAGGACATTAATTACAAAACATTTCCAAAAATCTTGAACCTAGGCATTCAGAAAAAACACCACTTTGTCTTCCACCCTCGACCATAACTCTGAAAACAATGGAAAGCAGCTAGATGCACTGAGGTACCCAGGGAAGATGCAATAATTAGGAGGCTGAAACTTAGGCTACTAAGGCAGGTAATTTCACATTTCAGAAACTGAGAGAAACTAAAACTTGCACAGAAAAATGACAGAGCTGATGAACACGTGTGAAGGGCTGGAAACAGAAAGCTACAGAGGGACACATTCCTCAGGACTACAGCACCACCTGAAGAGCACAACATTCTTGTCATACTTCGCTTCTCGTAGTACATTTTAAGAGAACAGAGAAGTAAGGGATTTGGGGAGGTTTGTTTTTCAACAACAGTCCTGCAGTCTGGCACTCATAAGCGTGCACGCACACATACCAGAAGAGACCAAAATTCATGCGCACTTCAACACTTTCCAGAGCACGTTGCCTACTCTGATCCACAGTGAATTCTCTATACTCCATAAGCTACTGTTGTAATTTCACAGTGTAAAATAACCAGATGCAAAAAACTACACCATATGCTACACTATTTTTATGGCTACTGTGCACACTTCTGTTCACTACACCTGGAAGGAAAATTCACATTGGCTTGTCAGGACCATTCTGTCTTCCCCAATCTTCCTTCCCATCTTTCCCAAAGAAAGAGAAGCCAGGACATCCCAGTATTACTTTTTAATTCCTCCTTCTCTATCAGAGCTCATGGTTAGGTGTTCTGCTTCATTAAACAGCATTTTCTATTCTTCCCATAAGCTTTTAACTTCCTATTCAGTCTGTGGCCTACTAAAGGTAGAATCATTGTACCGTCGTGATTTGTATAGTGCAAAAACCCATGGAGACCTGCAACATTTCCACTACAGACATCATAATTTTTACCTTTAAAAATTCCCCACAAATCATAGAAAAAAACTACTTTGCATTACATAATTCAATTCTCCTCTTCACAAAAAAAAGAAAAAAATAGTCTTTGAATACTAGCAAAAAATGTAATCAATTATTTACTACAAAGCAAAATAAGAAAATAACTGTCTTCACTTGACAGTGTAATGGAAAGTAAGATGTCATTTAAAGATATATCTATTTTTCTCCTACAGTTCCAAGACAGTTGTGAAGTGACCAACTTGCACAGATTTATCCACTGTCTCAGTAAATGTAAAAAACAATGCACAAAATAAAAAAAAAGTGGTCAAATCTTTAAAGGCAAGTAAAGTGATAACAAGGCTTTTGACTGTACAAAATGAAAGCCATACACCAATAGAATAAAAAAAGTAGCCATGAAAGTATTTACGTACTTAATTCCATTTCTATTCCAGGAGACATGAAAGAAGAAAAACTGTCCTTCGAGACAGTGGTAGCCTTTTCCAACATCAACATCAAGACCAGGACTTTTTATTGCCAGACTCCACAAAACGCAACTTCTGGTGCCAAAACATCGATTTTTTTATATTTTTTTTTAATGCTATTCAAGCTGTAAGACTTCAGCTAATATCCTGACTTGCTGAGAAATGACAGTATGGGCAAATAAAAACTGTCAAATGAAAGACAGAAGAGGTGTCTGAGTTAACTTGGGTTTGTTTGTGGGGTTTTTTTGAAGGTGGTGTTTTAAAAAAAGCTTGATTTCAATTTTGAATTATATTTATTCAGAATAAGTGCAAAGACTCTTTAACAAACAACATCAGTGCTATTATCAAAACTCAAGAAAATCTTTTTTAAGAGGTAATGAAAGATGAAACAAAAATTTTCTGAAACCAAACACCCACAAAAAAACCACTAGAAGGCTTAGAAAATGAGATGGAGGAAGAAAAAAGGAGCCAACATTAAGACAGGCACTCCATATCCTTTCTTTTACACACCAAAAAGCAAAAGGAGCCAATCCCATAGTACAATAACAAAGAAGCCAATGTGAAAGCATCAATTCAGTTTTTGCATTTCAGGAACAGAAGAGGAGAGAATCAGGAAACTGGGAGTCTTAAAAGGTATCCCAGCAATGACGTTGCCACTGGGGGGGGTGTGGATGGACCCAAGGTAAAAAACTGCCAGAGGGTAGGAAAAACAGAAAGTAGCTAGATGCACTGAAGTAGCCAGGGAAGATGCAATAAAGAATATGGTAGCTTAAAGAAGTCATTAATTAAGAGGCTGAAACTTAAGCTACTAAGGCAGGAAGAAACAAGCTTTGGAAGAACAGGATTGAGCAGATGACTGCAAATTGTTCCTGTGCTGTTACAGACAGCAATCTGGGCAACCACAACAGAAGCACAGTAAAAGCAATGAGGTCAGTACACACAGATATTTCCAGCTCAGGATGAACTACAGCTGAAACACATGTTAAATTGAGATGTAAATACTTTTACACATAAATATATATGCACACATACATATACATTCACGTGTATGTATATGCAGATATGTATGTATGTGTGTATATATATGTGCATTCTGCCCTTTCTTCACACAACCCTATCACTACCTCCTGGAATAGAGCATCAAAACTTCTTTGCCTTTTTAAATTTTCACAATATTTTAGAATACCAAATGACTACTTTAAAGCAAATTTTTATTTAATTTTTGCTATCATAATTACATGTGTCAAAACTATGTTTTAAAGACAAGTACATCTAAAATTTAACAACCATACTAGTTCCTCATGGATTTTCACTGTTAGAAGGGGAAACTACTCAGTAAGATAACTGTGTACTTGACATTTGTGTATGTTCAATTAGACCTGGATCTTTTT
The DNA here is from genome assembly GCA_027925045.1 of Hypotaenidia okinawae. Classification (NCBI taxonomy): domain Eukaryota; kingdom Metazoa; phylum Chordata; class Aves; order Gruiformes; family Rallidae; genus Hypotaenidia; species Hypotaenidia okinawae. The sequence continues at coordinate 114,811,230 of BSDF01000001.1, forward strand.
TCATACACACATCCCAAATCAAAACAGGACAAACACATCCCAAACCAATATATGACAAACCCCAAATTCAGAGGACTGTCTTTCCAATAATACATGTAATTCCTCAAACAGCACCACAATTAGCTCAATAAACAACGTCAACACAAAACCTTACATTTTATTTAAAAAAATAAAGGTAATACATGTAACAACAGCAAGGATAGTTTGTAGATAAAAACTGTTTCCCATTTACTGCCTTGTAACAAGGGCCTGTCCCTGAAATTTTCTGCCCTGTAAAGTTTGACCTGCTAGAAATCACTTGCTGCTTTTACCAACCATAACTAGATGTTTGGAGAAAAGCATCCTAGTTTGGAGAAAAAGCTCCTAGTTGTTCCCTACCTCCCTTCCCCATACAGTAACACCACTGGCTAAAGAAAAAAGGAGGAGTGGAGCTCTGTCTCTATTTCTACTGCCCATTCATTTGGCAATGGAAACCACCTAGGGTATCCTGTTCCCTCGGATGGGAACATACCATGGGGCTAGAAACTGCAACAGAAGAGATATTAGGCAAAACTTCACTTGTATGTAAGAACTGTTTTAATCCCAAGACTAGGCAAGACTTGTATCTTTAGTCAGTTTTGATAATTTTGAGGATTTAAAAATTGTGTCCTACTGGGTGGATTTTTTCATACACAAGGAATAAACAGTGTAGAAAAACCAGCAGAAAGCCTTAGATGCAAAATGTTATCAAAATTATTAAGGCAAAGGCCGTAAGAAAACCTTTCCTATTTCAGTTACAGCAGTCTCACCTGTTGAAAGTAGCACAAAAAACCCCACACATCTCTAGGATACTATTTCAATTTAAGATTTTCCAAATATTTCTGCCACCTCCCTCCCTATATTTGAAAGTCTGTGCACTCAAACTGCATGTTTTTAAAGGCACCATGTTTTTATAAGGAATCATTTCTTTGTTGCTCCATACCAACCCGCCTACTACAAAAAAGTGGACGTATTAAAGAGCCTGCTAAACTGAAGCCACAATACAATATTGATTCAAGCTTATTTCTCAGTACTTTTCACAACAGTACAGAAGTACAAAATAAAACATCTATAAATCCAGGAACCTCAAAGGCAGAAAAATCACCAGTACATTTTCAGGCTAATAAATGCAATTAAAGGTGAGCCTTTCATTAAGCCACAGCAGATAGCAAGAGGGAGACTAACCACACTGCCTGCTATTTGAAGAGCAATCTAGCAACCATCCCTAAACTAAAATTCAATATAAAGTACAGAAATACTATAGAAAATACAATGCAGGAGTGAACTAAGGTGACCTTTTAACTCAAACTGTAGAACCTGCTTCAGTTCATAAGCCCCTGGGTAAGGAGTACTAGGATGGATGGGTCACAGGAGCAGGAATAGGATGAGAGTTTTCAGTTTTCAGTCTTTCAGGCCTCAAATTATTTATTTCTGCTGTTCCACAATTAATGACCCTTGAGGGTCTACTTCACACAGAAACCTGAGAAGTCTGGGGTTCTGAAGCAAAAGGGAGAAACACTATCTTCAAATTTACACACAGCCTTACCTTAAAATCCTAAAAAAGACAGCATGTCTAGGCATTGTCTTCAGAACAAGAGCAAGTTGCAATGTAGGAATACTATCAGCTTTGCTTCGTTACTGAATTCATTACAAGAAAAGCAAAACCAGTGACGTGTGTATGCCAGTAGAAAAGGAACAAGGGTGCCAAGGAAAAAACAGAAGACACATGGTCAGAGGAAAAAAAAAAAGGCAGTTTATACGTGTTCCAGACCTGAAACTACTAAAAGTGAGGTAGTGTCATCCAGTAAGACTTATCCAGCTGCACAGAAGGAAATAAATCAGGTTTAAATAATTTGGCATGTCTCGAGCTTGCTGTAGGATCTTCAGTCTATTTATCTATTTTAAGAATAACACAGTAGGAAGGTAAAAACACCTTTTAAGACTTGAAAGGACTTCATGGCTTTTCTTTCTCGCTGAAGTTTCTTTCCCAAAAAAAGAGCCCTTTATTTACAAATGAAGAGGCATGGCTCTGGTTTATATACTTACTAAATAAAACCCACAGAAAAGAAACCCAGATACAAGAGTATCTACGGAAACAAACAGTGTTTCATGATTAGTGGGTATCAAGCACTCAGGTCATTGTTAACAATACTCTCGTTCAATCTTCCCTTCTCCGATTTCCATAGAACAGCCTAACACACCCTCAACGATTTCACCATGTCTTACGCATCCCAGAACATGTCTCTAAGCAGGCTCCACACACAGATATGACACAGTCAGTACTCTGTACTGAAAATACATTCATTCATTAAAATACAAAGTAAAACCAAGTAATATTTGTGCATTTAGAAACCACCTGATACAGTCAAACTACAAGTTGCTTATAGATGTTTAATTGTTGTTCCTTGGTACAGACGCCTACAGGAAAAAAAAATAAAATACGGAAGATGCAACTAACGAGCACAGACAACACTCTATTAACATCACACTATTTATTAACACATGACCAGGTCTTTTAAATGGTCAGATGTTTAAAAAACAACCACACAGACCCCCAAAAATATCTGTTAATCACACACATTTTCCTTCCCCTATAAAACTCATTGTTTCCTTTCTTCTTCAGGTCCCCATCCTTCCTTGAGCTACTAAGAAAAGGAGAAAGAAAATCATGTCTACCAGTCTTCTGCCTCTATGCTATGTCTCACAGGACCAACATAAGTTTTAAATCCTTGACCATCGGTTGTGATGCTCACCAAGCATTAGGTGCTGCTGAAGGTAAAAGATTGCAATAAAATTCATATTTGTCAGGCTACATTCTTTGGAAAATAAAGTGGGATTTAAATTTGACCAGATATGAACCCCAGGCAATGAAGCTAAATATTACCTCATCAACAAAGCCATTTCTGAGACCTAGAAAAATTGTTCACAAATTCTGAATCACTGGGGAGAAGCATCTCTACAAAAGACACACATATGAAAATGACACCACATAAGAATTTTGTTTCCTACACAAATGTTTTTGAAACTTATCTGCCTCTTAGGATCAGTGCTGTGCTCACACATCCAGCATGTCTCCTGAAAAACTGTTCATCTCATTTCTCCCCTTACCGAGAATCTCTACTACAGTGCCACAGCTTTCAATATTCCTGGAAACAGTTCAGTCCAGAAGCCAGAACACAGCTCTTTCAATATGACAACAATGATGACCCATCAGTTACCATGATGCAGTCATAAAAAGCAGCAAAGCAACTTCCATCCTAAAAGAGCTGCACATTACTTCTGTGATTATTTAAGCCTGGGTCTCACAGTTTTTAAAAGGGACTAAATTAACTCTAAAAATCCAGGAGCACTCTCTTATCCTACTCTCCCTCTACCCCACCCAAAAAGCATTTGACCTGCTGCTTAAGCACTCCCCCAGGACATGCAGTAGGCAGCTGACTTCAAAATACAGCTTATTGCACAGACTAGAATACAGGAATCATTTTAGGCAACTTTGACTGTTTTCTTACAAAGTGTGCCAAAACAGGCAAAAGATGTTAGTCTCTCCTCTAACCAGATACTGGTAGTTGTGTCCTTGCTGCTTTGCCACACAACAGAGGGAATCTAACCGGGGCTCATGAGTTCATGACTGCTGAGGAACCCCTGTGAAGGATATCCTGCTAACCTCTATTTATAGGACCTGGGGAGGGGAAGAACAGGGAACAACAGAACATGCAAAACAAAGTCTTACGTTAGCATAAAATAGCTATCCTAGATCAAAAATACAACTGTCCAGCTCACTGAATATGGAAAAATAGTAAAGAAAGCTGCAGCTTTAACTTAAAAAGAAACAGCCCACAAAATATCTATCCTGTTTGTGATCTAGACAGGCTCGAGTGGGATATCATTGTTTGTGTGGTACAGATTAACTATTACCAACCTGAGATGCACCACTAAGTGAATATACTGTGTTACTCAATACAAATACAAGATTACAAAATAGGAAACTTTATTTTACTCCCAGTGACAATACTGTGAAGAAATCTCTATTTCTAACTTTTGTAACCCGTAAACCATTCCTCAAGTTTTTCAATTAAAGGAAACACATCCCCTAAATTAAAATATGACAAGGATTAAAATCTGTATAAACTATGCAAATGTGTGGTTTTGGTGAGGGTTTTTGTTTGGTTTAGGGTGGGGCTTTTTGGGTTGGTTTGTTTGCTTGGTGGTTTGGGTTTTTTTAAATGTTTATTTGCTTTTTTTAAAACATAATAAAGCTGCACACCATTCTCAAGTTACCTTTTGTAATTTACTTACACTGTGCTACTATTTAACACAACATACACACCTAGCAGTACATTAATTCCAACTTAGTCTTCCAGGATACAGTTTGAACTATTTTCTTTGGGGAATATAGACTACATAACTGTCAAATTCCACCTATTCAGCTGGTAATATCAGCTGGGAGTACAGCTGGATAAAAATAATGCAACAAACATGTTCGGTCAAAGCAAAACAATGTGCTTGCTACTGTAGAGAAGTGAGAATTTTTAAGAGGCACACTTACTAGTAAATTTCCACTCAAAATAAGGATACAAAGAACAGGACTAAGGGAATGGGCAACAGAATCAAACCCGATCAAATTACGCAACCCATGTAAATTACCACCCGTTTCCAGAGCCAAATTAATTGACCCTAACTGTTCCTTCCTAGCTAGCCACAATTGCTAAGTGCAACGCTCAAACCTCTATATTTAAGTTTTACTTCGCAATTCAGATGGGCAGTTAAGATCACGTGCACATCACAACCAGCTGACAGGCAGAAACTCATTACTTTGCTGCAATACAATCATACCTACTGTCAGAAGCCTGTAACCCAAAGACAGATCTGAGCTTCCGAGCACAACTGGAACCTACGTCAGCCAAAACTACAAATGGTTTCTACTGGACTGGGTGAACAGCTTCAGTCAAAACAAAACAGTTCAAGTGGTGCTGGTGCTTTTTCCACCCTGAGCTCTTTTGTCTGAGAATAGGATACCAACCTAATAATTCAGATGAAGCCTAATTTACAGCTGTGATTTGAACTTGGACCTCTCACCATTCAAGAAATTGCTGTGATCATCAACCCCCCCCCCCCCCGAAAAATCCCAAATGATCATATCTGCAGAAGCAATAAGCTGCATCTCCTCCTTCACACAGACTGGCAAAAAGCTGACAGCTGCCACCTCCACAGAAGAGACAGCAAAGCTGGAAGTGCATCACCTCTAGCATTCATGGGAAGTCCAGCACAACACTTGTGGCTGCTGCAGTTAAAGTTGCTGTTATAAAACGGCAATTCTCTGTCTACAAGGGTATTGTACAGCCAGCAAGTTCAGGAATTCTTGACCCATAGGGTATTCTGTAGATACACTGATCTTTGCTGCTGAAGCTATTCCCCTCTCAATAAAATAATTAACTATTCAGTGAACAGAGACTGGCACCTCTGTAGTCCTCACAAAGTCTATGCATTATAAGACAGTCTCACAGACAAAACGAGTCCTCACACACTCACTAGCCTGCACTATTCCCATCGCCCTGTGAATAATGCTGAGACCTTTTGTGAAACAGCTCTTTCACTTTCTCCTCTTTCACTGAGAAAGCCCAGAAATGGAACAATATCTGACTGTAAATCTTACCCTCCTCAAAAAAGTTTGAGATGTTTCACACTTTATTTTAGTACATATTGTTTTACATGCATAGCTTCAGGCAGCACGTGCTGAAAAGTTAAGAGAACAATTTAAGAACTGGACTTTATGTTCTTAGCTAATATCATAAACACACCTTCTGAGAACAGGACAGTAGTTACACAAAGGCTGAAGTTATTCACAGTCTAGCTTTACACCTAAGTAGTCCCATGGAAATAGACATACGGACAAGCGATTGCAGAACAGGGATTTCAGCAAGCACAGTTTTCTTCCTTGTAACTGCCAGCAGCCAGACACCAGAACTTCACTCATTATTTCTGGCTGTATCAAACAAAAGCATCACAATTCTAATACATCTGAGAGGAAGACCTATTAAATAAAGTATGCCTATTTCTAAAACAGAGATTAGTCACAGAATACCAAGAAACACTGCTTTCAATTTAAAGTAATACATTCTTTCACCACCACATCAGCAAAAGAAGTGGTTTTTATTGTTTGAGAAACACTAAGTACTGTCTGTACGATTAAGCTTTATCAGGTAGCAACATGTCAAAATGAATGAAGTAAAAGCAGTCATCTGCTAGAACTTGTGTTTATATTTAGGCAGGTAAGAATATTTCTGTTCACTGTTTACACACAAAAAAATGAAAATGCTGCACACACACCACTCTATTTGGGAAGGTTGCTTTGTACCCTTCCATACCACTGGCTCAAAACAGCACAATATACCTCTAACACAGGCAAACAAAAATAAAACTCTTATCAGGAGGTGTATGCTACCTACTTTTCACATTGTACTTCTATAATTTTGTTAAGAATGAGTAGATTTTCACTTGTGTGGTGTGTATATGTCAAGCGGTTGCTCAGAGTGAACTTTACACAGCATGACTTCATCACATGAGAGTAGTCTGCCATTTTTCCTGTTTCTGCTCAGCAAACATGCACAGCAACCTAACCTTCAGAACACATTAAACGTTCTGGAATACGTTCTGGCTTAGTTCTAGCTAATTATCTGCAACGAGAATACACGTGTTCTGTAGACCACACTAGATCTGCAAAAATCAAACTGTCACACTGAGGCTGGAGCATCGTCTAATCTAAGAATCACTTCAAGTCATGTGTCAAAAACTTTATGAAGTAGAGGCCACAGTGTTTTGTGATATGTTACACATATCACAGTCTGGCTAAGAAATCAAAAAAAAAAAATCATCATCAGATGAAGACAGGGACCTTCTATGTACCATGGAAGGAAACTGAAATGCTTTCCAACCTACCTCCCACGTCCCTAGTGCTGGGACCGATCCCCACGTCCCATACCCAGCCGTCATTTCTATACGGAGGTAAGCCCCCTCGCAGTTCTCCCTGTCCCCGTTCAACCTCCAGCCGATCCTATTTGCCGCCCGCTCACATGGCAGGTCTCTCGCCAAACCACTGCGAGGAAATAAAAAAGTACCTCGCGCCCAGAAACGCGGCTTCCCCCTCCTTAACAAGACGCACGCACTGGGAACGCCTTGAAACAGGGATCCCGGCTCGGACGCTCTTCAGTGGGGCGAGGAGGAAACCGGGGGGATCAAACAGGGGGGTCCCGAAGATCTCCCTCAAACAGCCCCCCCACCCCCACCCCGGCCCCGGCCCGTGCGGGAACCCGGGCTCCAGCTTCGTTCGGGGAACGCTCCAGGCCGTTGCAACTGCCTCGGCGGGCCTGACCCCGCTCGCCTCCATTTTACTCAGAAGACCCCCATCTGCGCCCCTCCCCTCCTCGCCCCTCGGGCCGGCTGAAAGCCCCGGGCCAAGTGCTGCCCGGGCCCTCCCCGGAGCAGGCCTCTGGCAGGCCCGCATCGGGCCCGCGCGGCCCAGAGCCGGAAGGAGAGCAGGGGTTGGAGGGGGGAACCGATAACGGCCACCGTGAGTCCTCTGCCTCCGACCCGCCGCGGTCCCCCGACCCGAGTCCCCCTCCCCCTTTGCTCCCCGGCTCCCACCTCCTGGTTGAAGGCGTTCACGGCCTCCATGTTGGCGGCGGCGCGGCTGGTGCGGGGGAGGGAAGGAGGGGAGAGGGAGGAGGGGAAGCCCGGTCCCGCTCAGGAGCTGCGCGCGGACATGGCCGTTTAGCGGCGGCGAGGCTCGCGCTCTCCCCTCTCCCTCACTCGAGCGCTCGGTTCGACGTCTCGCTGGCAGGGCCCCGGCACAGACCGTCTCTCCCAGCGGGATGGCGGAGCCCACGCCGCGCACAGCACCCTGGGATCGTGCAGGCCTCCCGGCCCCGCGCCACCCACAGAACGGGGGGGAGGGAGGGAGGGAGGGGAAGGGAAGGGGAAAAGGGAGGGAGGGAGCGCGCGCGGCGAGGGCACCACGTGACCTGGGGCCGAGTTACTCCCCGGGCTCCGCCATGTCAGCGCCAGCCCCGCCCCCGGGGAGGGGAAATGGCGGGGATAAAGACATCAGTGCTGGCTGGCCTGGCCTGGCCGTGTTGACGGGGTGGTATCAGCGGTTTTTTTCCTCTAGCCATGGGGTGGGCAGTGAGGACTGGGTAGAGCTGGAAGGCTCAGTTGGTGCTGGCTGGGGCTCGGCTCCCTTGCCTTCCTTTGGGGAGCAGGGGTGGTGTTTTCGGGGCAAGGTGCGCCTCTGGGTCGATGTGGCTGTTAGGGTCTGAGGTGCTCGCTTCCTTGCTCGCGCTTAGGAGCCGCTGTTCCCTTCACCCCCCCCGTAGCGGTGCCTCGCAGGTGGTACGGAGCACACACTCAGCCCCGCTCCGGCTGGAGAGAAGGGCCGGTACCGGGGTGTGGCGGTGCCAAGCGTGGCCGGGGTCATCTCTCTGGTAGAAAGCGCCCCGCTTGCTTAAGCGCGGAACAGCAGACCTGACAAGCCGCTTCTGAGAGTCAGGCGTCCTGTCCCGGTGAAGGGGGCAGTTAATCAGTTGCCGCGGTCAGGCTCGCAGCGGGAGCTAGTGCTGGCGAGAGCTCGGTGTGCGTGGCAGGGTGGTGTCGGAGCTGGCTGTATTCTAGCCCTTGTCCAGTGCTACCCACAGTAATGTGTTGGTATCGGGGTCCTCCCCCAGCCATTTGAGGCTACGTGGTACGGGGTGTTCAAAGTGTGTCACTATTTTAACTTACAGTTCCACTGTCTAACTAGTTAAAGCCCGGCAAGGGCTGAGGCTGTGAGGAGGAGACTCGGTATGCTACAGAAATCTCACAGTGGTTTTGGCTTTGTCTGCATCCTGCTATTAAACTCTGCCGCGTGTGTTGGGCTTGTTAATCAGGTGCAGATTACTTTCAGGAATTGTTTTCCCATGTCATCGATATGTGACTGTCTGGCGATTAGTCCTCTTTAAAAGCAAATATTTTGAAATTCAAAATATTGACAGAGTAACAAGAACTCCCTAATGAGATTATAAAATGCAGGAGGAGTTAGTGTGCAGTTACATGGATTACATTCAGAGGAGTCTTTAAAATAGGTTCTAGTGGCAAATGAAAGGTTTTCCAGGTGTCATAATTCTTTCCTAAACTGATCTTTTGGGGGATGTGGGAGAATCAAGCTTTCATATTTATTTTTTTTTAAAGAAAGCTACTAAGTGAGAGCAGAGTGTGGAGGGAAAAAAATGTTTATTTTTGCCAATTTTCACTGGATAAACTATTTCATATGTAGCTTTTACTACTGTTCTTGTTCATGTTACTGTCCAAAAATTCATGAGAGGTAGCTTGTTCTGCTGCCTGATATGAGCAGCAAATAGACAAGCATGTCGTGAGAGGTTGAAGAACGCAAGTTATCTCTGTCGCTTCTTGCATCAGATAAACTTTGAGATGCAAGAATGATTTCCTTGAGGGCTCTGGGCTTGGGAGGAGACAATGAGTGAGAATGGATTTTCTGCATTGGTGGTTGATTTTTCCAGTTTGAAACCTAGGTGTTAAACGGTGACAGATGTTTCTATAATGTTGAGTACTTAACATTGTGTTCCTTTCATTGTATACTTCATATAGCTCTCTCAGCACACTCTTAGTAGCTTGTACAGAAAATCAAAACCTTCTCAGGACAGTAGAGGCTGCCAGTGGTTCTGGAGAGTCACGTTAAAATTGGGAGTCCTTTTGCCTATTAAAATTTAAGGAATTTATGTATGTGAAATAGTAGCCTTCTACACAGTCTCACTTCAGGTTCTAGAGGTGACTCCTCTAAAAAAACATGTTAAACACTTTTTCATCATGGCTAATTATGTATCAGGTATTGCTTTATTATGAGTCTTACCTAAATAAAACCCACCAAGCTTGCTTTTATAGCATGTTTGTGATCAGACTTTGTGTATAACTGGATTTTATGTAAGCTGTAGGGGCTGGAATGTGGATGTATTCCAGTGTGTTTCAGGATTGTCTAATACAAGTGCCAGTAGCTGCAGTGCCTTGCTGCTTGGTGGGCTGTCTGTGTGAATGCTTCCCTTGCTGTGGGAAGGTCTGTCCCTATTCACCTACCAAGCTAAAATCTGTAGTATGGGCCAGGTTTCACCTGCAGAATCCTTACAGACAAATGCTGAAGGTCTGTAGAATTATCCCTGCCGACTTTGGTTCATTGAGTCTTTAATTCTGGTCTGGTGGGGGCTGAATGTTAGGATTTGGGAGTTGTAAAGGGTGAAGTTGGGTTAATTATGGCAGCTTTAGGCTTTAGTCTGGGTTTTGCTAGGTTATGGCTTTGCTATTCAAAGCTGCATCAGTATGCTCAGTGAGCTTTTGAGGTAAAGTTTGCCATTGCCTGTATTGTACTATGACTGCCTCTATACAGAGAGGTGACAGCTGTGTAACTTCTTAATGAAAAACCTGTTCCTTTAATTATACTTTTGTCAATTTTACATTTGCAGGTACATGAGCTCATAGCAGGTTTACTATTTAAAATTGGTTTTATCATGTTAGGCATTGTATAAATACACGGTGCATGATGCCTGGCACTGTGTCAATATTTCTACAGTATAAAGGATGGCCTTTGCCTCAAGGGCCAAGCAATCCAGCGTGGCTCATAGACCATTTAATTCCACTGTTCATGTAATATATATTTTAAAATATTGTTCCATATTATTCCATACACCTAACAGTTTTTGACTTGTGTTGGTGTGCAGGTCTAGTTTGTTCAGCTTGCTTACTTTGTTTCTGACAGCTGGGCAATAAATGGGCACACCAATGTGTGGAAATTGCTATTGAGAACAAATTGTGGTTACTTGATGTAATGATTCTTTTTGTCTTTGTACCAGCTGATGAAATACATGTGCAAGTCTTATTCAAGCTTGTTGAAATCTGAAATGTTTTTGAATTCAGTGTAGTCCTGTCACTTTTTTATATAATGAAACACAAGTTTAGCTGAATTTCAGTTAGCTTAAGCATTTAAAGAGTTTCACATAATGATATGTCTGTCTTTTTCTTGCAGTAACATTGTGTTGATCTTTGAAGATGTTAAGAATCCTAAATTTTGCCCAGTCTCACAAATTATTATTAGCATTGTGCATCATTATCGACAAAGAGAATGACTGACAGTGATCATACATAAGAATGTCATATTCCCTCTTCTCTGATTATCTGTGTCTGCCTACCAGTGTTTCTCTGACTCATCTGGTAAGGATTAGTTATCACTTGCACATTATCACTCTAATTTACTGGTGTAATTTAACTTATGGGACTTTTTTTTCCCCTAGAATTCCCTGGAATGCTGCCTTCTATTGAAAACAAAACTGGTTGTCCTGCAACAATCAATTTATTACTGTGGCTTTATGTTCTTTATTAAAATAATCCTGTATGTCTTTATCATGCTTTATAAGTATTTGCAGTTTGACTGGCTGTCTGGGTAGCTCTACCTCACAGGGAGGGGTTTACTTACTGTTCCCTAAACAGTGGCTCAAATGCAGGTCACACTAAAATCAGACCCCTGGAATCAATAGGTCTTTGAGGGGGAGAGCTTGTCATTCCCTCACTGTACTCTGGCAGGTTTAAATTTGTAGGCCTGGCACCATGATGCTGTACTAGAGAGTTAAGGGGATGATAATCTGTTTGTAAGTGTTCCTGTTGGCCAGACTGTACTGGAACTGTGCCTTGAAATGCTTTTGGAAACTTCACAGGACAGGGAGCTCTTTGCCTGCCTGCTTAGTGGAGCGAATGGGTGTGCAGAAGCTTTGGGCAGAGCTAGCTTTCAATTTGATTTTTAAATTGTACTGTAAGTACGCAAGCGTAGCTTAAGGCCCTGGCTTCCAAGCTAGAAAACCTTGTCACACTTAACAGCTGGTCACCTTAGAGGTTGGTTCTGTTACTTCACACTGTTGGAGTGATAGAGGTAACCAAAGTAAAATAAGGTCATTCCGCGGACAGCCCTCTGGTGCAGACAGCTGGATCAGTGCACGTGCCCTGCCATTTACAGCCATTCCAAATCAGGATGGTAATAAGGAGCTTGCTTCACAACATCTCTGTGCAATTCCTCAAGCAAAGAGAGGTTTTGCACTTGAAAGCTTATGGGCTAGATTATTAACTTGGTAGGGGACAAACTGCTGTTTAGTTTACCTGTGTAATCGAAACTTGGTTTAGCCAGCAGACCCATGAGAACAGCTTCCCATTTTGCTCCTCTGTAGTTGCCAACCTCTTTCTGGTCTGTTGTGGAGGCTGGCAACTAGATTATGGGACTAGACAAGGTTTTATTGTAGGTGCAAGACTGAAGATCAAAGAATGTCAGAAATTGCTTCCTTCTCTGTTAATACCGTGGTACTGCTGTCAGGCACAGAGACTGCTGAGAGCTTATAGCTATTAAATAAAGACTAATTAATTCTCTTGAAAAGTTCAGGTTTTTAACTACAGCTTAAGAGGTCATGTGAACATACGAAATTTAGGACACAGGGCAAGGAGGCATACAGATACATAGATGATGGTTACTTGCCTAGCACAATATGGGGTTTCTAAGAACAACTAACAAATGTTCATGTCATCACATTAAAAGTAATTATTCAGTTCTTTAAAAAAACCTGCATGATAGGAAGCAAGTTAGGGGCTTTTTAAAAATTTGGAATCACAAATGACTTTTAGTGAATAGCTTCTTGGGGGGGGGGAAGCCTGCAATTCTAAATCAGTCACCATTCTGAGTTTGGGTTAATGTCTAGGGACGTGTGTAAGCCAGTAGCAGTAAAAATTTTAGGAATATGAAACTGGCAGTGGTACAACTTCTGTCTCTCTCTGGTAACTGTGGCCCTGATTCCTTATCCCATTTTTTGTTAGGCATTTTAAACCAAAGTATTTTATTTTAGATTAAATTTTACTTCAAAGTGATTTTCCCACCCCCTTCTATAAGTGAGCTGAGAAGCACCAATAACCTGTTCATGTCCAACTGGATAGGAATTATGTTTCTGTTTGCCTGTTCATGAGACGAAAAGCCAGATTAGAGTCAGCAGAAGCAGGAAATGGTGTCTTTATGAATTCAGCTTTCAGTTTACTGCTTCTCTTGAGTGAATCCTGAGAGCATCTATCTCTTCTAGTACTGATACCTGGTTTGCAAGATCACTTCTAAATAGGATCAAACCCTGATGCCCTTGGTTCAGTTTTGTGCTTCTGAATTTCAGCGATAAATCTTTCTGCAGGTTGCAGTGGGGTTTGGTGATTCTCTATTGCAGGCCTCAGTGCCCTTACTCTGTACTTGGCCTCCTTCAGTAGGTCTTGAGGCACTGGGAGCTTTGTCTCTTGTGATTATCACAAAACACATTAAGCTCACTTTAGGGCTCAAAAGCTTGGGCCAAATGTACTGCACAAACACTAAATAGCTCCCTAGTGTTCTTTTTTGCCTCTACCCTTATTACCTGGTGCAAAAAGGGGTTCTGGATTTTCAAGGGACTTAATATATGTGTATTTGTGTAATCTGTCTGGTGTATTGTATAGTCTCTGTTCAGAGTAACCCATTCTGTTGAACACATGTTCAAGTGCCTTATTTTACATTGTATGTCAGGTACTCAAAAAACATATTCTGTCCCTTGTTTCTTCCCCTGTACCTGGGAAGACTTAAAAATCACCAAGAACAGTAGACATGTTTTGTAGTTATTTCCTTTCTGGCTTTGGAAGTTGGCTCTTTTGGCGTTTTTAATCATGCTGATGAGCAAGTTAGGGGTTCTTACAGCATCAGCCTGTTCATGTAGATGTCATGTAGTCACTACTTCAGGGGATGAGATTTTTAAGGCAGCTAAATGTCATGGGGTACAATAAAATTCTGGGTGCTAGCAGTGATATTTGATTTCCTGTGGTATGTAACCACAAAGTACTTAAGACTAAGGAGGAATATGTAACTAAGTATTTTTGGGTTTTCACTATACTGATAAGACTTTCTAGTCAGATTATACTTGAGAGAGGAAACCTGTGCAAGAGGTGGTTCTTGCCCACATTTAGAAGAGGCAGCTGTAAGTAAGTGTCTTGGTCTTTGTGGGAGGTGCATGAACAGATTGCTGAGAGAACTTGTTTCAGGTGTGTACTTTCTGTAGGGTTCTGTCATGTTGCTGGAGCCCAACAACACAGTACAGATTCTCTGAAATCCCACTAAAGTGTCCTAAGAGGGATTTAAGGGCTTTTCCCTAGTGCTATTGAAAAGTTCCGGTGGCACAATCCTCCTTTGCAGTATCTGTTTAACTTTTCACATTTTATCATGTTGATCTTGGGAACAGATGATAAGAATCACAGAATCACTTAGGTTGGAAGAGACCTTCAAGATCGAGCCCAACCAGCCTAACCCTGACTAGTCCACCTTTAGACCATGTCCTCAAGCACAGCATCTACATGTTTTTAAAATACCTCCAGGGATGGTGACTCCAGCGCTTCCCTGGGCAGCCTGTTCCAATACTTGTCTATCCATTCAGTAGGGAAATTCTTCCTGATATCCAACCTGAATCTCCCCTGGTGTGATGTGAAACCATTTCCTCTTGTCCTGTTGCCTCTTACCTGAGAAGAGACTGACCCCACCTCTCTGCACCCTCCTTGCAGGTAGTTGTAGGGAGTGATAAGGCCTCCTCTCAGCCTCCTTTTCTTAAAGCCCCAGTTCCCTCAGCTGTTCCTCATATGACTTGTACTCAAGACCCTTCACCAGCTTCATCACCTTCCTCTGGATGTGCTCCAGCATCTCAGTCTTCCCCCTTGTAGTGAGAGGCCCAAAACTGGACACAGTATTCAAGGTGCAGCCTCACCAGAGCTGCGTGTAATGGAACAACCACTTCCCTACTCCTGCTGGGTACGCTATTCCTGATACAGGCAAGTTGACCACCTTGGCCACCTGGGCACACTGCTGGCTCATGTTCAGGAGGACTGGCTGGGCCACTAGGCTGCTTCCAACTGCAGTGAAAGACACGACTGGATAATGCAGAGCTCTGTGTCTGTCCTTCCCCTCCCTAAAAACATTAGAAG
Organism: Hypotaenidia okinawae; assembly: GCA_027925045.1. Taxonomy (NCBI): domain Eukaryota; kingdom Metazoa; phylum Chordata; class Aves; order Gruiformes; family Rallidae; genus Hypotaenidia; species Hypotaenidia okinawae. The sequence continues at coordinate 114,826,296 of BSDF01000001.1, forward strand.
GGTGGTTGGAAATGTGGAAGTGAGGAACTTCAGGAAGCAACTTTTGCTTCATGTTAAATCTGTATGCTCTTGTTCTTTCTCCACTACTTTATCTGGAGCAAGTAATTCTTCGCAGGCACTTTAGGCGTAAAACCAGTTTGGTTTGCTTTTTCGGGGTTTTTTTTTACCGCTTCTTTTACAGTCCCTGTTACAGCCAGAAGATGGCACTTATGTACGCAGTAAGAAGGGGTAAACGAGGCTAATAGAATTTATCTTTGCTGAAGTATTGCCTGTGAAATGGCAGTAAATATCTCGGGCAAATGATAACTCCCAGGATAAAAGATCGCTTTGAGCTCATAGCACATGAGGGGCACAGATTCAAGAACAAAGTCCAGGAACTTCTTCCTCTGCGTAGAAACTCTTTTATTTCCTTCTTCAGAAATAAGGTTCTGACAGGCCTCTGAATTCAGAAGGCAACCATCAAACAAAAATCTTGTGTGGTTCTATTTTTAAAGGGGAAGAATCTAAAAGCAGTTTCTAGCTTTTTTAATTTCAGCTGAGATTTTGTGCTGCACACTAAGCCCTGGTCTAAAGAATTGTTTTCCCCCTGGCATAGCTTTATCACCTAGGGTTTTTTGTACTACTTCCCCTTCTTCCCCAGTTCATGGTTTCTATATCCTTCATGGAGATTGTGTTGTGCTGTTCTCCAGTATAAATTTCCATACTCATTTGTGACAGGCCATCTCAATGTGAACCTTTTCATCTGTGTATAACTTCGTCAAATATCAGGGATACTGCCCTAAACTAGCATTATTAAAACAATCCAGCTCTCTTGTGTAGCCAAGTTTTAAAGGATGGAACACTTAACTTGCACGTAAGAGGTTGCTGGGGGAGGATATGAAGTGGCTGCAATACATCCAGGCAGTTTCCCAAGGCTGTCAGCATATTTTTGAGAAGATCATGGGGCCCATCTAAATGGGAGCAGAAACTAGAGTGGTTTTTCTGGCCTGCTGTGCATGGGGCAGTGCTGCCTGAAATCCCTGGACTAGTGCCTGTGGAGGTCTCACAGGGTTGCAATCCAGCCTCCCTATGGCCCTGTTCTTTGACTGAAGACCTTTTATTTTGGTCTGCTAGGGGTTTGCAGATGTTGTCAGTTCTTCACACCAACAGTCACTAACCCTTCATTACCTCCTGTCCCTTTTACCTGCAGTTGCCTACAGCCTTCTTCCTGCTGTCTTTTATCATCACTGATTTATATTCACGATTCACTTCCAGACATTCTGCTTTGCTCTCTATAAAAGCAGTAAGAACTGCAGTGGGGAGTTGCCAGCTTGTGTCTAAACTTCCCTTGCCTGTGAGTCTCAGTTCAGTCAGAGAACTAAATGTGAGAACAACTTGAAAACCTCTTTTATATGTGTTTTTATCTGATGACTCTTGGTAATAAAATCACAATACATACAAATATATATGCACATGCATACACCCCCACACATGCATGCTGCACCACAGCTACCAACAACCAGGTTATTTTCTAAACTGCATGCAGAAGGATTCTTGCAGAGGGTGTTTGTCCCTTGGATTTGGTGGTAGTTTTTGTGATTCCAGACCATGTGAAGTCATATCAAACTCCAGCCCAATCTTTGAGGATCCAAATCTAAGTGTTAAGCCCCTAAGCAATCAAAAGGGACTCCTGGGCCTTATGAAGTCTTAAGACAACAGTCTGGGAAGGGAAAGCAGTTGGAAAAGACTTCTGGGGTCGATCGTATGCCAAAGTCCCATAGTTGACCACTGGCAGGAGATAAAAGACTACAAGCTGTGGAAGGAGGAAGGACCGTGAGGACCACTGGCGGTGGGCAGCCTGGCTGCATCTGAACCAACTTGGTGTGGGGGGGCTGCAGTGTTAGTGCTAGAGCCCTGGCTCACTGATTGACCAAGGCAGCAACTGAAACAAGGCCCACTCGTTATCCAGACTGTGTGCTTTATTTATTTATTTGTGTTTGTGGAAACCAGATCTCAGTAGTTGTTTGACTGGATGGCTGCAGGTACTTGGCAGTGAGATATAAGCTTTCTGCTGCTGTTGTGCACTGTCCGACTGCACAAGCCGGTGGCTGCAGGCAGCTCTTGGCAGTGTGAATGTACCTGCTGCTAAATGCATGTGTAACACTATGCCTTCTTTTACCATGCACCATTAGCTGAACTGTTACATGCTTCGTTTGCAAAACTCACTGGGGTTTTTTGGCAAAGCCAAAACCCAGTAATTTCAAAGATAAATAATTAGCAAAGCAGACCCTGCCAAAATAAACTGCTGCATGTGTGAATCTTCCCCTACATAATGAGGGAAAACACGTTGTATGGTGGGTACATTGTTTCATGTGCTATTCTTAAAAACTCAAATCTAGAAAGGGGGTGTTGTAAGAGTCTGAGCTGCACATAACTGAGATCTGTATCTAAGATACTGTGGGAGTCAGGAGCTCTGGTTTCTTTTTGGAGCAGTCCTGTGGCATCCTTGTGTTGCTGCTCAGCACCCTCTCTGTAAGATGTGGGTGACGCTGCCTCTCAGGACAAGTGACTGCTTGCTTTGAGGTCCCAGGTGGATTAGCGTTTATAAAGCAAGTGAAGGACTTTAAGCAGTCCATTGCAAAACAAGATGATGTAAAATACCAATATGTATCAGTTTGTGTTTTATTCTGCTTAATATATCATGAGATATGTTTAAATTTCAGTGGGTAAAGAAAACTAGCTTCTGAACTCTTTGACCAATATTAAGTCTCCCACAATAGCAATATACCATTGAGGTGAAATTTTCAGCTAACTCCTTGCCTCCTACAAAGCATATCTAGGCTGTTTTAACTTACACATGCAAAATCCCATTGTGTGCATGTGAAGTTAGCACTCACTCATACAGGGTGCTTGTCTGTCAGGTTTGAGTATGAAAACCCTGTGTTTCTCTGCAGAAAAGCCGTAGATTGGTTTTGGCATAAATTCCTTCCAGTGTGTCACACAGAGAGCACCTAGGTGTTCTGTCACTGTGGCTGACGTGGAAATTCAGCCTATGCACTTTGCTGGGGCAAGAAGGTTCTAGGTTTTTTTGGTTGCTGGAGCTCCTTAAAAGAGTTGCAAACACTTAAAAGCCTACTGTGGATGTAGTGATCCTTGGTTGGTTTTACTACAGGCAGTGTTCCAGGCCTGAGGTGGCAGCACATCAAGCTCTCAAGCATGATAACGTGTGCCTGCAGGTTGCTAGAAACTCTGGAGGGTGCCCTTCAGCCACGTTTGCTGTTCACAGGGATGGCAAACTTTACTTCCGAGGGCATTCTCAAAGCTCTCTTCAAAAAACAGCAGATGCTTAAATGCAAAAGCATTTCCCAAAGCTATGAAAGCCCTCAGAAGGCTGTGTCCCACAGAAGTCCGCAGTTGCTAGATGGCCATGTGATGTCCTGTGTCTGTGCCCAGGTCCGTGTATAGGGAGGCAAGATGGGCATCTAGGAGAGGGACCCTGGTCAGATGTCCCAGTGACACCCACCTGGTAACACTAGCCATGGCTCCACGGGCAGCGTGGAGGTGGGAGGGTGACTGCAGAGTTCCCTCCTCCATCACCCTCCTGTCCAGGTGCAGCCCAGCTCATCCACAGTTGGGAGTGTACATGATGTTTAGCCTTAAACCTTCCCATGTTTCATGGAAGCAGAGAAGCCGTGGGTTTTTCCAGCTCTTCATCCTTAATTTCCTGTCAAAATGAGCAGCGTGCCTCTATTTTGTCCTGTTACTCTGAGAGCCTGCTGTGGCTCTCCAACCTGGCAATTTTTGGGTTTCTGCACTTGCTCTGCTGTTGCTATGCGACCAACTGCTAACAGCAATTTGCATGACCCTTTCTTCAGATGATATTAATATGCAGGGATTAGTGCTGGCTGTAGTTGGTGATGTGACCGTTCACAGCCAGCCTTCTCCTCCTGGCCTGCCTCTTGCCCCTGGTACTGCTTCAAGCCAGTTCCTGCACATTGTATGAACTGGGTAGCATGTAAGGACTGAATGTTGACAGAAATGGGATGTAGGCGCTGTGATGTCATCCTCACTTACTGAAAACATAAAAACACTCAAGGTTAGAAACTACGAGTGTGGCCAAAGACTTGTGTGGCGAGCTTTTTCTAACTGAAAGTTAGAAAGCCACATTAAAAAATAAAAATCTTTGGGACACAATGTAGGCAATTCAAACACTTGAGAAATCTAAGGGTGTTTCTGTGGCACGTAAGTAAACCTTTCTGGGGAAACTTAAACTCTGGCCACCATCCTTTTGGTGGTAATGCAGTCCTCAGGGTGGATTTTCAGAGGTGGAAGGAGCCCTTGGTTCCTATTGATTGTCAATGGCACTTTAGTACCTGATGGCTGTACCTGCCTTTGAAAAGCCTCTTCCATAGCAGAAGGATATCTTTATTATTTTTTTTTCTCCCCCAAACCAGAACACTGCTGTTGGAAAGTCCTGGTTGGCGTCAGCATGACACGGCGGAGTGTCCATGTGCCAGCTACCTTCCTTCCTTCCCTCCCTGCCCCCAGCACTGCTTTGCATTTCCAGGTGGGCTCTGGCTTGTGGCATCTTTTTCCAGGCCATTCTCGATATCCTTTGTGCTTCTAGAGGTGCTATTTGTGCTCTGGAGTATCGCTAATGGCGTTCTGTAAGGAGGATTCCTAATGTATTTGCTGAAGTGCGTTACTTACTGGAGATAAGTGCATTGTTTTCTGTTGATGTACCATGTAAATGGGTATATAAATAGAAATGTAATACTTAAACTATGTTATCCCACAGTTAAACCACAATAAATAACTCTGTCTTTTAATTCTAATGTATTTGCAAGGTCTCTACTAAGGGATAAGTTAGCTGCAGCCACAGTGCCTTCATTAGTGTGATACTTGTCCTGCACACGTGTACGCATGTGTTTCGTTTTACTAATGTTTACATGCCTAGGGATTTGTGTGATGAGAAACATACATTGCAAAGATGTTTTCTGATATATTCATTACTTTATTTTGTCTTCCTGTAATTAATCTATATCCACAAATATGAGATGTAGTAAAAATCCAAGTTTGTAGTGGATCATGTGGAAAACATCTTGTCACAAGCATACAGGTGCAGGTGGAAACAGACACTAATGTTGAATACGTGTAGTTCGAAAGACTTTTATTTCAATACTTGAACGTAACGCTTGAGACATACTTCAGAAGTGATTGTTTCAGATGCTTTGGAGAGATTCTTAGAACTGTTCTGTATTTTCAATGTTACACTGTTTGGAAAACAACCAACAGGCAATGGGCTACGTTTGGCACATACGGTGAAGATGCCTACACTATGGTTTGAATGACCGTGGAGTTCATTAGCATTTTATTTAGAATCCTGAGAAAATAGAGCTCATGTAGTCCCATTTTTTGTACACGTTTTGGGTTTTTTTTTTGAGAAACCTGGCTTTAATCTGTCACAGGATGACATATTTATATTTGTTGTTATTTGTTGTTATTGTTTAACCCATTGGGTAAAACCTTGACTGTTGAGAGTCAAAACCTTTAACCCTCTCAAGCAGCAATCCTTATATTTAAAATTAATCCTGTTATATCAATAGGGTTACTTCTAAAAATGAACTTTAATGAAATGAAAGAAGGCTTTAAATGAATGGCTTTGCTCCACTTATTCTACTTGTTTTGAGATAAATACCCTTTTTTTCCATCTTATTTCTTATACTATATTACTGTATTTTAGGGGACAGACTAAAGGAGCACTTGTAACTCCAAAGCGATTCAGAATGCCACTGTGCACTTAATAACTAGGTATTTCATCATAATATTTGTGCTACGTAACCTTCCCTGTCTGCCAGTCAGTCAATAGGTTTTTTCATACCCACTTTGACTGTCTGGCACAGTAAAACACTTTGCTATTGATGCGAAGGGCTCACAGGATTACTGGCATCAAGAAGCAAGGTGACAATGAGAAGTATGACTGCACTCATCATGCTAGGGCTCGGGCTGTAGCAGCAATTCTAAGTCGTGGTAGTGTTGCTTCAGAAGGGTAAGGAATTTCACACAATATAATGCAGGGTACAGAAGAGGTCTGCCTCAGAAAAACAGGCTGTGCCTTACGTTGTATGGAGCCATCCATAGTTTGTAAATCATTTATCACTTTGCTGCCCGCTCAGCTAACACCTTTCCATGCTCTGATGGGTTGTATTAAACAGGTTACAGCATCTCAGGTTTTGTGAAATTTCAATTACTTGACCGAAAGGATGAGCAGATATTCCGGCCCATTCGCCAGGCCCCTCCCAATGCCGTACAAAAGAGGAGTACAGGTCATCAGATATTAGATCACTCATCTTCCATACATGAGCTAGATATCCCTAATAGAAAGGAAGGGGAAGCAATTAAATCACTGTCACTTTTCTAAATTCTGGTGCCGAATTCCACACACACACACAGAGAAGCTCAGCACATGTTAACCAAGATTTCCTGCATTTTGGCTGTTTACCTAATCACTAGGCATTTAAATATATCACCAGCTTCATCATGTAAGCACAACTTTGCTCTATTTGTCCTTCACCCCTTCATGCTTTTTTTCATATTCATTGTAAGTCAGCTTCTCTCTCCCTTTGCATTTCCTAATTACAATCTTGTGACTACTCCTTCAATCACCTTCCACAATATGTTAAGCTGGGTTTGTCAGGAGATAAAATATTTTATTAGATGAATGATTATATCTGGAAAAACTTCCAGGAAAGCTAGTGAAAGCTGATCAAACTGTATCAGTTGACTGGATAAAAGATAGTGTCTCTCCCTATAAATGATGCTTTGCTTTACCTTTCCGCTCTCCCTGCTACAGCAATGTAATTTCCAGTCCCGATGGCAAAACTTTCTCCCAGTTCTCCCTGGAGAATCTGGTTCATTACAAAAGGATAATTCTAATTTATGGTTCCTAGTGCCAGATGGGCTACTGCGATGCTCTAGCCCGCCTTCCTGTTTGACACACAGCGTCAGGCTTCTTCCTGTTTGAAATACAATGTCTTTGTGAAAAACATCTGATTTTGATTTAAAGAATTCCAAAGAAGGAGACTTTGCCATAACGCTTCGCTGGGTTGCTGTGGTGGTTAATTACCCTCACTGTTAAAAATGTGTCTTATTTTATGGCTTGCATTTATCTCGATTCAGCTCCCAACCACTGGATCTCATTATAGCTTTGTTTCTGAGCCTGTGTTCGTACTTAGACATACAGACTATGAGCAATCACACCCTCCCTTTTCTAGGCTTGAAAGGACCAAGTTCTTCCAGGGTAGAGTGTGTTATTTAGGTCTTTCTTCACTCTCATAGCTCTCTTCTGAATTTTCTTTGGTTTACTAGCTTACTCCTTGAATTGTGGAAAGCAGAACCAGATGCAGCTCTTCAGACAGAGATTACAAGAGTACTGGATAGTCTGATCACTTAGCAGCTTTTCTCTTTACTCCTTTTTTATCCTTTGTGTGTATGCGTTGGTGGGCTGTGTTTCTAATGGACTGAGATGTTCATTTTGATAGGCAGAAATACCCACCCAGTGCCTCAGTCACATTGTCTCTTTTGGCTGTTGAAGCTAAGAGCAGACGGGGAGTAGTAAGGTCTGAAAGTGATACCAAAGCCAAAGCTGTCACGAGTGATTCCCTTTCCCTGCCAAATCTTTCATGATGCATAGCGTTCGTCAGCCAGGTGGATAAATCAGTGCTGATTCAAAGGATAAAGCCTGTGTTTGCTATAGAAACAGGTGCAGAAATTAATAACCTACTGGGTTTTGTAATAATCAACCTGATATCCTGACATATTCAACCACATCTTTGAGTGATGCTGTAATCATATAAGTACACAAAACCAGAACTGTTGTGGGTTTTTTTTTAATCTGTAATTTTTTTCTCTGTTTCTCTAGAAATTCTGCCAGTAAAAAACAGAAAAGCTTTATCTGGACCCAGCAGACTGACCTCCAGTCTTGCACTGGAAGATTTACGAGGATGTGCTGAGTGGAACCCCTCCCTAGAAAACTTGTGAATAGCACTTTCTATACCCAAAATGTGTTTGGTCATTCCCTATGTATTTAGGGCCTAATTTGTAAAACTTCCTCACTAGGAATCACTAGTCCAATTTTGTTAAACAGGAGTGTTCGTTTGAGCGTGGATTGCCTGTGTAAAGAAATGTTTGAGAGACCATGTGTGCTTAGAGCTGGACTAAATGACCTGTACAGCACTAACCTAAGAAAGCCAGAAATGAGAAAGGAAAGGCAAAAATAAAAAAGAGTTCAGACTTATTTTCAAGCCAGCTTCATGTTTTTTTCTGAGGCATGAGTAATGATTTTTAGATGCTCGGATTAGCACTACTGAACAAGGCTCTGCAGGTGAGCTGGCTGAGGCATCAGATGGGTGCAAAAGCCAGTCCTCCTGCTTCTGTTGGGAGGCTGGTTTTAGTCTGTAGCTTCAGGGTCTTCATGTGGAGACAAGGCTGGAGCCAAACAAAACTCTCTCCAAGACTGTTATCTCAGTAGACTTGAGGTTTGGTGCTGCAGCTGGGGTGCCTAGGATTATGAAGATGGTTTAGACATCGCCTGTCCAGTGGTGGAGCCAACTGTCCGGAGTTGAAGGGTTTGAAAAGACACATCTGGTGGGGGTGCCAGATCCAGGGCATCTCGGACACTTTATCCTGATCCCAGAGTTGCAGCAGGGAAGTGTTGTGCAGAGCCAGCTGCTGAGCACCACGTCCTGCTGAACTGTCTGCACACCAAATAGGCTACTGTTGAAGAAACTGCTGTTTTCTGCTGAGCTTGGTGATCTGCCAGACACTTTAACAGTCTGGGCAACTTTCCTTCTGCTAATACTGGCCAACTCCTATCCTATCTCTCCGTAAACGTTTGAAGCAAATCCTCCCCTGGCATCACCAGGACCAGAGCCCGAGTGGCTGGGGCAGCAAGTAGGAAGTAGGAGCTGGGGGCAAGAAACACATCCCTTTGCTGAGTCCACCAGTATGAGAAAGGGCAACAAAATCTTGTGGAAGAGATTATTTCACCTCCGTATCTTGGGTTTTGGTTTGGATTGTTGTTTTTTTCCTTTGTGAGGGAAGTTCAGGACATGGGCAAATGGTCTAAACCATCAGCAGTCCGTGCCCCTACTATTTTGTGTTCTTTATCCAAACCAGCATGATATAGGACTTGGATTTGTTGCTAATAATTCTGAGACTGAAAAATAAAGAAAATAGCTAAACTAAAAAAGTAACCTGGAGAGAAGCAGAACATAAATGGGAGCAAACAGTCCTTTGGGTAAGCAGCAAGCATCATTCAGATAGGCTGGGTTTGACCAGATTACCGGTGAGGGAGTTGGGGGTGGCTTCTGGAGGAGCTGCTGCTTGCTACCATGGCATGGAAATCTCAGATGCCCAGGCCAGGGTTTAAGGGTGATGTGCAGCTGTATGGAAAGGAAACCCTGCGACACTGAGAGACTGGGTTGTGAACTAAAGTGCCAATGGGATGCAAACAATCTTTGGATGGAAGGCTTTGCACCGTGCATCCCCAAGCTTTTGGAAGGAAAACCAGAACAGTGTGGTTGGCCCAAAAGAAAAAATAATAATACATACTGCAGGAAACTTTCAGGTAATTTCTGGAATAATTACACAACAATGCTGTGCATGAGCTATACTATGGAGAGAGGGGTTCCTTATGAAACAGTGCAGTGTCTGCACACCACATTTGTTTCCAGGTGTGGGTTCACACATCACTTCTGACACTGTGAATCCAAGACCACCAGTTTGGACCGGTGAAACAGCGTAGCTTGGACTGAGTCTGCCGGAGGAATTTCCTCTTCTCCTCCTCGAAGCGCTATCTTGACAGCTGAGACCAGCCAGAGAGCTTTTGCTGACACACCCTGAATTCGAACATCTGGAGAGCGTAAGCGCTGCTTTCTCTGTGAAACATCCTCGGCTCAGGAATTTACGTGTCCCAGCGGCCTAGCAGAGCCCACGACCCCTGACCTTCGGGGCACGGCGTAAGGCCCATCTGTTTTCTCAGGTTTTTGCCTGCGGGTCTGGCAGGGAGGCTCACAGTTAACTTGTCCTGGGGGAGTCTCTGCAAGATGAACAGTGGCCAGCCTGCTATGGGTCTGGTTTTTTAAACAATGTATGTGTGTCCAAGCTTTCACAGGGAAATGAAACACAATCATTTTACCTTACAGGCTTTTTACAATAAATAAACAAACCCCTCGGATTTTGATAACTGTGCTATGAGGGTTCTTCATGCTTGAGTGAAAAAAGTGATCTCTCCCAGACCGTCTGTCCTTGGTCCTGCAAAGAAAGTGTGTGACGACAACAAACGGGCATGTATTATATGCTCAGGATTAAATCAACACTGAATCATTAAACAGAAGAAACCCAGGTGACAGAAAACCCTTATTAACACCAAAAGAATTTCAAGGTAACAAAGAAATAATTTTCCTTTCTCTCTTTTTTTTTTTCCTTTGAGCTCAGTGCAGTCAGCCCTCCCTTCAAGCTGGCAGAGGAAGAAACCTGCAAGCCTGGCATCAAGCCGAAATACCTGTTGTTTGAAGTATCTATGGACTAAACTGGGGGTGGGAAACGGATACCAATTAACTCAGGGAGGCTTTTGCCTAGATACAAAGTTTTCTGGGAATCAGAAGGTGACAAAAAATTGTTACAAAGTACCCTCGATCATGAAGGGATCACATGATGTGCCAACTAAAAAGCTCTGTCTGTGCATAGCCATGTTTCCTCTTGAAATCAGAAGTGTTCCTCCAGCTTATCCCTGGGTTTGCCTGTGCTCAGGGGCATGGCTGCCTGCTTCCTGTGCAGCAGCATCCACCATCACCCCCTTTCTTATGTTGGTTCTGCTTCCATTGCTCATCTATATCTGCTTCGGCCTTCCAGTGTTTGCAAAGCTCTGGAAAGAAGGATCAAAAGCCAGATCTTTGCTTTCTTAGTTGCATGAGCTGTTAAAACATAAACCTAATAAAGAAACTGGGAAGTGGTCCCATAGTTATTTTCACACTTGAAGAGTGCAGTGCACCCCTTTCTTTTTGCAAGTTAGTAACAGACCCATACAGATTTTTATGCTAATCGTGAATTGCTAGAGATGTCAGATATTGAGTCCCATTTGGGTAAAAACACAGAAACTGGATTCGTAATTTAAAATTGAATTAATTTATTTTATTAAGCTAATATTGCTCGAGAAATGTTTCAGGACCATGCTGGGTCCTGAGCGTATGCCACAGTATTCACCTGCAAAAAACCTGTGCGTTTCATAACCGTGTTTCCCAGCACTGAATTTTTGATGTGGTTTCAATAGTTAAGGAAGTTGTACGCAGAGACATAACTGCAGCGAGTTAACCACGGTTTGCAAATGAGATTGGCTGTCATCATCGAGCAAGTCTACCTGTATGGAGGGGAAGACGCTGGGAAAATCAATGTTTTCAGTTGGAAACCACCAAGATGAATTTTCATAGCTTAGTATAGGATGGCACTAAATCTTGAAAAAGATCTTGAAAAAAATCTTGAAAAGATTTTTATTCTGATTAAATATATAAGGATTACCAAATTCTAATACTAAATACAAGATCTATATTTGTGGCAGGTTTATGGTGGGATTTGTGTGCAACAGTCAGCATGCTGGCTGGCTGACTGAATTCTTTTATTGTTTTTCCCTGCCACACCACACCATCAGGAAGATGTATCATTTCTTTTATATTTTTCCCAGGTGAAGTGATCCCCGAATTGACAGGCTACATCTCTGGTATATTATGAGCCTACAGGGACTTGTTCACTGATAGTCTGGAGAGGAGTTGGTACTCTGCATCTACTAAGAGCTGAGGAAGCCTGGGCCAGAGCCGAGATGTGCAGAGCCGCTGTACTTAACATCCAGGTAACTCAAGCTAAAACCATCCTGAGCTGAACTGTAAGCAGGTGTTTGACACCTGACTGTGCCCCACATGTCCACTCCTGCTCTACGTTGACACCCAGCAGTCCGTGCCTACCTCAAAGGAAGAAGCAGGCGTTGTCAGGTATGAGCTGAATTCAGCTTGGTTCTGAATTTCCATTGTGGCAGGTTACTTGCTTGAATGTCATCTGGTGTGACATTGGCAGGACAGTTTGGGCTAGCGTCGGTCCCTACTCAAATGTAAAGCTTTGCTTCAAATATCCGCTCATCCTCTTTCTCATTATGCATTTAAATTGCTCTTAGAGCACAATGACAGTGTGCCAGTGTGACACCACGGAGTGACCCAGGAAGTTCACTGACAGGGTTTGTCAGCGCTGGTAATACCTCACGCCGCCTTCTGCATGATACACCGATTCTAGAGATTTGCAAAAGTCTGATCTCCTTTTTCTTTCCATGTCATCCACCACTGATATCTAAAGGCTTTTGAAAATTCAAAGTATTTCACGTAGGCATGACTATACAATGCTCTGGTGTTCTCTCATATGTACATGAAACTTAAATTCAAGGTCCTGAGTTTTATGACACAATGCACTGCAAGGACAGTTTCACAGTAGTTTAAATGCCAAAACCGGTCTTCTTAATGAAATGTGAAAAAGAGTAACAACATCCATGCAGCAGCCCCCTGGTATTTACTTTGATATTAAATTCAACTTGGTTTATGATACCTCCAAGTCCTCACACGCTCTCGATTCCTATATTGGCTGCAGAGAACCGTATTACAGAAGCTGCAGGGCAGAGAGCAAATGGGAGATTTTGGTGGGAGCACAGTAATAGCAGAGCTTTTAGTGCTCAGACAGTGACAGCTAACCCCATGCCAACATATGTCTGCAAAAGTGATCAGATAGTTTCAATGCTCACTTAGGTAATTTTGCATATATATATATATATATGTATTTTTATATGTACACATTTACATACTTGTGTATTTATAGATATATAAGGAATATTTTTTGAGGATGAAAGTTGTTCAATATTTTTCAAGTAGAAGCTTTCAGATTATAAAAGCTTCACTGTAGAAGACCTCATCTTGCAGCCATTGAAAGGTGAAGTAAATTCGTTCTCTGTGATTACAGGCATACATAGATTTAGAAACACCACTGTCACTATCAGACAAATGATACCTGCAGTACCCATATGTAGGCACTTAAGCCAAAGCATTATCAGTTGATACTGGACATCACTGTCACACTGAAAGGTTTGTCTTGTCTTCTTCACTGCTACGGATGCTGCAGCATTGAGGAGAAGAGGCACCCTTGCTGCTCTGGGTACATGATCTGGTATTGTGGAAGCACCAGTAAACTTCATTTCTCGTCACTCTGAACTCAGACAGGGATCTAACCATTGTAAAAAAACCCTCATAAATTCTTTAAGAACAAATGCATTCTCACTTCTGAAAATGTAATGCAAGCCAACTGGCTTAAATTAATATCCCTGTACTAGCTGAAACTCAAATATTACAAAACTAGACAGCTGCAAAAAGAAACCCGATAACCACACCCCATCCCACCCTTCCACCCCCATCATTTTAAACCTGAACAAAGTACCAAAGAGAGCATAAGTAGGAATGGGATACTTTTTTCTCACCTAAGATACCAGTACTAAGTCAGGATTTCTCCTACAACCTGACTGAAGCCAGCAGTTAACCAGTGACTTCAAAAGGCCTGGCAACGTGGCAGATAAATGGTAAATTACACACCTTTAATATGGGCAGAACAGAATTTACTCGTTGCTCTTGTGCAGTATAATTACAAATTCACACACTTCTTCATTTACCACTATACCACTGAAAGGAGCTAAGATATTTTTGTTCCTTCACTCAGGGACCTTCGATCTCTTCAGAAGGATGGGCAAGAGCAGTTAGTGCAGGTGAGGCATACAGAGGATTCAAGCATCCCAGTCAAAAGCCTCGTGCTTCGTTGGGAAGCACGTGGAAGGATGCTGCCACCAGCCGCACCACAAGACAGAACAGCCTGGTGAGGCCAAGCACTTTGCTGCCAAGTTCTCAGGCTCATGTAGCTCACTGATCTCTGCAGTGCCACGTTCTGCTGCTGCTGGACCAAGTGTTTTCCAGTTCTATCCCCAGTCACGTCCTCCTTGGATGTGGTACTGTAGCCTGGGAGCTTGGGTCTAGTGTTGGATTCAGCCCAGGTACGTCTTGACATCGGAGACTGGGTCAGGGGCCTTGGCTTTCCTCATGGTTGCAAGCATCCCAGTCTGCAAGCCTGGGATTGTAATGCGTATTACTGCCTCATTTTAAAATGCTGAAGATAGCAAAGGGCAATACTGCCAGGGTAACCCTGAATTTCTTTGCATTCGTGACTTCAAACCAAGCTCTAAATTATTTTTAGTAGCTTTTTATTACAGGTTTTGCAACCTGAAGACAGACTAGTGCCTTTAATTCATTAGTAATTTCAACAGTTAATCAGAAAATGTCATTACCTAGAAAGACTCGGCTCAAAATAAAGCATGCTGGAGTTAAATTTAAATTAAAGCATGGACAGAAATGAATGCAGCCTTTGATCCCCTTTCCATCCAGACTGCACCCTGATGGGCACAGCTGGACAGGATAGAAATCGTGAGAAGGCAGCAGTCTCGCCTGTTCAAAAGGATACTGTCAACTCATTAAGTCCTTGAGTTGGGTCAATTAAAATAAAAATAATTCACTGGGTTCTTTCAGAGCTCTCTTAATGTTTGCTGCCACGGCCATTTCTTGCCAGTTTTATTTTTAAAAGAGGTTGGTTTTCAGGTGTTGGACTGAAAAACATACTATTAGCAACTGTTTAATCATCACATCAGCCAAACCCATGTTTCTGCTGGCCAAGTGGGAGCTGTGAGCCTAAACAAAGGCACATGCCTCTGTCTGTCTGTCTGTCTGTCTGTCTGTCTGAAAGCATATTCCTTTCGGACAAGGGAAGGGTCCAGTTTGTTATGCAGTGTGTGAGGTTTTCCCCTTCCCCAAGGTGATCGCAGCAGATGAAGCAGATGATGAAGGCACATGGTCTCAGCTCACCCCCTACATCAGTACGGATTTGCTGATGCACACCCCTTTTGGGCGTCCATACTTACAGGTGCTGAGGCTGGCGTGGGGTGGCTGAGGCGAGCTCTATAGCCAGGGAGTGGAAGATGCAGGCCTGCACGTGCTAAACATCTCTTGCTGTTTTCTTGGTGTTTTGGGTTTGCTGGCAAGGTTTGGGAGGGAGGGAGAAGGCTGCAGGGTGGCTTCTGCAAGCAGCAGCCAGAAGCTCTCTGCAGGCCCAACAGAGCAAACACCAGCCGGCTCAAGGCCAGACCCGCCGCTGACCGAGGCCGAGCCCATCAGCGATGGTCACAGCACCTCATAAGAGGAAGTGCTTCCATTTAAGAGGAAAAAAAAACACAAGCTTTTTGCTGCCAGAGAAGGGAGTGAGAAGATGTAAGAAACTGTGCAGGCATCAAGGACAGGGAAGAAGAGTGGGGAAGAGGTGCTGCAGGTGCTGAAGAGAAAGATTCCCCTGCAGCCCTTGGAGAAGACCATGGTGGAGCAGGCTGTCTCCCAGCAGCCCATGGAAGATAACAGGGAGCAGTGACCTCACCTGCAGCCCATGGAGGACCCCACACTGGAGCAGGTGGAGACACCCAAAGGATGCTGTAACCTGGTGGGAAGCCTGCATTGAAGCAAGCTCCTGGCAGGACCTGCAGCCCGTGGAGAAAGAAGCCCGTGCCAGAGCAGGTTTTCTGGGGGGACTTGTGACTCCATGGGAGACCAGGTTGGAGCAGTCTGGGCCAGAGGGTCTGCACCCCATAGAAGTGACCCATGCTGGGGCAGTTGGTGAAGAGCTGAAGCCCCATGGGAAAGGACTCATGTTGGAAAAGTTAATAGAGGACTGTCTCCCACGTGTGGGACCCCACAGTGCAGCAGGGGAAGGGTGTGAGAAGTCCTCCCCCTAAGAAGGAGCATCAGAGACAACTGGTGATGAACTGATCCCAACCCCCATTCCTTGTCTCCCTGTGCCGCTTGAGTGGGGGAGGGGAGGAGAGTGATAAATCATGAATAAAGCTGAGCCTGGGAAGAATGGAGGGGTCTGGGTGGTTGTTATAAGATTTGGTTTTATTTCTCACTATCCTGCTCTGTTTCCATTGGGTAATAAATTAGATGCATTTTTTATTCCATATTGAGTCTGTTTTGCCCGTGATGTTAATTGCAGAAAGATCTCCCCCTGTCCTTATCTCAACCTTTAAGCCTCACATTATGTCTTCTCTCCCCTGTCCAGCTGAGGTGGGCAGCGATAGAGTGGACATCTGGCCTCCAGCCAGGGTCAACCCACCACACTTGGGCAGCCACATTTCCTATTTCCTTTTTCCCATCCCCTGTGTAGGAAACACTTTGGAATTCTTTCATTGTCTGTCTGAAACATCAGTTTGGTCCATTACAAGAACAGATATATGGCAAATGTAGTTGCAAAATCTCTCAGCATTGCCATATCTTTAAATAATATGGAAAGTAGCCTTTCCACATCTGGAAAACAACAGGTACTTTTTGTTCTTCCAGTGTAACTGCCTGTGATGCAGCTTTTTCTCTTTCCCCACTGGATGCACCTCCATGCAACAACATTGTTAAAAGTCTCATGGGCATGGCACTGACCAGAGAAGACTTTGACATCCACCTGGGCTCACCACTGAACATCTAGCCTTGCTGCTGTCCTGACCTGTGCAAGGATTTGGTAGTCTTCCCTGCAAACACACAGGGGTGCTCCCGGCACCTTCCCACTTCCAGCTTGGATTTAGGAAGCACCGATGAAGTTCTTTCCTGAACCATTCAGATTTAGTGGGAGCCAAATTTATCAATCCTGGTTGATTCAGGAAGGCCAGGAAGGTCTGATAACTGGGGTGATTTGAGGATGACATTGGCACAACACAGCAGGAGTGGGGGGAGCGTGGGTGCGGGGTGGTGGGTGGTGTACCTGCACTCTGTCTCAGTGTGCTTCTGTTTCTCAGGTGGCCAGGTCAGCAGAGTTGTCTTAAACTTCCCGACAGTTTTTAAAAGACAGGATCACCTCACTGACCCTGCTTGTAGCACAGGAGCACAAACACACTGTCACAGCACCGCACCGTGGGGGAGAGTGGGGACAGGACCAGTTTTGCCATTAAGGACATGTCGTGTCAAAGTTCACCCCAGCTACGAGCAGCAAAGCTTCAGCCCAGCAGCCATCGGCTCAGGCAGCACCCCGTGGTCCTGTGTCCTGACACCTTCCCACAGGAGACCCAACTGCTCCCAGGCAGGTCAGACCACAATCACGATTTTGTGTCAGGTAGCTGTGTGCTGGAACATTTGTAAATGTATCCAGAGCAGGGAAAGCATATATTTCTAAACCAAAATGTAATTTGTTGGGTTTGGAGCTCTTCTGTCCCCAGTTTCCACATACAGGGACAGCGCTGGATTTAGTTTGGAATTTCATCTGAAAACCCACATAACAGTGAGTGTGGTGGTGCAGAGCTGGTCCCCAGGGTTCCAAGCGATGGAACCCTTCTGGGTTCAGCAGTGGGGAATACATTTTGGAGGGGGCAGTAAAAGTTTCAGGGAACCTGAAGTCAGATGGTGGAAGGTGGCCAATCAAGCTCCAGAAATCTCTAGCACGAGTCAGCTTCCCCACTTCTTCTGTCTTGAGGTAAGGGCCTTCATCCCACACAGCACAGCAGCTGCTCCCTCTACCTCCTCTTCTCTTCCTGGCAGACCAGATGCTTTCTTACCTTGCAAGGAAAAAGAAAGGGTCTGGACAAGGACTGTGGGATCTGGGGTCTGGACACTGACTGTCATGACTCCTGATGTGGCTGGGCCAAGAGGGCTGACAAGGTGGGTGGAGAGGGCTTGTACCCCCACTGCACCCTGACCAGCCACAGCTACAGGGTCATGAGGAGAAGGCAGCGCTCAGGACCTCTGTCAGCAGTGCCTCATCCTGCACATCCAGCCCAGAGCTCCTCACCAACCCGCCTCCCTGGGCAGCTGCCCACCTTTTCCTTAAAGCCGCCGCTATGTTCTAACCTGGTCATCGCTCGCCCTGGGAGCCTGGCCTGAGTACACACTGTCCCCCACCACACTCGGCAGGCATGGTAAAATCATGACTTTCCTCGGCTCCGGCTCAAGTTCGGGAGTGTTACCAAAGCAATGGTGGCGATTGGGAAAGGCGGTATGGAAGGAGCACGTGGCTCATCACCACCAGCGCCAGCCAAACTCCGGTCCGCGACGCAGTCAGCCTACTCCAGTGGAAGGGACCCGAGCGGTACCGTTCCCCCAGTGGAAGTGACGAAAGTGGAGTCGAGACAAGGAGCAAAGGCCAATGGACAGCGGCGTGGCTGTCCATTGAGGCTTTCCAGGAGTAAAAGGAGAGCGTAGGAAGCGGTGGCAGGGCGCGCAGCGGCGAGAGCTGTGCCAGCCAGCCCTCTAGTGGGAAACGCAGCTTCACATGGGGCGGGAGTGTGATTGCAGCAAAGCTCTAAGCTGCTTTTTATCAGGTACAACTGCATCTTTAGGGGAGGTTTCGCTGACATAGCTCGCATCTGCTCGGGTGCGCGTGATCTCCCCCTGTCAAAGCGCTAACCAACGCAGCTACGCGGGCAAAACTTGAAAACGTAGATTAAGCTTAAAGAGAAACGGGGCTCTTTGACTACTCTCTAGGGATAGGGTTTAGGTTAAAATCCTTAAAAGCCCTGAAGCATTTCAATGAATTAAGCGATTTATTAGCTCGTCCACGGCACGAGCTGGAGGCTGCCTGCATCACTGACCGTCGGAAAATCAAAGCAGGGTAGAGAGATCATCAGTGACCATCGGAAACTCAAAGCCTGGGTAGCTCCGCCAGCTCTGCTCCATCTCCCATCCCTGCTCTCCCTCTCCTGTTTGCCAGCGCAGCCTCCAGCTAGGTGGAAGGGGGCTGGGCAGTGAAAATGGCAATATACACGCTGCTTCTCCCTCCCTCTCTACCAGGTGGGAAGGAAGATCGGTTGGGAGAGGACTGGACGCAGCCTGCGGCGGATGGGTGTCCAGTTCGCCTCCTTCCTCCCGGTCCACCAAGCCCCGTAGAGCAACTGAGGGGAGGGGGTGATGGGGGGGAGAGACTAGTGTGTGGAGGGGATGTGCTCGGGCAGGAACCCCGCGCTGCAAATCAGGAGGAGAAGGACGCCGCCGGCAGAGGAGAGCCGAGAGCCGGCAGAGATAAGATGGAGAAGCGGGTGGTGAACGAGGCGGGGAGCGGAGCCCCTCCGGAGCAGCGGGCGGGGCGGTCACGATCGCGTCGCAGTAGCACGTTTCCCCGACACGGGGCTGAGGAGGGCTCAGGCGTGCTCGCGAGGGAAGGTGGGGAAAAGCGGCACAAAAGATATTCCCGGGCAGCAGTAAAGCAGAGGAGCCATACGCAGCCGGAGTCACGGCGCTGCCCGGGAGCTGGGACTCTTGGTTCAATTTCGGAGAGGGATGCGCTGCCCTCCCCCCGGGTTGGGGTGCCCGGGGGAGGGGGAGTGGAGCGGGAAGGAGGGGCCAGCCGGGTTTGAAAACACCCAGGCTGCCGGGTTTGGATCGCATCTGCTCCCGCCGCGTGCGAGCGGATTATATTACCTCAAATTCAAACTGAATGAGCCCTTTCCCCCTCCCTCCCTCCGCCGGTCCCTCCCTCCTTCCTCCGGTCCCCTCCTCCCCGCTCGGCGCGGCAGCCTCACGTCTGTAGCCGCTGCCGGCGTGGGGCAGAGCAGCAGCGGGCGGGAGGAGGAGGAGGAGAAGAAGGAGTTGGGGGGAGGCGCCGGATCCAATGAGGGGCGGCAGCCCGGGGCACCGCGCCGCCGGCTCGCCCCAGCCCCGGCCCCCCGCCAGCCCCGCTCCGCCCCCCGGCCCCTCCACCCCAGCCTGGCCGGCGGCGTTCTCCCCCCAGCAACTTTCCAGCCCGCCCGGTGATCTCCCCGCGGGCCGGGAGCAGGCGGCGGCGGCGAGGGCAGCTGTAGCTCCGGACATGCCGGCGGCGGCGGGCGACGGGCTCCTGAGCGAGCCGCCGGCTGTGGCGGGCAGCGGCGGCGGCGGCGGGGAGGCGCGGAAAGCGGCGGCGGGCGCGGAGGGCAGTTTCCTGGCCGCCTGGTTGAGCGCGGCGGCGCCGCGGGAGCGGCTCCGCGACTTCCAGCACACCAAGCGGGTCGGCAACTACCTGATCGGCAGGAAGCTGGGAGAGGGGTCCTTCGCCAAGGTCCGGGAGGGGCTGCATGTGCTCACCGGAGAGAAGGTACCGCACCCCGGTCCGAGAGTCGGAGATGGGGATGGGGAGGGGAATTGGCGGTGTGCGAGGGCTGTGCTGGCTCGCTGCCGGCCGGGAGGATGAGCCCCACGGGGAGACCGATCCGGGGGGCGCCGAGGCAGGAGCGGAGCGGGGCTCCCCTCGGCACCGACCTCCCAACTTCCCGCGGGCTGAGGTTTCCGTGGCTGTGATTCTGCTTTCCTCACTCAAGTTGCCTTGAGCTGTTGTTTTGTCCGTCTCCCCCCGTCCCCCTCTTCGTTTGTTTGTCTGCTCTCGTGCTTATTCTTTGCGGTGAGCGCTGTGTTTTTGATGGCGAGACTCGTATTGCTGCAGACCAGTCGCTGCGTGCAGTCTGGTCGCGACATCTCGCGTGTGGGTACATCCAGGTACTTCTTGCTCACCAGAGCGCCGGGAGATGCTGCGTGTGCCTGCGGGAGGGGGCACAGTTCGGCGGCTAGAAGTTGCTGATGCCGCTGCACGGCAGAGATACGAGTTGCACCCTGGATGTTTTGGGGTTGTGGTGTTTAGGTTTGGGGTTTTTTTCTCTTTCTCGGTTTTTTTTTCCTTCTTTTTTTTTTTTTTTTTTTTTGTATGTGCTGGTAAGAAAAGTCCACGGAGTGTCTCTGCTTTTTGTTTACTATGCAGAACCCTTCACTGGAGGCTTTCGCCCAGCAATCGGGATACATTGTGACGTTATGTACAGTAGTACAGGCTTGGCTGGGTGGTAAACAGAGCAAGGACGAGCCCGCCGGAGCCTCCCGGTGAAGATTTGGATGAGGAGTTGTGCCGCTCTTGTTTGAGCGATGCGACTTCTGCCTCTTTTTTTACCAGATCCTGAACAGGGCGCTACCCAAAGCGGGGCGCCGTCTTGTTATCCAAAGGTCCTTGGACCAGGGGGGCAAGTACAGCGTGATTTCCTTCACGGTGTAGCCGTGCCGCTGTTGGGACTGCAGCATGATAGCTTTGGCATTCCCCAACTCCTGGGTATTTTTCTTTTCTTTCCTTTTTATTTTTCGTTCCAGTGAATTTGTCACGGAGTGAAATTTAATATAGGGCTCTGAATTTCGTCGTGAGAGAAATGATAAGGTTGGTGATTATTATCATGTAGGAATGCAAAGAAAATAATTTTGCTCTCTCCTGTTACCAAGCGTGTGCCTCTCCTTGGTAACAGATACATCCAATGATCCTCCAGTTGATAAAAGGCACATGCACACACACGTCCTTCCCACCTCCACGTTTTTTGGATTGCTACATTTATCTCAGTCTGTTAAGAGGGGAAAAAATAAAAAGACCCACCACACACCCCTCTGTCTCAGCTCCCGGCCCGCTGCTTGCTGCCTCCCTCCCTTCCCAGCGCCTTGAATAACACACACTGTGACAAAGTGACAAGCAGAAACTCTCGGAGAATCACATTTCCTTCCTGCTGAGCCACCGCATCCGTATTAGCGGACAGGGATGGTGATCTCTGAGCTCTGCCTGGCCTGATCTTGTACCACAGGATCAAAGGAAGCTCTTGCTGTTGACTTCACTGGGTGAAAGATCACTTGCATAGTTTCAAATTGACTAATCATAGGTCCATATTCCAGAATATCCACCTGTTTAATTCAAGGTCTTTATGGATAAGCAATTTGAGTTAATGAATAGGAGATGAAAGTGATTAATCATTTGCTTCAGGTGAGGTCCTATCTCAGCAGAGTTCCTCCCTGTGACTGGAGAGGTGAATGCTTTCCATCTCATGTGTGACCCCATGTGAGAATTGCACCCTGAGTTCGAAAGCTGATGGACAGTCAGCTCTTCTGGGCATATTTCTCTACCCAGCTTTCACGTGGCCTCCAGCCAAAGGCAGCTGAAATGTGCCCAAACTGGCTCTGCCTCCAGGCTGCCGGCAGCTCTGCCTACAAGGAGCCCACCACCGGCGACTGAGCTCTGCCTGTGATGTGAGGAAGAGAAGAAAAACATCTGCTTACCCAGACTCCTTTCTTTCGGAGCGGGAGGCTGTGCCGGAGAGGAGCCTGAGGCTGGCAAGGGTGGGATCGGGAGTGAAACCACGAGGCGGCGCGAGAGTGGTGACCTGCAGCAGGTCTTGGGGGGAGGTGCTGTGGGAAGAGGATATTTTGCTTTAGAAATGGTTTATCGCCATGGCAAAGTACTTCCACAAGAGCATCCCGATACGTGAAGGGCCCGACCCCATCGATTAAGCTGTATTTGTGCCCTCTGAGAAATCCTAGTGAATGCTGGAGAGCTGGGTGCCAGCATGTGAGTGACAGCGACACTCAGCACAGACCTCTTCTTCCTGACCTCAGGTGGCCAAAGGCAGGCTGGAGTTAATGGAGCAGTCTGAGACACGGCATCAGTAGCTGTCTGTGACCATTACCTTCCGTTATGTTTCCCTACCCACCTCCATCCCTAAACTTGTCTTGGGAAGGGGGGTGAATCCCCCAAGGGCAACACTGTGCTCCTCCAGAGGCTGGAGAGAAGATTCCTCCATAAGGGCCTGATGTTGCACAACATCTTTTCCCCCCGCTTCCATGGGGTGAGCCAGAAATTGGCTGAGTATAGTCTTCCATCCCGTTCACTTGCAGAGGAAAAGTTAATCTGCAGGAGCATATACTTGAAACGCTTGCAAGGGGAGTTCAGCGAAGCAAAATGTGGAAACAAAGCCATCTCCTGTGGACAGCTCGCTGGATCGGTGTAATTACTGCATTTTTCTAAGCTGATGTTTTATGAGCCTATTATTCCAGGATTAGTGCCTGCATGTATTTTGAAATAAAAATTAAAAAAAAAAGTTAAAGAATTGGCATCTGACTTTTGTCTTGTAAAGCTGTTGTTGAGCAAAGGCATTGCCTAAATGTCAATAAAATTGCCATAATGCTGTGAAGTAAGGGGGGTGTCTTACTACTGATGTGTGGTAGCTGGTTTGCCAGAGCTGGGGCCCTTATGGTCACTGAAATAGTGAGGGGGCCCAAACAGGTTTTGATTTGCAGCAGACTTTAGCAACTCCAGAGGAGTTAAAGTGCATTATTGTTTCAGAAAATTGTGTGTTTAGAAATGAAATCTGTGGATTAATGAGTCCCTAGCTAGGCTCAGATTCATTGCACTGACACAACGCATTGTACGGCATCAAGGCAGTGCGGACCGGGTGCCAAAAATCTGCCATTACCTCACCCTGAAATTGCTAGAAGCTAAAGAGGTCTTGAAGAGAGCTTGAGATGTTGCATGCTGTGGGCCGAGGGCTAGTTACTTTACCAGCTGCTTCGAGGGCAGTTTGATGGACGATGTGTTCCGAGTGACCTGTGTGGGACGGGCACCAGCAGCTCCTACGAGCACCCACCCAAGCATGAGAGGGTTGAGCTAAGGTGAGGTTTTTAAACCTTCCCCATGAATGTCTTCAGCATTGGGCTTTAAATCAGATGTTTTATGGTACTTCTTGTGGTTTGTGTTGCCATGATGTCAGGCATGTTATTATTTTCTGGGCTTGAAAAACGCTTGGTAGCGCCTGATGCAATTAAGTGTATTTTAGCTGAGCGCAGGAGAATGTCGAATAGATTATTCATTCCATTGCTTTTGAATAAAAATATCGCAGCCTATAATCTGGCATTTTGAGGTAAAAGGCTGATTTGTCAGATCAACTCAGGCAGTCTTTATTGCTAATCCTAAGGAAACGTGGTTCCTGTATGAAGAGCAGGCCAATTTAGCTTTAAACCGTGGCTCAGAAACCCCACTGAGCTAGTTGTATTGTTATTCAGCTAACTTTGGGAGCCTCCACACAGTATGATTTCAGGCCTTCTGCTTGGGGCTCAGAAGGGTCAATCACTGGGCAATAGGAACGGGGCAAAGGCATGTATTGCAAGATCATGAGGGGCTTTTTTTTTTTTTGTATTTCTAGACAGCTGAGATTATGTTGCCATCGCAGAGGTGGGGGCTGGCATGAGGCTTTATTCATAGACCAAATAGATCGTGTTGTCTGCTGTGGACCCCAATAGAGTTATTCGGCTGTTTCATGTAGTGTTGTGAAGTGGTGATGCACTGACAGTATATCCAGCCAAAGTTCTTGTAAACAAACTCGATCTGAGATGATGTTTACTTTTAAGTATAATCTCTAGCACTGCAAAAGGAAGAGTCATCAAGGCAAACCGAATCGCTTATTTCTCATAAAAATGGGTCTATCCACTTCCTTAGTGCTATTGTGGGGCTTGCAAAAGGTACATTTTTAGTTACAGTTAGTCAAGTGGCTTTCTGCAACAGTGGGAAGCAGGCGGCTAAAAATATAATTTACCAGTTTGTTCACTGAAAGCAAAGCAGTTAATATTAAAAGCGGCCTTTTCTCAGAAGGGCTCGTGCTCAGAATGAGCTCCTGTGCTAAAGAAGTAAAACTGAGAAAGAAAAGTGTATTTGGGCACCCTGGGCGTGCTGGGCTGGGTAGGTGGAGGGAACAGCCTCCCCGCAGAGACCAAACAGTGCCTCTTTCACCCCATCAGGCTCTCCCCGAAGGAGGGAGGTGTTTCCAAGGGTGCCTGCACAGCTCTCACCCACTGTCGGCACGTTGCGCGGTGCGTGCTCTGTGGAACGCTGCACCGGCGTCGCAGGGGCGTTTCCACACGAACTTCATGTCCTTCTGTCACCTTCTCATGTGCTGTTCCACGAGTGTGGCAGGAGCGGCGCGGCTCCGCGGCCTTTTCATAGGTGTGGAGCGCTGGGGCCCGAGCCGCTGCTAGGGAGTCAGTGCGAGGTGGAGGAGAGGGGAGAGAAGAGGGGAGAGAAGAGAAGACTGAGAAGGGATCTCATCAATGCTTTCAGATATCTAAAGGGTTGGTGTCAAGAGGATGGGGCCAAACCCTTCTCAGTGACAGGGCATGGCGCAATGGGCACAAACAGGAACACAGGAAGTTCTATCTCAACATGAGGAAAAACATCTTCACTCTGAAGGGTGACCAAGCACTGGTATAGGCTGCCCAGAGAGGCTAGGGAGTCTTCTTCTCTGGAGATACTCAAAACCTGCTTGGATGTGATCCTGTGCAGCCTGCTCTAGGTGATTCTGCTGTAGCAGGGGGTTGGGCTAGATGATCTCCCTTCCAACCCCTGAGTTCTGTGGTTCTGTAAAAGGAAGATAATAATAGAATATTCCAAATGAGTGATGCACAGCACAATTGCTCACCACTTGCAGACCACTAATACCCAGCTAGTCCCCAAGATGCAGTCTAAACCCCCGGCCAGATTCTCCCAAGTTATATACTGAGCATGACATCATATGGGCCAGTTGGGTCAGCTGTCCTGGCTGTGTTCTGTCCCAGCTTCTTGTACACCCCCAGTCTCCTCAAGAGGCTGAATAGTCCTTGACTTGGTATAAACCTTGCCTAGCAACAACCAGAACATCATTGTGTTTTCAGTGCTATTCTCATTCTAAATCCAAAACACAGCACCCTACCTGCTACTAGGAAGAAAATGAACTCTGTCCCAGCCGAAAGCAGGACACCCTGTTACGGCCCTTGGTAACTGTGCCTCTCCCTGTGACATTGCTGCTCTTCATTGGGGAAACCAATACTTGTGGAGGCTTCCCATTGAGGGCTTCTATATTGGGATGTGCCACTGTCAACCATGTCTCTATCTCAAGATCCAGGCTCACCCAAGTAGTAATACTGGCTTAAAGCCTGGGAAATGTGGTGTATGCTTGCATATAGTTACAGGATTTTTACTTTTGTCTGATTTCTGAGATTTGGGAGCTGTGAGTATGTTCATGTGTTGTCACTTTCAAACCAACTTGCAAAACAAACAGGCTGGGAAGTTCCTTCATTGCAAACAAAAGTTAAGTTTCTAAGGTGGTCACTGATTTTTCAGGTCAACCCTTGATTTTTTTCCTCCCCCAAATACCATGAGTTAGTAGGTAAAACTGTGGAGCCTGCAATGCCTTCATTGCTTTCAGTGACTGAGAGGGTAAAGCCGCAGGATCTTAATTTCAAAATGGAGCTGTTATTTTATGTTCTTCCTCCAGTGATACTTGCATATCAGTTTCCTAGATGCGTTTGTTCCTTCCCTGTAAGTATTTAATTAGTAGTTCTTCTCATACCTGTTTTTTTGCATATTTTAAAATTTTATCTCTATTAAAAAAAAAAAAAAAAAAGCTTCTTTTGAGAAGTGCTTACTGCAAATCTGCAGGATGGCTTTCTCCCAGGATGCTTTTATTCGCCTTTATTAACAGCTGCCAACTGTTGCACCTGGATGACAGGCTGCTCGTAACTACATGCACTGAGGGAACGAAATGAGGGTGTTTCTGAAGCCTAAATCTTGACATTTCCTTGCTTCCAAGTGTTTGCTTTCACAGCTTTGAAGCTATTCTTCTTGGAGAGGTTTGTGCATCTGCAGATGTATAATTTGTATCATCAGTGCTACTAAACACATGCTTTTGTTAATATGTGATACTCGAGAAAACGATTTGAGGTACAGTGCTCGTGGTTGCAGTGGCATCAGCGAGGACTTGGCTGGAAGCAGGACCGGAAGGTTGACTGCTGCATCAGCACAGGATTCCCCGATAGGTGTTATGGAGCGTGCGAGATTTTGAGTTCAAGGCAGAATAAATGCCAGGCTGCTGGTGTGCACCTACCTGCTCAGTTTACTGTACGGCCACCCGTGAGAGGTTTGGAGAGTAACTAGTTGCATTAGGCACAAAGCCACTCTCTTCCCTCAGCTTCCCTTCTTCCCCCACCCCGTGTTGCATGCTTGCGGTGAGCAGGAATAGACTTAGCAGGCAAGAGCGCCTGTTCCCCAGCGCAGCCTGTCTCCTAGGAAGATGGCTTTAATATTTTTCAGCTGTAGCTTGCAACTTCTTCTGCAGCGAGCTGAGTTGATGCACATGTGGCAGTTGCTTATCCTCTTGAGATAATCTGCTTTCAAGTTTGCATTCAGCAGTTTCAAGGATGTCACTAACAGAGCGTGTCAGCAATGTGCTGCTTTTCCTATAGGCCGTTACAGTTTTAGTGGCGCATGCAGGACTGAAGGAAGCCACGTGTTTAGGGTGAATTGGCACCAGGTGTAGTTCTTATGCAAGGCTCACATCTGGATCCCTGTATTTGTTGTACTTGGAAGTTTTGTGTTTTCAACGTATTTAAAGGCACATAAAGCAGTGTGCCTGATTTTGTAGGTATGCATTTCCGATAAATTTCTTGGTAATTAAAGTGTGTCTTGCTTTCTACATCTTGCAGTTTGTCTTATCTCCTTTTATGCCACGGAGCTGGAGAACACTATCTCAGCTTCACAGATTTCAGCGGACGTAATGAGTTAGGCATCTCTGCCCCTCTGCCCTCGGGAGTTATTTGTTAGCCTCCGCTTGGGAAAATAGAGGCTATTCATGAGCAGCGCTTACCTTTCACAGGGATGTAACCCCTGAAGGAAAGCAGTCGTGAGGCAGTGCAATGAACCTTTTTGTGACTGACTTGTAGCTTGTCTAAAACCAAGCTCTTGTGTGGTATGAACAACAGTATAAAAATGAGCTGAGGTTTTATGTGCTGACTATGCTACTCTTCAAGGTTTTGTGGAAGCATCTAAAGCTGTCTAAAGCCAGTGATTGGGTAGATACCAGCCAGAAGAAGAATTAAGGTAGGTTGCTGTGTTGGTGCTCACCTAACAGCTGTGGATACAACCAAACAAAAGCAAAACAATATTGACTAGATTCAGACTATCCTGAGTACTCTTCCAGTTGCCATATAGACACAATTTGCATTACTTCAATTCCAGATCGACTTAGCTGTTATTTTCAGATAAGATGAGGAGCCAAAACCTTAAACCTCTTGACTCTGTGGCTCTGTCAGACTTCTGCTGTTCTTCCCCTATGGGTTGTCTGTTGGCCGATCTCCTCGAGGGTATGAATCTCGTAGTGCCTGTGTCTTTGGTGGGCTGACGGAAGTCTTGCTGATGAAGACCCAGGTAGGGTCTTCCAATAAGCTTTGTTGGAAGAGAGAAGCCACCATTATGAGCACAGCTCTGGGGCCCTCACTGGGTTGGAGGTACCCATTTCTAAACTGATGGGACGAATCACTGCAAAACCTTTGTGTCAATCTGTGTTTGGCATTAGTGCTTGCAGGGAGCAGGCTCAAACCTCATCCTCACAGAAAGAGTCTGGGAGGAATTAGTGCGCACCCCCATCCCCAGGAGACCACTAGGAAAAAAATGAACAGAAAGCGGGTGCTGCCCTGAACAAAGACTCCTTTTCTGCCAGTGCTTTGCTGTAGCCTTGCACTGCCAAGCTCTAGGCCCAATGCCTTAAACACTAGGCCCAACAGGGCTCTTCTCATTTGTGGTGCCAGATCAGGGCTACTTGTGCTAAAAGAAAAATCACTGCAACAAAGAGAACTAAAAAAAGATAAGTTATATATAATAAAGTTCCTTTGCTCTCTGACTGTTGTGGAAAATTGTCATGGAAACATTTTATTTTTTTTTTTTCAGAGAATACATTTATTTTCTGTGAATAATGTCCACAGAGCTAAGGGAGAGAACATGTTATTTATATATAAAAGCTTTAGTGGAGACACCTTTTACTTGGCTTCCAACAGTTGTAAATGTTTTATCTACTGAGTTTTAAATCACTACGAGGAAGGAGTATTACCTGATCCTCAAAAGCAGCGTCTCTTGGAGTTTTGTTTGTTTGGGTTTTTTTCTTCCTTAAAGCCATAAAGCTATCTTGGTAATAAAGTGCTTTAAATCAGGAACACTTAGTCTTGATCACTGAAATGTGAAACGAGGACTATTTAATATGAAACACATTACGAATCTGTGATCAGGAATATGGGAAACAGCATTAGCCACCAGGTTTCTCCTGTAGGGATATAGGGATGGGTGTTAGAGGAACGTAATTTGGTATCGCTCCTCTGCTTTTGCTTCCCCACACGTAACCTGAGATCTTCATCCATCTTGCTATGACAGAAGTTTTCAGCATTAGGAAAGCAAGTTACGGTTTATCAGAAACAGCTGGATGAGATACGGTTCACTTGCACCAAACGTGCCATGCCGTGCCTTGGCTCTGGCGGCCGCTTCTTGTCCTGAAAACTTATTAGGGCCACATCTGGGTGGAGATGACCTCTGTTTTCCACCAGTTGTCATGTTGGCCTCCTCTGGGAGGGATTGCAAGCTGACATCAACTACCTTCAATGTCAAGTGAGGACCTTGCTGGTCTGAACGGGTTTTTCATCTGCCGTAATGACTGCCTATCAGGCTCCCCAGGCCCTGAAAAATGTCTTTCTTGTTAGTTGGTCATATCTTGAGTTCAAAGAGTTTTCATACTAAGTGCTGGGTGGTGTTCCAGCATGTCAGTTCTACCTTATGAACAGGAGTCAAAAAGCCCTATTCTGAAAAACAGCTAATATTTGGAAAGTGATGCTTGAAGTTTATTTTACATGTCAATGGCAAAGCAAAACCCCATCTGTCCCAGGCATTCCGAGACACGCTTTCTCCTTGCAAGGGATGTCTCCAGCCCGGATGACAGTTTTTGACACGCTCCTAAGGATTTCTTTTGGAAGCTCTTTAGTGCATCCTGAAATATATCTGCATCTGGCTTTCCTCTGCCACTGCTTCCATCAGTCTCTGTGTAACCTCTCTTGACTTGTGTAGATATCTTTAGAGGCCAGGGAGGTAAAAATGTGCTCCTCTCCCTCAAGGAATGCACTTAGAGCTACCCCACTAATTAGTTTACCAAGAGAGCACTGAAAGGTCACTGAAATTGATTTCTTTCTGCCAAAGGCGAAACAGATCCCCTCCGTGCCCTGCTCAAGACAAGCCATGTGTTCCTTCCCATGGATGGGTCTGTGCTGTGGCCGCACAAGTTCCTGCCTCCCAGGCTGTGCTGGCCCTGTGGCACCCATGCCTTGTACAGATCCTGCTGCTTTGGACATAGAGCACCAAGCAAAACCATCATTCACCGGGGTTTGCTTTCAGAGCAGCTGGGTAGGGGCAGAATTGTGCAACCCCTTGCCTCAAACCCTTCTCCTGCAGGTCACCATGCTCTAAAGATCTGCCCATTTCAGGTGTCTGAGACACTAGCAGATACTGTTGTAGTATTGTCTTTTGGCTGTTTGAAAACGGAGTGAAGCAGAAGATGAGGCAGAATGGGGCACTTGGCTTTATGGAAACAGAGGAGCAGAAGTATATCCAGGAAAGGATAACAATAGTTGCCTGTGAAGTTACCCATAAATACAGTGTGAAGTAAAAAGCATGTTGAAGAGAAGTAATGTCTCCTCCAGTGAAACTGAGCCACTCTATGGAAATGGACTACGTTGGACAAGGCATTAGTTGTGTGTTAAATCTGTGGTTACCTCTGCTCAGTTTCATTCCTTCCTGACCTAAGTAAAAGGAAAGGGGAGGGAGACCTGTAATAGTATTTTGGGAGGGAAAGGCACTAAGGTAGAGTGTAAGGAAGCCCTGATGAGTCTGTGCACACAGCCTTGCAATATTGGCAGTCTTAAAACCTTTGTGTAGTCTGCCCTTTCATCAAGGGAGCAGCCCCATAATATCTCCTTACAAACACCAGGGCCTTGACACATGAAAACTCTGTCTCCCCGTGGAAATGCTAATCTGACTGTGCTGATACAGTTGTCAGCAGAGCTGGAGGTGAGTTAGGCTGTCTGCCGAGGCATCAATATTTGCATGACTCCTCATGACACTTCATGTTTACTGAACTGGGGAGCTCCAGGAATGATGTAAGAGAGAGCCTGCAAAATTTACACCCCTTGATGTGACTGCTGATGGCTCCCAGAGCATCTTGCCTAGGTCAATCTCTGTCGTCCTGTGTCATGCTTTGTCCCCCATAGTTCTCTGCAAGGGCCCAGACACTCTTTGCTAAAGTTCAGACGCTGAAGCCCAAAGGGATCACAGCAGTCATCCAGCCTGACTTCCTGTAGGAGATGAGCCCCAGTGTTCTCTTGTATCAATGTTTTGTTAAGCTATTGCATACTTTCAAGAAAGAAAGGAAACATTCAAGATCTGTGTTCATCTTTGTAAGTTAAGAAGTTTCTAACATTAACATGCCTAAAAATTGTGTTTATAACCTGAGATTGTCCAATTTACTTTTTGGGAAGTTAATTTTTATTTTATTAAAGACCTTTCTGTTCTTGGAAGTCTTTTCCTCATGTAGGTACTTGCAGAAAATCAAGTCAGTGCTTAACATTCTCCTAATTAAATATTTTGAGCTTCAGCCAGTTACTACGACAAACAGTTCTTGGACCTCAGACTGTTCCTTTTCAGAACTCTTTCCAAATTTTTACCATCGTTCTTTTATTACTGGCACCAGAACTGGATGCAGTAATCTAATAATAGTCCCCAGTGCCTTGGACAGGTGTAATTAATACCTTTTCTTACTTTAACAGATACATCCTGCTTATGCTTTGAGGGATTATGTTTAAGTTGGCTGTGGCATCAAGAGGGCTTATGTTCATTTGCTTATCTAAAGTACTGCTGGATGCTGTCCTCTTTGGGTTGTAGGTAATGGTAAGATTTTCTTTTTATCTCCTGGTGATTTGATTCTTTCCGTTCAAGCTACCTTGAATCTAAAGTATTTGAGTGAGCACACTCAGAGCTACTTTCTTATTTAGAAGAGTTTATATTTCTTCAGGGGCTGATTTCAAGCTTTCCTGACTGTGTCTAGTCTGCCTAGAAAGGGTGGCCTCCTGCCTACTGAGACATTTATCCTGCACTCGTCTCTACAGCAGCTGGTTTTATGTATTGCTAAGCTGAAAACTCTTGGCTTACACTGTTAGGCACACAGAAGAAAAGAGAATACTTCAACAGAAGTGACTCCTTTTTGGTTGCTGACTTTACTAATGTCAGAGTACATATAAAAGAAAAACTATATATTCAGCTGTCCGACAAAAAGCAGATACAACACTGAACAGTGCTGCTCAGGTGTGAAGCAAAGACATTATATTTGTTTAACAAAACCTCAATGCATCTCTGACTGTATAGCTACTGAGCAGCCTTAGAATTACAGAACAGTTTGGGTTGAACGAGACCTCAAAGCCCAACTAGTTCCACTCCCATGGAAATTGCATGGGCAGGGACACCCTCCACTAGACCAGGTTGCCCAAAGCCCCATCCAACCTGGCCTTGCACACTGCCAGGGAGGGGCAGCCACATCTTCTCTGGGCAGCCTGTGCCAGGGCTTCACCACCCTCACAGGGAAGAATTTCTTCCTAATATCCAATATGAATCTTCCCTCCTTCAGCTTAAGGCCATTACCCCATGTCCTGTCACTCCATGCCCTCATAACCAACCCCCTCTCCAAATTTCACAGTACATATATATGTTTGCATGCACGCACATGATTAACTCAAGCTCTGTCTCCCCTATTCCTTTTGTAGCAAGCATACAAGACAAATATAAAAGTTATTAGATGGGCATCACTGAATGGTTGTCCTTTTCTGTCCTTGATAAACAGGACAGGCCTAATTCTTGTCTGCCCTTACACGTTACTTTGGCTTTGGATGATTGCTGGCTTCCTTGAACTGAACCACTAAGCTGTAAGCAGAATGGTTAGCTAGTGGCTACCTTCTTGTGACACTCTCAGAAATACTTTGTGGTTTTCTTTGAAAGCAGTTCTTGAAAGATGAAGGGAATGCTGGCATTTGTTAGGGAACTGGGAACCCAAGCAGGTTAGCCGAAGGGAGTCCAACCAAAAATGGGGACTCTGGGAGTCTCTTCAGTTTCTCTGAACTGGATGCTGTGGACCGCAAGGTAGTTTGGCTAATGTCTAACGTCTAGCGTGTTACCTTTCCTACAGTGTCATTGTGTTCAGCCCCATGGTGGAAGTTAAGTTTGTGTTTTTGTGTCTGTGTCTTGACTCATCCGCGTCCAACAGCCCTAATGGAAGAGCTGTGATTTCTCTCTGACCTGATCAGAGACGTGTGTGGTCCTGTCTGAAGGTGTACAGTTGATTGATTTCTGGTATGCGCTTGCTTGTTTTTGTTTAATGCTTTATTTCCTAGGATATTGGAACTTGCTATATAAAAAACCACACTCCTTTGCTGTGCTGTAAAAATGGCTGAGCTGTAACAGATGAAGGACAGAATAAACACTACCCAGTGAATGAAGTTGGCATTTTCTAATCCTTGGATTCAGCTGTGAAAAGCAACCTGTCATATTCCTGGCTGGTTGGTTGCCCAGACTGAGATACCCTCGCAGGGATTGTTTTCTGGACTGCAACAACAATTGTGCAGGCTTCAAAGTTAAGTCTGTCTAATGTGATTTGAATTGGCCACCCAAAATCACCAGCCAGTTTTGAAAACTAAGCTCAGATTTTTGTGGTGAGAACAGTGGTAAATGCAAATCAAGCTGCAAGTGATGCCAGAAAGCTATCACTGAAAGGGAGGAAGAAAAGAAAATTAATTCATTGCACAAGCCTTCATGGGCACTTTAAGCTGGAGATGGGCTTGCTCTAACGATGGCTGTAAAATATCTGCGTGACCTGGCTCACCATCTTGTTCTCCTTCCTAAGCTTAAACCAGACAGTAAAGGTTTGTGGGTTTAGGTGCAAAAGCCCAAGCCTTGGGCCTTCCCACTGACTGTCCCCCCAGCTGCACCCTGTAGCCTGCAGTTCTGAACTACATCTGAATGGTCAGACTGCATCAAGCCTCCAGTGGACCATGGCCAGGATGGTGCTGAGGGTCGGTGCTGCTGCTGCCTGGCTTGGTGTCGTCTCCAGCAGGTCTGCTGGAAGTACACTGGCAAAAAAATAAAAGCAGGGGAAAGAGAAGGAAAGAAAAAAAAAAAAAAGGCTTGGGGGATGTCCCTGCAATAGTTGAATACTGCCTCCAATGTTGAAGTTGCTTCTCTTGTGCTGTGTTGGTCTCCTGGCCAAATCCCATGGTGTTTGCTGGATTCTTATTCAATCCAGTTTCCTCTCAATTCAGCTGGAGCTCCCTTTGGCAGAGGTCTGTGGGAGCTGCCTTCCTCTTATTTAAAGTTAGGAGAGAATTTGCAGAAGGAAACAATTCAAGTGGTTGGGTAAGTGGGAAAAACTCTTAAACAAAAATCCTCGAAATGCCATACCCTGACTTTTGCAAGGCCACATGCAATCTTCTGTTCTCTCTAAACATGTTCTAACATTATTTTCCAGGCAGGGCAATTACTATGAAGCTGTTTTTTCTAGAAGTTATTTCAAGTGTGTGACCTGAGTGTTGTTCAAGACCTCTTGACTTTGACTTGGCAAACAGGCCAGTGAGAAAACCCGTCTTCTGGCAAACAGGAAGGCTTGCTGCCACTGAGGTGCTTCCTTCTGCCAAGACACTGCCTGTGCAAAGACATCCGATCTGGCAAGCAGGAAAACCGAGGCTGAACTCAGACCTGGGTCCCTAAGTGCTGATGTACCATGTGACTGAAGTCACTCCTGGTCATATGGTTGCTGTTTGGTTTTCATTCAGGTGGAATCGTGATGTGTCTTACCTGGTCAAAGCTTGAGGTTCACCAGGGAAAGTTAGGTAAAGGGATAAATGCTTTTACTGTAGAACCATCACCTGAATGAAGCTCTTTGCAGCTTTGGGACGGGGCGAACAACAAACCAGAAACCTGATTTGGTTCCATCAATTTTGTATGTAGTGAAAGTAGGCTCTACAGCAGGCTTGGATCTGCCTTTCCCCTCCCTGCCCCAAGTACTATTATGTTTTTGTGTTCAGCTTCATCCTGGCCTCCAACATTTGGTTTCCCATCAGCAGTACACTGCAGGCATACTATACCTTGAATTTCTTATTGAAGCACAGCAGAAGTTGAAAAATTCAAGTTTTCAAAGTAGCTTTCCAGCACTGAGGAGCATTTATGGAGGGTTGGTCTGAAGGGGGAAAAAAAGTCTCAGACAGAGCCACGCCGACAGAATGACACTGCTGCAGAGCAGTCGGGCAGTGGTCTCAATAGACCTTTGCATGTCCAATGGGTAAGCAAGAGCCTTTCGCTCACTAACAAAAACACTACTTCTTGACCTGCTGTTTTTCCAGGTATCACTGTCAGGGTTATAAATAGCTGGTAGAAGGGGAAGGAGAGAAGATGACTTTGACTTCTGCCCACTGACCACCTGGAGGTTCCTCCTGCCTGGTGCAGCAGACTCATCACTGGCTCCGTCGCCTCAGCATGCTGTTGGGGGAATTGATCTGGGGTGTTCCCCACTGCAAAATGTGCCTCCTACATGGACATATGGATGCTATGCTGGGGCATGCTCAAGATGTGTGTGAGCCACATCCCATGCTCAGTTGCAGTTTTCAATGTGGAGGCATGACCGTTTACAGAGAGGATGCAAAATGTGTTTTCTCTGGATGCAGCAGTGACCTAGCAACTGAAGCCCTGGCTCCCACGTTTCTCCAGCCACATCTGGTCCTTCAAGCTGTCTCTTCTTGCTTTTTCTCAGGGCCTTGCTGTGACTGTTTCTGTGCAGTTTGGTGCCAGCGAGCTCCGCCCTCCCCGCCTCTCTCTTGCAAATTCACAAACCCTCCTAAAACACTAGCTGGCGAAAATCCTCCACCCGTGTGTGTCAAACACGTGCCTTTGTTTGGGTGATGACACGTGCCTGTATTTGCTGATGGTGTTTCAGCTGCTTGGTTCTGTAAGCAATGTCACTGTCTCCTCCAAGGATCTGTGAAGAGTGGTGCTTGCACTTCCCCCTCACCTCCACTCTGCAACACTTTAGCCCAACCTGAACTATTTTAGTGCAACGATCGAGAGAAGCAGCAATTGCTCATATGATGTGTCACACCATAAACTTCAGGAAAGTAATTCATTCCAACAGTATAATTGTAGGACTCGGGAACCAAAAATATGGTCTATTACTCATCTTCGTAGCTCATGACACAGAATAACCTAAACCATTTATTTATTTACATAGCAAAGGGCTAGCCAAAAGCAAAGTGTTGAATATCAAGAGCCACTGTTCCTACATATTTAGAGTAATTACTTGCTTTATCATTTATTACTGCACTAATATTGGCCAAGAGTTCAAGCCAGGAGATAGGTGTGATGCGAAGACAAAGAGCCCATACGCAAAACTCAGGAGAGAAAAACTGAATAATTGGCACATCTAGAGTAGGTTATGAAAGCTCAGATGTGTTTATTTTATGGTTACCTGACATCTACAGTATTTTCTCTACTGCATGCTTCCTCCTTTTGCATGAATGAAGTTTTCAGGTGTGTGCACACACATCTACACCATACAGGAGGCTGCGCGTACTAATGCTTCGGGGCACATTCGGTCTTCATTTGCTTTGGTTAACTCTGGATGAACCTAAAATTGGGGATATTGAGTTAAGTCTGTATTAAGTAACTCCCTGGAGTATCTGAATGCAGAGTTATCCCTAAATTTCCTCTGTATGCTTCAGAGAAAACTGTAAATAAGAGGAAAATCCAAGAAACTCAAACAAGCTAAAAAACCCCACAGGATCTCTGCCTGAGAGCGCTGACCTCTTTGTGTAACCCTTGTACTGTGGGGTACCTTTCATTTAGTAAAACAAAATGATCCTACAAGAAAGCAAAATAAAAAAGAGCCATGCAAGAGAAGGGCCATTTACTAGGAGGACAAGAGAATAAGTGAAAGGAATAGTAAGGAAGAAGACTCAGGAGGAACAGAGAGGAGAAAAGCTAGAAGTTGTTATGGAGAACATCCATGTGAAAGTGGATAGGCTGCTTGTTCAAGTCAACTACAAGTTTCTTCTTTAAATACATAGTGATTTCTCTAAGACCTTGGCTTTTGAATCTTCCCTGAGGTGGAGAAGAGGGAGGCATCTCTCTGAGATGTTTTGGGGATGCCATGTGCTGCAGCATGGACCTAGGCAAGGAGACAAGGTCCTGCACGCATTTGTCCCAGGAGCAAGCAATACTGTGCTGAAGCTGGTTTCCTACCTGTCTCCTGTGCAGACACAAGTCTCCTATAGATGTACCTAGTGTTTTAGTCTTCTCTGTCTCCTACGCAAAGCTCTGCCAGAGCAAAACTCTCATTTGCAGCTTTGTCAGCTGTGCTGGTGGATTTCTTGGGTCTGATGCAAAAGGTGCTGAAGGGGGAAAGGTAGATCTGAGTCGAGGGTAGGTCTGAAAGCTGCTTAGCTGGTCTGCTGGGATAGATGGGGTGCCTGACCACGTATCTGTCAAAAATGAGGAGGAAATGTGTCCTGAAGACACGGAAAGCTAGTTCTTTGTGATAGTGGAAGAGTCAGCAAGCAGTTCCATAGCTGTCTCTGCTTCTTGGGTTCAGGCGGTTGCCCCTGCTCCCCAGAGCTGGGCTCAGCCTGGGCAGCGACAGGCCTGCAAGGTGCAATGTGCTTTGTTTTTTAGGTCAGTGAATTGGGGATGACTTACGGATACGGATAACAGATTGCTGTCCCATATTGTTGACACTCCATGTTTTGTATCCAGCAGCTGTGGGGTGTTTCTGGGTTTTTGGTTTGTTTTTTTAAAAAAAACTTTTTGCAGAGATTGTGTTGTGTTGCCAGCAAACAAACTGGCATCTCGTGTTTCTGTAACCCCTGAATTTGTTTGTCCTTGCCAGAATAACTTCTGTGGTTTGCTGTCTAAGTAATCCATGCAAGCCGCTGTGTTCTCGGTCCTATCTCATTAGATGGAAGAATGTTCTAATTTAAGACTGTTTCCTTGGTGAATCACCTGAGGCTTTCAAAAATGGTGAAGTTGAGCTCTGATTTGCCCGTTGTTTTATCTTGCGACTAAATGATCTTTCTTCAATGTGACTAGTCAGGAATGTAGCTTCCAGGCATTCATGGTTCTGGTGCTGCTCTGGGCTCCACTCAAGCAGCTGTCTCGTGCGTGGTGTTCAGCCTTATCTCTTTATCGGGGTGTATTTCATCAGAATGATCTTTTGGCAGCAGAAATGCTAATAACAGGCTTGGCGACCCCAACTCCTGGCCCTTAAGACAGACGGTGAAGCCCCAACTCCTGTGGTTTTATTCTTCAGTTCCTCTGATCATAAAACTTGACTTTGATTCAAGGTGTTTGTGTCAAAGGCCCTGGATCTATTTTGGTTGTCATATTTCCAGGCCGTGTTTTTGTGGCTTTTATTCTCTAAAGGAAAACCCAAATGTTTGGTAACTTAACCTTTCCTTTGCTCGCATTAAAAACACAAGGTAAGGCTAGTCAGACCAGGAGCTGTCGCATGTTTGACATGCGCTTGGCACTTTCTCAAGCTAGGAAGGTGGCCAGCTATGCTTTGAGTAAGTTTGCCTCCCCAGTGCCGAAGCCCACCAGCCCTCAGTGCTGTGGGTTGTAACGATGTCGCTGGCTGTGGTTGAAACTGAGTTTGTTGTCAGCCGTGAGGAGGGATGTGATGTGAGCTGGGGGTGGAGGGAAGCCTCTTGGGCTTGGGCTGTTGCCTGGCTGTTAAGGCTAGGGTAAATGAAACTCCAGGGTTTTCCCCATATTTAATTCCTTCTTTTTGTGTGAGTAAGGTAACGCTGGAGATCCTTCACAGCCAAATCAAGGCAGACAGCAAAAATGTGAAGGCAGCATCTTTGTGCCTCCATCTGGGGGGATGTGGGGTCAGAGGGCTCGTGGCATTTTCTGTGCGCTTCTTTGGACTGGTACCCGTGCAAACAAGACTCCTTCACATCACGCAACATTCAGTGTCGAGCAGGAATACCAAGCACCGTACTTCCCCCCGCCCTCATCCTGACAAACAAGCAGCTGTCGCTGGGGTAATGATGGGCGAGCTGCGGGGTCGGGGTGGGTGCAGTGAAGGATTTCCTTTGTTGCAAAGCACTGAGGAAAGGAGGAGCCAGGAGGAGCGTTTCTCAGTGCCTTTTGTTGCTCAGCTGGCACAAGCTGTTAAATCTTTGTCTGGTGCAGATGACCTGGAAGTCTGCGGCAGCCAGTGTAAATAAGAAACCTCAATAAATAAATAAAATGTCTATAAATCTGAGGGAGAGAAAAGCAGATAGTTTTATTAGGCCTATTTAAGGAATACCATTAAAACAATAAAGGGAACCAGATCCTTTAAGCATAGAAAAGAGGGATATCCGAGTTGGTCCCATCCTTTTGTTCTTGTGTGGCAGTCTGCATCAGCGAGGAGAAGGAAAGCGCTCGGACAGGCGCTAGCACATGCTGTGTCGTAGGTCGTCGTGCAGTATCTCCTTAGTTTGATTGCATACTTTTACGATGGGCCCCAGTTGACCTGGACAGCTGAGCAGGCGTGCTGCTGAGGACTTGAATTAATGAAAAAGTTTTGCCTTCTTAGAATATGCAGGGTTGCTCGATGCTGGAAGTAGCAAGGGGCTCATCTGTCATGGACATTTTAAAAGAGGGAAATGAAATGTGCTATCAAAATAATTTTTATTTTCTTATTTATTTTTCTTTTTAATAATGCAAAGTTAACATTTAGCTGCAGTTTGAGAAATTTATCATATCATCCCGTGTCAAAAGCCAGAAACAGCCAAAAAGTACACTGAGAACTTCTATGTGCCAGCCTGAAGACTTTCTGGGAAAATAAATGAAATAACTGTCCAGCATTAAGTGTGCTACATGTTTGGGTTAATGAGATTGTTTATATAAGGCTAAAGCAAGAAATCAGGGGTTTGACTGCTAACAGCCCCCTCCCCTCTGTTCTTTCATTAGGTGGCCGTGAAAGTAATTGACAAGAAAAGAGCCAA
Organism: Hypotaenidia okinawae; assembly: GCA_027925045.1. Lineage (NCBI taxonomy): Eukaryota > Metazoa > Chordata > Aves > Gruiformes > Rallidae > Hypotaenidia > Hypotaenidia okinawae. The sequence continues at coordinate 114,866,108 of BSDF01000001.1, forward strand.
AAAGGACACCTATGTCACCAAGAATCTGCGACGGGAAGGGCAGATCCAGCAAATGATCCGCCACCCGAATATTGCTCAGCTGCTGGATATACTGGAAACTGAGAACAGCTACTACCTTGTCATGGAGCTGTGCCCCGGCGGCAACTTGATGCACAAGATCTACGAGAAGAAAAGACTTGAGGAGCACGAAGCGCGCAAATACATCCGGCAGCTTATCCTGGCAGTTGAACACCTTCACCGAGCAGGAGTAGTTCACAGGTGATCTTAAATTTTGACCCGAGAGGGTTTTTATCTCGGAGTCTCTAAGTGGTATTTTTGCCTTTTATTTGTATAGTTAAGAAGTCTTCCTTATAAAAACATATTCCTGACAGCATTTTTGGCTAAGCTTCATGCTATTGTTTAGATGCTTGTGTTGCAGATGCTAGAAAGTAGCTGCAGAAAGCACTTAAGTAAGCATGTAACTTCAGGTGAGCACACAGGAGCTGTGCTGATTCCGTGTCCTTAAAGATAAGCCTGTGCTTTGCAAAAGTAGGGCTCTTTTCCTGCAAGTAGCACTATTTTGCCTCTTCAGAGCACTGTATCAACATTAACTAATGAATCATTTCACTATTTCTTTGAGGAGGTGGCTGCGTCTGTTGTTTTACCAGTGGAATACATGGGGAGATGAACTGATTTGCCCAAAGCCTCATAGTGACACAGCTGGGATGAAGCCCAAACAGGATCGCAGAAGTCTCTTGCTTCTGCTCCTCTGCTCTTTCCACTGGTGATATTGGCCTGACGGGACCTCACAAGTTTGAATACTGTGGAGTGCAGTGCAGGACATGCAACCACTCGGTTCATCTCACAGCGTCATCATGGGAGACGTCCTGAGCCGTTGTGATACATCACTTTCTTTCTGTAGAACCTTCGTTCAGTCAGAGTGTAAGCAGGACGTGGATCTGCTTGCAGCAGGAGGATGCTGTAATACCTAAGGGAAAGAAGATAAGTTCATCAGAGAGAAGTCTGCAGAGGGCTGCTGAATACAGAGCAGCTACCTCTACCTGAAATCCCTGAGCAGCAGGTGGTAGAGGCTAGGCGAGGACAGGCGGAGGTATCACATGTGACTGCCTGTCTCCCTCTTCATTTCCCTGCTTACATGTTCTTGGCTGCTATAGAGACAGGAGGACGGTGGGCTGGGTGGACCTTTGGTCCGAGCCAGTATGTCTCTTTATCTTAGGTGTATTTATAGGGTAGTGTCTAAGAAGGAGGCTTTGGTTTCTAAATTTGGGCCAAATGGTGTTAACTCTGGTCTCCCACATACTTCCCATGTGACACTGAGCAAGTTGTGTAGGCCCCATCCTCTGAGGTTAGGCAGGCACGTCATAGGAGCTAGACACCTGAATACTTTTGAGGATCTGGATCTTCACTTCCTGGCTGCACTGGCTCTGTATGACTCTATGATGGAGAGCTGTTGTATGCACCCATCCCCAGGGCTGCTGTGCAGAGTGAAGGCAGCCCACAGCCAGCTCCCCAAGCTGTGCCCAGCTGTGTGCTGAGCTGCCTACCTCTGTGCAGCGCTGTTGTGTGCACCTGACTTGGTGAAACTCTATGCACTCTGAAACCTCTGGTTTGGTTTTTTTTTTGTCTTGAATTGCCCTGCGTGTTCCCTGTGATCCATCAGGGGTAGGTGCTACGTGCACATACAGCTCTGGTTGTACTGAGGTCTTATCTTGAACTGAATTTCTCGTACCGCTGTAAGATAAATATTTGAGCAGCCACCACGTCTGTTCCGCAGGTACTCTTATCAGCCACTAAACTGCTGACCTCTTTAAATTATTAACCCCACAGTTTAGAGTGTGGAAAAGGAAGAAGTCTACTTAGTGCTTTAAGGGATCAATTGATATCCGGTATTTACAGAGAGAGGGAAAGGAAAAAAGCCAGTTTCTGAGAGGAACAGAGGAAAACCTGGCAAGAACAAGATGAATGCATTTAGTGTTACAGTGGCAGTATTGAGTTCAGCAGCAGTTCCTACCCCTGAAAGATTTACCTTCTGCGTAGTGTCTGAAGCACCTATGGGATCTTGGTAGGTTTGGCTTGGAGTCCCTTCTTTTTCAGAGAGGATTCAAACCCACATTTTGTACCAAAGTGGCTTATTCGCTAAGTACAAGCTGGAATCAACAGGTTACAGAGGTGGGAAGAAAGCAAGGCTTTGGGGTCCAGAGAGAACAGGTTCCTGTACAGATGCTGCACACTCATGTCAGATTCAGCCATCACCCCTGCTTTCTCTCTGTTGTCTCTGTCAGCATAAGCACAGCTCACAGAGATTGAAAGGTGAGGGACCTTTGTGAGCAGAGAGAGGAAGCAGCCCTGGAAATACTGACATGCTCTGCTGCATCTGGCAGCTGAGCTCTCTCTGTCCAGCCCTGTGGTGTTGGATTAATCCTTGCCCCAAAGGCTGTGTACTCCATCCAGTCCATTTTTCAAATCATGGCATGGCACAGAGCTTGCTCTTGGGAGCCTTCCATCTGGATAATGAGCAGGTCCAATTCCACTTAAACTGATAAAAACTGACAGAATCACAGGCAGTGTATCTGCAAGTATTTTCTCTGGCTTAACCATTCAACATCTTGACTTTTTCTGGAAACAAGGTACACAGAGCAGCATAGAGATGCAGGAAAAACATTGGCGATGTGATCCATATTTATTCTCCTGGCTCTCTGCGACCAGGAGCAGGAGAAAGAATAATAGATACCCCAGGAGTTTGTCCTTCAGCGTCCTGGCTTTTGACCATGGCAGCTCTAAAAACAGACTACTCAATCGGCATCTGAAAAGGGGGGATGGAAAAATAGCAAAGAAGTCTGAATCATTCTCACCCCGGATGAAATGGCAATGCTCTGTTGTTGTTATTGTTGTTATTTTTAAAGCAGGTAAAAATAACAGCACTTTCATCTAGGTGGTGATCTGTGGGTGTTCACATTCACTGAGTGTGAAATAAAACACGGCATCCTAGACCAGAAAGCAGTCTGCTGCTTGTCTCTCTCCAAATACTTTCATTGTTCACATTGAATGGGGCAGGAGCATTGAGAAGTATTCACTGACTGACTTTATTACAGAAGTCACCAGCGTTTCTGCCTGCATTATTCAGAGCACAGTATATGCCCTGTTCTGTAACTCGGGATGGAAAAGAGGCAGATGAAATAACTTCCATGAAATTTGATTACATTATTTGATTGATATTACTCAGTATGCTTCATGACTTACAATCAAGACTTGGCACTGTAGAAAAGTACTCTGAGTTTTGGACAAAAGCTGGGACCCAGAACTCAGTGGAAATATGTCTGTTAATAATCACTGATGTGCAGACAGCCTGAAATTAAAAAAAATGAATGAAGAAACCTCACTTTAGAAAGGCAAAAAAAAACCCCAAAACCTCATGCTTGACTGTATAGATGTATTTTAAATTACAAATATTTCATCTCCTATGATGGATGAAGACCTTATTGCAGCCTTCCAGTACCTGAAGGGGACCTACAGGAAAGCTGTAGAGGGGCTGGTTACAAGGGCATGGAGTGACGGGACAAGGGGCAATGGCCTTAAGTTGAAGAAGAGCAGATTTAGATAAGATATTAGGAATAAATTATTCCCTGTGAGGGCAGTGAGGTACTGGCAAAGGCTGCCCAGAGAAGTTGTGGCTGCCCCTTCCCTGTCAGTGTTCAAGGCTGGGTTGGATGGGGCTTAGAGCAACCTGCTCTAGTGGAGGGTGTCCCTGCCCATGGCAGGGGGTGGAACTAGATGGGCTCTGGCATCCCTTCCTGCCCAAACCAATCTGTGATTCTGTGATAAGACTGCAAGTTTCTGAGTGCAGGAGCTACATCTTTGGAGAGGGCTGTCCAGGATGCAGAACGCCTTGACCACTCACTGAAAAGCAGAAATGCTGCTAGTCCAAATATCTTGTCATGTAATCGTTTGCGTTTCATTCCTTCTATCTGAAGAGCTGGATGGTTGCTAAAAATATGCTTGCAACAAGCTCAGCTGTGAATCAGGTAGGAATATTTATCTTTCCCTCTGACAGAGGAAAACAAACCCAATGGCAGTATCTGGTGAAGCTTTCTCTTTTCAGAGGGTGTTTACATAGGCCTTCATGCTGTCAAAAAGCCGGAAGAACAATGAGCCCCTTGGGAGTGTAAGGACAACAGAGAAAATGAAGTGAAAGCCTTGGTGCTTGCCACCGCATCCCACAGGAAATTCTCAACAACCCTTTTAAAGTAATTTTAACAAAATTGAATCCCATTCAGTGCAATTACTGTCAGGATGTCAAAGAAAATAATTTAATAATTTATTGGTAGCAAAGATAGCTTTCTGTGTTCCCCCTTTTTCTGTCTTTGTGGCAGCATATTCGTACCTTCCACTGCCATTTTGTATTTAAAAGCAGATCAGGATTTTGAAAGACACCGAAAAAATCCTGAGGTTTTGAGTGGAGCTTATGTATTTTCTCGTGATCTCTTTCCCTAGCAGAGTACAGTAGTGCCAGATGATACAGTTGCTCAGGGTGCCACGAGATTCCTGCCTTGGTACCTGCTACTTTGACATGTTAGCTTTGATAACTTCCATCCTATCAATTTTAAGTGCCAGTAGCCTGTCTGCTGATGCAATATTTATGACAGATCCCGCACTACTGAACAAAGTCTCCTTTTGAAGTGCAAAGCTGGATTGCCTTTCTATTTCATGTCAGATTTCAGAATTACCTTTGGGCATTCTCTCTTGGAGTTCTTGGCTGTAAACAAAATGAATGTTGTTTTAGCGAAGACAATGACTGAATTCCTCTTTTGGAGAGGCAACTGCATTGAATTCGGTGATGTTGAGACTGATAAAAGAATCAGGCTCAATAACAAGTATTGTGATAACAAAGCCTATGAAATGTATATTGACGTGGTGATTAACCCAGATCTCCATAACCTTTCTGGCTCTTGCCTGGGACTAAAAAGCAGGCTTGTGGGTTGGTAGTTAAGGAGTGATTTTTTATGATGCTGTTATCATTAAAAATAAGATGCTGGAGACAGCAGCCAACCACTGCTGCTCTGCAGCTGCTTGCTGGTAAAAGCTTCCTTCTCATTGCTCCTCCCTCACACAAGAAATAAAGTGTGAAATGAAAAAAACTTCAATTTTGCTGTCTGATGCCTGCAATGGCACTGAATAAGCTTCTTTCAAAAGCAGGATGAGCTGACAGCTGAAGCCTGGGGTAGCTCGTGCAGTGGAGGAAGCTCGTGTTGCTTGGTGGAATCATTGGTTGGAGTTGGGCTTTCCAAAGTGGTCCGTGAAGCTCTGATCCAAGCCAGAGAAAAATCAGCCCCTTCAGCAACAGAACAAACTCCCAAGCAAGCCATCCCATGAAGGTGTATTTGCAAATACAGGGAACGATGTCAGCGTGCTGCTAGATTCGCATGCTGACCGGGCATAAAAATACGCTTGTTCTCCATATTGTGGTAATGCAGTCTTAAGTGCTTCATTATTCATAGATTGGACTGTGATGTACCACAGTTAGACACTCTCAATGTCCTGGAAGTAAGTCCTCAGAAAAAGGTAAAAGTTTTTGTTCCTCTGGTATTTAATCACTGAGGATGCACTCTGGTATTCTGAAGTATTTCAGCAATGAATGGCAAAAATTTGCTTACACGGATAAAAAAAAAGAAGCAACCCTTTAGTCCCATTTTTCAAGACACCAAGACAGTGAGGATCAGATTTACCTCAAGAAAGGAAGGGAAAGATCTCCATCAGCTACCTTTCTTCTCCCCACCTCAACCCCATGCAGCTTGCCACATACTGCTGGGTGCGTAGGGGAGTGCTTGCCCAGACTTTCCAGTCACAGAGCAGCTGTGTTCAGCTCCACCAACTCATCAAGAAGTGCAAGCCATGTGCATAATTAAGGGGACCCTTGAGTCTGCAGGGACCTATGTGTGTACCTGATGAGTTTGATGATTTAGGTCTTCCCGTTGGCTTCAGTAAGGGTTTCAGGTGCTTGTGTGGGTCATAGCTGGTAACCTGCGTTTGATTTTGCAGTGTACAGCTATTAAAAACATGCAGAAGACTCCACTGACTCCAGCTGAACATGAGCCAGCAGCGTGCTCAGGTGGCCAAGAAGGCCAGCAGCATCCTGGCCTGTATCAGAAATAGTGTGACTGGCAAGACTAGGGAAGTGATTGTGTCCCTGTATTCGGCACTGGTGAGGCCACACCTCGAGTGCTGTGTGCAGTTTTGGGCCCCTCACTATAAGAAGGACATTGAGGTGCCAGAGCTGGTCCAGAGAAGGGCAGGGAAGACGGTGAAAGGTTTGAAGCACAAGTTTTATAAGGAGTAGCTGAAAGAACTGAGGTTGTTTAGCCTCGAGAAAAGGAAGCATAAGGGAGACCTTGAATCTCTACAACCTGAAAGCAGGTTGTAGTGAGGTGGATGTTGGTCCATTCTCCTAAGTAACAAGTGATAAGACAAGTGGAGATGACCTCAAATAATGTCAGGGGAGGTTTAGATTGGGTATTAGGAAACATTTCTTCAATGAAAGGGTGGTCAGGCATTGGAACAGGCTGCCCAGGGAAGTGGTGGAGTCACCATCCTTGGAGGTATTCAGAAAACATGTAGACATGGCACTCCAGAACATGGTTTAGTAGATGTGGTGGTATTGGACAGAGGGTTGGACTTGATGATCTTAGAGGTCTTTTCCAACCTTAAAGATTCGATGACTCTCTGATACTTTTTCCATTACAATGAATTTATGTAAACATTTGAACAAAGCAGCAATCTAAAAAGTACTTTAAGTCTGCAGAAATGACATAATAAAACATTTAGGAACTTTTGGGAAATCGGTTATGTCTCTCTGTAGGATGAGCAGATGCACAATTGGGTTGTACCACTGCACTTTTTGGTAAAAAGAGGGTAATTTGGTGCATTGTTAAAGCCTCTTACTCACTGAATAACTCTTCTGTCCTAAAGGACACAGATCTTATCCAGATGTGCAGGCTCTGTATGTCTGCCCTCCTGGCTGTGTGTACCTGCCATCTCAGTGCCCCATTGCAGGGGATCGAGCTGCTTGGGGGTCCTGCCTGGTGCCCACCCAAAGGTCTACATCTGTGTAGCAGCAGTTCTCCAACTGTAGCATTGTCTGGGTATTTCTGGTTTGGTTTTGTACAGCTTTTCTTGGCATTTTTAAGGCTGTTTTTTGCGGAATCTTCTCATTAGGTTGTATCAAGGAGTAAAAACCTGTTGCCCTGGCTCCCTGTGTCATGCCAAAAAATGGTACTTTTGTATTGACACGGGTTGAAAAAAATGCCGTGCATATGGACTATTAGATCAGTTACCGCTTACCGGCAAATCTGCTGAGAATAGACATATGGGTAAACATATTTAATTAAAAACAGGTCTGATTGCACTCTGTACTGAGCCTATATTTAAATTTATTTTTTTCTCCTCTGATAGCTTTAAAATGCCCTGTAATATTTACCTTTAGTTTTATTTTTTTAACCTTGAATCCTTTTAAATATCTTTTCTTGTGCTTATTTTTAGCCCTCCTGTCACTCATTCATCACTCTAATTGCCTGTGTGTCTCTTCTCCTCAACTTACAGCTTTCATCTTTCTGTTCCCTTGTCTTTATTTTGAAAGTCTTACCTTTCCTTAGCTAACATTTAATACACTCAGAGCTTCCAAATGGTCTTTCTCCTTGCTTTGAGACATCATACTGAGCATTGCAGTGCATGACTTGAAGATCCATGTGCTTCTGTCAATTTCAGTTCAGATTTGTGGGGTCTGGTTTGGTTTTTTTGGTTTGGTTTTTTTTCCTCTTTCCCCATACTGTTTTTTTGGCAATGTCTCCCATTAAAATCCTGATCCTGATATCTTTATAGAGCCTAATTGCTCTGTCTGTGAAAACCTCTACCTGCAAGCAATAAAGACATGAGATGTGAAGAAGTAAGCCCTTTTTTGGCAGTAGAGGGAAGCAGAAAAGGGTTGATCCAGATTCATCTGGCAGGGCACATCTTCCTTGTATCAAGACATTTCTGAGTAGCAGTGGTTCTTTGTGGAGGACACAGGGTGGTGGGTCTGCAGTGCCATCACAGTACGTGGAGCCTCCTGGGATGAGGAGAAGGATGCCATAGATGTCATTCAGCCTCATGGGGTGCACAGCCCAGAGCTGGTGTTCATCCTTGGAGCAGGAGCTGGACTGGAGAGGCTCTTTGTAGGTTGGGGCTTGGTCAAAACCCAGCCAAATGCCTTTACATCTCTGCTGTGACATTTGAAATGAGCTGTGGCTTTTAATGTGGCTGGTTTCCTCAAGTTAACACACTGGATCCTGTCCTTCTGTCTCTCAGGCTTGTGACTTAATGACTGAGTGTCCTGGTTTCAGTCAGGATAGAGTTAACTTCATTTGTAGCAGCTGATGGAATGCTGTGTTTGGGAGTTAAAATGAAAGCAGTGCTGATAACACCCTGATGTTCTTAGTTGCAGTCAGACAGTCAAGGACTTTTTCAGCTTCTTCGTATTTCTCTATTCTTGAGAAAGGAGGGGCAAAGCCAGGACAGGTGACCCAGATGGACCAAAGAGTGCATTCCATGCCAATTACGTCCTGCCTAGTAAAACGGGGGGCTGTTGGGAAGAAGAAGAGGGGCGGTCTTGGGACGCGTGCTTCTTGGGGGGACGGTCGGGTTCCGGGACAGCTCTGGGTGGTACGGCCTGAGTTGTGTGGTTCGGTGAGAAACTGCATTGGGTATCAAGAGTTTCATATTCCTTTGCTCTAAAGTCCTGTTAGCATTGTTATATTTTATCTTTCTGTTATCTTGGTTAACTATCCTTATCCCAACCCACGGGCCTCTTAGTTTCTTGGTTTTGGAGTTATTTGCCCCTTCCTTTTCCCTTCCCTTGTTCCCCCCCCCTTTTTCCCTCTTCCCTGCTCTTTTACTTTAAGAAGCAGGCAGCTGCGTGGATCTCGGCCCACAGCCTGGGGGAAACCACAACACTGAGTTACGTTGCTTCCCCATAGAGGGCTGGTGCAGAAGGCCGTCCTCTGCTCTCAGGAAGCCTCATGTTCAACCAAATGCTCATGGGAAGCCTGGTTATCGCCTTAAATATCTGAAATTTGCAAATTTTAGTAGCTTTCTGTAGTATTTCACTTAGTTCTTTTCACATGTGAACTGAAGAAAATGCGCAAGAAACGCTCACTGGAGCGTAGAAACATCCGTTTGGAGAAGGTCCTTGTCATTGTGTTGATGACGCAAGTGGGGTCTTACCTGCAAGCACTCTTCTGCCTCAGGTTGATTTGAAACAGCACGGGCCTGAAATGCAATGGAGAGGAATGTTTAAGAGAAGGCTTGGAGCCAGGCACAGTTATTTTTCTTTCTCTCCCAGGTCCTTTCTTGTGGAAGCGCTTTGCTTGGTTTGGTTGGTTTACTTGTCTTATTTTATTAAGCTTGAGATTTCCCTCTGTAATAGAGGCATCCTTCATTACTCCCTTTGCCTTGCTAAGGCAAAATACCACGGACGTCACTGGCTTCCTGTCATTATAGCTGATGGCTTTATTACCCAGATTTTTCTGATGCGTGCTAGGAGAAGCATCGCTGCCTGGCAGAGCTATTGATATCCTGGCATGCTGATTGTTAGGAATAGTTTGTGTCTGGGTGGGGGAAGTCATGGACAAGTTGTATTAACAACCTGAATGATTTTTTTCATGTTATGCTTAATGCCGTCTCTGTACAGTTTGGGGTTTTGGGGTGATTTTGTGCTCAGGAGGGCAGGGGTAATCTCTGGGGTATTTTTCTTAGGCAGAACTTGATTTAGGAAAGTATGACCATGTTCTTAAATGATGAAAGAGCACATGTAAAGCAAACAATGTGCTGCTGATGATGTACATGTCAGAAGAAAGGTCGGTCATCTTGTAGGAGGAGGCTGTTTTCATTTTATCTCCTCTCTCTCCCAACACTGGTCCAGTCCCTGATCTGTTCGGTGGCTCTGTGGGGTTGTGCAGGGTGGTGCAGTGGAGAAGGCACTAACATGGCACTCAGAAAACCTGCGTGGCTTCTTCTCCCAGCTTTGCCACTTGCCTTCTGGATGGCATTGGGCAAGTCATTTCAATCCCTCAGCCTCAGTTTTCACCTGTAGCGTATGGGAGTACTGATGTTTGGCTCCTCTGGTCTGTGCAGAAGAAGGTTTAGTCTTCAGCTGCAGCCAGTGAAGAGTCTTTGGTTGTGAGGAGTAATGAGAAAGTGATTTCCAACTCCAAAACCACATATTTGAAATGTTTCCAATGTATAAGATTTCTGCAAGCCTTTAAGTACGTGAGAAATCTGGATAACCTGATTAATTACAGGATGTTCTGACAAATGTTTATAAAGTAATTTTGTGCCTGAAGAATAGGTGTGAAACTGTGTGTGAAAGCACTGGTAATTTTGGAGAGGAGACAATGCATGGGGCTCACACAGTGCAACTGTGTGAGCTGCTTTCATTATACAGGTTATTATATATGAACCTTGTAAGTATGCTGGTGAGAGTGACGAGAAGCTGCTTCATTGTTTTGGAGGCTCACTCAAAATATTTTATTTCTTTCAGGGACTTGAAGATAGAAAATCTGTTGCTAGATGAAGACAACAATATCAAGCTTATTGGTATGAAACCAGTTTGGCAATTCCAGTAATTAAAATTGGTAGTTTTATAAAGAGTTTTTGAGACTTCATAATCCTTATGTGACAACTGCTAATGTTGCTTCGGAGAGGAGCTGAGAGAGTATAGATAGCAATCAAGCTGTTCCTGACAGCATCTTGTGAAAAAAAAAATGTTCCAAATAATTCAGCTTTAACTGGGTATGAGAATAATCCTACATCTTTTAATCAGCAGCTTTCATATTCAAATCAAGGACTTTGTAAAGAATTAAAGAATTGACACCACAGTGTCGATTTAGTTTATTGTCTTGATATTTTCCTATTTGCTAAGGGCTGAATTCTGCCCCCATATGCCTGTGCTTCCACTGAAGTCAGTGGGAGTTGCACACATTTTTAGCAGCTGGCAAAATTTGGTGCTCTATTTATATTCATTACATTTGCTCCCAGCACCCAACGTGAAATTGGTTTGGAGGGCTGTTAAAAAAAATAACTTAAAGATCAGCATTAGAGTCTTGATTGTGTTCGGGTATCAGTGGCACGCAGCGCCCGATTCATTCAAGCTGTGCAGGCATTTGAGATTAATCATCGGTGGGTATAGTCTCTCACTGCCTTTGCGTAACTCCCACTAATGTTAATGTGGGCATTGGGAAGAAAATATTCCCTTCATAAAATAAACCCCAAACATCTGTTTATATTTATCTCCATGCCTACACTTTTGCCAATGCAGTGTCTGTGGTTGCAGGCTTAAAAACTCGCCTGGCTTTCTTCAAAAGGTTTCACGATCTGAAGAGCGATGAAAAACACCCAACGTACCGGTCAAATGGGCACTCACTCTAACATATAAAGCACACGTGTCTCCAGACAAACCAGAGGAGGATGGTTAATGAAATCTGAAATACTCAGAATTTACTTAGGGAATTCAGTCTTTGGAAATATTACCGTGACTTTTAGTCTTTACGCTGCGGCGAATCAACCGACTCTGGGAAAATAATAGCAAAAGAGAATTCTCTGTTACCTCAGCTACGGGTCAAGAGGATACTGATATGTTACCATGAATCATTTATCACTAATGATGGATACCACCCATTAACTTGATTTAGCAGATAAGCGAGACCAGATGGTTTGGAACAGTGCTATATGAACATTTGATAGATTTAAGGAATTTCTATAACTTTCCCATTATTGGGTGTTTGATTACACAACAGTATATGAACTTGACATCCAAACCCGGACCTAATCAGATGATACATGTACAATTAAAACTCACATGCCAAAAAATGACTTCAGAACTGTCCCCACAGTTCCGTTTGCTTCGGTTGCATAGAAAGGTCTCCTCGCAGTGGGTGGTGTGGGAAGAATAGAGAAAAGAGGCATTTCAGTCTTCCATAGCCTCACTAGCATTGAAAGAAAAACGTCAAAATAAATTGTCCTCAGGTCTGCAGCCTGATGTGTTAAGCAAAGCAGATTGTATGCAGTGTGTATTTTAAAACAAAGCAATTAAAACCCACCGTCCAACTGGGTATGTTGTAGAAAAATAAAGGTTGCTTTGTTAGTAATAATTTTGCTGTAAGTAAAACCAGATTTAATATCAGAGTCAGCTCACGCCGTATCTCGCTCGTGAAGCTGATGATCTCTGGTTGTTCACCCTGAAGAAGGAGTGCCTCCATTCTTCGTGCTCTGTCTGCTGCACATCTGGGGAAAGCTGGGGATGGGGCTGCAGAAACTGGCCACAGGTCCCTGGGCAACTTCTCCTTGCCAATATCTCTTTTCCCAGTAGTAGCAAAAAGTAGTGCTCGAGCTGCTACACAGCCTTCCATTGCCACCAGGCCTTCCAAGGACAAGGGACATCAAGCATCTCTCTGGAACTAGTGGATAGACCAGATAATCTACAGACCAGATAATTTACTCCTCTTCATCCTCCCTTCCTGTTCCCTCAGCTCATTCAGCACTTAGTACAGTATTTCAGGTCATCTGTCTTTCTAGAAATGTGATGGATCAGTTGCATCATCACAGGAAGCTTCTTCAGGAGTGAAGAGCAAGGCTTGAGGAATTATGTGCTTCTTTTCATGATGGTTAGAAGAAACTTTGACCTACAAAAGCAGCTCACGTTAACTGCTTTGGGGTGGGAGCTCGATCTGTGTGTCTTGAGCAGCAGCAAACACACTAGTACCAAATAAAAAATGCTGGGTTTGTAATAACGGAAAAAAAAAAAACCCACAACCCCATCAGAAAGTTAAAAAGGTAAAACAATATTGAGATTCTCTACTTAGGCATGTCAGTGAGAACTGAAATCCTTTAGTCCCTCCATCAAGCTGCTTAATGGCACCTTGGGTTTTTTTTCGCGATGTGATAAGGTGTTTTATAATATGTTCTTACACAGTATTATTAGAAAAATTCTCTTTGCTGTGTTAAGTGGTCTTATTCTTAGTTACCTGTTAAGTTTCAAATCTAAGAACATCAGGATTGCAAATGCTGTAAATAATTCACTTCTCTTCATCTATCAGCCCATGGCAGTAGGTGTCTGATAAAGATGCCATGACAAGCCTCGCGCAGGCTGTGTGAAAGTTCTTGGAGTCCTGCTCACTGACCTACAGCACCAAAAGGACCCTGCTAGCCCTGCTGAGGTCTGTGGATGTCTGCTGGTCAAATGTGTCCACAAACTCCTCCTCCTTGGTGCTGAGGCTTCCATTATTTAATGATTTCCCTCTCCCAACTGTCACAGGTTCAGAGGTAGCCATATATCCATTGCTTAATGTTGATTTCCTGGAGGCGTTGAAGAGTAGCAGTGTAATGCGATACTTTGATAGTATGAACAGTGGAGGTGGTGGAGCTGCCATGTCATAATATTTACTTTGGAAATCCAAGTGTGGCCTTTGATCTGAATTCTGTAATTAGCTCAGCTTATTGAAAGGAAACCCAAGGCGGAGGCAGGAATGGCAGTGAAATTATCAATGCTGGTGGCGATACCGTTCTTATCAAAGCAGCAGCGCATCCTTGATAGAAATCACACTGCGATCACGACGTGCTGCCACACTGTTAATAACAATATTCCCATTTCTGTCCCCAGTATGCACGTGTTTGCACACAGTCTGCATTTCCACATGTGCTAGGAGGGAAAAAAAAAAAGAGTATAGTGGCCTAGATTAAATGAATGAGCTGAAGAAAGTGAATAAGGTATTTAAGGAAATAAGATAATGAAAACCTACTGTAGAGAATAATGTTAAAAGGATGCTGATTTACACCACCACAGAATGTAGCCCTTACGTACTTTGATTGTAAAACATTATATTACAGGCAAGTAATTTGGAGGTGGTGTGACACAGTAGGGTGAAGACCATGAATAATACTGGTTGGAGTTCTAGGAGTTTTTAAAGAAGTATTTAATAGTTGATATAACCCATCTTGGACCATAGCTAATAAATATGTTAATTAAGTAAATGGATCCTCAGAAGTATTTGTATAAGCCCCAGGGATAGATAATACATATCTAGCAGATATGATTAAGCAGTGTCCAGAGACAATTGTTTTTCATCAGAGGCAAGGAAACTGTCTTGATCTTTCCTTCTGTTTTGACAATGCTCTCCAGCAGAACCCCTTTGAGCCTCTTTGGATGTTTAAATATGGGGATTCTTGTCTCTCTTCTGCTTGTCTCACTCTCTGAGATGCAGCCAGTCAACTGGAAAGCCCTGTGCAGTCATTTCGGCACTCTGGCTCACATAGTCATCTTTATAATTGCTAATATTTTTTTTTAAGTGTTATTATTTTTTCACCTGGTTTCATAAGGGAACAAGGCATATGTGTCAGCCCTCTCAGGGTGCTCCTAATACTTTGAGGAGCTCCTGTGTCTGATTTCAGACAAATTCAGCATGGGGTAAAAGCTAAGGGATTGGCCATTACTTCAAGTCTTATGCAAATAAGTAGGCGGATGAGGGAGAGAGATCTAAATTAATGACTCAGGTGGAGAGAGAGTATTGCATGGGCTCAACAGTTGTCTTCTATATTTGGCCTGCAAGACGTGATGCTGTTAGCCCATCCAAACAGGTGGGTAGCACACCCAGAAATACGACATTTTACGAGACACATGGATGCAAGACACAAGTCTATAGGAAGAGGATCCAGCAGTCTGCTTCTCCTGGCTGCCTTGTTTGTGTGTAAGACGGTTTTCATTTTAAACACACACGCATCCTGGGAATTTCTAAGAACACTGGATTAAAAAAAAAAAAGAGAGAGAGAAAAAAACCAGACGTCAGTGTTCCTAAGAGCACTTTTTTTTGTTATTGCAGCTGTCATCAATAACAAGTTATTAATAAGTGGGAACGTCATTGATTGTGACCTCCCTAGATCCACTGCTCTGGGATACGTTGCCGTGCAGCAAAGGCCATTCTTCCATGCTGTCAGTTTTGCCAGTGTCATCCTCCTGTTTGCAAGTTTGACTTGCTTCTTGCCCTTACCACATCAAGTTGTTTTGACTTAATGTTCATGACCCTTTGCATCCTCTCCTCACCTTCTGTGTCAGCTGTGGTTTCATAATTGTTTTCTCCCAAGCCAGACGTGGGCTACCACTAGACATGGTGGTCTTGCATTCCCTTGGCTGTATGTTGCCCCCAGCCGCCTATGCTGCTGGTGCGACTCTGTCTGGCTTTCTTTCCTTGCTTAGGGGTTTAATTTTTAAGATCCTTCCTTAAACCCAGCTCAACCTGTGGCCATACCAACCCTTCAGCATTGACTGAGAAACCTTAGGAAACTGCAACCTCCTTTGGTGTGAAAAGGTTGCCTCTTGTCTCCAGTTGGCTCACGGTGCCAACCTTTACCAATCCTGTGTTATTATTGCCAGCAAAGAGTGTAAGATACGTTGAGGGGACAGCAATATAATAATTTGAGGCAGAAGTCACAGAGGGAATGGCAAATCAACATATTCCCTTTCTTGCTCCAAGATCTCCCTTTGTTATTTCGGAGCTGAAATGCTGATTCTGCAACCCTGTGCATTTGTGCATCACCACAGAAGCCCCAGAAAGCAACACACACGCACACACACACAAACACAACATCTTAAATCTGATCACTTCTTTACATGATTTAGGGCAAAATGTTGAAGAATCTCACTTTACCTTGGCCTCTACGTAACATATGGAACAGTATGGAACCTGCTTTGACATGTGAGTTGGACTTCATGATCTCTTGAGGTCTCTTCCAACCCCTACAATTGTGTGATTCTGTGAATCCACAACAGCCCATTGCACATCACGTAGTGCCCGGGACAAGCTCAATGCCAGTTGTTGCCATCCAGTTCTCAGTGAAATGTAGTTGCTTTGTGTATGAAATCGATAACTGTGCATGTTCTAAGACTTTATTATTGTTATTTGTGTAAGTCTCTGGTTATTTAGCACCTCAGAGAAGCAAATTATAAAAATTTTTTCCACGTGGATGATTTTTTTCTTAGGAATTTCGTTGCTTAGCTTTTAGGAAAAAAATGTGCTTTTTTTCCCCCGCTGTGTTCTAGCATGGTTTTACTGTATCTGTCTCTTTCATAACTATACCTCTGTGCCTTTCACAGACTTTGGATTGAGCAACTGTGCAGGCATCTTGGGTTATTCTGATCCGTTCAGCACCCAGTGTGGGAGCCCAGCATATGCAGCCCCTGAACTTCTGGCAAGGAAAAAATACGGGCCCAAAATAGACGTTTGGTCCATGTGAGTTACTTCTCTCGTTCATAATTGTTATTACTGCCATCATTACCCATTGCTTAAATGAGAAACATTATTCACGTATTTAGCTACTGTGAGCAAGAAAATCCGTTTAATTAGCATGACTCTCTGAACTAAATTACACAGATACTTTGCTCTGAAATAGATCTTTTACGTACCTGCATATAGATTGCGAGTACATCTAGCGTAGAGAGATGGTAGTAAAGCACCGCTGTTGATCAGCGATGTTCAGACGTGGATGATGCGGCTCTCGCACAAGAGGGCCAACAGCTTTTATTTTGTTTTCTCTGAAGGATCCTCAAGGATTCACATGGGTTTCTTATCCACAGTCAAGTCTGACAGGAAATGTGGCATCAAATCAAGTCATCACTTTGAAAACACAGTCCATTAAAGAGGAAACAAAAATGGCCGGAAAACTTGTGAGCCTTTGTGAGCTTGCTTACTTTGTGGGCCAGAGGTAGAAGAAGCTACAAAGATGTTTTGGAGTCAAATAATCTGCCTGCAGTGCTGTTGTAGACTGTGCAGCTCCCACTACCCTCCTGTTGGCAATGAACATGGCGTTGGTTCTCCTTGTCAGTACTGGAGAGGAATTAGATGAAATCAGTGCATTTTTCAGCCTTTGCTTTAGTATCAATAGATTTTCTCTCGCCAAGTGGAGATAATAACATCTGTATAAATTTCAGTGAAATAACAGAACTATAGTAATTCCCAAGTTGAAGTATTTGGAAGATGTGAAGTACTACATAAGCACTGCTCCTCTTAAGAAAGATTGGCCAGAATTTATTTATTAGAATGGGACTTGGGTCAAATTCATCTCTCAGTTTGACCCAGTGGGTGCCCTATTGCACTCTGAGGCTCTTTAGAACTTCCCCTGCTGAAACCTAATTTGCAGTCTGTCCTCCGAGGAGACCCACAGCAAAATCATTGTATGGCTACTGAATTTCTCACTCCAGCAGTGGGCCGTAAGCATCAAGGCAGAGCATAACAGGTCTCAGGAACACAGGCAAACAGAGGACAGTTGCCCTTGTATACCATATAAATTTCCACAGTAATAATGCTGCTCTTTTTCTTAATAAAAAAAATAATAATATTAAGAAATGGTTATCTCTTACCCTCCCTCATAGCTGACCAAATGGTGTCTGTGATTATGGTTCGTGGTAGCACACTGGTTCAGCTTCTTTCTGTTCATATACATTTATTCAGCAGACTGGGGAAACAAATTCCCAACAGGAAGGAATTCCAGTCAAATTTAATTTAAAGCCCTTTTAAGAAGAAAAAGAACAAGAGTGCCCAACCCAGTTTTCATTGCTGACATTGCTGAGCATGAACAAGCAGTACGCTTTCTGCTCTGAAAAATGTTAATTGTTCACACCTAATCTTTGTGATGCACCAGAGGGCGTGGAGGTGACCTTTAGGAGCTAAACCAGGACCTGTGACTTCCTGGTTGGTGCAGGCAGTCATTCCTGAGCTGGGGCAGCACCAGGACAAGGTCTCCAAAAGCAGCATGTTTATGCAGCCTGAGGAGAGGCTTAATTGTGGCATGGCATTTAGCCCAGGAGTTGCCTAAGAACTGGGCTGAGTTCTGTGGCTCTCGGCTCATGTCCTACACATTGTGTGACCCTCCATGAGCAAACCTCTGGGAATTCTTGCCCAAATAGTTGTGTGCAAGAGAAGAGAGAGCTTTTATTTTTTATTTTTTTAATAGCTGTCAGACATGAAAGGTGAAGTACAGTCACTAAAACCTAAGCTTGTTTTAATTTGGTCCTCATCATTTTGGTTTCTTTTTCCTCTATGTTTTTTTTTAGTGGGGTGAACATGTACGCCATGTTGACTGGAACATTACCTTTTACCGTGGAGCCGTTCAGCTTGAGAGCTTTATACCAGAAAATGGTGGACAAAGAAATGAACCCTTTTCCCACCCAGCTCTCTCCAGGTAATCAAAGGGGTGTGCTGGGACCTGTTCAGATCCAGTCGGTCAGAACTGTTGCTTTGAATTCTGGATTGTGAGTCATGCTGCCGATGGGGCATGCTAATTGGGAAAAATACTCCTTTTTTTTTTTAAGTTTCTTTTTTTTCTCCCCTTCATTTTAGCCTCCAAAAGATCTGCAGGAGTTGCTGTAGTGTAACTCCTTTTGCTTTGACTTCTGTATTTAAGCTGGAGAAGTGCCAAAGTTTGCTGAATATGAGAAAGGAACAAATCAGAAAATCTGTGAAATTGCTTTTGTTGAGCAGTCGGTCAGTTTTGCACATTCAGAAGATTTTAGCGTAGGGTATGGATGCATGAATACATTATTTTGGAATAAAAAATTCCTGGGCAGTATCATGACTAAGGTTGAGTGATAAGCTACCTTGAATGACCTCACATTTATAATGGAATAATGACATGCACAGAGAAAGTTATTTTGGGACGGTGACCTGTAATAACCTTTCTGTGTTCACAAAATGCAAAATTGTTGATGTATTAGTATTAAAATATTAATTCCTGCTTCAAAGCCATGTCACTAGGCAACAGAATTATTTTTCAGCTTATAGCAAGACCGTTGTCAGCATTTGGAACAAACTCTGTTTTGTAGTTGGGTTTTATTTTTGTATGCTAAATTTGTTGTTCATGGAGAGCTTCTGTTCTCCTTATTACAAGGGACATGAAATAAAATGAAAAGATTGCAAATAGGAGAAGGCTAAAGGGGCCTGCATTTTCACTCAGTACACTAAGGATGGCAACCATTGTCACAGGGGATAACAGAAAGCCTTTGGAGGTTGTGTCACAAGATGAATTCTCCATGTACATCTTGACCTGTGTACAGAAGAGGTAGGTAGGTAGTTAAGGGGTTTCTCGCACAGGTTATCTCTAGATCAAGCGGAGTATGTTGTTCCTTGTTTGCTCAGCATCTGTGCGAAGTGCACTTCTTCTGCCAGCAGTTCATATTGCTGGCATGTTGTAAAGTGGCAGGTTTACAAGTGAGCTGGGATGCTGCAAGTCTTGCTGTCTATTTGATATAATTAGAGTGTTTGGTATTTTTGTTCTGGAGACTTCCCATTAGGATGCACTACCATAAAATGGTTATTTTAATGTTCTAGCACACACTCTAAAGCCCCACTGAGTAAATTAAAAGAAAGATTATACTGACTGCTTTGCGCCATACTGATCTAGATGCCAAATCCTGCATAAACTGCAACCTCTTGAATTCAGGGACTTGCGTGTCATAGTAAACATTTTCTAAGTTTGGCAAAAAAAAATGTACTAAACTTACCTCCCAGAGTGAGACTTTTACCAATAAAGAGCAGTTATATGATGGCTGTGTAGTGTCTTTGAACCAATGGACTGTTTCCTCAGTCGTTGTTTTCTTTCTGTCATCTTTAAGTGGGTGATTTCACTGGCTTTACTGAGACAACTCCAGTGTTAAAGTCTGAATCACCCAGGAAGGGCCTGTAGATGACCAGAGATTGGGTAGAAAAAAAATCCCAAACATTACTTTTGACAGGTTTCATTATACCATTTAATTCATCCTGCCATTTTATAATGGAGGTCAGATTTTCTTGCACATGCATCTCTGTAGCATTTGTAGCTCTCTGACACGATGGTCTCCAGTGAAAATGGTATTTTGTTTATGCTGTGAGAACTGTTGCAGCTTGAACTTTCAGAGGTGATGGCAAATGAATGGAATTGATTTAAATGTGTTAACCTTCACTCACTGTGAACAAAGGTACGTATCAGTTCTCGATTTGAGGTAGCAGCCTTGCATATTCCCTGCCATGGCAAACTGTGGTTTAAGGTGTCATTTGGTCTTGCCACCATTAGGCTTTGGGTCAGTAGGTAGAAACTCCTCTCCTCTGCTTTCCCAACGGTTGTGTTCATTAGCTTACTAGGTTTTTGTATATTTTTCTTTAATTGGGGTTTCTCTTTCTGGGAAGTCACATGTGGGGATCTCTTGCAGGAGTCCATTGCTTGTTCTGTATGTAGTCTTTCAGTATTTAATTTCACAGGCACTGAACACACACTCCCATCATAAAAGTAACTGGGTTTATCGCTAAGGGAGAGTATACTTTATCTGTATTGTTTAAAATGTTGGGTGACCGTGAGTACCCAAAGCAGCTGTGTAGCAACGGGGAAAATGCCAGGTGTTTGAGCTTCCCATTTAGGAAGCCGTTTTTCATAAAGCTTCTTAAACAACACAGCTATCCAATTATTGATTTTCCATGAGCAGAGTTCAGTTGTTCAGGAAGTCGGTATTCACCTTACAAGCGCTGCACTTTTATCCTCGATTTACCACTTCTGCAGTCTTCCTTCCAGAGCAGAGAAATGAAGAAGAGATGAGAAGGTGAGCCATCATCTCTCCATGCCTGTAGGTTGGAGGAAGGATTTTATTAGGTGAACCTCGCTCGTGGCTTGTGAAATGACCTCATTGCACTTTCTCCAGTCGGTTTTCTAAGCAGCACCTGTACACCTCACTTTAACCAGCAGTTAGCCACTTTGCAGTGTGACCAAGACACTAAGCTGGTTTCCTTTGTGGCAAGGAACATGAAGACAGTAGAGGCCCTGTAATACCCACTGAAGCACTCTCCATTTCTGGTGATCACTGAGCACAGTATGCTCAAGGAAGTTGAGATAGAAATGTAGTTTTCTCATGATGTTGGTCTCTCAATTGTCAAAAGAGCAAAGTTTGCCCCAAAATTGCACTATGAGAACAAAATTCTACCGAGCATAGGTCACCAGCTAATCAGATTAGTGCTGTCCTTGAGCTGAGCCTAAACAAGACCTAACATAATGAGGTCCTAGTGGGGTGGTTCACAGCATTCTTTGTTTGCCAGCCTACTTGGTGCAGCAGGAAGACTGGCTTCAGGCGCAATGTGTCCAAAAATCAATTGGATAGCTCTGTGTTTACTTTCTGGGGGATTAATTTTGCTGTCCCACAGCCACAGCGCTAACTGGAAAAGGCATCTCTACTCCTGGTACCATCTGAGAGCACAAATCAATCAACATGCTGTTGCTCCTCTTCTCCATGGTGCCTGAGTCCAGCCAGCCAGGGAGCCTCTCAAAGGAGAATCTTCTCTCCAAAATTAGTTTCTGGATCTATTGATCTCTGTGGTGCTTCACAAGCTTCACCTAATTAGCTTGCCTTTTGTCCAATGGAAAAAAAAAAAGAGATCTTAAGGAGGTGTTAAGGAGAGGTTTGCCAATTTGGAGACCAAGGAGACCATTAGGGATGGCTGTTGGTTTGAGAAAAGCTTATTTACTTTGCTCTGAACCTGTGGGATGCATGTGGTTTCTGAGACAGGGAAGTACTGGAAAGAAAGGAGGTCAAATGGAAGAACAAGGGGTTTGTTGTTTCCCATAAAAGGGGGATCTATACACAAGAGGCATGATGGGGCAGCACTCAGGGCATGCACAGAGAGGTCATAGCAGCAGCTTCCAGCAGGTTTATGAACTCAGATGTAGGCTTTTCCTGCTGTTTCCTGCCATCATAGGAGAAAAAAAAAAGCACTTTGGGAAAGATTTATAGTAAAGTATCTCAGATGAATCAAAATTTGTGAAGACAGAGCTTAGAAAAAACCCAGTTGATGCCTTGCTGGGGTGAATAGTTTTTTCTCTTCCACAGACAAACTTTTTGACTGTAGGCCCACATTGAAACAAATAGCCTCTCAGGGTCCACTCCAGCTGATGCTTCATTTTTGCAGGATTTTGAACACTGAGATCACCCAAGCTGTTAGGAATTGGCACCCATCATGTCTAACCCTGATCTGAGGACAAACCCTCACCTCCCTTGTGCACCGCCCTGCTCAAGTCCATCAGCCCAGCCATAGCATCCCACAGTGGACATGAGGGGTGGGCACAGGGAAACAAAAATGCTTGGGGTGAAGGACAGACAAATGCAAAGGAGGGGCAGCAGTCTTGTAGAGAAGAACCTGTGAAGGGCAGCAGCACCGTGCCTAGGTAAATATTTATGCGTTTTTCAGATGAAGTCTTCATGGCCTCTTAGGAAGGCATGTTGTTCTTCTTAAGCTGGATGTGCGAATGGGGATTCTTGATGGTTTTGCTGCACTGCTGGCAGAGAAGTTTCTTCAGAATAGAGGATGGCATGGTGCCGAGTGAGCATGCTGTGGTGGTGAGACCAAACACATGCACAACTGATTGGGAGGACTGGCTCATAATTTTCCAGTTTTCTAGCATGGAAGTGTTAGCACATCCAGTTTGATATGCATTGTAACACAAGCCTTTAAGGGGTTTGGTTTTCTTGCGTTGAGCTGAAGTAGCTGCATGGCAGCTTACCCAGAAGACACATCCTGGAGGACACCATCCCATGCTACAGTGGTCTTGTGTTGTGCCCGGGGCACAACATGCTCTGAAGAGCGTAGGAGGAACCTCAACTCTGCTGTGGGAGAAGGTAGAAAAGGGCCCCTAAGGTCCTGTCTTTCTAACCTGGAGAAAACAGTGCTGCAGCCATCACTTCTGTTTCTTGCCTGTTATTGACTTCATTTGGGACTCATTTTATATCATCTCACTTGACTGTATCTCCTCTAAAGATCTTTCCAATCTTTTTCTTTTTCCCCTAGAATTAGGTTTCTCTCTCTTTTTATACGAGGAACAGTAGAGAAAATAGTTAATTCTTTACTACCTTGTAGCTGATAGACTGAATCTAGCCTTGGTAATTTGAGGAATAAAGACCAGACCTAGTTAAACATGGAGTTTCTTTTCAGCTCAGATATGTACTTCTATGAGTCTTTATGCAAATAACATAATTACATTGCTCCTAAACATCTAAGAAGCACATCAGGAAAGGGTTTTTGCAAGATCTCCTGATGGACAGTTGAATGCCACTGAAAGTTGAAGGTTCAGTACCTGAAAACAGAACAAAGCTCATTTATTTTACTCTTTTAATCTTGATTGTACTCTTTTAATCTGGCTAAAACCTCTTGCAACTGATTGCAGCTTGGATGGAAGCCAGAAGAGAATTTGTCCCTATAACAGCAAAAGGAGCCCAATTCTGCATGTCTTCCCTCCCAGCTCTGCATCCCACCCTTCCACTCACTCCCAGTCCATCTCCCCTCTTATGCACCGGTTGAGTGATTTACCTTTGACCTGACTCCAGCCTCTTGTCTTCATACCAAAGTTAAGTTTTGGCTAACCTGCTTGGAAATTTCAAACAAGCTCTGAAACAAAAGGTGCTTCTTCTCTCCTTTATGACTCTATAAATTATTGTGACTATAAATCATTGTTTATTTTACTTACTAAAACCTTACCAGGTTTTCCTTTTTCTCAAGGACATTAGAACATACCATAAGGGGAGTGTTCCTTTTTAGGATACTTTTGGTCAGGCTACACACCTGCAGTAGCTCAACTACCATGTTAAGTCGTAAAACGTCTGACACAGCTGTTGTTTTTCTTGGTTTCTTCACAGCGGCCATAAACTTCCTGCGATCTCTACTAGAGCCAGATCCCGCCAAGAGACCAAACATCCAGCAGGCGCTTGCAAATCGATGGCTTAACGAGAACTACCCTGGGAGAGCTCCACCTAATGTCACGTATCCAAACAGGTACTGTTTCCAAAAGAGTGGGGAAAGCCTGCCAGGGTGTATATACGTTAAAATAAGAACGACTCTGAAGTTGGAGTTCCATTCCTTGTGTGGCGGCATCCCACAGCATTTCCTGGGGTTGCTTTTGTGATACCATCCTACAAGCTGTTAGCATTGGCCATTGACTATGTGTTGCTTAAATGGTCCAAAGCAATACCTCAGATTAGAAGGTGGCATGTGATGCATTATTTGAAGGTGGTCTGGGGTGCATATTGTGTGATTGATGGGCTTCAGACTTTGGAAGGGTTACGAGTGACAGGCAGTTGTGACCTTCGACTTGTTTGTAAAAAGGAAGCTATTTTTTGAGTAGAGGCTATGCCTGTTTGTGATAGATACGTGAGGTTCTGTGGATGAAGTAAATATGCAAACCATGGTGAGAAAAGTGACCTTTGTTGGTTGTTGATCTTGAATACTTGTGCAATGCTGAATGCATGACTAAATGCAAACGGAGATGGCCAGTCAAACATCCATCTAGGGAAAAAGAAAAAGAAAGATACTTGTGGTCCCCTTTGGTTAGGAATAATCTTACCAGCCAGCCCGGGCTCTCGTTACAGTCAATGGGGGAAAATGAGGGCACTTTTTAACAGAATGATTCATCTGACTTCTGTTTGATTCTGCAATAGGATGACTTTGTGCCCAGGAGATCCAAGTTCCTCTCCAGTGACTGCAAATGGAGCCTCAGGCAACTCACTTAGAAATGTATGTCTACGTTTGATCAGATAAAACCTCCTTCCTGTATCAAAGCCCTCCAGCTGTTTTTCATGCACGATCTACCTGCAGAGGATTCACTGTAGGGGTTCCTAGCTTGCAGGCCAAGATCCTAAGCAGTACTGAGGCAAAGACTGCAACTTAAAGGCACATTTTGGTCCTTAGAATGTTATAGTGCCCCAAAACTTCTGTCCAAACTTGCTAAGAGGAGAGTTTCTGTTAAGCCGTCAAGTTAAAACAACCGCACATCCGTTCGCTCACTCCCCCTTCCCCCTCTCCCCTGCCCTCCCCAGTGGGATGGAGAACAGAATTGAAGAGGAAAAGTAAAACTTGTGGGTTGAGATAAAGATAGTTTAATAGGACAGAAAAGGAAGATAACTATAACAACAATAATAGTAAAGAATATACAAGTGATGCACAGCACAATTTCTTACCACACAGTGTTGATGCTCAGCTAATTCCTGAGCCATGATCCTGCCTCCCAGCTAGCTTCCCCAGTTATATACTGAGCGTGACATCTTATGGTATGGAACATCCCTTTGGCCAGTCTGCATTGGCTGTCCCAGCTGTGTCCCCTCCCAATTTCTTGTGCAACCCCAGCCTACTCTCTGGTGGAGTGAGAAGGAGCAAAGGCCTTGGATCTGTGTAAGCCCTGCTCAGCAGTAGCAAAATCATCCCTGTGTTATCAACTCTGATTTCAGCACAAATCCAAAAGACAGACCCATACCAGCTCCGGTGAAGATTAAGTAACTATTGCAGCCAAAACCGGCACAGTCCCTAAGTGAAGATCCCTACAGTATACTCTGTTGCCAGATACCAGATGTAGCGCATGCCTAGAGACATGCCACCGTCCACCAGCCAAAAATTATTTGGTGTTCAGCAGCCAGGCCACCTCTTTGTGTCAGTGCCTTGAAGAACTCTGTCCCATAGCTGTGCTCAAGCCTCACATACAGCCAGCCCTCAGCATTCAGCCCAGGTCACAGCTTTGCTGGTAAGAGTGCCTCCCACCTGATTTCCCTGCTGCCTCACCGCTACCCAGATGAACAGAGTATGTATTTAGAACTGTGGGTCCAACCCCCATGGGGCCGAGAGGTATCTGCAGCACACTTCTTACTGCTGAAGCAGGTGACAGGTGCCATTGCTTGATCATGGCCTGAGCAAAGGAAATCAATTTGAGCCCTGAATCTTGGGACAGCCCTTAGGAAATTTTTGGAAACCTTTCCCTTTGATGCTGCTGTCGACTAGCGTATGGGTCGCAAGCCATATGGTCTGGGCTCCAACCTGAGTCACCTCTGCATGGACAGATAACAGAGGTGCCCAGATTTAGCAGCAAACATTTCCCCTCCACAGGTTGGGTCTTAACTTTCAACTTCTGCATTGTGGAGAATCCCTGTGACTACACCTTTCTCTGACCCTGGAAGAAGAGTAGACTTCCTGCTCTCAAAGTACGGTTGGATAAATGTTGAACAGCTTGGATGCCTGGAGGCATCACTAGAGCCATACATCGAAATGAGGAGGGCAGATGTGAGGCTAGCTGTCTGCAGTCCCCAAATGTAGATAGAATATCAAGATGGTCCCTATGAATTATTTTTTTGCAAGGAATAAGAATGAGAACAGGCAGACATTACCTTGATATAACCACCCCAAATTTAAAGGCAATTGAGTTAATTTGCTTAGTGTGGCCTGTCCAGCAATAGGAAATCCAGGTTTCCATGGTGTGTTGGACTGTACTGCAGTATGGTATATGTGAGCGTTGTATGGTAAAGAAAGGGAAAACAAGTGTAAACTGAATGAGTCATTAAACTAATGAAACCGCTGTCATAATGAGTCTAATCAATCTGCTAAATGTGACATCTGTTAAGAGAATATAAGTGTAACTGAGAGCTGTATGGGTAATTTAATTCTCTTGCTGTGTGCCTCTGATTTGTAGGAGAGAGGTAAAAAGACAGAAATGGGGTTTGAGCATGCTTTCATGATTCTTTTGCATTTGTAGGTATTTTTTCTTGCCTCTATTTTTGACTTCTTAGCTTGCAGTTGTCAGGCTTTAGTCAGGTTGCAGTGGAAGTGTCCCTTCTAGAGTCTGCTCCTTGGTGCAGTTAGGTGGGTGACTTAGGGAAGAGGCCAACCGCGATTAGACAGAATAGCTGTGCAACGCTCTTTGTTTATGGAGTGCCCATTAATCATTCCCTCCCAAAGGCAAGTGAACCAAAGGGAAGAACAGAAGAAAATCCAGTGCTCAACTACAGAGAGGGCGTATGTTTGCTCAAGCGTGTATGTGTATATGGTGATGATAATCCTTTCCCATGATTTTAAGCACTTTTAAAGGGAACATCAGTGTGGAAGCCTATGGTTTGCTATTGAACAAAACCCCTTCCTTCCTTCCTTCCTTCCTTCCTTCCTTCCTTCCTTCCTTCCTTCCTGCCTGCCTGCCTGCCTGCCTGTCTTCCTGCCTTCCTGCCTGCCTTCCTGCCTTCCTCCCTCCCTTCCTTTCTTCCTTCCTTCCTTTCTTCCTTCCTTCTGAAAATGAGTGAAAAGTAGATACTCCCATCTAAACCCATCTTTTATATGAAACTGTAAAGGATAAAAGCCATACAAGCTCTTTCTTTCACTTCATTTTCTGGACAATATTTCTTGAGTTTAATTACTTGATGCCCCAAACTTGACCTACCTAGAATTCATCATACTGGAGCCTTATAGGGAAAATATTCTATGAAGTTTGTAATATTTAAAGACACAGCTAGACTCCTTTTGAGCTTGCTTCGGAAAGTACCACTAGAGTTAGCTTCAACAGTTTCTAGTGTGCAGATGTGGGTAAGGTGTATCAAAATAGCTCTGAAAAATCCATTCTGCATTCTCAAGGAATCACATTCTCTGTCAGTTATGCTTTTTATAACACAAGCAAGAAGGATGTCTTATGTTCTTGAGGTGCTCTTCCACCATTCTGGGCATAACACCCATAGTTCCCTAGACAAGAACTTGGTAGGAAAAGGGAGAGCACAGAAATAAGATGGAAGAAGGACAGAAACTGCACTTTCAGGAGAATATTCTCCCAGGCTTTTTGTAAGCTCGCTTTCATTAAAGAAATTCCCTGAAGGCAAGCAAAATTTTCCCATTTGTTCAGCACTTCAAATAGAAATTCCTTGAATTTCTTTCGCTGTCCAGATGCTTTAATGTGCAATGGCCAAGATAAGTTTTGGGTTTGAACTTAACCATCCCCCTCCCTGCCTCCCAACCCCAAGGCATTCCTTAGCTGCAGAGCAAACATTAATAAGCATGGAGAATAAAGGAAACACAGTTACTTGAGATTTACCAGACTGTGTTTTACATCTTGTCTGCAAGTCTTCTATGTCAGACACAGATTGCTGTCTGGGTGTCCCTCACGTCACAGGTGCACCAGACAAGAGAACAGCGGGGTGGAAGTGGGAAAGCTGGAGAATTGTCTTTTTGAAAGGGGAAGGCAAATTATTATAAAGCTCACAACCTACGTTCCCCTAAGTTGCCTGAGCCAGATGTTAGGCTTGGTATTAGGACCAAGAAACATGCTTTCGAAACCAACTGAAGCCAAGCATTTCCTTGGAGATGGATGGGAGTAGATGGGTACATCTGGGAAGCTGGCCAGCACGTTTAGAGGTGTAAATAGGATCAGAGTTCTTCAGAAAGTCTGGTTTTACTTTAAGACTGAGAAGATGGTTTGCCATTTCCACAAGGCTGCTGTACTCCGTTTCTTGCCTTGGCTCAGTCAGTTACAGACCTTATAGATGAGTATGTACCTAAGCACGTCTTGTGCTTGTGCTTCTGACTGACACGAGTATAGCAGCAGCTGCATGGTCTGGAGAGCTGCTGTAATAACCCTTCCTGTACGTCCCTGTTCTCCAGTGAGGAATTCTTAGGCTACTTAGTTCTAGAGGTAATGGGTGAAGCTGAAGTGGTGTTTGATTGCAAGGAAAGGGTCATTTCAGACAGCCAAATTCCCTACCTGAGTGGGATTTTACTTCTTTTCCTTCAAAACCAGCTGTATGATCTTGACGGTCTTCACTAGTGGGATAGAGGTTAACAAACAGCAGCATCCCAAGCATCACAGTGCCATTTTGCATCAGGGTGAGACATGGTGTGGAGAGTGCTGTTGTTCAGCTATCATGGGTTCCCATGGTGTCTGTGGTTCCTGAATAGTCCGCCCTTTTTGTGCCCACTCTCAGGAGGAGAGCTCTCATCACTCCCATGTTACTGAGCCTTTTTGGGGCTCTTCTTTACACTCTGCCACGTCACTAGTGGCTGGCAAGGCTCTGTCACTGGACAGACAGTATGAATGGTGTGCTCTGCCTCTCTCTCTGTGCAGGATTCACCTTGAGGACCTCAGCCAAAGTGTGCTGCTCCATATGACTGAGAAGCTTGGCTACAAGAACAGCGACGTCATCAACACTGTGCTCTCAAACAGGGCAAGTCACACGCTTGCCATCTACTTTCTACTTAATAAGAAGCTGGAGCGCTACTTGGCAAGCCTTAGGGTAAGTGCTACTCAGTGCTGAATCTTTGGGTGAGTGAGTGAGGAGAGTAAAAAGGTGCTAAAAGTTTCCCTGCTTGCTGACATTTGATCTCAAGGCTTCACCTGAGGGTTTGGGTTTTTTTTTCTCGTTTGCAGCAATAACTATGAAGGGGAAATATTCCTTGCAAACTAATAACATTATTTAAGATAAGAATTCCCCAGGTTGCAGAGATAATTGCTGATAGACTTTTTGCTTCAGGAGTTCCTGTTTTCATAGGAGATGCCCTCCAGATAGGCAGTTACCCTATAGAAAGCCAACTGTTGCTATGCAGAATCTTGTAACTTGGGGTGTGCTGTGTCTGCATATTGAGATAGTTCTGCTGCTCAAAATGTCAATAACACAATGTAATTTGATTCAGGATATCAAGAAGAAGCTGAAGAGCTATTAAGATTTTACTTAGGTTTTTAAGTGAAAGCTGAAAGTTTTATACGTGCAATCACATGAATATAAAATCTCCTAATCTCCTGCCTACCTCCTTGGCCACTGAGTATGGCTTGGAAATCAGAAGCACAGCTGATGTGTTTGCACAGCCGTGTTCTCTAGGGCAAGAGTCTGCTGCCACATGTTCTCCTTCCTTGGGCATCCTGGGGAGCTGAGCTCTCTGGCCACGTTTCACATGGTGCTTGCTGGAGTGCTCGGGTGGGCAAGCCGCTCACTCTCTTCCCTTGGCCTCTCCACACAGCTGCCTGTGGTCTGGGAAGGAGCCTTAACTGGCTGAGGGTCTGTAGGCTCCCACATAACTGCATGGGCAGGAGGGTGTGTTGTATGGGCTTTTCTTCTTAGCACGTTTGCTTCTTAGAGAAATTATCCCCAGCTGCTTCTTCGAATTTTTCTTTTCTCAGCTGTTTCAGTAAGCTTGTTTTAATGCTGATGCCACCAGTGATATTTGAAATGCAGTGATCTGAATTCACTGTCTCTGTAAGTTGATGCACCTCAACTGAACAGCAAGAGTGGATACATTATCTTACATACTTCACTTTCCTGTGCTTCTCTCTCCACAGAAGTCTGAAGGCCAGGACAGTATTTGCCACAAGAACCAGCTATACCAGATAGAGAAATACAAGGCAAATAAAGACTCCTATGAGGTAAAGCTTACTAAAGCTCGTTAAGGTACCTTGAAAGCAGACTGAATTTCAGCATCCTTGTCAGTTGTGATGGTTTTCTGAACCTGTGAAGAAAAAAAAGGATCTGGGGTCTTTTCTGTGCAGGACAAATAATTCCCGCAATTTTTAAAATTTTTTATTTTTTTAAGGAACAAAGAGCAACCCCCCAGGGTAGAAGAGTAAAAGTGACTTTTAGCTTTTATGAAGACAATCAAAGCTTTAAATGCTCTGTTTAGCAAAATGATGCAAACTTCTTTGGGGGCTCCATAGTTTCATTCTGGGGTACAAATTGCTATTGTTGTACAAAGGACCACAGTTGTGTTGTCTTGAGTCTCAAGACCTTGGTGGTGTCAGGCAGAGAGCTGAGTGACAGCCAGGGTGACCCTCCCTGGTCACTTGGTGTTCCTGGTATCCTGGGCCAGCCCTGTCTTGACCACCAGAAACGATGAAACAGCAGGAGTGCAAAACTCTGCCCAGGCTGGTATTTTTTGCTTTTTAGCAGAAGTGACACAGAAGTAGCCTGCTGTATTCAGAGGGACTTCTGCTGGCCAGAAAGGCTTTAACCATGTTACTTTTCACACTGTCGCTCTCGGGTCTTTTTGCCTGCAAACAGAGAAGGTGGTTTGTATGAAAAGAATACACCTCCCATAACAGGAGTCTTCTCATGGCTGGCTTTTTCCTCCCTGGCTGACTCTTTGCCAGGCACTAACATTACAAGAGTAACATGAGCTGTGCAAGCCTTACCTACCAACACAAAGAGTGGTGTTCTTGAAGAGTGCTACCTATTTCAAATGCTACTCTTCAGTGCTGGATTGATGATCTAATTGCAGGGGCAGATTTGTCTCATGGCAGGTTTTGTTTATCTTAAAGACTGCTTGCAAGACAAGTTGAACTGCAAGCCAGATGGAAATAGCAGGGCAAAGTGCTTCTCATTCTTCCCTTACATAAATCGAATACCACCTTACTTAAAAGGTATCAGCAGTGGGTAGACTCAATGAGTGTAATATTTCAAAACGCTCTTTGACAGCTTAGTTCAGGCTGTTGCAGGGCAGCCTCCCCCTGGAAGCACAGGCAGGTACTGGCAGGTGAATGCTGCAGATGCTGAGTGGTGCATCCCGATGCTCTCTGGGCCAGCTTTCCTCCAGCCCCAGGTGTCACACCTCTGTGCAGTGACAGAGGGCTGTGGCCATGCTCTGCCTGCCGGGCGTTAGCTGACAGGTTCTGCGTACCTGCCCTGCGCAGGGGGGTCTGCAGCCGGGCACACCTGAGCATCTGCGCATAGCCAAGAGAGAAATGCCTCGTCCGGTTTGGTGGCAGACCTGGAATCTCTGTGCTCCAAGTGTGGAACTGGTTTTACTTCCCTAAGGATAATTGAAAACTAACAGTAGCACCACTGTATGACCCCAGCTGGGTTTGTAGGCATGCTTAGGGATAAAGGCTCCCTCCAAAGCCTCTCCTGCACTCAGGAGTCAGTCCCAGTGTAGCTATTTAGAGGGTGAGGGGGTGTCATTTCTTTCTTGAAATAGTTATCTTGATGCAATCACAGTGCAGCCACTGAGAAAATAGTACAGTATATTCTCTTTCTGCATGGGCATAGCTGTGTAAAGCATGTTTTATATCACGTTAGCTGGATTTGTGCAAGGGGACTGTGTTGCCCTTACCATACCAGGACAGTTGAAGCAACACACATGAGTGATTACAGACCCTGGGATGCTACCTCCACTTGTGTGGCAGGCATCTGTCCTAAAATATCTTCATGTGGACAGGAACACAGCCCTGGTAGCATCTAGCACACGTTGCTGGGATCAGTGGGTGCCACTGGGACTCCAGTAGGGATACTGTAAGCTCAGGCAGGTTCCTGGGCTGCAGATAAGAGTCCCCTTTTCACCTCCCATTTCCAGCAGGGAACTGGAAGGCACTGGTCCCTAGGCAGGCATTGCATGGAGAGCATGTGTGTTGCCATGGGAATAGCAAGGAGAGAGCCGGTCAGCTTCAGCTTCAGCAGCTGACTGAATTTCTTCCACCTCACTCCAGTGATGTGCAATAAGGACTCTGTCTCAGGAAGGGGGGTGCTGCCTGACAGAGACACCCCTTGTTGCTGGGGCAGGCAGAGGGAGGGCAACGGGCTGTGGTCATGCCCAGACCCTCTTCTCCATTAGGTTTCCTAACCTGGAGTGGTGGGATCGGTGCGTCAGGGCTGAGGGTGGTGGGAGGTGCTGTTGGTGCTAATGATCAGGCTGCTTGGCAGGCTGACTTCACTGATTTCATTTTAGTGCTTGGGGTGGATGGGCAGCACAGGGAGGAGGGAGGGAGGGAAGCAGCAGCCCGTCTCTGTCCCTCCAACCGTTTCTCTTGGAGAGGCCTCAGGTGATGAGCAGTCCCTGCAGCAGATGCAGGGGACCAGCACTGGGGATACCTGCCTCCCACAGGGCAGCCAGCGGGCTCAGGCTCGGGGAATTTGCAGTGCTTAAGAACTTCTGTCTGCGTCCTATCGTTATTTTAGACACGGCCAAGGCAAATACCCTTTATCTTCCTTTCAAATCCATTGCTGGGACTAAGAGTAGGTTTTCAGGTCGAGGTCAGGACAGGAAATAGCAGAGGATGATGTAATGGCAAACCTATTCAAGTATAACATACCGGTACAACTCCTGCATTGTACAGCGGCGTGCCATTGCACGGCAGCTGTGCTCAGTACAGTGAAGAGCGAACTTTTGTAGCTCCCCTGAAGGAAACCTTCCTTTCCTTTTAAAATAAAATAGTATGTGGCACCTGGGGAGTTGAGGATTTTGGTCATTTCTCCTTCAACAGCCATCACCTAAGAGAAAACAATCTTAGGTAAATTTTTAAAAGTACTTAAAAGGCTAGTTGCAACGTTGATCCAGGATAAAGTAATTCATTGCTATCACCAGATGTGTGAATTTTCAGGGTGGGGAGGGGCGGGATGGGCTTTAATTGTGTGACTGTGTTAATGCCACTGAGAAGACATCGCAGCAGTGTGAAGGCCAAGTCAGGAGCGCTTGGCAGGTGAGGAGCTGCGGCTTGGCTCTTGCACCATTAGGCTAAAAACCTTGCAGCGCTGAAGCTTCCTGAGTTCCAACAGATGCTGCAGCAACTGACATGCAAATTCTTTCCTCACCTATCCGAAATAGCAGAAAGCCGCTAACAATCCTGATCGGCTCCTTTCGGCTAAATATAGTTACTGCTTGGTCTCATCCTCACAAGCACCTTTTAAAAAAGATACCCTGTAGAGTCCAGTCTCTGCTGAACTTGCAGAGCCTTAGGAGGAAAAACAGTGCGGTGGGCTCAAAAAGTAACTGTACAGCTCCCACCGACTCTGTTGTCACTGAGTGTTATTCACACAGCATTGTCATTGTTGTTGCTGCTATTATTGCTGTTGTTGTTATGGCTGTTGTTACTACTTCACCATCATCCATGATGACTGTGCTCACCAAGAAAGCACTTGGCACCCATCGGATGTTGCGTTATTCCAAGCACTGGCCAGACAGGGAGAAATAAGTGCTTGTTGCCAGAGGTCTTTACAGCTTCTGAAGGCAAGGGAAAGACCTCAGGTGGGCAAAAAGGTATCACACAAGCAAAGTGATGATGACTCCATAATGTATCGGTTTGTTTCTGAGGAAAGGGTAGCCACCTTTAGCTAGCTAAAGGGAAAGAAATTGGAGGGGATAAGGGACGGATAGAGAGAAGTCTGAGGACAAAAAATGTGTGCACAAAGGAAGACTAAGGTAAGCAGTGAGGAGCTGAGACACGGTCTCTAGTTCTCGCTCTCCCAATTTACCTAACGACATGTGTCATAAAACTAAAGACCATAGTTCATGATCCGACTCTGTAACTTCTGATAATTCAAAGGTTAATGAGCCCAGTGGTGCCCAGACACCGTCTGTGTGGGCAGCTGGACTCTCTCTGAGCTAAGAATCACGAAGACAGGTGCTGTCCCCTTCTTTTCCTCTTAGGTGTCTTCATAGGTTTCCAGAGCTGTTTAGTGGCCCAAGAGAACCCAAGTTGTCTTCTACATCTTTATTTCCCTGTCTCACATGTATGCACATGAACTTGCATTTGAGGCTTTTGACAGACTTCAGGTCAATGAAATTTCAAGAGTCATCAAGAAAGCCAGCCCTTTGGCAGTGCATAATTATCAGACAAAATATGGGCCTCAGCACATAATTGGGTGAAGGAACTTTCCCGTGTTTTAAAAAAGACTTGTAGTTGCAGTGAATTTTCAGTAAGATCCAGCAAAACATTGCTTAAATGAGAATTACAACTGTACAAAGAATGTCACATAGTTATCCCTCTAAAGAATCAGTGCCAAAGCAGGCAAAACAAAAGCCCCACTTCTTTGAGACTGATGTCTGGAACCAAACCACACAGCTTTGTTCCACAAGAGAGAGACATTCTTGAAGACTTTGAAGGATGGCAAAATACGGGCCACATGTTTAATGCCCGATACAAGGAATTTTCACTGTAAAACAGCGCTTTGGAAATCAGATTCCTCTTCAGAGTCTCACTCCCAGGTTCTGGTTTTCCTCTGTCATCACTGGAGTTCAAACCTATCTTTTAGGATGAATGTCTTTGCAGTACCACCTTCAGCTGCCTCCCACATCATGAAAAGGAGTTAGGGCTTGGTGAAGGGCTGCGTCAGTCATTTCCTCCCCCTCCACGTCTTGCGGAGTTGCAGAGATGCTGTAAAACACTACCAGGTCTGGGTGGTTGGGTTTAATACTCAGCTCGTGCTCCTTCCCAGGCGCAGCCCCGGCATCACAGCCTGACGCACACACAGCGTCGGAGCCCACGGTTGCAGAGCAAGGCCAGTATTCCTCCAGATCTTTGATCGGACAGGAGATAAATGAGTCAAAAGAGTTTAAACTTCTCTTCAAAAGAGTTTAAACTTGTTGCAGCTCACCTTTGCAAATGTCAGAGAAAATGCAGTAAAGAGAAATCAAAGAGTTTTTTTCAGTGCTTAAATGGGGAGGCAAATTTCAGGTGTGAAGGAGCACAAACCTGCATCTACTTGCTACCACGAAGTCTCCCAGGACAAACAGCCTCTGAAGGTGAAAGCTTGCCTTTTCCTTTAGTTTTCCAAAACCAGCTTTCACATCACATGAGTGTCAGAGCAGATGGGAGCCATGAAATCATGTCAAACAGATCGCAGGAAAAGGAGACACAGAAGATCTAGGTATTTGGAGTAGCCAGGATAAGTTCCCTGTACATGTATAGTTTTTCATTCAGCTTTGGTAAGTGGTGTGGTTGTAAGTCTGGGACCCTTTAAACTTCCCTTAAGTAAACCAAAATGTTCTTGTCTGTTTTACAACTTAAAGGACAAAAAACTCAAAGAACAAGAAAAGAAAGGGCAGATTCTTCACCGTCAGCTCCCAAAGAAAACTGAGAAAAGTCCAGTTTCATATAGACAGCCTTCTTCCTGTCTTATCTCACAGATACAGAACACCAAGGCTCTGCTGAAGGACCGGAAAGTCACCAAGGCTGGAGGTCTGGAAAAAGGTCAGTGGGAGAAATACCGGTGGTGCGTCTCTGTGTGCATGGGCATGCATGGGCATGTGCAGTATCAATGGGAGTGCCTTGTATGTTGTGTGTTAGTAAATAGTTGTGGGCTTGCATTCACTGTTGGCTGTGGAGGTGGCATGTGAAAGAGGACTGGATAATGCAGTCAGGCATTGAATGAAACGTCCTGAGGAAACCATGACAATGTTCAGCTGTCATGAATCCTCTCCTTTGCTTCTCTTTTTACTTGACAGAGTTCCCATGGGTTTTTTTTTAAAAAAGCTTTCTTTCCCTGTTTATACATACTTACAGAAAATCATCTGCACTTCACACTGGTGCTTTGAAAGCATCAACACCACCACAGATCACTGACAAAACGGAGCCGGTAGAGATGCTTCTTCCTGACGGGGAACATATTTTGCTGAGAGGGGGATGAGGGACAGCATGGGGAGAAATCCCTGACCCCTTGAGGAGAGCACCAGTAATGGTGGCATCCAGTAATGGAAGCAGTGGGTGGGAACTGATGGTTGGAGGAAGGGGAAATAGGCAGCCAAGAGGAAACGCAGGTGCCAACCCCAGCAAATTTTGGGCAGCAAAAGGAGGGGGAAAAGCATAAACAGGGAAAGGAAAAGATGAGACAGACAGAGGAGATATGGTAGGAGGCAGCCTGGGAGGGATGGGTGAGAGCTGCGCGTGAATGGATGCAGGAGAAAGGAGTGGAGGACAAGGGGAGTCAGGTGGGAATATGGGGTGCCAGCAGTGCACTCGTGGATGGGAGACATTGAGGAGCAGGAAAGTAATATAACCAGCTGTTAAACGAGGGAACTAACAAGGGGGTGTCATTATAGAGCAGAGTAGGGGGAGTACAGCGATGTAAAATGTTGACTGTGGTGTCTGTCATGTCGAGGTTATTTAGAGGGATGGCCTATGGTAGTTTTATGCTCTTTTTCCCAACTTGGTAAGTTATCATTTGAAGCGGTCTTCTTGGAAAAGAGTGAAAATGGTGTTTGTCTGGCAGTGCAGGTACCTCTGCCGCAAGGTAGCGGTAGTCTGCGGAGCTGGTCAGAAATGGGACATACTTTTTGTAAGAAATGTGCAAAATACCTTTAAATGTTTGTTTTGTTCAGAATCTGTCATTCTTTTCAGGAGGGAGGCACAGCGGCAAGCAAAGCTAGTTAACTTTTTGCCTCTTTAGCTTCCTCCTTGCTTTTTGAAACTGAAACCTGAAAATCATTGAGATCTCAGCTAAATAGTTTCTCTGCTTGTGGAAACCATGTTTTGACACTTCTTAAATGAAGTGGTCAAATAATTTTGACCAGTTTTGGAAAATAAACTTGTCAGATTAAGCCTGGTCTGCTTTCCCCTGGCAAGTCTCAATGCAAGTGATTTCATCCCAGGTCTTAAGCCCTGCCAGGACCATACCTTTCAAAAGAAATACATGAGAGATTTGTGACTGTGACCTGAGCGCTGGCAGAGCTAAATTACTTTATATCCCTTTCAGATGGCTTGAGACCGAGGGAACTCATGGACAGTGATTAACTGCTGGTCCCCTAT
Organism: Hypotaenidia okinawae; assembly: GCA_027925045.1. Lineage (NCBI taxonomy): Eukaryota > Metazoa > Chordata > Aves > Gruiformes > Rallidae > Hypotaenidia > Hypotaenidia okinawae. The sequence continues at coordinate 114,903,425 of BSDF01000001.1, forward strand.
TCTTTCGATTAGAGGGAACCTAGCAAAGCAGGCTCCTTGGACAGCTTTCCCTAAAGGCAGCAAAATGTGTTTTCTCATGACTGGTTTGGCATAAGCGAGTGCCAGCATCCTGTAGGAACCAAGCAGATCTCCTCCTCGAGCTGTTTTGTTTTACTGGGCCAAATCCTGCAAAGATTGTTCCATTTATGTTTGGTCCTTGCTGGGGGAAGATTATCACTGATGCCGGTGCAGCAAATCTGTTCCAACTGCAACAGCCTGAGCCTGGCTGGTGCAGCTACTCCATGTTTACATGTGTGAAACCAAGAACAGATTTTGTTCCAAAATGCAAGAAAAGACATTAGTGATCAACTCACGGTTGTACCCTGTGTCTCTAGATGTGTCAGAGAATGCAGTACGCAGAGCCAGTTAAGTTGTGCTAAGAAAGGAGAAATACTAGCTTTCTCAGGCATGGCCTTAGAGGGTGTAATTAATACAGGCAGCTGAAGACATCTGTGGTTTTCCATTTCATGTCCTTGTCTTACTCCGTTTAAGCACTTTTCCTGCCTTTGAGGAAAGGGGCAGATAAATTATCCATGAAACAACAACCTAAGTATCAAATAAGAGCCAGGGAATCAGGCTCTGAGTACATCCCTGAGACTGTTCAGTTGAGCTAGCGCATTTGTCACTCTCTTCTAAAATTTGTTAAAGGTGATGTCGGGTGCTTCCTGCAGTAAGGCAGAGAGAAAGCAATGCTGTTAAATGCAACCTGCTCTTCTGGTTCCTTTTCTGATTGCTTTGCAGACTCCGGTGGCGGAGTAAGCCCTTACCACGAGCCCCTGGCGACCAAGACGGGCTGCGTCACTTCTAGCTCCCTGGAGTACCTTGAAGTCCAGCAGCCGCCCCCAGAACCCCTCGGCTCCTCAAGAGGCAGGAGTCTCCGCAGCAGGAGCCAGCCTGGCTCGGCGGCCGGGCAAAGGACTCTCCTCTCATCCTGAATATTGTGCACTCCTTCGAGTCAGTTGACAGAGAGGACCAAATAGATCAGGTTTCCCCCTCGCATCAGTACAGGATTTTAGGCTCACCAATGAATTTCCCTTACAAAAGCTCAAGTGAAAGGACACTGTCCCCACTTTTTCAGCCAGGGAGTACATCCCCAGTCCATCCCACCCAAGTCTCTTTCACATACGAAGAGAAAGCGTATCCAGCGAAGGAAGAAGCGGTGTCCCCTACTCAGCTGGTTTCCAACAACCCCTTGGGCAGCCCTAACTGTGTTAAAAGCAGAGGCAGATTCCCCATGATGGGGATTGGACAGATGCTGCGGAAGAGGAACCAGACGATGCAGTCGGTGAGCGACAAGCCACTGGAAGCAAGGATGCCTCAGCTGCAGCAAATGAGCCCCACGCAGATTTCCTTCAATGCAGCAGACGCTGTCAGCGGCCCGTGTTAGTCCGAGGTCCCAGGATTTGCACTGCTGTTCTTTGGGACCTAACCTTTTTACTTTTAACAAGAAGGGAAAGCCCCAGGCACATTACCGTCACTATGTAATACACGTAATACTAAGTGTGTTACACCTCTTAATACACTACCGACACAGAAAATCAGAGGTCTGCTTGTAAGGCAGGTGTTGTCCTACATACTACAGTTGAAAGAAAAGGGCTCTGCTTGTGCTGTTAAGAAATACCCATGTTTGGCATCTGACTCTACAGTAAAACATGTCTTGAGTGAGCTATGTGCATATGTGTTTTCACTGCTCTCATCCGGTATTGCAGGAAGATTGGTTGGAAGAGCAGTGAGCACTAACAGTTTGGTTCCTCCAGGTAATTTGCGTGGTGCCATGAATGCCAGTCCCATCTAGGATTTGTGGTAAGACTGCCTGTGCTCCATATGCCTGTGCCACACAGGCATTGTTCATGTGGCTAGACAAGGGGAAAAGCTCGAGATCCTATGCCCAAAGTCAGCTTGCTAACAAACACTGCCAAGAAGATGAAGTTGGTGGAAGCTTGAATAAAGAATCAAGTGATCTGAACATTCAGAAGAAATGGGAGTATTGGGAGTCACAGTAGATTTTACTGTTAATTGCATAAAGTAGCTAGTAACAGAATCATAAGTTTCATCACATGGCAATTCACCACACCAGAGGCCTGTTCCTTCCACGTGATGGGTCTCCAAGCAGATGCCTCAAACACTTTAACCAGATTGCACCACACTGTGTTTAGACAATCCAGTCACCTCCGATTTTTGCAGCCGTTACCGGATCCATGGCTCTTCTACGTGCAGGGCTGCGTTATCCCGTTGCAGCACAGCAGCACTGGACACACCTGAAGGCTTTTCTGAGAGACTGCAGTGAATTAAAAAGACTAATAAAGGACACACAAACCTGTACCGATGCCATTTAATACTGCAAGATTGGTAATGCAGCGGTTACCAAAAATTTGGTATGGTTGCGAGTGGTGAAGATTAACTTTCTTAAAAGGCACCATGTTCTGCATACCCATCTTCTCTTTCTAGGTAAATGATACATCTGAGAGGTTGGCAACATTTTTTTTTGGTTCTGTTTTTGTCTTCAAACCATTTCCTATAAATTAGAAGGTTTAGCCAAAGACTACTCTTTTCTTTTGTCTGTACCACACTTGTGTATGCGTTTGAGTGCACCGGACGCCTTGGCAAAGCTTGTTCTTGCCTGGTTCCCCAGCAGGCAGTCCTGGCCCACACATGTCCCGCTGTCACCCACCCACCTAATCCCATTTCAAAACCTAAGCAGCAGAGGCACTGTCATCTTCCTCTTGGGGTTGTTGCTAGAAGACGGGGACTTTGCGTTAAGATCATCTGTAGGAACCCAAGCCCTATCATTATTGATATTTTTGCAAATGGTTTTGCGGCCCCATTGGTTTGGTGTCTGTGCAAATGCTGAGAGTTCCCCTTGTTTGAGCAGCTTCTCATTTCATGAGATAGGTACACAGGGACAGGGAGGAAGGCCAACAGAGGCAGGGAAGAAAGTCCCCAGCAGAGCCCATCGCTGCACACATGTTCCTGATTCTCAGCAGAGCACAGGCCTTACACCAGAATCTGCATGAAAGAGAGTGGATGTTAATCCAGGCACTGACAGAACAGGTAATTGGGCCATTCAGTAGTTTGAACAGTTGCTGGCAAAACCAGCAGCGTGTGAATGCCCAGAGCACCAGATTCGTTCCTGCAGATGGGATCTTCACCTCGGCACTGAAGCCACCCATCGGTTCAGTACAGAGGAGCCCATACGCATCTTGTAGCCATCAGTGTAGTGAGGACACCCATCTCTGGGGTCCATAAGCTACCCCTAAAATAATACCCATAAAAATCCCAATAGAGTAAGAAAGACAGCCCTGAAATAATATTCCTCATTTTCAGATTGAAAAGCGCTGTCTCCTGCTTGTACAGAGCACCCGTGCGTCCCGGGGCCCATTTCAGCTCTTCCTTGTGTTCAAAACCATCAAAGCATTTTCTTTTCCTTCACGCCACAAACGTGTTTGTGCTGCAAAGCCAGCGAGCGGGGCACCACTGGAGCCCCGTCTTTTGCATGCGCCATCCTTGCGTACCCGAACAGATGGCAGATACTGACTTGAATTACAAACTCAGGTTTATTTGGAACCCAATAAAAGGTTGGGGGAGGCAGGAAAGAGACATGTATTTTTTGTGAAAAACCCAGTAAATATGTGTAAGAATCAGAATGAAAACAGAAATGTTAAATCTTTTATTATATTTATAGAGAATATATGAGTATTACACTGCTAAAACATAACCATGTATCCAGCTTAGACAGTAGCTATGTACAGTCAAACTGCAGTGACCATAGAAGGGACTGACAGAAATACAGTAGTGGAAATTCCAGGGAGGGGGAAATTGTATTTGTTATCATTATTAAATATATGTACTTTTGGAACAAGATTGCAATGGACTGCTGACTTTGTTTGCCAGGTCACCATGTAGCAAGGGTTATCTAACTCCAAAACCAATCAGCAAGACGGTAGGGTGACAAAAAGATTGCCAGCACCTTCACCTTCACCTACCCAAGACCATCCCTTTGACTCCTGCTCATTATCCAAGCTCTGTTTGTCACCAGTGGAGGCTGATAGGTATCTCCAGTTCTTCCCACCTTAAAACAGAAAAATGGTGGGGATTAATTGCTGCTCAGCAACACATAACTGTATCCAGGTATGAGGGAGGGAATAGGATTGATGGGTTCAGAGGAGAACCCAGCTTGTAGACTGCCATAGCAGCTAGTCTTGCCTTTGCTATACTTAGCAAACTGCCCATCAGCCTTGCAGCTTCGGCTGGAGCATTTCTGTTGCTGTTGATCCCACAGTTCTTTGTAGGTACTGTTTCTTCATCCTCCTACCTTTGCACAAACCTTGATTTGTTGATCACAAAAATTGATCTGAAGACCTCTAAAAATCAGCTGAGGTCTCCTTCTGGTTGCAGTATGCTTGGCTCTGAGCCTGTAATGAACCTGTCTGGTAGATCTGAAAGTACACCTTACACTTTGGGTTTACACACTGGGGAGAAGAGCACCGCTGAGCTTTGGATGCAAGATGGAAGCACCATGGCTTGATGGGGCCTTTCTGACGTGCAGGACCCAATGGAGTCAATGGAGCAGCTGGGAAGCGCTTCAAGAGGGTTTTTGCAGATGTCTGGATGGCAGTTCAGGATCTATAGCGATAAAGTGATTTTGTTCAGGCTCTTCTGCCTGGAAAAACAGGTTTCAGATTTATTCAGCAAGACGACAAATAGATACGGGCATCTGTTGCTTAAGCTGTCGGTCTTTGTGGTTGTCCTGTAAATGGGTTGATAAATATTTAAATCCCCAAGTATCCATGTTTACAAATCCTAAAAGTAAATACCAGTTCCTTTTGTACTCTTGCACTTGACATCACTTGATCTTTGCAACAAAATCCCTTAGTACTTAGCTTCAAAAAGGTTGAGACAGGTTTGTAGGAGTCTTGTAAGTCTCCAGCGTACCAGTAAGATGGATTGTCAGCCGCTCCCCAGAGAGCCCAGCACAGATCTGTCCAGGCCAGCAACGTGGCTGTAGCTAATGCATGGAAGAAAGGAAAGGAGAAGGCAGTGTGCCTCTGTGGTCCGTAAAGCTTTGCTGTACTTCTGGCAGGCAGGCGGCATCAGGGGCATTGTGTGAGGCTGGTCGTGGGTAAACTCTCAGCATATTGCTGAGTCTCGGGACACTTCTCATGGTAAGGGAGCTTTAGGGTGGTATACCCCTCCTTGGCTGGTGTGAGGAAAAGCTCCAACTCAAGAGGAATAGGAAGGTGACCCTTTGGTTGGTTGGTTGTAATTAAGCTTTAAACATTTGCAGTTTGAAGCATCCCAAGCTCATAAAGGCTGTGCTTATCAAGAAGTAAGCAGAAATTTCAGGGGTGCTATCACCATGTGCGGTAGTTTGGCGTTTGCCTGCCCCTTCCCTGCTCTTTTAGTACTGGGTGGTCAGTTTACTCTTTTGTTTCCCCTTCCATGTAGCTTCCCTGGAGCATAACACAGCCACTGGGCACAGTTCTGGGGCCTGGTTTTCCTATTAAAATGCTATTATAGCTCTGTGGCCTGAGTGCTACAAATCACTTGTGTGCAGAAATGCAGCTGTGTGGCTAATTCATTCCTAGGTGTGACTCCGACGGGCTTTCAGCAAGCTCCTGGTTATGCGACTTGGTCGCATTCGAGGCGGTCTCAGGCAGGAGTAGCCTGGGGGAATACCAAGAGAGGGTTCAGCTTCACGTCATCGCTTCTCATCGGGAGAAATGTGCTCCCTCAGAAGGCGTGTCTTCCTTGCAGCGGGTTTTCCATCAAGGGAGCTGCTCGAGCATGGCTTCATAAGCCATGTACATCGGCACGTGCTTCCCGGGACATGTTTGTACTGCCTTTGTCCTTCACAGCAATGGCTTGCAGGTGTATGTAGAGGGAGACAGGTGGGAAAAAAAAAAAGTCTTTTCAATGCTTAATATCAAAAGCAGCCTGCAATATGATGCCTTCTGTTACTGAGGTACAGGCAATTAGCTGTTGTTAAGAAATGAAGGGCATCAGGGCGGAGCCTAGAGTAGGATTTGGAGTTCACCTGAGCATCTCTGCAGTGAAATGCCTGAGAGAGAAGATATAAGACTGATGATGGGTGAGGTGCCAGGAGTACTGCATTTTTGACATATAGATCACAAAGAAATATTCGTTAATGTTTATATGAATAGCACTCTGCTACTTATAAATGTAAAAATACCCCAATTCGTATTATCTCCAACAGCCAGAAAAGATGGACTCAATCTAAACCGAGGAAAAGAAAAGCTACCAGAGGCTTTCTTTCAAAATAGCTTCCATCTTTCTGTCTCACAGAAGGAAACCAAAGTGATGCCTTGTGCTTACAGAGTAGGGATGACTGCTTGATGAAATGTTTTACTTCCCTGCCATTTCCACCTGGCCCCAGATAATTTGTCTCCAACTTGCCCGTGTGTGGACTTGGACCAGCATTTCCTGTGCACCCCATTGAGCTAATCTGAGTTTCCTCTACCTGGTTCACTGATTCCCATAAAATCTGTGAAAACTTTCTATTTCAGAGACCTCCTTTGGTTGAAAGCAGCCATGAAGCCTCTGACATTGTTCAGGAGACTCATGGATAGATGGACAGAGTGATCTGGAACCCATGGTAGAAATATCTTTGTCACCCCACATCGACCTGAGTGTTACTGTGGTGGGGGGTATCCAATGCATATGGATATGTGGCGTGTGAAGCATTTATCTGACAGCAGAAATTACTCAGGCACTCAAGCAGCAAAGCATGGGTCCATGTGCCAGGCTATCAGGTAGGTCTGACACTCATCGTGCCTCCGGAAATTAGGTGGGGGGTTTTGGTGCCAGTTGCCAGGTTCCACTTTTAAAACACTATTTCAGCTAAAATGCTTCTGTCACTTCCAAGGACAAGGCATCAGGGAGGGAGGGAATACAGATTTGCAATTGCCAGGGCCACAGATTCTCACAGCTTCTGTCTTTGAGCAGCTCCCTGAGTACAAACCCTTGCCCAGAAAGCCTTCAAAGTGCCTGCAGGTGGCCTTTGTTGCTAGGAAGTGGTCTGTCTGTCCATCCGCATGAGAGCCACCCACATCGAACCGGACCATAAGTCTCTAAAAAACAGCAGTGGGCAGATTTTTGAGTGAAGGCTGAGTTGTTTTAGCAGCTCATTTCCTTAAAGACCCTGCCCTGAAGTGCTCCTGGCATTGCAGGTGCAAGGGATTTTGGGGGGCAGGTGGCAGAGCCACCCTACAACTAAGTGAAAGCTGGGGGTGGAATATGGAGCTGATGAAGGTTTTGAAGGAGGAGACAAGTTTCTGACATAATCTTGCTGCGTGTGATCGGCACCCAGCAGCATTGGCAAGAAGTCCTCTAAGCAGCACCCGAAGGCCTTGGAGCTCATTCTGCCAAGTCCTACCATCACGGTCTGGGAGGGGGAAATGGGAAGCCACCCTTGAAGGTAACACAGAGCAGAAGCCTCCCTCCCAGAGGCAATGCCTGTAAAACTGGGAGGATCTTCTGCCCTAACATTTTAATCGAGGCGCTTGCTGTAACTCCCCAGCAAAAGTTCCTCTCACATTTATTGATTATCGCTTTCCAAAGAGTGATTAAGTAAAACACAAGTGTAAAGCAATTTTAGGGGGTGGAAAAGTCCATTTCCACAGCATGGCTGAATGGGGGAGTTACCTATCCCAAGAAAAAAATAACTTAAATTGGTGCTTAACTGTCCAGTCCCTGCAGAGGCCACCAATTTGTGACGGTTTATGGATTAATTACATTTTACTTTGAACCCCAGGGCTATTGATAAAAACTTCAGGCTTTTTACTGATGTGTTTGGGGCTTACCTTCTTAACAACCACGCGCAATGCAAACCTTCTTATTTAGTTACTTAAACACGTGTCAAAATTGCAAGTTACAAAAACAGCCTTTATTTATGAAAATGATGGCGTAGTGGGTGTTGCAGCCACATTTTAACACACACTGATGTTTTGTCAAACACCTTGGAAGAGGAGAGAAGGGAAAGAGAACAAGCCTCCATCCTGCCACCGTTAGCAGGCAGTCAGTGCAGAAGGTGGCCTTTAGGCTGAGTCCTTCAGGTGCTGGCTCTGGGATCCAGTTGAGGGCAAGGGGGAAGGTGGAGGAGACACGTCCTGGGAGAGCAGACTGACAGCAGGAGCCCACTGGGGCAGCTTTCCAATGGGACTCTTCGGCTTTTTCCTACAGCTGAAATGGTGAGGAACCAGACAGGCTGCTCAGGGAAGTGGTGGGTCCCCACTCCCTGGCAGTGTTCAAGGCAGGTTGGATGGGGCTTTGGGCAACCTGGTCTGGTGGAGAGTGTCCCTGCCCATGGCAGGGGGCTGGAACTAGGTGGGCTTTGAGGTCCCTTCCAGCCCTAACCATTCTATGATTCCATGAAATAGTCATCTGAACAAGCAGGTTTCCTGCATGCCTTTCAGCAGCTTCCATGGGGTAATATTTGCCACCTCCCCACCAGCCTTGGGCTTACAGGTCAGACTTGGGAGACCATAAAAGTGGAACAATAACAGCCCACAGCAAATTTCACTTACACCTAGTAAAAACACAAAGTGTCCTACTGTTCTGATGTTAACACAGAGTACTGCACAGGTGAGGACTGACACGAGGACTGCCCCAGTGCCTCAGTCACACTCAGACTGCCCTGGAGGCACCTGGGAGCACCTCTCCCTGACCAGCCCCTTTTATGGGGAAGTGATGTCAGGTGGTGTGGAGGGGTAACTCACCTGGGCTAACTCAGCTCACCTGTGCTGGCTGCTTGGGGAGGTTGACTCTGGCCTGGCCAGAAGCAGGACAACACCAAACTGCATCGTTCCTGTGGAGCTGTTAATGAGAGCTCCATGGGACCTCCCCTTCTCTCTGTGCACCCCATGCCTTATCCAGAGAGGTTTTTCCTTCTCCCATTACTGTCCTGAGCCCACAAGCAAGATGACACATGATAAGCTTCAGTGAGTGAGATTTGGGAACAGAACACAGCAGCAACTTTGGCCATGGAGCTTGGTGTGACATGAACGCAGAAAGGAGGGTGTCTCTTCAGAGGGAATGTGCTGCTGCTCCCAGCTGATGTCAAGAGCAGCGGGTGGTGCATGGCATCTGGCACAGGCCCTGCACGGGGCATTGCAAGCGGCTCAGCCACCTAATCAGGATGTGGAGCCCATTGGTGCTGCTTCAGGGCAACTGGGGGCAAAGGCAGCCCCAGAAATGCCAAAAGAAAAGATAAATGACACCTCCCTCAGAGACACGTGTCCTAAAGTGAATGAGGAATGATTTAATTTCCAGCATTTACAAAAATTACCTTGGGATGAAATCCACTGGACACCAGCTTGATTAGCACAGATCTGGGTAGAGCTCCTTCATGTGGGCTTACCTTGTGTGGTAGGAGGGAAAATCTAACTGTAGCCTGCACCCTGCTACGCATCGGTGTCATTGTGGTTATACGAACCAGCACCACAGCAGAAACCACCCCTGCAGAGACAGACGTACTTCGGTTTCTCTAAGAGTCACCATGCTAATTTGCTAATTATTATCTCAGATAAATGAAACCAGAGGGCAGGGAGAGGGAAGACAAGTAGATGAGGGGCAGCTCTCCCACAGCTGGAACCTCAAAAAACCAAGGCTGGGGCTGGCCCATCTGTCCCTTTCTTCTCATGCCCATCAACCTCCTCCTGTTCTGCTGACCTGTTTCTGCCCTCTCCAGCCCTGGGGCTGGTTTTCCAACATTCGACAAAGAGTGACCTCAGGAGGTGACCCAGCTGAAAAATAATTAACTTATTTGCTGGGATGGTTTTCAGCTCCCCCAAGGCCACATTCTTTCCCACATGTGAGAGGGGATGGGAGCGCAGGGGTGGGGGTGTGGGGAGGGTGCCTCTGCAACCAGCCTAAGGTCCTGCAGAACTGTACCCTCTGCAGCCCAGCTGGGACCTTTCCTGGTGGCTCATAAACAGGAGTCAAAGGCCTGTTTCTTCTTTTAAACATGAAGGAAAATTTCAGATGCAAAAGCATCTGAAGATGTGCACCTGCTTGCTTCAGCAATGGGTCTGCCTCAGCCTTCGTAGCAAAGCCTTAATAACAGGATTTCACTTGGTCAACCCTGCAGTCGTCAGGCAGTTGGGCTACAGGATCATTGTAGATCCCTTCCAAATGAAATGATCTAATCTAGTCTAGTCTAAAATCTGTTCAGCCTTTCACATCCACAGCACTAGAGTCAGGAAAATCTCATTTTCTGCTGCATGGAAAGACAAGGACGCAGTGGTCTTGGGCAAAGGTGTCATTGCAGTTGCCAGGAATGGGGCCATGCTCCATCAGTGTGCAGTAATAACTGTGACACTTCTAGCCCAACTCTCTTAAAACCAAATCTGAATGGTTTTAACCTGTTACCAAAATTTCTGTAGCTTCGAGACTGTGCCAGAGGCGATGCTGCAGCTAGGCTAGACATCTGGATGCTAAGCCCCAGGTGGCAAGGTGTTGATCCTTGGGGGGAAGCATCTAAGAATATAAAGATGCCAAAATAATGTGTCCTGGATGATAGTCTGTAGCTAAAAGGATTTAATGTGCAGAAATAGTTCTAAATGATTATAGTTTAATTATTTCTTCCTTGTAACATAGCAGTGCAACCTCAGAAAAGGAAAAATTTTAAAAGGAGTAGAAACTGCAGAGAAATAGGGGAAACTGCCAGGAGGTTGCAGCATTAAAGACAACTCCCACCTCACCAATGGCTCTTGCTGTCTCAGACCTCTGCTAGTTCAGTTTTGATGACTGCCTAGCTTCTTTATTTTGAAGTGCTATGTTACAGAGCAAAGCCCCATGGACTTCTGGAGCTATCCCACCACATATGGCCCAAGTCTGAGAACAAGGATTTAGGTAAAAATGAGAATGTGTCTGGTGCTTTCCCCAGAACTGAAAGCAGTTCTAACCTTTCCCCTTCCTGAGCTCAGAAAATAGCTGGAACCGATGCTTTAAAAATCATGCCTTCCCCTTTCCAGCAGCTGTGGTTTGGGTTTCCTTCCTGAACCAGCAGACCTTTCAGTACTTGCTCCACACTGGAGTATCTCCACTGCAGTTTTGGAGGCTGTGCAACCTCTC